>CM072663.1:47185788-47785788 GCA_036884735.1 Huso huso | reverse complement strand
AGAGTTAACAGTGCCATGGGAGGATGCTGTAGATGAGGCGTATGAGAGGAAGAAACTGCGGTATGCTCAGCTAGCCACTGAAGCGGAACAGCGAGGATGGAGAGTTCGGGTTTACCCAGTGGAAGTGGGTTGTCGAGGATTTGTGGCACACTCTACAACCCGGTTTCTCAGAGACTTCGGATTCAGTGGCCAAGAGTTGCGTCGCACAGTGAAGAACTTATCTGAAGCAGCAGAGAGGAGCAGCAACTGGCTGTGGTTGAGACGGAAAGATTCTGGCTGGGGATCTCAAGCACAATAGAAAGAAAGAAACGCTGATGTACAGGTAAGTAAGCTGGGCTGAGTTGAGTGGGGGACGGAGGGGGGTGATGCTGGGACGCCAGAATCACCGTCAAGCCCTCTTGAGGTGTCGTGGGTTGGTCGACGAAACACTGAGGATGGAAGGTGCCCACTTGAAAACCCCAGAGATGTACCCTACTTAGCTCAATCCAGACGGTTGTCATGCTGATGCGCTGGGGAGGCCGCACTGTGGTTGATCCCCGGAGCCAGCATCGCAGCCGTTGTGTGTGCTGATGTGCCAGGGAGGCAAAATAAGCTGATCCCTGGAGCCAGCATTACACTTCAGCCATTAACACCAGACAGAAGGATATCTACATCATCATATGGAAGGAAACATAAATGGATGGAGACACATATGGATCACATTAGTTTACTGTAAAGCTACGTCTTAGTTGGTGCTTATCTTGGCGAGAGCCGAGTTCAAATCAGCATGAAGTTTTAACATCTACTCTCGTGTAATGGAAATCATGAATACATTATATGATACATGTTTAGTAAATATATTGAATAATACATTTCTAAAAAATACATGGACAATATAATTGATATATTGTTACCTGAAATTATATTTTAAATATATTTATGTTTAAGCAAATACATTGTAAATATATTTTCCATATGATGAAAACAGGCCAATTTTGTAATATGTTAAATATATTTTATATAACGTTACATACATAATACATATATTTTTCCATATATTTTATCATTCACAAAGACTATAAGTTTTATATGAATAATATGTTTACAAAAATATATTTAAAATATATATTTTTTTAGTATGGGCAGGCAGTTAAGAATCATTTAATTTGGAATAAAAAGTTGTCCATTATAATTTTGTTGACGCAAAAGTATTGAACTGCACAAGTTTTATGTAAGAAAGGAAAGAAAAAAAGATGTGTAGATATTCAACAATAAATTTTGTTGAATATCTACAAAAAGATTTGTAGATATTCAACAATAAATGGGTGCACATGTGCCTAAAAAAAAAGTTAGTGTAGAGCCCTGCCTACACCGCAGGTTTCAAGACTCAGATGAAAAATGCTGGTAAGTTTCTGTTTTATAAGTATCTATGTTAATAATAAAAATGCTTTGATTGCGCGTTTGTTACTTTTTTGTTGTTGTGGTTTTGTTTTATTATTGCTATCTTACGTATTGGACACTATTATATTAAATGCCGCTAATAATTGTTGGTCACAGCTTACTGGTAGATCTCGAAGCCCACTGAGATCCACCAAAATGGATTGCAGTGTTCCGTGTATTTGCCACCACTGACCTAAGGTTTTGGCTAGCCCAGTCTCATGCTGTGACATATGTGGCATGGCACAAAAATGATTGTTTTATGCACAAAGTTATTGTATTTGTTTTCATGGGTATGCTGAAAGAATGTCTACTATATATTTAAAGTGCACACTAAAATAATCTGAACTGGATGAAATTACAGTATAAAAAAATACAAAGGGGTCTTTCTTCCAAAGTGGAAACTTAAATTAAATGTATTGTCTTAAATGGTTGCTAAACGTTTTAAAATCAATCTGGAAATTACAAGCAGCATATCAACCAGTATTGTTTCTTATCTATACATCTTTGGCCCCAAACTCAAAAAGCATATAAATCAATATCATATGCACATCACTATTCACATAACATATTCACAGTAAATAAAGGACTGATCTGTATTTTCTCCCTATTCTGAAACTGTAACTTTGGAAACAATCACTAAATGTGAAACTACATTATCACTATGCTTTATAAACCCTTTCAGCTACATGGTATAAAGAAAATAACAAAATCTTTGTAATTTAGTAAACTGTATACACACTTGCAGTAACATCTGCTGCTACCAGCAGTAATTGAACCACATAAACGCAACATGTCATGTTTCAGAGAAATCTTCTTTTAGTGTGGAGTGAAGATACAGTTAAGCACAACAAAAGGCTAACTAATACAATGTTGGCAAAAGCTGGGAAGAGGCAGTAGGCCTAGCAACCAGTAGCAGCACTTAGGGTCAATTAAAATGTATGCAGAGCTGAAAAAAATCTGGCAGCAGTTGGCCATTTTAAAGTCTTGCGGTGGTTCCAGTATTTTATGATTTAGCTTGCCGTTCACCAAATACAACTGATGTCGGCGGCATATGGCAGCGGCTCTGGGGTCTTGTGGCAGCATGGCAGGGTGAAAGCCCTGCCGGTACACGGGTGTGTGTGGGGGGAGAATGGGGAGGCAGGGAGGGGGTTAAATTCCTCCCTGGAAAAACACGTGGGAATGTGACTGGAGTTGTCAACTGAATAAATAATTAAATGATTAATTAAGGCTCCAGCCACAGGTGTATAAATAGGATGATCACAGGTGTTAGGACAGGTAGTTTGTTGTTTTGTTTTGTAAACGTAATGTAAATAAAACGTGTGTGAGCGCTTAACTACAGTATTTTTGGTATTTCTAAGTCTCCTTGCCGACATGCACCCCTTCACATATGGTGTTGAAGGGTTACATTTTTAATTATGAGAATATCTCTCTAGATGCCTAACAAGGTCACTGAAAGTGCTTTGTGATGGTGGTCCACTATGAAAGGCGCTATATAAAATAAAGATTGATTGATTGATCCTCTATGTGGGGGATGTAGGGGCTATGGGCATGGAGTCGAGGAGTGCCCGTGGATGGACCCCCCTCTTCAAGAAGGCCCTCTATCTGGATGAGATGGTCGGCAGAGGAATGGCTCCGCCTGAAGGCTCGCCCAGCGCCGGCCCGACAGCAAGAGAATTAGAGGAGCTGTCGGTCCGAGGTGAGCCAGGGAGGTGTGGCTTGCCCAAGAACCATGGTGCCTCATTTGCAAGGATTGGGGGCACTGTGTGCTTACCTACCCCTCCAAGAAGATGAGTGCCCAGTGCCGGTGCCACTACCGGAGTGCCCCACGCTGTTGTCAGCATTGCCGCTGCCGGCACCACTAACAGAGGGCCTCGTGCTAAGGTCAGCATTGCCACTGTCAGTGCCACCAATGCCGGAGGGCCCTGCCAATATTTCCGCTGCGGGAGTGCCCCGCACATCTGTCAGCATTGTCACTGCCAGCATTGCCGATGCAAGCGTTGCCACGGCCAGAGTTGGCCCTGCTGGAGTGCTGTGAATCGCTGGCAGTGTTGCCACGACCAGCATTTTCATTGCTGGGAATGCCTCGCACCGCTGTCGGCATTGGGGACACCCCAGTAGGTGGTGAGGAGACCTCCACCACTGCCGTGTGCACCAACCCACCCATGAGGTCCATGTGGGGAAGAATGGACATGAGGAGAGGGGGGTGGTGTTTTAGGTGGGGAGGTGGCCGATGGTGGTGGGGAGGGGGTGTGTGTGTGTGTGGGGGGGGGAGTATTGAGTGGCAGGGAGGGGGGTTCAATTCCGGGAGTACTGGGTGGCAGGGAGGGGGTTCGAATTTATTGTTTGTTTGCAATTTTTTTAATCTATCTTAAAAGTGAGTTCCTACCTGAACCACTTCTTTACTGAATTCTTATTTAACATATACCTTCTAGGTTATAAAAGGCCCTCCTGATTGACATTAATTAGATACATGCTTGATCATTTGCAAAATGTCACCACTCAGGTGAATTTAAAGGCCATGCGGTAGAAACAATTTTAAAAACATTGACAGTTAATACAGATTGACATTAATTTATTTTAACAAATTCCTTCTGAAAGTGCAGGGAGTGATGAGGGGCAATGTCAAAAACTTGATTAATAAGAAATGAATTTGAGGATATAAAGCCCTTTCAAGCTGCAGCAAATGGAATCCAAATTTAAATTTGATTCATACCCTTTGATGCTAATATGATTGATGTTTATTGTCTACTTAAAGGTGCTAGAATTTCAATGAATGATAATGCCCCTCCAGAAAATAATTCTGTAAATGTCACCACATAAAAATTTTCATGATTGAAAAACATTCTTACAGATTGACATTAAACATTTTTAACAAAGGGTTCTGGCATAGGATGATTGCAATGTCATTACCAAAAATGTCTATATGGGCAAACAATCCAAAAAGTAATGAGCTATCTGAAGACCTTAGGCAGAAAATTATTTCTTGTGATAAAGCTGGAGAAGGATACAAGAAATATTTCCATGCATATGAGTATCCCAATGTTCAAATATTGTTTCTATTATCAAGAAGTACAAGACTCAAGAAGGTTCTTTCACCAAGAACAAGTAGAAGAATTGTGAGGAAGGTTAATAACAATCCGAGATTGACTGACAGAGATATTCAAAGTGAATTGGCTGTAAGTGGGACTGGGGTTTCCATTTCAACCATAGGTTATTGCATGGTGAAGGTCTCAATGGTGGCAGGCCAAGGAAAAAGCCACTCTTAGGAAAACATCACAAGGACAATCACTTAAAGTTTGCAAAACGGCATTTGAATGATGGATACGAGTTATGGTCAAAGGTTTTGTGGACTGATGAAACTTAAATCAAGTTTTTTGGTTACGCTGATAGTTGTTACGTTTGGAGAAAGTCTGGTGAGGCGTACAAAGAAAAGAACACCATACGTACTGGCAAGCATGGAGGTGGTAATATCCTTCTATGGGGCTGTTTTTTCTCTAATGGCACAGGAAATTTAGTTCCAATACATGGTAAAATGGATTCCATAGCATACCAAAAGATATTGGCCAATCATCTGAAACCCTCCGCTACAAAACTTGGTTTAAAGCGCAACTGGACGTTCCAACATGACAACGATCCAAAACACACATCAAAATCTACTTCAGAATGGTTAAAGAAGAATAAAATCAAGGTTCTGGAATGGCCTAGTCAAAGTCCCGATCGAAAATCGTACGAGTTGATTGTGAATCTTTGAATTGGAACAATTTTGAGTTGAAGAAAGATCAAACTCATTAAAGAATCAAGAGAAAAGCTCATTAATTTGATTAATTTCATTTTCCTTCTCAGAGTATGAATACTTTTGAATTAGCATTTTTGGAGTTTTGCTACATAAGATTTTTCGTATAATTATTTGTTTTCGAGAAATTTCTAGAAATTATAAATTTCTATTCAGATATGTAAACTTATGACTACAATTGTATAAGTAGGGCCCCAGAAAATTCATGGTATTTTTAAAAAAGTTCACAAATGACAATCAAAATAAACCCAACAAATTTCACAGAGTGTCCCAAAACCACCAATTTATAAAAAACAAAAACAAAAACACATTTTTTATTTAAATTATATTCTACTGATGTAAGTTACCTAAAATGTGTTATCATTCATGGGGTTTCCATGCAGAGCAATTTACATGTGAAATGGCGATGCACATGCACGTTTGGGAGAATTACTTGTGTAAGTCAGGTTTGTGGCCGAAAAACGGCCAAAGAGAGGGATAAGGTAAATCTCATTTACTCGTGTAAATGATGAAACACACAGGGAAATCCATGCCTAGTTTTGCATGTAAACCAGCCTTTCACGTGTAAATGTTAATGAGCGTGTTTATCCTTGACTATAAATATTGCAAGAGAGTTGTTACTGTGGATTCCAAGATGGCAGAAAGTAGTGGCTGATGGGCGATTTTATGGTTAGCAGTGGTGTAATTCACCTTAATGATAATGCAGGCAGTTTTTTTATTATTGTTTTTTGCTGTGTGTGATAGAGAAAGAATGAATCTTGGTTATAAATCTCCCTTCCGACCTGTGAGGGCGCTGTGTAAAGGGAACAGAGTGTCCCGGACTGGATGGTCTGATAATTCATTCCAGGGAAAGATGAAAGTTGGCCATCTAGAAAGGGGGTGGTGCCACAGTACACCAAATCATCGCCCCCAGAAGGGAAGCGATATATCAACCGTGGACTGGAGGAGAAACGGTTGCACTCGCTAACCAAGGGGGCGTGACTGAAGGTACAAAAGGGGACGTGGCTAAACGATCTGTTCCTTTGTTATGGTTGCGAGAGAACCCATAAAGGAGCGTAATAAAGTAACCGTGAGTGTTTAGTGTTTGTTTGTTTTGTCTTGTCTAATTGTACTCGTTTGTTCACTGTCGCTGAAGTCCAACACCAACCCGGACAACACTTCACCACTGTGCACTAATAAATTGTATTTCACCACTTGCACATTAGCACTCACTCTGGACTTGTGATCGTGTGTTATATTGTGTTTATTATTTCGGGACTCTAACCCGTTGTTTGGAACAGTGCAATACACATTGCTGTGTATTGCCTGGGATTACTCTTTGCGGTCACCAGTCCGGGATTACAAAGTAATCTGTATGTTTGGATCGTGAACTTTGTTGTCTGTCTTCTGTTTCATAATCACATCACCTCTACACCTGCGCACTGCAAACCACTTTGCCACACTGTGTCTGTCCTGTCATGTTGTATATCTCTTGTGGGTTTACAGTTCTGTATAAAACCACTTACCATGAACTGCGTTATGCCTGTGTTATAGTATTAAAGCAGCTGTTTGAGAATACCCTTACTGTAAAAACTATGCTAAAGTGAGCTGCTTACTAAATGTCTGTAACTGAATTTCCTTGCTTTTGATCCCAGCTTTGTCCAAAGACAACGCGTGTCCACCCTCCATTCAAAATCTCTGGAGCGAGGAGGAAACATGTGCATTAATAAGTATAGTTAGTGACTTGGATGTGTTGAGCCAGCTCGATCACCCGAAACAGCTTAACAAGCATGTGTACCAACAAGTGGTTGATGCCCTCTCAGAAAGAGGAATAGAGAGCACAGACCCACAAGCTAGGGACAAATGTAAAAAATTGAAACAGTCCTACCTACAGGAATGAGCAAGGAGGTGCCGTTCGGGAGAAGAGAGACTGTCCTGCAGAGGAATCCTTTTTGCTTCAGTTACATCTGGCATAGCTATGTATGTGTTGCAGTGCCTCTGAACAAGGGAGTTGACAAACTTGTAAATACAGTGATGAACTGTGGTTTTATGCACCCCAAACACATTGCCAACTACCTTGTACTCAGCTGAGGATGTCAGCCTAGACAGAGCTATCGCCACTCTTTTTTTCCACTGGCACAGGAGGCAGTACATAATTCCTTTTTGGCTGCATATCTTCCTTTACCAGTTCCACTATAATGCTGAATGTTGCTCTGGTGACGCGAAATGACTCTATACTCTGCAGATCTGAAAGAGTGATCCAGCACAGCCTCTTCCCACCAGCAATATGGACGAGTATGTGTCCAAACCGTCCTTTCACTCATTAGATAACAAGGCATAAGGACTTGCTGGTAGAGGATGTTTGGCGGTTCAAACATCCACTGTTCCCAATCCAGACAGCCATGGGAGCATACGTGGAAGATGTGTGGCACAGATGTCTAGAATCCTACGTCTCCGCCAGTTTTCAGCCATGGTGATCTGCATTAGCTGGGTTGGTCAATTTCATTTTATACCTCTCAGTTAATTTGTAATAAATGAGTCATAAGATAAATTAGTTGAAAAAAACTATTTGGGCAAGAGCTTTAAAACACATTATTAATTATTATTTATTTCTTAGCAGACACCCTTATCCAGGATGACTTACAATTGTTACAAGATATCACATTATTTTTTACATAGAATTACATTATTTTTTTACACATTATTTTTACATACAATTCCCCATTTATACAGTTGGGTTTTTACTGGAGCAATCTAGGTAAAGTACCTTGCTCAAGGGTACAGCAGCAGTGTTCTCCACCTGGGACTGAATCCACGACCCTCCGGTCAAGAGTCCAGTGACTAACCACTACTCCACACTACTGCCCAACCAGGCATGAGGTATTAACCAACCAGGCATGAGGTATTTTGCTTTATTACAGCAGCTTAGATTCACTCGTGTACCAGTTCTCTGTGCATGGAAACCACATTCACAAAATTTCACTAGTAATCTTCAAAAACAGCAGAAGTACTTTAGGCATAGCTAATTTACATATCAACCCCCCACCTTTCCCATTCATTTGCATGACGTCGGGTGAAAAGCCCGGTTTACTCGAGTAAAATAAACTGAGCAAATGAAAACCCAGAAAAGCATTTTACACAAGACATTTTTCTCGAGCAAATGTCTCGAGCTAAAAAAAAACATGCATGGAAACTCCACCATTGATAGTTCATCAAGAACATCAACCAAAAACCAAGGCTGAAACATTTTAACATTTAGCCTAGCTACTGAGTCAAGTCTTTAAAAATGTACAGTGGTACATTGGAACTCGATTTGCTATTGAAACAATCTTTAAAAATGGAACAAACTTCTGCTGGAAACAAGACGTTTAAAATAGATTTTTTTTTAAAACAACCATGAATGACAAATTCAGCAACATTTTCGAGTTTTGTAAACCTTTAAAACATATGTTGACACATTCGTTAAAATGTGTAATTCCCATGCCTCTAATCCCAGAATATTAAACACAGGAGAAACATTAACTGCAAACCTGAAATGGCAAAACCGAAGCTTTTGTGTTTTTCTTCATACACACTGTACATTTCTAGTAGTATGTAGAAATGTCTTTGTACAGTATGAGGAATTCACTAATCATGAAGCTGGTATTTGTTTGACCCCGTTGTCGTAGTAACCAAAAGCATGGAATTGAGCCGGACCGTGTACAGCTACTGTAGCGCTGCTTCTACTTGATAAAAGTATGAAATGAACAGGGGAGGTGAAGAGTACAGTAATGTAAAATAATGTAAAATGCATATTTTTGATGGTAGGCTGTCAAATACACGTAGCTGGATTATATATTAGACACAAGCTTTTTTCTATTTCTTTGTAAAGCACTCTGGAATGCTTGCATGAAGAGTGCTATATAAGAGAAATGTGTATTATTATTATTATTATTATTATTATTCAGAAAAACAACCCTGCATAAAGAAACATGTTGTCCTATTTCTGGATTAATATTGTTGCCCCTTCTTTATAGTTTTATATTTATTTACACAGAATTATACAGAAAAATTCCAGCATTTGCTGTTAAATTGTTTGAACCAACCAAAATTATAGTAGTCATTAGACAGATCAATGCTGGCTTGCTGACATATTATAGAACACTTTCTTTGACAAATCCATAAATGTTTTATATCAATCTCTAATCAATCTGTAGGTATGAACATTCAGTGTTTTAATGGAATTTAAACCATGTTAAAATCTATATATAAACACACACATGTAAATTATTATACATGAGTATATTATTTCTGTTGGCGACACAGTATTTGTCAGATGAATTGATAAGTTTTCAGGTCCCGGTAATGTATAGACTGTCAGCATTAATATACCAAAAAAGTTTTTATTCACTGATAGGTAATGTATGTATTAAAAATAAAAAGTACCTGCAATAGGAGTCGAATTACACAAAACAGGCGATGCTACGTTCTGCAGTATGATTCTTTTGTTACATCATTGCCTCACACCAGCTGTGACAGAAAGAGACACCTTTTGCACGTATTTTTTCTGCACACACTTTCAAGCCCCTCTGTTACCAGGGGAAGTCAGGAAGCCTGGTGTATTAATACAAAAATAAGTTTAAAAAAAGTAAACGTCAAGAAATAATAAAAATATTTAAATACAACTTTCTCTAGTCTATTTATATTTAAACTGGCAAGTTGACCAGCTCATAGGCAGTCCTGCATGCATCTGCTATCCATTGGATAGCATCTGCCTAGACAGGGCATGACCATGGGACTTTATCCCAGAGCAGAACACATTGTCCGGACTGCCTCTAATTTTTTGTCCTGTCAACATAACACGCCAGGGCCCGCACTGGGCAGAACATATGGAGCTGCAGCTCCCTGTCAGACTGGAATTCCACAGACTGGTTGACATGGAATGCCGAGATTGTGTTTGGCAAAAGGCAGGATCGGTACGGAGCATAACACTTGTCCTGGCCTCTGTAAAAATAAAGCAGGTTCTCACTAAGGAGGAACCCTGCATCTCGCTCACCCGCAGTGGTGCCATTTGCCCCCTGTGGGCTCCATGCAATACTTGATTCTGGGACACCTACAGAGGCAGGATTGCCAGACTAGTATATCTGAAACAATTCCAAGATGTAGAATAAAAGTAATTAGCAGTTATACAAAATAAACACACTGTTTATTAGGTATATGAAAGCTTTTGTTGTATACTGGTTATTTTGAGTAAATGGACAAACAACTGATTTTAAACTTCGAACAAAGGAAGCTTGTTTATTGCAGCTTTTAACTCACTTTAAAACACAGTGAGCCATATTCATAAAACATACTGTCTCCTTTATCGTGCCAGTAACAGTGTTTCACATGACACTTTTTCATTGGGTAATGCAGAAATGCAATTCACTCATCATGGTGTAAGAATAACGTGCCCTTAGAGACCAATTTTCTCATTAGCATATTATTGGTCTGATTCCTAAATCTGTATTGTGCCGTTAATTGACCCTTACCAGCATCATAATTAACACATCTCAGACCAGGCAGAGAATGAGATGCGTTTTAACTGTATCATTTCCTAGCATAATTTCTGTGTTTTGGAGTATGTATTTAAGGCAATAGTAGTATTAATAAAAATGTCTATGTTTAATTATCCAATAATTATGTAATTTAAGTATTTTGTTATTTGTAATGCATACATTAAACTGCATTGTCAACTCGTCTGAATAGAATAGGCTGCTTACTGGTTGGAAAACGTAAATCACGTTTGCAGCCTATTCGTTGCTCTAAGACAGTGGTTCTCAAACTGGGGGGCGTGCCCTAGAGGGGCGCGGACTGTATCCTGGGGGGGTGTTAGAAAGTTCAAGGTTTTTTTTATTGTTTTGTTTAAAAAACAATAATAATAATAATAAAAATAATTACAGCGCACTTCTTAACCTAGGCTATACCTTATAATGGGCAGATACTTTATTTGGGCTTTATTGGCTATTTTGATTGGATCGCCAATAATACTTCCACCAATCAGAGGGTTGCATACAGTACTCGTAGCGATCCCGCCCTCTGTCAGACTGGTATACATAACAGATTAAAGAAGCACTGGACAAGAGAAATACCGGTAATGTGTCAGATATCAAAGTGGATATGAGAATGGCAGTGACAAACCCAATTTGCATGAATACATTAAAAGTAGACCAGACATTTCCATCAATGGATTTAAAAAATGTGGAAATGATGATGCGATCAGAAACCCAGAGGCAGTGTAAACTGCCTGCTACTGTTGTAAGACTGTTCTTTTTTATGTTAAGCATTTTTGTGTTCTTTTTTGTGTGCTTTTCATAGCATTCCATCTATCAATGGAGGCAGCTCAAGTCATTTTAAAGTAAATTATATTTTATTATGCCCCCTAATATGTACATGTGTTTACTATTTTCAGCTTGCCCAAATGTTTTTCATCACTGTGGAAGGGTGGGAGACAGAAAGTTGGAGTTCTTAACACCACTTGTGGCACTGTGGTACTGTTTCTACCAATGATGGTATTAGCAGGTTACTTGGTCAAAAGGTACAAAGAAAAAAGAGAAAACAAAACACTTTTAACAAAATACAAAATAAAGGTGCTGCATTCTGCAGCGTTACCCGCACGGCCCTGTTCTCCGTCCTACGCTCACCCGCTCCCTCAATCAGCTACATGGATACTTTCCGGGGTCTGCCCAAGTTATTCCCCACTACTAAAAAAAAATCCCTTTACTTTCTTTTTATTTTGTTTTGTTCTCGTTCCTCTCCGGCCGTGCTTGGTCCGGCAGCAGCGCTTCCATTGACTCATATTCAACTTAGAGGGGCAGGGCTGAGGGAACAACAGAGCATTATTTTATAGGCCCAGCAATCTCCCAATCTCCCAAGGCCCGCCTCTCAGCCACTCAGAGAGAGGGAAAGCCAACACACCCTCTTCCCCACCTCTCTGTGTCACTGCCATGACTGACAGGCGAATCTTCAGAGGCTGCTGCCCCCTTCCTGCAGCACCATGCATGCGTCAGACAGTCAGCACAGATCTCCCCTGATACAATCACCCTATAGAATTAACTAATTTTGCTTCATAAAGTTGAATGAAAGATGCTGAATAATGTTACGTTAATGAGATACTTGTGATATAGACATTTGTGATATAATTTTGTAGTTTCTTTGATTACATGATGTTAAATAAAATATTATGTTTATGATTATGTAAATTATGTTCATATAGATTTTATTTAATTGTCTCAAAGCTAAAATTCTAGTGAATGCAAAACTTTTGGCCACAGCTGTATATTGAAAAATACATGTTCGTGTCAAACAGGAGTGTTAGTTCAAGAATTGTAACAACAAATAAATTGCAAGAAATATGCAGTGTTTTCTAATCCAATTTCGCTATGAAACCAAGTAGCATTGTGTAACAGGCAGGATTTTTCAATCTAGCTGTATTTATTTATTTTAGTTTTAAAGAAGCTTTTTGTACAGTAAGGTGTACTGTATGAGAAACAGATTTGAGATGTTATTGTATGGATTGTATTTGAATGAATTGTGCAGGTATTTGCAAATTGATGGAATACAATAACAAATAAAAACATAGGCGATTTTTCTGCCATTTAACAATTACTCCTAACATGAGAGGATCCTCTTTTCACAACTAAAAGTAAAATATCATGAGCTGTGACAACACATTACATTTTTGGTGATTGCAGTTCTTTTTCAGGAAGGCATGTGAACATAAGCTATACAAAAATTATCTTTTTTTTTTTTTTTTAGGGTTTCTTAGCATCAAAATACAATGACCAAGAAAGTTTTCGCCTTGTGGATCATGCAGATTCATTGTATGTCCATGAAAAGCCCGATTTCTGCCAAGTGACCAACAATAGCTACAAGTCTACTCAGAACAGATTTCCAGTACTTCTGTTCCAGCTAAATTAATTCCATGTTGGCGTGATCAATAGTAGTAGTGGTGCTCATTCCTACCTGCAGGTTGCGCCATGTTCCCATGTAGTGCGTGTGGCTTTGAATGTTCATGTTCTTTAACCCTTTGCGCGTCAGGTCCAATTTATTTTCACACGCGCAGTTAATTTTACACGCACTGTTTAAAAGTATTTTTTTTCCACAGTCAAACGGGTTTAAAAGGCCCTGCATATCAACAAAGCACTCACTAGGCATCTCCAGCCCCGCCCCAACCTTTTATTCGCTATAGCTTTCACATATGTTAAGAAATAAATAATAATAATAATAATAATAGTCGTACATACCGATCGATCATCTCGTTTTATCACCAAACTCCTCAATAATGCGATCCAAGTCATTATTTTATTACTATAACATCTCAAAAAAGCTCTGCAAATGTCTGTGTTATTCTCTGTGCGCTGATTCAGTAACAGGCAGCTTGTTTCCTTATGGCCGCCCCTATCTGAAGCCAGGGGCAAGTATGACTGTTCATGAGATACACCCTTTTTTATCGGCTTGTCTCGGCTCCTGTCGCTCCCACTCGGCCATTGAATGGTTTTCTCGGCTTTTTCCGGCGAAAAAACGACTAGAAACCCGTTTTTTGCATTTTTTTGATGATGTCGGACAGGGTCCGACATTGGACCGGATAGGAATAATTGCAATGTCGGACCAGGTCTGACATAGGACCGCAAAGGGTTAAGAGTACGTGAAAGGCGCTGCCAGGCCTTGAAGCCCTCCTTGGAAACAATGCTATCAGGTTTGCCAAAGAGTGCACAGCAAAAGCAAAACACTGCATCCAAAGAACGAAACTCTACAAGCCACGTAATTAAGAATTTTGTCACCATTCTTCATGTGTATGTAGTAGTTCTCTTTTGTAAAATGGCGTGCAACCTCTGCTGCATCGTTCCATGGAAATTCCATTTCCATAATTTGCTTCGGACCTCTTTTTACAATTTCACATCAGTGATCATTGCTTATATGATCAGGCCAAAGCGCTGGGTCATTAGATAACATGTTGATATCTGCTGTGCTAGCCAGAGCATGATGTGAGAGGGCCCTCCTCGGTTTCCACATCATCAGTAGGTGTTTCAGCTCATGGTCCAGTAACATCCACAGACAATGTACTACTGCTAGCATCTTCTTTATCGCCTGCCGCTTGCTTTGATGCAAAGAATGATGTTAGTTTAGGGGAAGTTACCATACGCTTTGCTTTTTCTTGTGTTTTCGCTTTTCAGCGCCGCTGGGATAATTCTGCTTCATTTTTCTTTTTCATGCTCCTACACTTTGGTAATTAAAGCATAAGCAATGGTCTGCACAAGAAATTGGTTAATCTATTCATTATGTATGGGGGTTGTTTTTTAGACTGTACAATTAAATGTACTGTGAAATTGAATAGCATTCTACTACAAAAATAATCACAAAATGTAACGGGTCTATATAATCCTGTGTAAAAAAAAGGTATACCTTATTTTCTTTAGTTTTTTTATGTTTTATTTGTTAACCTTAAACACATTTACAATCTCCACATAACCCCCCCTCTGTTTTTAGTATTAGTAATATAATTTTTCCCTTAATAGTCATGTGTGTTATCCACTAGTTGGCAGCACTTGGCACCGGCAGAGTCCCTCTCCCGGCCCAAACTTCTCAAAAAGCGATATGCACTGCGCTTTGGCTTCCCCTAGTCACCAGTGACACGTAACTGTCACCTTTGTTGTGTTGTCATGTTTTGAATTTGTGTATAATGTTAATAAAATGTTTTAAAAAAAAATAAAAAATCTGTCACCACGGTCGACTGGAGGCCCCCTTGCTGCCTCGGGACCCCATGTGTTGCATGTCCCTAACACTGCCACTACTCACCCGCTTTGCGAAGGTGATAGTAAGTAAGTAAGAAAGTCATTTGAGCGATAACATTTCATCTCAGCTGAATGCGCGTGGCATCCACGACCACCACATTTAACCTCCAGTGAGGAACAATGTCCTTCATAGGCGGCCAAAGCCGCCAAACCACTGTCAAAATGTTTTCCCCTGCCAGGAAGCTGAGCTTCTGGGGAGACTGATTCAAAATTACATGACAAGCTGAATGGCTGCCAGATGGACCGTTAATGTAGAAGGGAATTCCGCTCATCAGCAGATCCTACAAAACTGCAGTATTATTGCCATGGGACAAGTCGTGGGGTCGAACCCACGAGGCAGACACTCCCCTTGTACCATACTGGGAACGTGTGGACGCTGCTGTGGCATTTTGCAAGGTGTCAATAACCCTATTGGACAGACCCAGAAGGCTCAAAGCAGCCGTTCAGTGGCCACACCCAGAGCTACAGGCTCAATGGGTCGGAATGCCATAAGGTGCCTGACTGAGCAGGTTACAACAACTGGGCAATCTCCACGGCTGGCCGCTAAAGAGCTTCATCAGGGTTTAACCCAGAGTCTCCTTGGCCAAAAAGGGGCTACTAGGAGCACCTTGGCCTTGTGCCTGATTTCCACCACACACAGGGGAGCATGGCGAGCGGTGGAAAGGCATATAGCAGTTGCCTTGGCCACTGGTGTGCCAAGGCATCTACCACCAGTGGGTCCCCATCTCATATTATGGAGAGCCAGAGTTGACAGTGGGTTGATTCCTGGAAGGCAAGATATATGCTCTCCAGAACCTCTCCCAAATGAGGCTACGACCTCTGGATTCACCTCCACTGAGGTGCTAGGACCCTCCTTGAGAGGTTAGCTGCCCACTTTTTTTCCACCCTGGGCAGATGTACTGCCCGCAGTGAGAGTAGGTTCTCGTGTGACCAGAGCAAAGCTTACAGGCCACACGATGGAGACTGGGCGACCTGAGGCCGCCTTTGTGGTTGCCGTAAGCCACCACTGTTGTGTTGTCTACACGGACAAGCACGTGCCTCCCTTGAACCTTCTGCAACTGCTAGATAACTGCCTGCAGTCCCAAAACATTTATGTTGAGTGCCATTCTACATAGCGCCCCAGCCCAGGCTAGGTGCATCCGTGGTGACGGCCTCCCTTGTGGTTACACTGCACAACACTATGCCGAGGTGCAGATGGGCAGGCTGTTTGCACCAAGAGAGTGCCTTTAGAGTGATGAACACCATCAATAGGCAGTCATGGTTCAATGTGGACTGGGTGCATGCGCAGAAGACCCAAAGGTAGGGTCTGAGAAGCTGCAGCCGTCAAGCCCAGAAGTTCTGGAACCTCATACCATGAGCGCTCTGTTGAGATGAATAGCTCTAAACAGACGGCTATTCTCTGCACTCTGCCGTCTGACAGAGTGGACAGCATGGACCAGGAGTCCAAGCACACTCCTAGATAGGGGGCTGTCTGACAAGGCGTGAGCTGGCTCTTCACATGATTCACCATAAGCCCCAACCTTTGAAGGTGGCCAATGACCAGTTACGTGCGAGTGTATGCCTGAGCTGGAGACTGGGCACAATGAACCAGTCGTCCAAATAATAGAGTACTCTGATACCTTTAAGTCTCATTGGGGCCAGTATAGCTTTCCTGCGCTTTGAAAAGGCAAGGGAAGCAAGAGAATGCCCAGACGGCAAGACCCTAAACTTTTACGCTGTTCCCTGAAAGGCGAACTGCAGGAACTTAAGTGTGCCAGTTTTAATGGGGATATGGAAATAGGCGTCTTTGAGATCCACTGTGGTGAACCAGTCACCTGGCCTGAATGACTGCAACAGTTGTTGCATCGTGAACATTTTGAACCTCCTTTAGCTCAGAACAGGTTGACTTGCATGAGGTTGAGGATTGGTCTGAGGCCACCATCCCGCTTCAACATGGAGTAGAACCCTTCCTCCAACTGGAGAGGGTGTACCATACAAATAGCCAATTTTTGCAGCAAAGCTGCTACCTCCTGAGACACCACAGTGGTGTCCTGTGGGTCCGTGACTGATGCTGCAGTCACGCCCCATAAGGGAGGGAGACCGTGCTTAAACTGCAGTGAGTAGCTGGTCTGAACGGTAGTAAGCACCCAGATGTCTGTGGTGCTCTGACGCCAATACTCCAGATGGCTCCCTGAGAAGGGGCCCTGGGCCTGTGGCAGCAAATCCCTAGGGCTACAGCTCACCTTGTGGCTGGCCTGAGACTCTTGTCTCTGCACCAGGCGGCAGTTTGTCTGTCCATGAGGCTGCTGACACAGGGATAAACCCAGGCATTATGCAAATATCAAGCAATGTACAGTAAGAATGTACAGTTGCTGCCTCAGCTTCCTAAAGACAGTAACTGGGTTGTCAACAAGGCCTGCTTGGTACCAGACTGGGGATGTAAACACCGGTCGGTAGCAGGTCGGAACCGGGACGGGACCAATAATGTGCAATGGGAGTTACACATCCCCTGTGCCCCCCCTGCCGTTCTACACAGCACCCCAGCCCAGGCTGGATGCATATGCTGAAGCAGCAACGCCACTGTACAGTAATGTAACAGGGCGGGTGCAGTGTACAGTACTGTAAAAAAAACTGCTGCCTCAGTCTGCTGAAGCAACAGCGACACTGTCCAGTAATGTAACAGAGCGGACGCAGTGTAAAGTGCTGTAAAACTGAAACAGCAAAACTGAAACAGGGAGGTACTGGACCAGGAATGGTAAGAACTGGGTTGGTGACTTGTACCGAGCGGTTCAGTGCCTCGGTACGGTACACGTGCAGTGCACCAGGTCAGTATGGTACCCTTGCTACAGTGCCATCAGTATGGTACACGTGTGGTGACTTGCACCAGGTCGGTATGGTACCCTTGGTACAGCACCCTCAGTATGGTACACGTGTGGTGACTTGCACCAGGTCGGTATGATACCCTTGGTACAGCGCCATCAGTATGGTACACGTGTGGTGACTTGCACCAGGTCGGTATGGTACCCTTGGTACAGCGCCCTCAGTATGGTACACGTGTGGTGACTTGCACCAGGTCGGTATGGTACCCTTGGTACAGCACCCTCAGTATGGTACACGTGTGGTGACTTGCACCAGGTCGGTATGATACCCTTGGTACAGCGCCCTCAGTATGGTACACGCGGTGGTGACTTGCACCAGGTCGGTATGGTACCCTTTGGTACAGCGCCCTCAGTATGGTACACGGTGGTGACTTGCACCAGGTCGGTATGGTACCCTTGGTACAGCACCCTCAGTATGGTACACGTGTGGTGACTTGCACCAGGTCAGTATGGTACCCTTGGTACGGTGCTCTCGGTACGGTACACGTGCTGTGATTTGCACTGGGTCAGTATGGTACGCTCAGCCTCAGTGTGGTGACTTGCACCGGGTCGGTACGGTACTCCCCCTATATGCCCAAACAGTCTGAATGAATACAAGACTGAGGGAAGCCTGCTGTTAGAGCCCTAAAAGCCTTCGTAATGGCGTTGCAAGCAGTCACCAG
Source organism: Huso huso (assembly GCA_036884735.1). Classification (NCBI taxonomy): domain Eukaryota; kingdom Metazoa; phylum Chordata; class Actinopteri; order Acipenseriformes; family Acipenseridae; genus Huso; species Huso huso. The sequence continues at coordinate 47,767,265 of CM072663.1, read as the reverse complement.
AATGGTAGCGAGATAGTGTGGCAAGGAAAAAAAACTCTCACAGAAAACAGTAATCACAATATTACAGTTCAAATAATAATAAACTCTTACACAAAAAGTTTTATTTTCAACTCCAGCTGGAGATAAGCAGCCTATAAGGAGAGCACAAGTCAGTCGACTCAAGTTGCTTGATCCCTGGGAAGGAGCGACAGACGCCACCGACTTCACGCGGGGCACAAGGCCGCTGCGGGAAGTAACAAGCAACAGGCTGTGTGCAACAATTATATGTAATTTATAAACTAATAATACAATGGCAAAAAATGATCGCATTAGTATGTAATACACAATAGCAAAAATATACGCAGATAGAAGTAACAGGTACTTATCTGTCTATGGTTCTCCCGTCAGGTTCAGTCTAAAAGAAAAATGATGCTGATAGCTGTGTCTGCAGTCTTCTTATACCCTTGGGGACGGACATGACTGTGTTACAGGCGCAGGCTCATATTCAGATAAATACCCATTCGTTAATGGTTACAATTTGTAGTGGATAATAATGCGTTAAATCGCAGAAGTTAATTGCAATTAATTGACAGCCCTAATAATAATTTGTATATTCTAATCATGAAGATAAAAAAGTCAGGAACTGAAAACATGTTATTTACTATAAGCTACAATAAACATAGCGTTAGGCATTTTCGGTTTTTATCTTAACATATTTTTCCTGGGAATTTTTCAGAGTTTATTTTACAAATATTAAAATAGGGATACATCAGTAAAAATTTGTTTTTAATTTAAACATTGGTAAAAATTGGGAAATAAAGTTCTCAGTAAACACACTTTACATGTGGAATATGATGTGTAGCAGTTCAGGTTTCTGATTAAGGTAAATTTTGTGCAAGTCGAAGCCACATTTTCCCAAGTTACCTGGTACTTTGCGAACTTTTGGGCAATCACTGTGCTGACAGAGCTTTTATCTGCTGAAGCTATGAACGTGACATCATCAACCTTGAAATCATAAAAAGAAAAGACAATTGACAGAACTGGACTGTCCAGGGCATAAGTTTACCAACTAAAGCATCATCATTTTCTGTCAAATATTTACGAGTAAGATTGTCGGTGTTAGGCAGTGATGGATACTGTTGCATGAAGTCACCACAACCCACTGCAATAAACAGTAGCTGTCCTGCAAAGCAGAGCTCTGACAAACTTATTAACACAGTTATTCTGCACTATCTTTTATTAAAGCCTGTGTTAAAGCTGCAGAAATGGATTGCTTGTCTCTCAGTTCACTTTCTTGTTTTAGTTTAACGTGTCGCTTACTTTCAATACGGTATGTTCTTTTATTCTGACAGCAAACATGTACCTCAATGCAGCATATTTGGCTTTTGAATATTCATAAACCGATATATACGTTTTCTCCCCATTCCTCATCCACTCAAAATGTTACGTTTCCGTGTATTTCAATTTAGTTTTTGATCAAACCAGTTACTACACCCAGCACTTGCCATAATAATCAGACTTTGATTAATCATTGACCAACAGAATCAGGTGATAATGTGTTTGTGAAGCAACAGAGAACCAATCACGTGTGACGTTTGAACGTTATTTGATCCTCTGCCGTCTAAACGTACCTGCTGTATCTTAGGTCAGTGTAGGACTGCTTATTACAATGTCGGAGTCAAAATAAAACAGCATTTTAATCAAAATATTGTGCATTTCCTAGAAAATAGTACTTGGAAAATACTGAATAGTAGACGAAAAATTGGGTATAAATTACTAAAAACTGAGGTTTAGTTAAAAACTAAATTGAAATTGTTTGGTAAAATTCATAATAAACCGAAAATGCGTAACACTAAATAAAAAATATACTGTTGTCTACACATGTATCAGTACAGTATTAAAATGTATTGGATTTGTAGTCTGTTAAATAAAGGAACGCACAGGTGCTACTGAACGTGTGTAAATGTATTGTCTGCAAATGTTTCAAACATTGATTCTCATGCTTTTTTAACGGTGTCCTTAAAACTGAGGTTATTCATCATATTTTGTTATTTATAAAAATAAGATTGTGTAAATTTTGACATGAAATGACTTTAATCATTACTAAAATTATAATGAATCACTTCGAAATATCATATTGCAGGAAAAAAAAGAATATAAAAAATTACTATTTTTGTGAATGTGTACCTTTTTCACACAAAAGCAGCCTAGCCTATCTTCCGGGTGTCGCTCTAGGCTCAGGGCCGTATCCAATTAGCATTCTACCGATGTCAAAATGTTGCTAGAAAATGTAGAATGAAATCTGTTGCTTCAAATTTCAGGGGACACTATTCTAAAGTATGAAGACATTGTAGATAGAATGTTGATGGACAACACGGAGAAGACAATACATAGATGATATTTCCTATCAAAAAGTTTATTGGTGTTTTTTAGTGTCCATATAATTTACCAGCATTTTTTTCAATATAATGCAAAACTTTATTCTTAAATATGCACATATAGGATTGTATTAGTAATATTTATCATTACCCTCGTCATTTTTGTTCTGAATGTACAGTATTATTTTTGGATTGAATGTTTTTCTGTTTTATTTGTGTAACAATATTTTCAAGTTGCATCTGATGAACTGCAGTGTTCAAACGGCTTTAAACAAAAAGTAGGACTCACATTATCCATAACTATTAAGTTATATCAAATGTAAGCCTTTACTAACCCTATCGCCATTTTCCTTTTCAGCCTAACCCGATTAACATTTGCTTAAAAAGTGCAGAATTATTTATGGAATCGCTAAAATAATTTTGTATTGTTTCTAGCTGAGTTTCTGTTTTTCTGTATTTTCAGCCTGTGGCTCCCTTGCCGACTTGTTCAACTAAATTTTTATGTTAAGAATATTACTGTTAATAATATCATTGTATTCATTGTTTAATTATTAAATATCAGTATTATTTACTGTGTGTTTTGTTTTGCGTTAGCTAGCGGTTGTATCATATACTGTGTTTCATTTTTCTTACAGGAAGGTAAGTTTTGAAACCCGAGCAGCTACTGTGGGCGTTCCTACTTTAGCAGCGCGTTGCTGTTTTAGTGCAGCTGTCCAGCAGCACTATTACAAAGACTTGTTTGCAAGCAGGCTATTTCTTGTGTCACATTCTGCTGACTAGAAATTAGCCAGTGGCTGTGTGCAGGTGGGCATCCCTGCTACTCGCCACAAACAGTAACTAGCGGCCTGTTGCCTCCGATCCTAAAGGACTGAGGTTACTGTTCCGGTGTAGGCTACTGCTGCTCTCATGTTTGTACTGACTAGTAGTTAGCCAGTGGCTGACTTGCAGGTGGGTATCCCTGCTAACGTGCCACTAGCAATAACAGCGTTTATTGCCCCCGCTCTCGCTTGCGAGTTTGAGGTTACGGAGTGTCGGTATGGAGTGCATCGAGTCGGTACCAAGTGTCGGTTCCGAGCTCCATGTCGGTATTGAGTGTTGGTACCGAGCGCACTCAGTGTCAGTACCGGATGTCGGTTCTGAGCACATAAAGTGTCAATACTCCACTCTGTGGTCAATACACTGTTTGTTGTGAACACTGCACTATTACCATGGCTTGGTTCCATACATGTGTCTCTTGCAAGGCTAAACTGCCTGCAAGTGACGGACATGATAAATGCACTGTCTGTCTGGGTCCCGAGCATGCGCATAGGGCCTTGGCTGACATCACTTTTTGTGATTTAAATGCTCCCTTCACTAAGTGTACGCTGGAGAACTGGGTAGCACATCACTCAAAGGAGCGTTCCTCCATGCCTGCATGGCATTCAGCGTCACCAATGAGTGAGGCTTGACCCTCCTCCCGGAGCAGCGCTAGAAAGAGAAGAGCCGAGAAACCCAGTTCCTTGTCTTCTTCCTCTTCCAAATCCCCTTCACCTTCCCCTCCTCCAAAATGGAGAAAGAAGAAAAGCCGCCGCTCACATTCGGCAAACAAGGGACAGATGGATAAGATCTGGGAGGTTGTGTCACACCAGCAAGCAATTCTAAGTGAGCTGTTGCAAGAGCGGTCAGTCCTAATGGTAATAGCGGATCCCCAAGCCCCCACTCCCCCTGCACCTTTGCAGGCAGTGGCTAGTGGGCTAGAAAGCGATATACTGTCTATCGCTGCTTCCAAGGAGGCTGACGATCAAGACATGGTGCTCCCTTTGGATGATGCTGAATCGGACATTCTGATTACGCAGCTCCCGCTGTCAACAGAGCTTATGCCATTAATGCAACAAGCTATTGCGGCGTTACAGATTCCTTGGCCTGAAACAAGGGACAAGAGGCACTCCATTTATGATGAGCAGCCCTCTATCACTCCAGCTGCCCCTTCGGTTAATCCGGATTTTCTGTTCTAGCTACAGTCCACTTGGGCTCACCCAGCTATGGCTGCGGTGGTTTCCAACTTTCCGCCAGTAGAAGCCCCCATTGCTGCGCTTGTTCAGCCTACCAACCTGCCTTTCCTAGCCAACGACGCAGCATGTCCAAATAAGACGGAAGTCATTTTAAAGAAAGCATATGCAGCTAATGCGTTTAATGTATGCCTGGCAAACTACAATAGCATACTTATAGCTTACCAGGCACAATTTATTGGGTCCCTCTCTGAGAACCATAGGCCCTCGTCTCAGCAACTGGACAAGCTAATTTCCAGGAACCTGCTCTGGCTGTCCAAGCTTAGCGCACAATCGATAGGCAGAAACATGGCAGCATTGTTGGCTGCGCGCAGACAGCTCTGGCTCTCCCAAGCACGCGTGCTTGACGGAGATTAGACAGCACTGCTGGACACTCCGGTCACTCCAGGCCACACATTTGGCCCGGCAGTAGACTAGATGTTACAGCAGTCTCACCACGCAAGGGAGACCATCAAGGAATTGTTGATCATGCTCCCTAAGAGACCCCCTCCACCACGTACGCCTGCAGCTCAGTGGCATCCTAGAGGAAACCAGTACAACAGGCGTTTTTACAAAATGAATGGAGCCTATACTAGCCCCGTTGAGACTCAGAGGCATCAGAGTCCTCAACCATCTGGACGACTGGCTCATTTGCATCTCCAGCAAGGGCGCAAGAACACACAGAGCTCGTCACCAACCATCTACATCGGTTGTGCCTGAAGGTAAACCATGCAAAAAGCCAGCTAGTAACCTGTCTGGGGGTGTGTCTGGATTCAGGATGCATGTTGGCAACTCTGTCGGACTCTGTTTCAGCTCAGCAGGGCACTACCAATAGTGGTCTTCCAGAGGCTTCTGGGCTTGATGGCAGCAGCATCAAACACCCTCCCACTGGGTCTTTTGTATATGCGCCCCCTGCAGGTTTGGTTCAACCGCACGACTTGTCAGCCGGTTTTGAACCACAACCTCCTTTTGACGGTGTCTCGACACTGTCTACAGGCGCTCTCTTGGTTGAGACAGCTGGCCCATCTACGCCTAGGCGTAGCGCTGGGCAGCGTCACCAGGAGAGAGGTCATAACCACAGACACATCCAACGGGGTGGAGTGTGGGAGGGCCGAGGCATGCAGGGTGTGTGGCAGCCCCTGTTGGAGGGTGTGACCTACATAAACCACCAGGGTGGTTTGCGATCGCCCAGTCTCCACCGTGTGGTCCACCCACAAGCTTCTGCTGTGGGCGCAAGTGAACATCCTCTCACTCCGGGCAGTTCACCTGCCAGGAGTGACTAACTGGGCTGCGGACCTCCTCTTGAGGGGGGTCCCCAGCGGCACAGAGTGGACACTCAATCCTGAGGTCGTGAGCCTCATTTGGGAGAGATTCGGGAAAGCAGAGGTAGACCTCTTTGCCTCTCAAGAGTCGGCACATTGTCCCCTGTGGTTCTCCATAAAAGGAGAAGGCGGATCTCTGGGGGTAGACGCACTGGCACACCTGTGGCCAGCGAGTCTACTCTGTGCGTTTCTGCCTCTGCTTGGAGAAGGTCAGACAGGACCGGGCCAGGGTGCTCTTAGTAGTCACATACTGGCCCAGGAGAGTTTGGTTCTCTCCTCTAATACAGCTCCTAAGAGGCCAACCGTGGGAGCTGCCAATGCACCACGACCTGCTCAGTCAGGTGCAGAGTACCTTGTGGTACCCCAACCCATCAAGCCTGCAGCTCTGGGTATGGCCCCTGAACGGCTGCATTTGAGGCGTTTGGGGTTATCAAATAGGGTGACTGACCCCCTACAAAATGCCAGGGCAGCCTCTACAAGTGGGGTGTGTTTCAGACGTGGTGTTTGGATCGTGGTTTCGAACCCACTACATGCCCTATGGCAGTTACACTGCAATTTTTTTTAATTTTTTTTTTGTAATTAAGTTTTTATTGAAAATTTATATACAAAGTGAACAGAAAGACATTGGAAAAATTTCCCTCACCCCACCCCACCCCACCCCGCCCCCTCCCACCCCCTCGTTACATGGGTTGACGACAAATAAATGAGCAGTGCATACTGATTACAACAATAGTAACTTCTTAATTGCAGTTGCCGAGTCTCTCCACATCAGCAGAGTGGAAGCTTTAGCTCCGTTGACTCTGGCTGAGGACATCTCCAAAAAAATAATGCTAAAAACACCTGTAGCCAGTGCCGCAAGGAGAGTTGATGAGGAGGGAGCCAGCACTGCACAATCATTTTTTTTGCAGCAGTCATACTTGCCAGCCACAGTCTATGTTCATTCTCAGAGAGAGGAAATTTAGAAACATCACCCAGGAGAAGAAAGGCAGGGTCCAGTGGGAAGCAATTCCCCATAATGGCAGAAATGGAATCGACTACCTGCCCCCAAAAAAGCTGAACATCTGGGCAATCCCATAGTATATGCATCAGAGTGCCTGGTACTCCTAGGTTGCACAAAGTACAACAAGGATGAGGGGCTAGCCCCATAAAATGCCTTTTACGAGGGGTCAAATAAGTTCTGTGGCATATTTTAAAGTGAATAAATTGGTGATTTGGATTCTTAGATGCTCCAAAGACACTACCCCACACCGCATCCCAGTCTATAGTCCCTCCCCATTGCGCTATATCCTTCTCCCATAGTTTTGAACAAGAGAGGGGGGCAGGGGAGTGTGCGGTGAGATGCTTATATATATGGGAGACTAAGCCCTTAGGTACTGCCCCCAGGACCCAATCCACTACTGGGTGACGGATTAAGTTGGAGCCCCAGGGAACCCCATATGTTTTAAAGCAGATCTCAGTCTAAAATAAAAAAAACAAAGAGGTGCTAAGGATACTATAGCGAGAAACTAGGTCCTGGAACTCTAGGATAGACTCCTGACCGGCTACATCGTTCAACACGTTTATACCCCTCCGGGCCCAGGAGTCCAAGGAAAGGGGTTACCACCAGATAAAATATTAACATTGTTCCAAATGGGCGAGTGTCTGTGCCACTTAATATTAAGACCCAAAGTTCTTTCCACTGCCCGGAAAGTTTAAACAGTGTAAGCGATTATGGGGCCATAGTGCAGGGAACACCTTTTGTAAGTAAGGCCAGAGAACAGTATATCTTGTATTCTGATTGGGGATAATATTTCCTGTTCTATTTCCTTCCAAGATGCCTGCATAGTTGGGTTCATCCAGTGGTTTAGTGTACGTAGTAAGAAAGATAAAATTTAAAATTTGGACAGGCCCAACCGCCTTGTGCTTTACTGCGTTGTAATAAAGACCATTTAATCTGAGAGTGTTTACCATTCCAGACGAATTTTCTCAACAAGGAATCGAGTTTTGACCAGTAGCCCACTGGTGGAGGCAATGGGAGCATTGAACTAATAAAATTAATACCGGGGAGAATATTCATTTTAATCGAGGCAATACGGGCAGGAACTGAAGCTGGTAGAAGCATCCATCTGTTCAAATCCCCCTCAATTTTTTTTAGCACTTTTGTGTAATTATTTTTAGCAATTGTTGATATGGAGGGATGTATCTCAATGCCCAAATAAGTTACTTGATGTGAGACTGGAATGATGGGGGGGATATTAACTCTGCCTGCCTCCGCGTTGAGTAGCATTAACACTGATTTTGACCAGTTGATTTTGTAACCAGCTATTAAGCCGAAATCTTCAAAAATCTGAAGTATATTTGGAAGAGAGCGCTCTAAATCAGACACATATAAAAGTGTGTCATCGGCGTATAGTGAAATTGAGTGGCAGGACGATCCAATTTTCACCGGTGAAACTAAGGAGCTTTGGCGGATAAATTGGGCTAAGGGCTCTAGTGACAAGTCAAAAAGTAGAGGGGAGAGAGGGCACTCTTGTCTGGATCCACGAAAGATACTAAATAAGTCTGAAAGGCTTCCACCCGTGGAAACTCTCGCAGAAGGGTTAGAGTACAGAACTTGTATCATTCTAATAAGATCTGGACCGAAAGCAAATTTCTTTAAAACGCACCATAAATACTGCCGTTCCAAACGGTCAAAAGCTTTTTCAGCATCGAGAAATAAAAGCCCACTTGGTGAATTCAGTTTTTCAGCTTCAGCAATAACATGTAATAAGCGACAGATATTGTCGGATGCTAATCGACCCTTAATAAAGCCGGTTTGGTCAGGATTAATCAAACCATTGATAACTTTCTCCAAACGGCGAGCAATAACCCGAGCGTACATTTTCATGTCAGCATTGATTAAGGAAATAGGCCTGTAACTTGCGCATTCCTGGGGATTCTTGCGGGTTTAGGGAGCAATGTGATTAGGGCAGTATTACAGTCTCTGTGAAAATGACCCTTTGCGATTGCAGAATTTATGGTGGATAACCAGATTGGGCCCAGAGTATCCCACAAAGCTAGATACAGCTCAGCCGCAAACCATCAATCCCAGGGAGCTGCCTTTTTTTAGTGGTTTTACAGCTTGATGTAATTCATCTATTGAGATTGGACAGTCTAGCTGCTCTGCCTCCTCTGAAGAGATGTTAGGAATATTCAAATCCTCTAGGAAGGCTTGGCAGTGGTCAGGGGAGAGCTGTTTGTCAGAGGAGTATAATTTTGCAAAAAAGGATTTAAATGTTTTGTTAATATCTTTTGGGTTTGAAGTAGGGCCCTTCACCGGGCAGTTAATCGATTGAATATTGCATCTGCCTTCTTGACGCTTAAGAGTTAGGGCAAGGAGGCGGCTCGGCCGACTTCCCTCAGAGTAATACTTATGTTTGGTGATATGCATAAGAAACTCGACTTGCTGCCTTAATAGATTATTAAGTTCTGCCTTTTCTGCCTTTAATTTAAGTTCAGTATCCCTGGTGTAATTAGATTTCAGGGCCTTTTCCAGTTTACTACAACTTAGCTCTAATTGGGAAATTAACTGTAATTTAGATTTTTTAAGATGAGAGGAAAACCAAATCGCATTGTTGCGTACAAAACCTTTGATAGCTGCCCAGACCAGTGCTGGGTCAGAAACCAAATCTTTGTTAAAGTTAATAAATTCAATCAGTTTGGGTTTAAGTTGTGAGAGAAATTTGTCATTTTGGATAAGTGTAATATTAAATCTCCACCTGGCCAGTTTACTTTGGATCGATGCTAAATTGAAAGTGGTTAAAATTGCATTATGATCTGAAAGACTACGGGGGAGAAACTCTACGTTCCCAGTTAAAGGGTTTAGTTCAGGGGAGGAAAGAATATAATCGATCCTTGAAAACGTTTTATGATAAGAAGAGAAGTATGTATAATCCCTTGCCGTTGGATTTTGTGTGCGCCATAGGTCGATTAAATTTAAATCTTTAGAAAAATGCCTGAGTGCCTTAGAGGCCGATGCTTGTGCATTAGAGATACACTACCGGTCAAAAGTTTTAGAACACCCCCATTTTTCCAGTTTTTATTGAAATTTAAGCAGTTCAAGTCCAGTGAATAACCTGAAATGGTACAAAGGTAAGCGGTAAACTGCCAGAGGTTAAAAAAAAAAGTTTAGGTTACCAAAAACTGAAAAATAATGTACATTTCAGAGTTATACAAAAAGGCCTTTTCAGGGAACAAGTAATGGGTTAACAACTTACAGCTGTTCTGCAGCAATGGAAGTAAATTAAGCCTTGAAAGTTGATGCTAACAATTCCTACAGGTGTCCCAACTTTTGTTGATTACTTACAAACCCTCTGTCTGTATAAAAGCAGTGTTGGAACAGACTGTGTTACTACACCCTCTTAAGCATTATTTGGACAGTATTGTACTGCAGGAAGTAGTATATTGCTCTCATAATGGCGAGAAAAAGGCAATTAACAAAGGAAGACAGACAGACCATTATAACCCTTAAAAGTGTAGGTCTTTCCTTTAGAGAAATTGCAAAGAAAGCCAAGGTGTCAGTGAGTACAGTTTCCTACACCATCAAAAGGCACTTGGAAACTGGAGGAAACTCTGACAGGAAGAGGTCTGGCAGACCCAAAGCCACAACAGAATCAGAAGACAAGTTTCTGAGAGTCAACAGCTTGCATGATAGGCGGCTCACAGGACAAAAGCTTCAAGCACAGCTTAACACTGGTCGAAGTAAGCAAGTCTTAGTTTCAACTGTGAAGAGAAGACTTCGAGCTGCAGGTTTGACAGGTCGAGTGGCAGTAAGAAAGCCATTGCTAAGATTGCAAAATAAGAAAAAGAGGCTTGCCTGGGCCATGAAGCACCGCCAGTGGACTACTGAAGACTGGAAGAAGGTCTTATGGACCGATGAATCAAAATTTGAAATCTTCGGTTCATCACGCAGGGTTTTTGTACGCCGTCGAGTAGGCGAAAGGATGGTTCCTCGGTGTGTGACGCCAACTGTCAAACATGGAGGAGGAAGCGTGATGGTCTGGGGCTCTTTTGCTGGATCCAGAGTCGGCGACTTGCACAGAGTGAGTGGCACCCTGAACCAAAACTGCTACCACAGCATTTTGCAGCGCCATGCAATACCCTCTGGTATACGCCTAGTTGGTCAGGGGTTCATCCTACAGCAAGATAATGACCCAAAACATACCTCCAGGCTATGTCAGAACTACCTTAGAAGAAAAGAACAAGACGGTAGGCTTCAAATCATGGAATGGCCAGCACAGTCTCCAGACTTAAACCCCCATCGAGCTGGTTTGGGATGAACTGGACAGAAGGGTGAAAGCAAAGCAACCTACAAGTGCAACACATTTGTGGGAACTTCTGCAACAGAGTTGGGAAGAACTTTCCGAACAATATTTGATTTCCATTGTAGAAAGAATGCCACGAGTGTGTTTTGGCTGTTATATCTGCAAAGGTGGCTACTTTGATGAGTAAAAATTTAGATTAAATTTTGTTAAACAAAACGATTCCATGATTTCTTTTTATCTCCAATTGTTTATTTGTTCTATGCTTTAATTTCAGAGTACATTGAGACATTAAATTGCGTAAATTTCAATAAAAACTGGAAAAATGGAGGTGTTCTAAAACTTTTGACCGGTAGTGTAGAGATATTGGATTTGTCTAATTTGGAATCGAAAAAGGTGTTCATATCAGACCCCACAATCAGTGAATACTCTGTCAGTGGTAACAGTTCTTTGGTAAGCCATGGGAAGAATAAAGGGTCAAAAATGGTGGGTGCATAAATGCTGACAAACGCCACTTTCTTACCCTGAATGGAGGCACAGCAGAACGCTAATCTGCCACTGTGATCAGAGCTGACTCTCTCAAATGTTAGATTTATACTTCGTTTCATTAGTATTAATACACCTTTTGTTCGAGAGCCATCACCAGAAGCAACTATTAGTTTATATCTACTATTCTGGAGTCGAGGTGCATCCTTTGGCTTTAAATGTGTCTCCTGTAGAAGAGCTATGTCAACATTTTTCCTTCGTAAGAGATCCAGGACCCGGGTGCGTTTGAATGGCGAGTTTAACCCTCTAACATTGAGGGATAAAACTGTAATATTAGCCATTATCAAAGTATTCCAAGCACCATGAGAGGATCTGAAACATTCGAGACTGGGCACAGCATGTGTTTAAGTTTTCTAAGTATGAAAGATCACAAGAACATTTATGGTAAAGAAACAGATAAAGTGGAAACCCATGTAACCCCGAGGTCCGGGATCCAGCAAGGCAGCAAGGCAGCATCTTCTGCAGATAACGAATGGGGTCATCACCCTCAATGCCCGATGGTAAATTTACCAACCTAATATTGTTTCGCTGTGATCTGTCTTCCAAATCGTTAATTTTCATTTGGAATTTGTCAATCTGGGAGAGACAATGGTTGGTGTCCTTTTTTATTTGATGAAGATTGCCTTGCAAAATCTCAACTTTAGCAAATACCCTCTCCATGTTTTTAGCATGAGTGGTGATATCTTCTTTAAGTGATCGAAGCATGGCTCCGTTTTCAGCCATGTAATCCTTTACCGGGCCAAGCGCAGTCCCCAAGGCCTCGGACAACATGTCAGCTACCATGCAGCGCATCGAATCTCTTTGAGCGGCGATTGCTTGCGATATCACCGAGGCCACATCGTCAGGCAAAGCAGAGGATTTAAAACGTTTGCCCTCAGGATTTTTTTGCGGAGAAGCAGTGTTTTTCTTGTTCGCTGCCATCATTAAACAGGATTTAATAAGAAAAAAGACGTCTTTAGGCAAAGTCCAGTTACACTGCAATTTTTACAAATCCCCCTCTACTCTAAAGGTCTATTTGGCAGTCATTTCGTTGTGACATATAAAAATTGATTCAGTCTCCCCAGGAGCTCATTTCCTGGTGAGGCAATTTTTGAAAGGCAGCCGGCGGCTTAGACCACTAGGACTTAGTTCTTCGTTGGAGGTTAAAATGTAGTACTTAATGTACTGACAAAACTTCCATTTGAGCCCATGCATTCATGCAAATTTGTCTTTCAAGACAGCTTTCTTGTTTGCAATCACCTCTGCTAAGCGGGTGAGTGAAATGCAGACATTCTCTGTATTGAAAGCCTGTCTAATTTGTTCAGAGGCCAGAATGAAGGCTGCACTTCGTACTAACCTGGCTTTTCTGCCGAAAACAATCTCGGATTTCCACATTAACCTGTCGGTGGAACTGGAGGATTTCGTTTCAGAGCGACAGCGAGTGAGGCGACAGCATGGGAGAAGTACGAGTGGACAAGTACAGCTCAGTTAGAAGCAGAAAGGAGGAATTACATCTTTAAATTAAATCTGGAGTTGCTTTAATCAGAAAACATTACAGTTTAAAGTCTTACAGCTGCGTGTATTTTTCTGATAACAAGCTGAAACTCGGAGCAGCTGATTCAAATTCCGCGCCATTCTGAGACACGGGGGAGGGGCGGAGCACGCAGCACAAGCACAAACAAACAAAAGGCAGGCAGTTTCAAGCGACAGCGAGTGAGGCGACAGCGTGGGAGAATTACAACATGGTCTTCAAGCCAGTAATCTGTGACAACTGCATGATGTGGGAAATCCGAGAAAACCCAACAGAGCTCAACCAAGTTTGTATAAAGTGCCGCACGATCCAGGACTTGCTTCAGCGAGTAAGTCTGCTAGAAAAGGAGCTGGAGGAAATGAGACAGCAACAGCTTGAGAAGCTGACACACCCACAATTCATGGAAGTCTGCACCCCTAGCAGACTGAAAGCCACAAGGGAGATGGAAGAGAGTCGAAACAGCTGGGTTCAGATAGGCAGAATCAGGGAAAAAAAGAAACTTCGTCAAACACAACCACCAGACATCCAACAAATTCGAGCCACTTCAGCATTTGGATGACCAAAAGCAACATCAAGAGAATGAAAGGAACAACATCCAGGACCCTATAAACAGTGCTGACAAGGCAGCAAAAAGGAGGTCATGATTGTTGGGGACTCCATATTGAGAAACACAGCAAGTTCAGTTTGCAGTTTGGACCCCCTTACTACAGCAGTGTGCTGCCTTCCAGGAGCCTCTGTCAAGCACATCACTGAGAACGTGGACAGGCTCCTAGAACGAACAGGAGACAACCCGGTAGTAGTCATCCACATCGGTACAAATAAGATTGGAAGAGACAGACCAGATGGGGAGAAAACAAAAAAACAGAAGGGAGACCACATCAAAACAAGGGCAACAACTCAGGTAAGACAGCTATTAAATGTATTTATCTTAATGCTAGAAGTCTCAGAAACAAAATGTTAGAACTTGAAGCTACTGCACTAACAAGCAACTACGATGTGATAGGTGTTACAGAAACTTGGTTGTCTGAGAGTGATGGAGACGAATATAATATTAGTGGGTACACACTGTATAGGAAAGACAGGCAGGACAGAAGAGGCAGAGGGGTAGCGCTATACATAAGAAATAGTCTTGAAGCCCAGGTGTTAAATCTGGACAAAGAAAACAACGCCGAATCAATATGGGTCAGAATAATTGACAACAATTCAAAGGGCATAATAATAGGAGCATGCTATGGACCACCAAATTCAGACGCTGAGCAAAATAATCTGTTATACAATGACATTCGAAATGCGTGTACAAAAGGAGAAGCCATACTAATGGGGGACTTCAACTTCCCCCGTATAAAATGGGAGAACACAGTTGGGAGCACGACAGACAAAATTGAAATGGTGGAAATGACAAATGACTGCTTCCTAACGCAATTTGTCAAGGCACCGACTAGAGGGGAGGCATGCCTTGATTTAGACTTTTCAAATAATGAAGACAGAATAACTAAAACAGAGGTCAGAGAGCCATTGGCAAACTCAGACCACAACATGGTCTCATTTGAAGTATTTTTTAAAACCCCAAAAGTAATGACTAAAGCTAAGGTTTACAATTTTAGAAAAGCAAACTATGAAGGTATGAAACAGAGACTAACAGAAGTAGATTGGAGTAAAATAGAGAAAACATCCACAGAAAAAGGATGGCTGTTTTTTAAAAATGTAGTACTAGAGACGCAAAACAATTACATCCCAAAAGTAGACAAATCTAAATCTAAAACAAAATGGCCAAAATGGTTTAATAGATCAATTAAAAAAAATATTCAGCGAAAAAAGGCACTTTACAGAGCATTTAAAAGGGACCAAAAACAGTACACAGAAAGAGTACTTGGAACTGCAAACACAAGTCAAAAAGAAAGGCCAAGATAGAGATAGAAATCAATATTGCTAAGGGGGCTAAAACCAATTCCAAAATGTTTTTCCAATATTATAACAGCAAGAGAAAATTCAAAGAGGAGGTTAAATGTCTAAGAGACACAAAAATAGCAAATATATTAAATGATTACTTTTCACAGGTTTTTACAAAGGAGGACACGGACAACATGCCCCACATGTCGACCTGTTCCTATCCAATTTTAAATAACTTTAGCATAACAGAGGCAGAAGTGTTAAAGGGACTAGGAGCTCTTAAAATAAACAAATCCCCTGGGCCGGATGAGATCCTCCCAATAGTACTCAAAGAAATGAAAGAAGTTATTTACAAACCGCTAACCAAGATCATGCAACAGTCTCTTGACACAGGGGTTGTACCGACAGACTGGAAAATAGCAAACGTAATACCGATCCACAAAAAGGGAGACAAAACCGAACCAGGTAACTACAGACCAATAAGCATGACTTCTATTATATGTAAACTTATGGAAACTATAATAAGATCCAAAATGGAAAATTACCTATATGGTAACAATATCCTGGGAGACAGTCAGCATGGTTTTAGGAAAGGGAGATCGTGTCTAACTAACCTGCTTGACTTTTTTGAGGATGCAACATTGAAAATACTTTACTGTATAAACCTTTATAAAAGTTTACCATATTACATTTGCACAGTAATTTTGCAGTTGTCGTATAATTTTTTAAGCTCATACTTAAGGATGCAGAGAAGTGTTTTAGAGATCATACTGAGAGAAAAAAAAAATCGGTGCACAGAAATATATATTTTTTGTAAAGATGTGCAAGACGTTGTTGAACAATATGCTTTAGTAAATAAAATGTTACCTTACTGTAATGTGCCAATACAAGTTGAACCATTTGAGGACTGCTGTGTTTTATTAAAATCATTTTAAAACTATTTCATAGCCAATTTGATATGCGTTACACAAACGGTGCATTTAAATCAACGTGGGTTTTATTTCGCAGGGAGATTCAGGTCACTCATCACGGTCATTTTTTCCTCATAGCTCTCAGATAGGGTTGTCAACAGGCTCCAGAACCTCGGGACACTTTAAGGCAGGACAGGGTTTTTTTAACTCACCTCTCTAAACTGCAATGTATTTGACATGTAAAGTGAGTGTGAATTGCTTGAACAGTTTAGTAAATGTATTTAATTGTTTAATTGTGGTGTCGATTCTATCCGGAGAGCCTCGTAACAACGATTAATCGTACTGCTTGAATTTTTCTATACAGCAATATACATTTTTCTGTACAGCAATATCTATCAAAATAGTGCAAAACCATTATTATAGATAACTTTGTACTCACCTGCACACTTTCATTTAACCTTGTGACAGCAGGTGAAGTTTCTATTTGTTTGGTATTTCTTGCTTCACACATTCCCGCCCAGTCAGAGACTCAGAAAGGCAATCAGCAGCTGTATAGGTCTGATTGATGGAAACGTTCCTCGCAGGCAGATGTGTGCTTTTGGTAATAGCTAGTAAAACAACTCAATTAATTTAGCGACAGTTTGCACAATTCACACTCACTTTACTGAATACATTGAAGTTTAGAGAGGTGAGTTACAAAACCTGACCTGCCTTAAAGTGTCCCGAGATTCTGGAGCCTGTTGGCAACCCTACTCTCAGATCAGGTGACACAGGTTGAAACGTCATTAAAGAAAATAGTGGGTTATGGCAAAGATGCAGCTCTCCTTTCTTGTAAAGGTAAAGTAAACAGTTCTGTATTTTGACATTTCTATTGTGGGGGGAGGGGTCTAGTGGTAAATTGTGTAAGTTTCAAATTGAAATCTTAATCAGGGATATGTTTCCATTCTGTAATAAAAATACTATAAACTAAAAGCATCTTAAATAAAATGATAGCAGACTATAATTACTGTTATTCCAATGTTCCATACCTGCACTTGATTCCTTGTTTACTTACAAAAATAATGTTTTATATGTAGCCAGTAAAAGGTTTTTACTTGTGTATTATTGGTACAAAAATTGTAATCGTAACAGATACTTCTATGATCTTAGGAACTGGCACATCCCTAATAACCTTACTAGAAGCTCCTAGTTATACTGGCCAACCAGGAGAGGTTCGAGTGGTTATGTGTCACCAATACCAGAAAATGTTAGATGGTGGAATGGTACTGTATTGAAAATGCTTTGCATTGCTTTTTCAAAAGCAATGTCTGGCCTTGACAGGAACTTGAGATCTACAGCATTTTCACACTGCTTTTTAATAACTTTACCGCCCACACAGCACTGATAAATCCCACATTTATATAAAAAAAGTTTCACCTTTAATATGAACTTATTCCCACTGAAGGTGTAGGAAATGACTAAGGATTTAAAATCCATATTCCTAGCCTTCAACTAGTAACTGTTAATTGTTGTTAAACTTTTAATTTCTAATGCATTGTATTAACTTTAGAAACAAGATACAACACTATAAAATAGCTATTGTTGGTCTTTTTATCCCTGTGTTATTTACCGTATTTCTCGAGTAAAATTTAGGCCTCATGTAAAAGTCGACCCCCATTGTGAGGACGAGATTTGGGTATCATTTTTATTTTCCCTAAATATATGTATAAGATATCCTGAAGTTTGACAAGAGAGAAAGAGAAAATGGTTCAGATTCTGACAAAAGGATTGAAAATGGATTTCAAAACCACTTGTCTCCACAAAGCAGTATGACAATCTAGCCACATAAAAAGCTTATACTGTAGTTCTATGAAATCCTGTGTTCTGTTCATTTTAACACTAGATGGTGCTGTTCATGCATGTTCCTGTGCTGAAAATTATTTTATTGTTTGACATCCAAACAGAGCTGAGCAAAGCAGCCATACTAGGCAAACTGGACACCCAGTACACCCTGTGTTTTAAACATGTTAGAGCAATAACTGTGAAATGCTTTCAAGTTAAAACAGTATATTGTAGAGCAGCTATCTATTTAGCACAGTTGTTGTTTGTTTTTTTGCTACTTTTTAAAAGCAGCTAAGAGGACAGCAGTTACATAATTAAAATGTAATCCAAGGGAAGGTTGTTTAATGCTAGTATTGTTTTCTCTTAGAAATTGCACTTTAAAATAGAATCCTCTGTCAAAAAACTCTATTTTAATTATTGAGTATTTTATTAGAGCCTTATTTGCAGTGGTTAATTGCTTATTGGATTACATCAAAACAGTTCCAAAGAAGGTGAATAAAATGAGTACTTAATTGAAGTTAAACTTTGATTGCACGTGGGACTGTATTATATAGTAGGATGGTGTTTACAGCTTATGGCTTATTCTTTCTTTTCACTTTCCGTGGGAGGACAGTACAGCTGCACTAATAAGTGATTACCTGTCTTCTTGTCAGGATAATTATACTGTGCTACATGACCTTAACTATTACCTTTTCTTTTACCAATATAGAGCCCCGAACAGCATTAGAGCTAAATTAGAGCTTTCAAAAGTCAGTGGTGTTAATACTGTTCCATGCATGCTTTTACTCCAGTTGTTACTGATCTCAAAACATCACTGTTTTCAGGAGGTTTTACATGTGGAAAAACATTTTATGTAGCAAAATGCGGTTGCTACAATGTTATTGAAAAAGGACGGTGCAGATGTTTGTCGGGTCATTTCCAATGTGGACGAAGGAGCATTTGAATTAGTTTGGTTCAGTAAAGCATATGGGACTGTAGCGGACAGTACAGTCAAATCAGATTATTGCTGGATGTAATATACACTGTTTTAACTTGTCTGAGAGTTTCAAGTAAGTTTTTTTTGTCTTTCCCTCATCACCTTGCTCAAAGTAGATTAGATGCAGCTTTGAAGCTGAGTTGTAAAAATTCCTTTGAGTTATCACAAACTGAAATCTCTGCACAGGCCATTCTGGCAGACTTTGACGAAACACAGACACAAGGGTGAGTCCCCCCCAAGAAAGTAGAGGGGGGGGGAGCGGTCAATTACCTTTTGACAAGACAATGGAAATTTGAGCTTCATGAGCTGTGGGCAAGACCAAGCAGTGGCTCAGAGAGGAGCTAACCAGTGTTTAAGCACGTTGCATGACCCATGAATTCAACAGTCCAATCAAAATGGGTCGTCGCTTAATTCAAAAAGACTGGGACATGCAAAGAAAGGGGAGCTAGGGAAGTAGTTCTGAGGAGAAATTAAATGGAAGCTGAACTGCTCTGAAGTTTCTGAAGCTTGAAGCAATGGGAAAGTATGCTGGAATCATAGGAGAATATCTGGTCTGAAGACTGGCTAAAATCATATTCCGAAAAGGCTGAAATCAGCTTTGAAGACAGCCCTAGCTCTTTGCCCTATGAGAGACTGAAACAGTAAACAGGACACTGCCTTGATCTGAAAGCGGGTCTTGGTTTCCACATCATTGCACGAAACAAACGGAAGCATAGCCAGCAACTGGGCCTAAGGTCATGTACTAGCTGTACAGAAGAATTGCAACAAGAACACTTCTGCAAACTACATAACTTTTCAATTGCAATGCATTCACTGAGTTATGTCTGGTCAATGCTACTGTTTCCACTTGGAAAACTGCTGACAAGTCAAAGATAATGCCGAAAGACTGTTAGAAATCGACAAGCTCCATTTGAAAATTCAACATATCAAATATTAAATATGTTATGACTTGGGAAATTAACTGTAGCTAATCCTATCAGATTAGTGGATAAATTGTTCTAGGAATAGAATATAACTTCCTGTTTTAGAGTAGTGTGACAAAAAACAGAGTGTACAACAAGTACAGATAATGTTGGGGCACAAGTAACACAAAGTGTGTTGTTGTGTATGGAAAAGTTATTGTGCATAAAACTGCTTATATTGTTCAAGTAACACAATGTTCTGTTTTCCTTTGGCTATAGAAAATTGAGGGGTTTCATTTACATTGAAGTACACTTGATTTTAGGCTGTAAAATGCTTACTTTCTGGAGATATTAGATATTTTGTGTGTTCTGTTTAAGCCAAAGAAACACAGGCTTTAACACTAGAAAGTGCGGACATGAAAGAAGACTTCATGGAGAGTTGTTTTGCATAAAAATGATACATTTTTATGTTGTTAAGCCCGGGTAACGAGCGCGGGAGGCAGAGCTTGAGGAGGGCTAGAGACAACATTTCTGAGTTAATTTGAATATAGAATCAAGTGAGATTGATAACATATTATTAGTTTGGTAGATCACGTCTAAACTAAACTAACACGATAAAACTAATTGGGAAGTTGAATTAATTCTCGTGCATTTTGATATGAAATCGATTACAACGAGAAACGAGTAATGTAAATACTAATGCAAAGTAGAAACTTTGTGTGATCAGCCATAATTAATATTAGTATATTAACCATGTATGCTAAAAATGTTGTGGTCGTTGTAATCGTTTGACTAAGAAATCAATTAACTGTATACTATTCATGCATATCTCCAACCAATCGCCTTTCCTTTCTGTAATATTAGATAAGTTGTGCACCCTTTTTATTCTTAAATAAAATATTGTTTTATATTTCTGACACGTTGTGTGAATGTCGATTATTGTCAAGGCAATCCGAGTTCTACATGATCCTGAACCTAAATATGGTATATCTCATTTCTCCTATTTTGACATCTCTGAGTGGGTGACTAGAGACTAATTTATATTTAAATAAATTGCATACCTAATTCACTACAGGACCAAGAATTTCTTTCTTCATGGCTTGCCAGTAGCTTCTGCTGGATGCCTTATTTTTTGTTACACTTTATGGACATTATTTTCAGTGTTTCAAGCCCAGCTTTGGCGAGAATATGAACAGCAGTAATGTCAGAGCTTATTAAATGATTTGTATATCTATTTGATAGTCACTCCTCTTCGCTCGGCTTTGACATCATTGAACCATTGGCTTCAGTGAGTAGGTGATGTTGTCGGAGGTGCTGAGGATGAAAAGGAGTTGAGTTGTCAGGCATTTTTGATATTTTTGTAGTGAAAGACAGGACAGAGTGGATTATTAAAGTCCTCTTACATCATTCTGTGATTTCTTTGTTTCAGTGTGGGGTTTTTGCTTTTTTTCCTTGAATGTTAGTGTTAATATATATTTTTCCTGCATCGCCTGCTTTTATTGAGAACTCGTCCGGTGTAGTACATGCTTTATTGTAATGGAGTCTTCGTTTTCTTCAGTCTCCCCATCTCCTTTTTGTTTCTGTTTACGCTTTAGTGGGTTAATATTTAATTGTCAATATTTTGTGATGAGGCTCCAGCCATAGTGAATTTTTTCAATGGGCCGATTGAGTGATTGACCAATCAGTGATCAGCATCTCTGCCTGCCATTTAATAATAATAAGACCTTGTGTGGGGTAGTTTTTCATGAGACAGTAATTAAACTGTGAATGGGTAGCGTCGCTGGCAAGGCTGGTTACCGGCAGGAGGGAGACTCAGAGACAGACAGCTGCAGTTAAAGCACAGAACACCTCCTTATGGTCCTGGCACAGATTGTGCAGGATACAGCAGACAGTAATAATTTGGGGAGCAAACTCGTGGTTCACTTCAGTACACTTCAGTAGTATCCACCACCTCCCTTTCAATAGCCCAAACGCCTGTTCAACCACCACTGTGTGCTTTAATTAAGCACCTTAAACAACTTCTAATAAGTCTCATGCATTTTACCATTTGTTGCCGTGTGTTCTTTTTTCTCTTACTATTTTAAATGAATTGCATGTGTGGCCTATTAAAGTCATCAATTAAATTTAGACCATCACTAATTTGCATATTTTGAGAATTTTCCAAGATTACAGTGGTTTATTGCCTTAGTACCAAATACTGTAGTAATTATTTATTTATTTATTTATTAAAGTTCCAGTCTATTCCCATAGGCTATTTATTTAGTAAAAATATATATATATATATATATATATATATATATATATATATATATATATATATATATATATAAAATCCTGGCATCCTCACTGGCTCACTGTGTGACCTTGAGCAAGTCACTTAACCTCCTTGTGCTCTGTCTTTCGGGTGAGACGTTGTTGTAAGTGACTCAGCAGCTGATGCATAGTTCACACACCCTAGTCTCTGTAAGTCGCCTTGGATAAAGACGTCTTCTAAGTAAACAATTAATAATAGTAATAATCAAGCAATAAACATTCACAATAAAACCACAACAGAAATTTAGTACAAACATATTATTAACCCAATTATTCAGAGACCCGTGTGTATTTATTATCCACTATTATCCACTCATGGGATTCTGTTGTTCCAATACAGTTCCATTCACTGCAACCACTGTCCTTTACAGACAAGCAGGAAAGTATTCATACCAAGCATTCCTGGTCATTGAGTTTCTATATATGAGTTAGAGAGTGCACATCTGAGCAAGGTTCCTCCGAGATCCCATGGTTGTGTGTGAATTCAAACTCTCAACATACTTCTTACCTTCCCTCTTCCGCCAGGAAAG
This sequence comes from Huso huso, assembly GCA_036884735.1. Classification (NCBI taxonomy): domain Eukaryota; kingdom Metazoa; phylum Chordata; class Actinopteri; order Acipenseriformes; family Acipenseridae; genus Huso; species Huso huso. The sequence continues at coordinate 47,744,881 of CM072663.1, read as the reverse complement.
TGGACTGTAAAGCTTAATATTGTTCACTTTAGGACACACTTTTTAACACATTTAGAACAAACATTAATTTTAATGTCTTTAATGTTTAAAGACATTAAAATTAATGTTAACATATTACAGTTCACCGTGAATAAAATTATTCCCAATCTACAAGTACACAGCATGAATCTAAACCAATGATGTAAAAATATATACTGGTAAGTGGTAACCCAGCTGTACTTTATATTGCTCATAGTTCTAAGGCTGATGTAATCTCACCCAGTGCTAGACATCATTATTTTTTATAGTACAGGATGTGCAAAAAGTGAATGCTACATGATACAAGCCTTAATTTTGCATGCACCACTTCTCATGCATACTAACGCTGCTGCTAAATACTTAACTAAGGATTTATTAGCTTGCTGCAAAGACGGTTTTATTTAATGTATTGTACAGTGCCTTGCATAAGTATTCACCCCACTTGGACTTTTCCACATTTTGTAGTGTTACAACCTGGAATTAAAATGGATTTAATTAGGATTTTTTGTCACTGATCTACACAAAATAGTCCATAATGTCGAAGTGGGGAGAAAAATCTACATATTTTTCAAAATTTTATTTTACAAATAAAAAACTGAAAAGTCTTGATTGCATAAGTATTCACCCCCTTTGCTGTGACACCCCTAAATAAGCTCCAGTGTTTGCTCCAGGACTTACAGACTGAAGGTCAATGTGGCCCCCTCTCAAAATTTTAGGGGGACATTTTCTTCATCCTCGTCGTCAATGTTGTATTGCAATAATGGACGCGAAACAGTGTTTGTAATCTTAAACACGTTGCTGGTTTATTTTGGCTGTTTACAGTATTCTCTCTACCATCAGTCGCCCCGTCACATCCGTTTCCCCAACCACTCTTACTTACGACATCCCTGCAAGCACGACACACATTCACAACATCCGGTAACACGTAACCTAGCAACCACACAGCACTGACTGATTTCCAAAACACAACAGAGCAGTAAACAGAACATCAAACAAACATAACAGTCTCTACAATACTCACTGTCACTTTTGGGGAAAATATTGGGAAATGTGTCACAGTGATGCTGGTGTATCACTGAGTAGAGGATATTCATTGTACCAAATCACATTAGAAAAGGGGTTTTCAATCTTTTTAAGCTGTGTATCCCTTTCCAAACAATGTAGTCCACTGAGATAGTCATAAAATGAAAACAGAAAAAAAGGTCTGTACAATAACAAAACACACAAGCCTTGGAGTGTGTGATGGATACAATTATAAAAGTTACAGTATTATAAAAGAAAAAATATATATTATATTTACTTTTGGCTAAAAATAGTCCCTCAAACAGGTTTCTAGTTGTTGGAAACATCATTTTATTGTAAATATTAATTAATTAAAATCAACGAAGCCTCCGTGCTAGCCTCATATCACTCAGAAATGACATAGGACTATTCCATGATAGCAAATGGCAATCATGTATTTTTATTGATAATAAAATTACAGAAAAGAAGGCAAAGAAAAGTTCACTATCCACGTATCTCTACAGCTAACCTCATTACCAAAACATATTATTGGCATTTTTAAATTCTTGGTGACTAAAACGTACAGTACTGATGCTAATTAAAAAACAACAATAAAACGCTTACCTAGTATGTGATGGATGTCCCTGCTTGTTACCACACAAATCACTGATGATGGCAGGGAAATTGGAGAGAGCTTCAGTCGCAAGACATTTTTGGCGTTTTTAATCTATAACTGTATTTCGTCTTGATCGCCCTTTGCAATGTTCTAGTATTGAGCCAACAATCCATATTTGTTCACTGGATTGAAAGCTAAAAACTCTTACTACTCTCACACCAGACATAACGGCTTTTCAAACTAGACCGCATGGCAATACTTTGGTTTCTGATTGGCCATATATTCTGTGTTTTGAAATGTAGTACTTAAGTTACAATAAACTTTAATCGGGTCATTGAAAAAAATAAATATCGATTTGCAGGCACGAACGCACACAGAAAATAAAATTAGTTAAAGACTAGGCTTTTAGTTTTTTTAATTTTTTTATCCCAGACAGACCAACTGTTTATATGACATTTAAACAACAGGGCTTATTTAAAACGCACATATTTAATATGTAAATTAGTCATGTGTGCGCTGAACGCTCTGTCACAACTCGTCAGTCTGGTGTAGCGACTAAACGTTGATTACATGACAAAAGTTTGTAATAGGATTGGCAAGTGGTACTAAATAAAATGCGTTGTCTGCCATTTCAGAATTTTTCTCGCGTACCCCCAGGGGTACGTGTACCCCAGTTTGAAAACTGCTAGAAGAAACCACATTACTAACAGATACAGTTTAATAGTAGTTGTATTTAAATGTCATTGTCCTGACTGGTAAATTCTTACCTTCCAGCCTCCCCTTTATTTTGACAATTTCCATATAAAAAATTGCATTTTTTTGTTTACATGTTTCATTCTTAGCCCCAAGTAAATATTTTGGACAGTTTTCAAAACAATTGTTGCTTTATTTTTACAACACACGTTGTTGTTGTTGATATGATAAACACGTATATCTGCTTCAGGTACTGTATTTAATTTTTTTCAAGGTTAAACGATGGCCCGTGTTACACAGAACACTAAAAATAAAATGTCAAATATACAATATGTATTTCGTTGGTTTTGTGGATTTGCTATATTTTTTTAACTTATTTTAATACTGCACATAATGATATGGTTTTGAAAATGCTACTTACCAAAACCGTGACTGCACGTGAACTGTATTACAAAATAATTTCCTTCATTCCGATTCCAGTGGTGTTTTCTCAGTGCAAGATATACCGTGCTGTATAAAATCACATACACTGTGTGTGTATATATATATATATATATATATATATATATATATATATTTCAACGGGAAAAAATTTCACGTTATAAAATATGTGAAATTTGTTATATATATATATATATATATATATATAACAAATTTCACATATTTTTTTTTTGGTTTTTTTTTTTCAAATCAATGATGCGGTTTTCGTTTCGCAAATCTACAGCACACAGTATTTTAAGCACAAATATAATAGCCTGCATTTCAAAAGTCACTGCCGAAGCTGATTACTTATTCTTCCATAAGTAATGGTCGGGTGTAACAGGGATACAAGGTTATATTTGCACCGGGCCATGTTGTTAACAAGCCTGATGTTGTCGTCAGGCTTTACTGTGAAACTGACTGTAAGGGAGGGTGTGTGAGCGCATTCTACTGGACTGGAGAATATGGCACGGGAGTTTAATTATGAAAACGCAAGTGTAAACAAACAGGTAAAAAACGATTAGCCTGTCGTCAGACATGTCATGCTAATACAACATGCATTAATTTACTGCGTATTGGTATTGCGTCTGGTCTGGGAAAGGGGACACACGGGCGTGTTAAGAGAATTTCAGCGGGACATTTTTTATTTCAGGGGGGCATTGGCGCAATGGCGCGGCCCAGCGCGAACACTGACGCTCTGGTGCAACCAATTGCCTTCAGAAGTCACATAATTAGTTGAATGGAGTCCACCTGTGTGCAATTAAAGTGTCACATGATCTCAGATTAAATACACCTGTTTCTGGAAGGCCCCAGAGTTTATTAGAGAGCATATCTAAACAAACAGCATCATGAAGACCAAGGAGCTATCAAAACAAGTCTGGGATAAAGTTCTGGAGAAGCACCAATCAGGGTTGGGTTATAAAAAAATATCCCAAACTTTGAACATCCCCGGAGCACCATTAAATCCATTATTAAAAAATGGAAAGAATATGGCACAACTGCGACTCTGCCTAGAGAAGGCCGTCCACCAAAACTCAGTGACCAGGTAAGGAGGGCATTAGTCAGAGAAGCAACCAAGAGGCCAATGGTAACTCTGAAGGAGCTGGAGAGATCCACAGCTGAGATGGGAGAAACCGTCCATGGGACAACTATAACCCAGACGCTCCACGAAGCTGGGCTTTATGGAAGAGTGGCAAGAAGAAAGCCATTGCTGAAAAAAAAACATATCAAATCCTGTTTGGATTTTGCCAAAAGGCATGTGGGAGACACAGCAAACATGTGGAAAAAGGTTCTCTGGTCTGATGAGACCAAAATTGAACTTCTTGGCCTTAGCACAAAACGCTATGTGTGGCGCAAAGCCAACACTGCTCATCACCCTGAGAACACCATCCCCACGGTGAAGCATGGTGGTGGCAGCATCATGTTATGGGGATGCTTTTCATCGGAAGGGACTGGGAAACTGGTCAGGATTGAGGGCAAGATGAATGGAGCCAAATACAGGGAAATTCTAGAGGAAAACCTGTTTCAGTCTGCAAGAGACCTGGGACTGGGGTGGAGGTTCAACTTCCAGCAAGACAATGACCCTAAACACACAGCCAAAGCTACACTGGAGTGGTTTAAAAACAAGAACCTGAATGTCTTAGAATGGCCCAGTCAAAGCCCAGACCTCAATCCGATTGAGAATCTGTGGCAAGACTTGAAAATTGCTGTTCCCCAATGGTCCCCATCCAACTTGACAGAGCTTGAGCAATTTTGCCAAGAAGAATGGGCAAAAATTGCAGCATCCAGATGTGCAAAGCTGGTAGAGACTTACCCAAAAAGACTCACAGCTGTAATTGCTGCCAAAGTTGCTTCTACCAAGTATTGACTCAGGGGGGTGAATACTTATGCAACCAACAAATGACTTTTTTTTGTTTAATTAACTTTTGTGTCACAATAAAAAATAGTTTGCACCTTCAAAGTGTTAACCCTTTGCGGTCCATTGTCGGACCCTGTCCGACATCATCAAAAAAACGCAAAAAACGGGTTTCTAGTCGTTTTTTCTCCGGAAAAGCCGAGAAAACCATTCAATGGCTGAGTGGGAGCGACAGGAGCGACAGGAGCCGAGACAAGCCGATAGAAAAAAAAAAAAAAAAAAAAAGGCGTATCTCATGATTTGTCATACATGCCCCTGGCATTACATAGGGGCGGTCATAAAGAAACAAGCTGGCTGTTACTGAATCAGCGCACAGAGACTATCACGGACATTTGCAGAGCTTTTTTGAGATGTTATAGTAATAAAATAATGACTTGGATTGCATTATTGAGGAGTTTGGTGATAAAACAGTGATCAGGAGATGATTGATCGGGTATATACGACTATTATTATTATTATTATTATTATGTATTTCTTAGCATATGTGAAAGCGATAGCGAACGAAAGGGTGGGGCGGGGCTGGAGATGCCTAGTGAGTGCTTTGTTGATATGCAGGGCCTTTTAAACCCGTTTGACTGTGGAAAAAAAATACTTTTAAACAGTGCGTCTAAAATTAACTGCGCGTGTGAAAATAAATTGGACCTGACGCGCCTGACGCGCACTTAATAAATGGACTGCAAACGGTTAAGTATGTTGTGTAAATCAAATGGTAAAAATCCCAATTAAATCCATTTTAATTCCAGGTTGTAACACTACAAAATGTGGAAAAGTCCAAGGGGGGTTAATACTTATGCAAGGCACTGTAATACTGTATTCTGCCTGAATTTTAGTCTTATAGTCAGGTTAAAATCTGATACTCTGCTACACTGTTATTTAAACACATTGCAGGAGTCATTACATTTTCATAAAATTAAAATAAGCCTGATGTTAATTACTTTAAAATTGTATTCTTTATATAGGCCTAGTGAGTTCTCTGATGAAGTTAACTGATACTGAAATAATGTTATACTTGTGAAATCCATTAGAGGTCCCCAGTTCAACAACAATTTAGTTGTGTACCAAAATGCACTCTTTAAGCTATAAGGGGGAAAAACAAGAATAATATTTTATTTTAATTCTTTTACAACAGTACTACAGGCAAACAACCAATTTCTGATTCAATTAGTTCAACTGTAAAACAACAAGAAAGCCAAAATAAACAAAACTACATATTCTGAATTGCTTTAACACTAGAATGACTGTGTTTATATGCATACCTAGAACATTTGGTTACTTACCGTAACCCTGGTTTCCTGAAAGAGAAGATGACCACCAACCAATACTTTTGGGATATGACTACCACAGGTAGGTATTCACTGAGCATTTTATGTATGTCAGAGCTGCCGATAGGTCCCTCCGTGGAGTGACGTCCTCGGTCCCACCGAGTGAATAAGTAGTTGCTCCACGGAGCTCACGTCCTCTTTTGCATCGAACCTGCGAATGTGAGTGATGCGGTGGTGGTCTTCTCTTTCAGGGAACTAGGGTTACGTTAAGTAACCTAATGTTCCCTTTCAATTTGAAGACAACCACCAACCAATACTTTTGGGAAAAGTATACCAAAGCTGTCGCGAGGGAGCGTGAGTGGACAGCATACGAGGGACACCTCGCGACGGCCAACTAGTGTTCTTGGTGTGCGCGTACAACATCAAGGACCCTTGTGCCTAATGAAGGTGTAGAGGGATCTACCACATTAAGTCTGTAGAACCTGGTGAATGTATACGGAGTAGCCCAGCTAACTGCAGTACAAATGTCAGTCAATGAGGCACCTCTAAAGAGAGCCCATGACATAGCCACACCTCTGGTAGAGTGCGCGGCCATCCTCACAGGTGGGGGTAGGCCGGCATTATTATACGCAGTCGATACTGTGTCCACAGTCCAGTGGGGCAGTCGCTGCTTCGAGAGGGCTTGCTTGACCCAGGGTCACCATAGCAAAGGAAGAGCTGGTCAGACTGACGCAATGCTTTCGTCCTATCCACATAACCTCTCAATGCCCTCACTGGGCAGAGGGAATTCAGTTTCCATTCTACCAAACACGCACACAGGAACTGTGCACAGACAAAGCCTGTAGCTCACTGACCCGCTTACCGGAGGTGATGGCCAATAAAAATGCTGTTTTCATAGATAGATATTTCAGCTCTATGGAATGTATAGGCTCAAATGGGGCCTTCATGGGAGCCTTCAATACCACGTCCAGACTCCACTCGGGGAGGACGTCCTTTCTAGGGGGCCGCAGCCGCCGAGCACCCTTTAGAAAACAGGTCGCCAGAATATGGTCAGCCGGGGATACTGAGTCTATAGGGACATGGCATGCAGATATAGCTGCCAAGTACACTTTCAGCATAGAGGGGGACCTGCCCACCTCTAGCAGATCTTGCAGAAACTGTAAAATAATTGCTATGGGGCAGTAGATAGGGTCATGACCTTTGGTCATACACCACTTTTGAAAATACCTCCACTTGTAAGCATATAGTGTTCTTGTGGAGGAAGCCCTGGTATTTTGCAGTGTACTGACGACCGATTCTGAGAGCCCTCAGGTGGACAGACGGTCCCGTTCAGGGGCCAGACCCACAGTTGGAGTCTTCCTGGTTCTGGGTGCCAGAGGGTGCCTTGCACCTGACTGAGGAGATCTCCCAGGGCTGGCCCTGCAGCAGCTGGGAAATGTTCGAACACCAGATTCTCCTGGGCCATCTGGGGGCCACCAGGAGAACTGTCGCTTTGTCTCTCCTGACCTTCTCGAGGAAGGCAGGGAGCAGCGGTATCGACAGGAAAGTGTACAAAAGCGCTTTGGATCATTCGCTGGCAAGACATCAATGCCTAGTGGACCTCCACAACGGAGGAGGGAGAACCACAGGGGGCAATAATCATCTCTGACTAGGCAAAGAGATCCACTTGGGCTTCCCCGAAGCGATCCCAAATGCACTGCACCACCTGAGGGTGGAGTCGCCATTCTGATGGGTGAGGACCCTCCTTTGAGAGTAAATGCTTCTGTGCCTAGATCAACAGCCGAAAGGCTATGCGGTGTAACCTCAGGGACCGAAGCCCACCCTGGTGGTTCACGTACGCCACTACTAACATGTTGTCGGTGCGAACAAGGACATGTCTGTTCTGGAGCACCCAAGTGTCTGGGGCTGCTGAGGCTGAGGTGGAGCCCGTTGTGGGGCCTGCCTGGGGCGGCGTTAGAACTACCTCCGAGATCGCTGCTGTGTTGGAATCCCATGTCCGGCTCCCTCCCGTCATTGTGGGTAGGCCCAGTTGTTAGCTGCCGCGGAAGCCTGAAGGCAGTGGGGATCGGAACCGTTCGAGTCACCGTGCGAGTACAGCGGATGCCAGCGTCTCATTCTCTCACGTACCAGAGTACAGGAGGGGAGCATTAAGGCAACCTGCCGAGTCGCCTCGCGTTCTCTGTGAGAGCGCTGCAGCAATTCCTCTACCGCTTGTCCAAAGGTATGGTCAGGGGAGCACAGGGAATACTCCGGGAAGGGGACAGATTGAGGAGGGGGAGGGAGGGGCTTCCAACACCACGCACAGCTCAGCCGTGCTAGCAGGGGACGTTGTGCAGGACATGCAAGCATGGAATTTAACCATGCTTGATGTCTCTATGGCCCCCAAGGGCATTGTTTAAACACCAGAGGGTGTAGACCTGTGTATTGAAGCACTCAGGCACCAAGGGTGCAGAAGCACAGAGGACACTGAGGTAGAATACAGTACTGGTAGAATACAGTACTGGTGCATCGAAGAATCGGTGCGCAGAGTGTAGGTGTTATTGACATCCTGGGGCACTGAAGCACCGAGACACGAAGCATCTAAGCACCGAGGCACTGAGGCACCTAGCCTTAACCGCGTGTAGTCAACACAACCTGGGGTAGCGCATAGAATACACGGGGGTGGATACACAGGCTCGAGTGGCTGTGGTAGGCAATCAGGAGAGCAGTACAGGGGAGCGCACGGTGCAGAGCGGCGATAACCTGGTTCTGGACTGTGTGCAGTCACACAACGGGGCAGCGCATAGTGTATACCGGAGTGGAGCACAGGCTCAAGGAGCTGCGGAGTGTCAAACAGGAAGAAAAAGTGTACTGTTTTTTTTTTTTTTTTTTTTTTTTTAACTGCAAAGGCAGTAATAGGAAAAAATACAGGCTCACACACACAGCAGTTCAGCTATGGGGGGAAAAAGGGTCACCATGCCAGGCAGGTGAGCTGCATTATTATTGTTATTACCAAGCACGCTGAGTAGGCGGGTTGAAACAAGCCGACGGATTGAACTCAACAGCGGGGCACAGCAGAGCTGGGTCCCAGTGGAGGAATCATGTTTTTTTTTTTTTTTTAACTGCACGCACACATCAAGCTATGACTGTAAATAGAACTGTCACCACGGCAACACGGGTAAACTGAATTTTTAAGCACACCTAGAGGGCAGGCCAGGACAATCCAGCAGAGTCAACTCAACAGCGGGGCATGGCAGAACCGGGGCCTGGTGGAGGATCACGCGTCTCTTTTTCTTTTCCATTTTTTAATTTGTTTATTTTTTTAGCTGCAATAGCAGAGGAAAAAACACAAAACAGCGAGATCTGTAAGGTTAGAAAAGCAGTTGAAAAGAAAAAGATCGCACCTAGCACCAGTACCTTGTGCCTGGGGCAGGCAATCATATTTGCACCCCATTTTTCGTTTTGGGTGTTAAAAGTTGGAGGAACGTTTCATAGTTTTGATGAACTTACAGTTATTTCAGAATCTCTCCTTTAACATGTTTGAAGGATACAACCAAGTAAAACGGAAAGGAACTTGTTGCCTGGGGCTGATTATATTCAATCCATATTTTCAGTACCAACCAATGATAATTAGTTTATTTTACATTATGGTCATTTTTTGTAAACAATAAAACTACTGTATGATTATTTTAGCAGCCACATTAACCCTTACAAAATCATTTTATATCTCTAATATTCTCATATATATAACTTTTAATTAAGTGCATGTGTGACTCATAATAATTAATTGGTACTGTAAAAAAGCATGGATCTTTCAATAATATGTTTTGTTGTGGGATGTATTATATTATTTTCATGTAAGGCACGCCTCAAAAGAAAAGTTGAAAAATGTATATTAAAAAATAATATTTCTAAAACCTGCAAATGTTCTCTCCAAGCGACATAGAAGAATAATTAGAAACCAGGAGCTGTGCAATTTTACAAGGATTTCAAATCAGAAATCAGAATTGAAACAGCTTTATCAGTTGCAGAGCTACACAAGGTTTTTTGATGCGAGTATTTTACAAAAAAGAGCCGAAATGGCGAATGCAGACCAGCAGTAAGACAAGTGAAACTGGAAACATAATATTATCCTGTTTGTGATAAAACTACATTATTTAAAAAAAGAAGAAACTTGGAATACTGTATTAGTAAAAAAAAAAAAGAAATGACAAAAAAATGGATAAATGACTACAGCAAAATAATTATCCATTGTTTTAACAAACACAGAAAGAATGAAAACATAGACAAAATAATAATAATAATAATAATAATAATAATAATAATAATAATAATATTGACATGACACCTGAATAGGAATCAGATGCGGGCAGTTCATTTAGATTACTTTCGCCTCCGTCTGGAAAACATTTTCAAAACAGGACATAAAAATGTATATAATAAAAATAACAGTAGAAAAATAAATAAGGGGGATCTCAGATGTGTGTTCAGTATCTTGTCTCAATCGTCATCGAACACACACACAGCAGGTGGGAAACATTCAGAAAGTATTTTTTAAAAGCGGATATAAAGTTGTTTTTTTTTTAAATAACAATTAAAAAAATAAAGACGACTAATTTTTCCCAGTTTTAGCTTTCATGTGAGTTGTAGAACAGCACTTTTGGACATGTGTAACGGGACATACAGGCGTTTGAAATAGTTAATTCTTGCAGCACTATAGTTGTTGTTGGCAGTTTTCCAACTGGAAATAGTTCAGTTGACGTAACTCATTTCAGATAATGCGTTGCAATTGAAAAGTTATGTAGTTTGTAGAAGTGTTCTTGTTGCAATTCTTCTGTATGGCTAGTACATGACCTTAGGTCCTGCTGCTGGCTATGCTTCCATTTACTGTTTCTCGTAGGGCAAAGAGCTATGACTCTCTTCAAAGCTGATTTTAGCCACTCTTCAGAACATTGGTTCTTCTTTGCCTCCCATGAATTCAAGCACTTTATGCTCCCATGACTTCAAGAACTTTCTTCAGAGCAGCTTCCAGCTTCCATTTCGTTCCTCCGAACTCCAACACTCTCATAGGCAAACTCCTTCTTGTCTGAAAGTCACGCACCTGGTTTTGTTATCCTGACTTCCACTCTGTGTTTGGTTAGTTTGGTTATTTTTGTGCTGTGCCCGAGTCCATGTGGGGTGTTTCTCATTGGTTGTTCTCGTTCAGAGCCAGCCCATTGTTATCAATTGGTCCGTGGCTTCACCCCTGTCGGCTTGATTTATGAGATGGACTGGTACTGTCTGGCTTGCGGCGCCGAAATTGTCATTCAGCGATCGTGAAGATAAGCCATTTGTTCAGCAGTTAGTTTATGATGCTTTTTAAAAGCATTCTTTGTCAGTGCTGGAGTTTGTGACCAGAAACTAAAAAGACACAGAGAATGGTTTAAGATTCCCCTCTATATTTCAATTCTGTTACTTTTATACACAGAATGATATTATGACCCCCTCTGACGCTACAGTACTTGTTTACTATGCTGACATCATTTATTCCTTGTAGAACTTATTGCAAAAGAGGAAAAAAAAGCTTGGTCTGTGATAATTGCAGATGGGTTTGTGTGGCGGTGTGTTTACCAGTTGGATTTGTGTGGGGGGGTGTTTACGCTGCAACCTAACTCGCTTCCAATTTCTTATTCTTACTATGATTGGCTGCAAAGACAACAGGGCTAACCAGTGATTGGATGTTTTGTTGGGTAGGTTTTTATTGTGCACAGGTTTCCTAGTAACTGTAATATTATTTGTGTATTAGGAAATAAAAAAAAGACTTGTTGTTAATATCTCCGAGTCATGGAGCCCAAATGTTCGAGTTCGAGTCTTTTGCGGACCTGACTCGAGTCCGAGTCTGAGTCACGAAAAATGTGACTGAAGTCCGAGTCCCGGACTCGAGTCCTATAAGTCTGATATATATATATATATATACACACACACACACACATATATATATATATATATATATATATATATATACACACATACACTGTATATATCACTTTCTCTTTCAAGTACGAAATATTAACCATCACTAATGGGTTATTCCCCTTTAAGAACCCAAGAACTGAAAAGCATTATGCCAACAAACTCTCGCGAGAGTGCATGACGCAATGTGAGTTGATCTAGTCAGCCCGAACTGGCAGTGAGCCAACGGGAGCCTGCGACTTGAGTTCGCCCTCCCCCGGGTCTAGTTCACTATTACGGCAGATAACTCTCCTCTGGACAGGGCTCTGTTCCAGTAAAAAAAAAAAAAAAAAAAGTTCTATCCCGGTTGAGATAGTTTTGTTGTTGTATTATTATTTTTGTGTATTCATTGCTGTTTTACATTACTGTATATCCTTTCCCTTGTTTTTCTTTATCTTACAGAATACGTGATCGAGTTCTGTGGGCTCACAGGACACTGTATTACGGCTGTAGTACAGAGGTTATCTTCAGGTTTGAGGATAACCTGTAACTGTGGATCTACTGAGTGTAGTACTCGTGCTGCTCATTCCACAGTTACAGTCTACACAGTCATCTATTTGAGATCTCCTGCTTTTGTGGGTTTGCTGGCTGCATCTGTTGTGCATTAAGTGAGATCTTTTCTTTTTGTACCTTGGGATTGTTGGCTTTGTTGTAACTCTATATTGAGACAAGGTCTCAGTACCGCGTTTTCATACTTTTTTTTTCTTCTTGTACCTTGGTACCAGAGCTGGACTGCAACCGTTTTGAAACGGTATTTGTAGTACCCAGACTGGTTCATACCAGGTCTTCTTCAATGTACAGTTAGACTTGATACCAGCATATTTTTTTTGGTGAGATCTCCTACTTTTTGTGGGATTGCTGGCTGCTGTACCAGGTTGTGCTAACTGTTAATACTTTACATTGGGTTTAGGTTTTATTTCTTCTTTGATACCCTCTGGTACCAGAGTTTCATGGTTGCATTGACTGTGGCGTTTGAGTTATTAACTCTATATCAGGAGACAGAGCGAGCTCTGGGCGGACCCTACCTTTCAGTACCACGCTGTTTCATACAGCGATTGGTAGGCTGATGCGCCAGTCGGTTGATAGCTCCATTACCCTGGCACAGTTACCTCCCATTTGCAGCTGGTAGCAGTAGGGGGCGCTCTAGGGACGCAGTTCTACCTCTGTTTCCAGGGGCGCCATTCAGCCATTCAGTACCGCCAGAGGTAGGTATTTGTATTTGGTACCCAGACTGGTTCATACCAGGTCTGTTGAAGCACAGGAATGGTCTCCAGAACTGACATCATCAGACCGCTGGTGTTATAGGTTGAGATGTTACCAACAGCAGTCAACTTTGACCCAGTTGGTTAGACTTGATACCAGCACCTGTTTTTATTGGTACCCAGAACAGAGGTTGAGTTACTAAGTCTGTCGGTACCAACTCCCTCAGTTTTCTCAGAACAAGCGTTGGACAGTACCAGGTTCAGTACCAACCCCTAACTGTAGGTGCCAATACTTTACATTGGGTATCCAGACTAGGTTTTATTAAGTCCTCTGATACCAACGACCTCATCGTGGCAACCCACACTACAGTCCTTTCATGGTTGCGAGGGGATAAAATGGGTTTGGTCCGTTTCCCAAGCTGCCATTCCAGCCTTGACACAGCCAGCAAACCTGCGCTACTGTCCAAAGATGATGTCCAAACAAGCAATGTCGGGTCACGGAGGTCGGTTGAAGAAGGCAACTCCGCTGATGCCATGTTTGGTGGCTTACCAGAGCCACATTTGAGCTCTGCCATCACACCAGGGCATACATTCGGTCCTGCAGTGGACGACTTGTTGCTTCGGTCCAAAGCGGCAAGGGAAGCAACAAAGGCGTTCAGTGACCTTGCCCCTAAGCTGGCACCACCGCCTAAGAAGCAGTGGTATCAGAGACCACCGCCTCGGCCACAATGGCAGCCTCAGGGCGGTCCATGGGACTCTCCAGCGGCCGCTGGCCAGGGGCGGCGTGGTAGGCAAAAGCGGTTCCAGCGCAATGTGCCTAATAGGAAAAGGCGGTTCCAGCAACAGCCCTAGGAATTTGCTGTGATAAGGGCCCCTTCTCTAAAGCCCATCTAGGTACTGGGGCCTAATTCGTGGGTCACTCACAACAGGGGTACTCCTTACAATGGTCAAGGACCCCCAAGCCAACGACTCACTGGCTCAGGAGCTAAAAACCTTCCTGCAGAAGCCACCCTCCGACATGGTCGGGTGGTTCTACTCCAAATACTTTCTGGTGCCCAAACAGGATGGCGGCCTCAGACCGATCCTCGATCTCAGACAGGTCAACCTGTATCTGAGTTGCAGGCGGTTCAAGATGTTGACCTTGCGACAGCTGTCACAGTTCATCAGGCCGGGTGACTGGTTCACGACAGTGGACTTGCAGGACGCCTACTTCCACATTCCCATAAAACCAGGGCACCAGAAGTATCTTCGGTTCGCCTTTCAAGGGAAAAACTACGAGTTCCGTGTACTGCCATTCGGCCTATCCCTAGCGCCACGCGTTTTCACGAAATGCATGGACACTATCTTGGCCACTCTGAGACTCAAGGGTATCAGAGTTCTAAACTACCTGGACGACTGGCTCATTTGTGCGGAGTCACCAGGTCAGGTGCAGCAACACACAGAACTTGTCACCGATCACCTATCCAGACTAGGTCTGAAGGTGAATCATGTGAAAAGTCAACTGACGCCAGCTCAAGTAGAGCTCTACTTGGGTCTGAGTCTGGACTCCCAGTCTATGACAGCAGCGCTGTCGGACGACAGGGTGTCAAGCATATCAGCCTGCCTAGACCTATTCCAGTTAGGCAGAGCTTTACCAGTGGTGACATTCCAGAAACTTCTGGGCCTGATGGCAGCAGCTTCTCAATCCCTTCCCCTGGGCCTCCTGCATATGCGGCCCCTCCAGGCCTGGTTCAACAGGATGGTCCCTCACCCAATGCTGAACCGCAACCGTTTGGTGACAGTGTGCAGATATTGTCTCCAGACTCTCTCTTGGTGGAAACAACCAACCCACCTATGCCTAGGCATCAGGCTGGGAGCGGTCACGAGAAGAGAAGTCGTTACCACCGACGCCTCCAACCACGGTTGGGGTGGAGTGTGGAACGGTCGGGGTGCACAAGGGGTGTGGCGGCCTCCGTGGTGGGGCCAACACATAAATCTTCTAGAACTGCAAGCAGTGTTTCTCACCCTTCAGTTCTTTCTAGAGGAGATCAGGCAGAGACACATGCTTGTCCGGATGGACAACACGACAGTGGTGGCTTACATCAACCACCAGGGTGGTACAAGATCACCCAGTCTCAACAGGGTGGTCACCATGCTTCTGGTCTGGGCTCACATCCACCTCCTCTCACACCGAGCAGTACACCTACCCGGAGTGGTGAACATTGCCACAGACCTCTTCTCGAGGCAGGTTCCGGACGGCGCAGACTGGAGACTCCATCCCAAGGTTGTGAGCCTCATATGGGAACGGTTTGGGAGAGCAGAGATCGACCTCTTTGCCTCCCGGGAGTTGACACATTGCACCCTGTGGTTCTCCATAAGAAGAGACGAAGGGTGTCTACGGGTCGACGCATTGGCTCACCAGTGGCCAGTGAGTCCACTATATGCGTTTCCGCCGATAGCTTTGCTACCGCTGTGTCTGGAGAAGATCAGACAGGACAGGGCCACAGTCCTACTAGTAGCACCTCACTGGCCCAAGAGATCCTGGTTTGCCTCACTGATACAGCTCCTGGGCGGACAGCCTTGGCAGTTGCCCAGTCGCCGCAACCTGCTCAGCCAGGTGCAGGGCGGTCTGTGGCATCACAATCCATTGAGCCTACAGCTCTGGGTCTGGCCCCTGAGCGGCTCCATTTGAGTCATCTGGGTTTGTCTAATAGGGTGATTGACACCTTACAGAACGCTAGGGCTGCCTCCACTCGTTCCCAGTATGGCTACAAGTGGGGCGTTTTTCAGACATGATGTCTATCGAAGGGAGAGGATCCCACGACATGCCCGATGGCAGTGATCTTGCAGTTTTTGCAAGATCTGCTGTATGATGGGAAGAGCCATTCTACTCTAAAAGTCTACCTGGCAGCTATTTCAGCTTGCCATGTGAAATAGACTCAGTCTCCCCAGGAGCACATTTCCTGGCGGGACAGTTTTTGAAGGGGGCTAGGAGACTCCGTCCTCCGAGGAAGGACGTTGTTCCTCACTGGCGGTTGAATGTCGTGCTGAATGCACTGACGAAACCATCTTTTGAGCCCATGCATTCCACAGAGCTGAAGCTTTTGTCTATTAAGACATCTTTTTTGGTGGCAGTCACTTCTGCTAAGCGAGTAAGTGAGCTGCAGGCACTATCTGTCGCCAAAGTCTGTTTATATTTTGCCGAAGGGGCGGTCACGAGTGACACTCCGGACCAACCCTGCGTTTTTGCTGAAGAATATTCGGCTCTCCATATCAATCAGTCGGTGGAGTTGGAGGCTTTTCACCCTCCTCCTTTCCAGTCTGACAGAGACAGAATGCTCCACACGCTATGCCCTATCAGAGCGGTGGAGTACTATGTGGAGAGGACAAAAGGTTGGCGCCAGTCGGAGCAACTCTTTGTTTGCTACGGTTCTCAGTCCCAAGGCCAGGCTCTGTCTAAACAGCGCCTGTCTAGGTGGCTAACAGAGACTGTGAAGATGGCGTATCAACTTGTGAAGTTGCCCCAGCCGGAGAAGATCACTGGCCATTCCACTAGAGGACAGGCCACTTCTTGGGCGATGTTCCAGGGTGCATCTGTCATGGACATATGCAATGCAGCGGTGTGGGCAACCCCCCACACATTCATGAGGTTCTACAGGATGAACATCGTGGATCCGCTGTGTCCTGGGTTTGGATCAAGTGTGTTGAGGGCTGCCTCAGAGGCCGTCCCCTCAACTAAGAATCAATCGGTAAGTAACTTGTCACCTTGTAGGACTGCTAGTCTTGCGTCTGTCCTCACGACAGATTGGATATACTTACCCATTATGGTTAATATTTCATACTTGAAAGAGAACGTTAGGTTATTATCATGACCCTGGTTCTCTGAAATAGAATATTAACCATCAGGCTTCGCGGTCGCTGCAGAGCCACGAGACTCAAAAGTAAAAAAGAAAATTTGCAAATGGCTGCAATGTGCTTTTGTCGGGGCAACTCACATTGCGTCATGCACTCTCTCTCAGTTTGTTGGCATAATTTTCAATTCTTTGTTTTAAATAATAACCCATTTTTAATATTTCTATCTCAGAGAACCAAGGTTATGATAATAAAAACGTTTTAAGTGTTAAAACCTGATCTTTTTTTGTTTTAACCTGGCTTTTTGTGTAAAAAAAAAAAATGACAATAAAAATATATATATATATATATATATATATGTCCCTGTTTTTTACTCTGGATGTGGCATTCTTACCTCATTTTAATAAATAAAGTAAAAGTCTGGTTGTTTCTAAATAAAGTGTTCCATCGTTTTTATATTATACGATATTAACAATGGACCCCTCAAGTAAGACTCTCCCCCCCTGGCATGAAAAGCTAGCTCCGCCCCTGCAACCAAAGCTATGCATTTATACACAGACATACTATAATTGAAATTACATGAATAAATAAACATTTGAACAGAATAGTCTTCATTTACAATTGTTTACAAAGTATAAGTGCTGGCACAAATCACACAGATCCTGTGCTTTTCCAAAATATACAGTGCATGGACTGTCTTTGCACATTTGGCACAGCTATCAACAGTAACCCAGGCTTCTAGCACCAAATGCTCCACGGGCATATACTAGTGAAATGAAAGCTTCTAATTCCTCCAAGGTCATTGACCAGGAATCATCTTGTAGTTGTCGGTGGGCTTCTGCTTCCATGAAACGTTGAATGTGGTGACGTGTAGGCATGTCAATCAATAGGTGAAAAGCACTCAATGCACTCTTATCAGTCGGCGGACGAGATGGCGTCAATCCAAACGGCGGGTCACGGCACCACTGTAACCGGTCTGTGTGTGTGTGTCGTTCCTTGACTAGTAAGAGCTGAAAACTGTGTCTCTCTTTCCCTGCCTGCGCTCAAACTCCGGCTGTCTTATATCTGCGTTGTGTTGTGATGTTACGAATGATTTGTTAAAAAGAAGACCACCGGAACGTTTATTTCTCTCTGTATAACAGAAAATGAAGGAAAATAAGCAAAAGATACCTCGGTTCACCATTCATCTCCCCTCTAGAAATCACATTTTAAACCGACACGAAAACAAAATACATTTTTAAATTAAAATACAGAAAGACAACATACCTGTATAACAGAAAATTAAAGAAAATAAGCAAAAGATGGCTTGGTTCACCATTTTTCTCCTATGGGGTAAAAAAAAACTTCAGAAACCTTTCGGAATTGCCATCTTTTTAAAACAAATTAATATAATGAAAATATTTCACAAACTCAGTTGCAATATTGTACCAGTACACATTGTATTATATTCATGAGTATTATTTAACTACATTCCAGCAAAATAGTACAATAACAAATAACAGAGAAAGAAAATAATGCAGCATTAACTCGGGGTTGGTGCGCAACAGGCTCATTGCTTCGTATCACCAGATTTACATAGCACCATTTTTAATTCAAACACGTAATTAGTTCCCCATATTGTTCCTTTGCTAAGCTTAAAAACAGTGCGTCTCCAGTCAGAATGTATGTATTTTATAAAACAAGCGGTGTGTACTGTAGTGACTACATCTTCCTTACAGTGTAAAGTGATCTGTTTTGTTCAAGGAATGTATAGCTAGAAAAATGTTTCAGCTTGTTTCATCATCGTCAGATATCCATGATGTAATTAAGGAATTGAGACAGTTCAACAATGTTAATTACAGCTTTAAAGGCAGGCAGAGAGTAGCAAGCCTAATTATAAACAACCTGCCTTAAATTTTGTGTTTACCCACAGCTGAGTTTGAGAGAAGAACATGCTAAATAACAATTAAATAAATACAAAAAAGAGAAAAGAAACTCACTGTGTCCTCTACCAGCATCCCAAAGTAGGCACTGATAAACAATGGAATGTCCATTTTTTTCACATAAATGGAGGTTTTTGAAACTCCCAGAGTAATGAGAGACCTGCTTATGCTGCCAGCATACCACATTTCAAGATCCTGGGTGGTACAACCTGCTTTACCATACCAGACAAATTGTCATTTCTCACCCTTTTGAAGGTAATTGACCCAGGGTCTTCAAACACTTTGAACTCAAATTACCAGGCGTACCCCTAGTTTAAAAAAGCTCTTTATTTAAGTGAAAGACAATACTTTGGATTTATACAGCGCCTTTCATCCCATAGGATCCCAAAGCTCTTTACACGTGGCAGCCATTCTGTGCCAGCACACTGACACAGCAGTTAAAGTGGGAGGAGTGAGGAATTGCTTAACCAATTGAACTACAGGGGGAAATTTAGGTAGGCCAGATTGTAAGTGCCTGAATTGGAATTTAGTCATTATATTTGCATAGTCCAAGTGTTTAAACATTATCTATAGCCTACAGTTTAAACTATAAGGAATAGATAAGGAATATTTTACCAATACACTACAATAATATTTATGTTAAGTTCGGTAGTTTCGACAACCCCCCAACACAGAATATGGGCTTAAAGATTTTATTTATGATTATGCAAATGCAAAGAATGTGAGGTTGTGAAGGTTGACTGGAAACAATTTGGCATCAAACCTGCTTGGTTTGAGGGACGACTACCTGGCCGTTTGGACGAGGCAGGAGACCCCCATAGTGATTGTAAATAGGATACGTTCCTGGCAGAGATGGGGAGGTGGAGGGATGTGAATGAATCAAATGCAAGAGAAGGTGAGTTACATGGGTATTTATATATTTTGATAGGTTACAACTAGATGACATAATGCACACGTTTCAGCAGTTAGCTATGTGTGATTTAATATTTATTTGAGCAAATGTGTGTTTTATACCGTGTATGCAACTTAAACTTATCAATGTATAGCGCAAATGCAACTTACAAATTCTCAATGCCAACTTACAGTAACCAAGATTCAAACCAGCAAGTTCTTTATCGCATGATGAACCCTGCACTACTTGCAGTACTGCTTTTACTAGGTGAGTCACTGATGTCCCCATGTTCTAATTTCACATGTTTACCAAATAGATTACTTAGATGACAAAATAAACCATTTCTGAAATTACAGTAACAAATTAGCCTTTGATTTTTTTAGTTGACTTCCCTAAAAAAAACAACAAAATAGGTTCTAAATCATCTTCTTTTAACTAGAATTGTATATTAACCTCTAACCTTGTTCTTTATTACACTTAAATTACTGGAATATTACAAAAGTCTTTTTAAATGTAAAGGTAATGATCAGCTGATCTGTATTATTTCAACATTCAGTCTCCAGGTATAATACAGTATGAGGGTAGATTAGCATGCTAAAAAATCTGAGAAATGCATATTTGTGTGGGTGACAATAAAGGTGTTTCTTGAGAATGTTGATACCGGTGCATAGTACTAATCAAAGACCTGCCTTGAACCTTGTTTGCTAATTCAAAGCAATGAGAAGAGAACAAGAAATGCTATTGTGAATTCAGTTCAATACATGTCAATTACACTAAAGTAGTGGTTTTCAAACGTTTTAGGCCCCATACCCCCTTCCAAATAATGTAGTCTACTGTGTACCCCCATCTGATTTAGGGTCATAATTACCCAGATAACATGTGAAGGTTGGGCCAACATTGGGTTTTGGTCGGATTTGTCAGCCACCGTCGTGATCAGCAGTCATCGTTGGACCAACAGTGGTTTGTGGTCGGCACTTCTCTGTTGATAAAGCAACCAATGACCTACTGTACTCAAATACAGTATGTGCCTGCATGCAAGCTTCTTCTCTGCTGGATACTCTCTCCAGAGCAATGGCCTGTGCGGAGATGGGCAGTTTGGTTAACTCGTTAGCTGCGGAAAATCATTTCATTTAAAAATTGTATTTGTGTGGTTTTAATAAGTCGTAACTGCTTCCCCATATATTACAGGTCGCTTTATAAGCATACTGTTATTATTTTGTACGTTTAGGTTGTTATTGTTGTTCAAATTTAAATTGTGAGCTGGCGAGATTGTCTCTGCCCTGCACATGCAGCATTAGTTTGAAGCAGCCCCCCAAGTCGAATCATCATTTTTAAAACTCTGCATAGGAGGCGATAACCTTGTTTTTATTTATTTATTACTTCCTTCCTTCCTAGATAATTGTACCTTTTTGGCTAATTAATATTCTCCAACAACTCTCTACCTTGACGTTCCGGCCTTCTCGTTTTGAATTTCGACCACGTTTCCTCCTCCTGATTCAGGTAATTACTTTTTTAGTGTTTAAATAGTAGCTTACCTTATGAATATAATTACTTGGTATTCAATGTACTTATTGTGTATAATTATTGTTTTGAAACTAAGATTTCATTTTAAGTTAACTGCTTTTCTTATTTTTTTAAATAAGATTTGAGTGCATATTTGAGCAGCCAACTAAATATCAGTATACTGTTAGGCTACTTTTGTAATGTGTTATTGGTAATTGTTGTGTTCATAAAGTGTATTCAAAGTGCTGTCAGAGAACAGGTACCGTGTCTGTGTTGCTGGTGATCCGTTGAAATAAAGTTCTTGAATGCCAGTCTGCATCCATTTGTTTTACAACTTGTGAATAAAACCATAGAGTTGTTGCTATAGCTGCTGATTAACACTATTTTCGATTCAGTTTAAAAAAAAAAAAAAACTTTATTTGCTATTCTAAATTGAAATAGATACAGTAAGGACAGCTAGGAAGTAGACACTGACAGACTGCGTTCAGAGTGTGTGCACAATAATATCAGAAGCAAATACAGGTCTGCAGGACGGAGTTTTATTTTGTTGATTTGGAACAGTGAATAAACAAAGTTTGAATTCTAACATTCAGGTGGGTTTAATCGTGGTTATCTGGTTGAAATCGGGTAATTTTTTGTATGTATAATTAGGAAAAAAATACATATTCGGATCGTGTAAAATGTAACAGTTCTTTCTGTATACATTGTATTTGAATCACTCCAGACAAACTGCACATGCATTTATTTATTCATAAATATTAGGGACGTTTTCTGGTTTAACCCGAATGCAGAGATGAGCTATTTATTAATTTATTTTATACAGATTATTTGTATTTAAATCAGTAATGTCAGAAACTGGGCTGTGTAATTTATACAGTGTAACCTCAACAGTAAACAATATGCCATAATGTTAATCTAGTTTTCAATTTTTTTTTCCTCATTTGGACAATGGGAAATATATTAGATTTGGAGGTAAGGAGCAATATTATTGAGTATGTAGGTAGTAATAGTGATAACTAAACTATTTTCTTTTTTGTCACTGTACTGCCTTGACACACCTACATATGGGATTATTAGCATGCACCTGATAGTTGAAGTCTGTCTTTTACAGCTCTCTGTGGAACTATGGAATGCATGTTTGTTTTTGAAAGATAATAATCTTTACTAAAAAGAAAAAAATGTCATTATGGATTACTCCAAAGTACCATGATACTGGACCATTCGTAGATAAATTCAGGCCAGAGTTGATCAGCGTATTTTAGAAATGCAGGTAAAAGATTATGGAGTTGCAGGTACATTTGATTAGAAGGATACAATATCTCTTGATTCAGAAACTATGCAATTGAAAGAGACACCTCTAACCTTGAAGTCCCTCTTTCAGATTTAGTTGCATCAACAAAACCTTTTGTGTGAGGATAATGATATATGTGATGTGATTCCTGTTCTGAAAGTGAACTTGATTCAGGAGATTTGTTTGAAAAGCTAGCTGAATGGGCTACGGGATAACATTTCTTTAAGTGCAATATTTGCTCTGCTTGATGTATTACGCTAAACCATCCATCATTACCCAAAGACCCATGAACTTTACTTGGTACAGCACCAGTCAAGAATGTCTGGGTATGGAATGCCTGGGTCAAGAATGCCTGGGTGGGGAATATTACCACTTTGGTATTTTGCCTGGACTGTGTTCAAAACTTGTGTTGTATTCTCTTGCACAAAACAAAATACCTGTATTACACTGCAGGTGAATATTGATGGGCTGCCCATTTTTAAAAGCTCGAGTGTTCAGTTCTGGCCAATCTTGGGCATGCTAGATCAAATGGAAAGAAAGGACCAATTTATCATTGGTAAACACAAGCCTACATCTGCATCTGAGTATCTGGAAGCGTTTGTGCAGGGAAGTGACAAATTGCAAAAAGAAGGATTCATATGTAATTATATCCACTACAGGTTTAGAATATCTGCTGTTATTTGTGACACCCCCGCCCGTAGTTTTGTGAAAAATGTTAAATCGCACTCTGGCTACTCTGGGTGTGACAAGTGCACACAACCAGGTGAGTGGAATGGCAAAATGACTTTTGCCAAAACAGCAGCTCCACAGCGCACTGATGAACAGTTCAATCTCATGTCTGATAAAGAACACCATTTGGGTCCTTCTCTATTCTCCGGCATGTTAATTGGTATGGTTTCACAGTTTCCTGTGGATTACATGCATTCATGTTGTCTTGGGGTCATGAGACTTTTGTTGCGAATTTGTCTGAAAGGTCCACTTATGTTTAGACTAAGTGCCACCTTAGTTAGGGCCATCTCTGAAGAACTGATTGCTTTGAAAGACTTTGTTCCAAAGAATTTTTGCTGTATGCTGGGCCTGTTGTTCTTAAAAAGAGACTTTGTGAGACTGTTAACAATTTTATGCTGTTCTCTGTAGGAATGTACATTCTTCTGTGTCCTGTGCTGTCCAAAGCACACTGTGACTATGCACAGACACTGCTAGCTTTGTTTGTTGAACATTTCTCAAAACTGTATGGGAAGGTGTGGTGGAGTGACCCGCCCCTTTGTTTATTATTTATTTTACATTATGATTTATGTTTATATTTGAAGAAAATGGTGAGAAACCCATCATAAACACTCCAGCAGGTGGTACACAGAATGTCAGAAATGACAGGAAAGTCAATACAAAATTTACAAAAAGGAACACCATGATGGTCCATTTGTTATTGTTTTATATTTTCAAAAAACCTCGTGAGGATGCGTGACTATCAGCTAGCCACGCATCCTCACGAGATTTTTAAAATATAAAACAATAACAAAAACAACGGCATTGCCCAACTTGTTTCTGCACAGCAGTGGCCAAAATATAAACATAAATCATAATATAAAATAAATAATAAATTAAAAGTGAGTGAACAGAAGAAAAATCTAAATCAAATCCATATTTGTGTGACACCCTTTGCCTTCCAGCATCAATTCCACAATTGCACAAAGAAGATTTTGAAATGGTTGATTAAACAATATAACATACATTCAGTCCTTTACTTAGAATAAAACTGATGACAGTTTAAAAATGTTTGGGCATTTAGACAAGGCAGAAATTTCTGCATTTCAGATGTGCTGTGTTTGCACAAAAATATACTGCAGTGGTCAGCCAAGGAAACTTACTGCAGCAGATGAAAGAAAATGGTAGGAAGATGAAACCCATCAGAAAACAGTGGGACCCAAAATTTGAAATATTTGGCTGTGGCCAAAAAAGCGGCGTGGAAACAAGGCCAAGCGACTCAACTATGCACAAAAACAGGTTTGTTGGACTGATGAGTCAAAATTTGAAATATTTGGCTGTAGCAGAAAGGGCCAAGGGCTGGAGAGCGGTACATGAATGAGTGTCTGCAGGCAACAGTGAAGCATGGTGGAGGTTCCTTGCAAGTTTGGGGCTGCATTTCTGCAAATGGAGTTGGGGATTTGGTCAGAATTAATGGTCTCCTCAATGCTGAGAAGTACAGGCAGATACTTATCCATCATGCAATACCATCAGGGAGGCATCTGATTGGCCCCAAATTTATTCTGCAGCATGACAACGACCCCAAACATACAGCGAAAGTCATTAAGAACCATCTTCAGCGTAAAGAAGAACAAGGAGTCCTGGAAGTGATGGTATGGCCTCCACAGAGCCCTGATCTCAACATCATCGAGTCTGTCTGGGATTACATGAGAGAGAAGCAACTGAGGGCTGCCTAAATCCACAGAAGAACTGTGGTTAGTTCTCCAAGATGTTTGGGCCAACCTACCTGCCGAGTTCCTTCAAAAACTCTGTGCAAGTGTACCTAGAAGAATTGATGCTGTTTTGAAGGCAAAGGGTGGTCACACCAAATATTGATTTGATGTAGATTTTTCTTCTGTTCACTCACTTTGCATTTTGTTAATTGATAAATATAAACTATTAACATGTCTATTTTTTGAAAGCATTCTTACTTTACAGCATTTTTTCACACCTGCCTAAAACTTTTGCACAGTACTGTACTAATATATATATATATATATATATATATATATATATATATATATATATATTATATATAAAGTTAAAATTAATGAAAAGCAGAACTGAGTAAATATAAATTACGTTATGATATGTACGGTCTACATGTACATTAATTCAGGAGCTGTCAGAAGAAATCATTTTACCAAGCAAGTGACTGAAGATGCCTTTGCTACGGCAGCTATGGTGTGGCTGTGCTATGCTATGGATAGAAATGGAGGGAAGCAGCGCAGATCTGAAGCTACGGCAGCCAGAAGCCAAGGAGATGTATTCAATTCAGGCTTTGAGTTAGTGAACACTATAGTAATTGTTTGTTGTATGTTTTACAAGGCAGTTATCATTCTGCGTTTAAAGCTAGAATCCAAATTTAGCTGTCTTGATAATAGATAATTCTCGATTAGGTTGTCTGGACGCAAAGAACGTCTTTATCTCGCAAGAGTAAGAATTGCCTTCTGAACCAAAACTATATATATATATATATATATATATATATATATATATATATATATATATGAGACTGATTTAACAATGCTTTGATTATCAAATATTAATGAAAGTAAGTATTTGTGTTACTAACGATACCCCTTTTAAGACTAACCTTCGTCTTAAATAGCTGTCACGAATGCGGTTGTAACCTTGAGGGAATCTCCCACAGATTGCTTTGGATCGCTAATCAACTATCGGGAGTGAGGTGTTTATATTTTCCTTTCTGTACTGTTTAATTTAGTTAATTATTTATTTCTGTATTACTTTAGTTGTTGCACCTTTTAATTTTGCCTTTATTTAGTTGTATTTCTAATAAAACTGTTTCTTTATATTCACTAGAAGCGTTGTCCAGTCTGATTATTTCAATAGTGGTGGGTCCTACGTGATTTTGAATTCAAATAAGGTATTATATGATTACAACTTAAATTAATACAAATACAAATATACCTTGCACACTACAGTTCCAAACAAAATAAAAAAGCAATTGTCAACAAAAGGCATGCATTTCTTCAAACAAATGCAGACATTAGCTGTAAGACCATTAAAGCTTGTTGATGGGCTATCATATGAACACACTCAATAAAATCAATCCCCATTATTTATATATATACATATATTGTAACACAGCAGGGAGGGGGTTAAAATCTTCCCTGTGTAAAACGTGTACAGGCACATTTTTGTTAGTAGTTTAATTGTTTTGCTTTATTGTAAATTAGAATCAGGTGCAGGGTATTTAAAGAGTGCAGGCAGTCTGCTCAGGGCTGCTGTGTGGTGTGTATAGGAGCCCGCTTGTTTGTGTACACAAGCGTAGAAAAAGAAAAGAAAGGTAGTGTAAACCGGTGTGGTTTTTGTTTTGTTGGAGTGGTCCTGTTCTGTGTTCTGTGTATTTAGTTAAGTGCTCAAAAAAAGAGCTGGAGTGGTTCTGTTCCAGTGTTCTGTGTTTTTAGTTAAGTGCTCAAAAAAAGAGCTAGCTGTTTGTTTTGTTTATTTTAAATGTTGTTTTGTATTTTAAATGACGGTGTAGCCGTTTGTTTATTATTTAGTAGCGTGGATGGGAAGCCCCATCCACACGGTAACTAATAAACTTGTGCAGATTGTGGCCGAGGGGTAAGAGAATAATTAATTGCAAGATAGTTAAACCCCTCGGCCACGATATAAAAAGGCTGCAGCTCTCCAACTCGAGGTGGGTGATGTAGGAGCGGAGAGAGCGAGAGTGGAAAGAAACGTAAACAGTAAAACATTTAAGTATAACAATACAGGAACAGTGACAGCGACTGCCCAGCCTGACCTGTATGGTTTATTTATTATGCAGTGTTCGTGATTTGTTTTTGTTAAAATATTTATTTTGTTTTTTGTTATTATTAAAAACGGCGGCCAGCCTTTACCTGCAGTACTTCCCTGGTGTCAGTGTTTTTACGTTCCTGCTTCTGTCTGACGTCACCGACTCAGTCATCCTGTCACACGTGGTGTCCAGCGTGGGATTACCAGCGCCTCCTGGACTCAGGCAGAAGTAGGGTACTGCAGTTTTTTTGTTTTTTTTTCATAGTGTGTGGAGAAAAGGAGTGAGGAGGAAGAAGGATGGGAGGAAAGAGGAGGATGAGAAGGCAGCAGCCACAACACCAGCCGGAGGAACAGCAGCCCGGGTGTTACTGCTGCGCTAAGCCTGGGCATTCCAGAACCAACTGCCCCTGGTACCCCCTCGGACAGCTACCCCAGCTATGCCCCATCTGCGGAGGTGAGCGCTACGTGGCCCGCTGCCCTGTCCATCAGGAGAGGGAGGAGCAGGGGTCGCCTCAGTCTCCACCACCAGCAGGGGGAGGTAGACTGCTGCTCCCACCGCCCCAACAACAGCGGCAACAACAGCAACCACAGCAGCTGAACAAGAGGTGGTGGTCCCGGGTGCCAACTAAGTTTGGACCCCCGGACTGGGCAGCTGAACAGGAGCAGTGGAGGAAGGAGGGGGCTCCCATGTGCGGCGCCTGTGGCGAGTTTGGGCACGTCAGGGAGGACTGCCCTTACGGGGACCCCCAGTTTGAAGAGGCGTGGAACCAGGGTCTGGTGGGGGACGCTGCAGAGTGGTTCTGGGCAGTGGACCAGACCCGGCCATCTCCAGCACCCAAGAGGAAGGAGCCCAGCGTCCTGCGCCTGAAAGGGAGGGCCGAGCGTCCACAGCCCTGAAAGGGAAGCGCCTGAACGTCCACAGCCCAAGAGGGGGGAGTCGGTGCGTCCACAACCCAAGAGGGGGAAGGCCGAACATCCACAGCCCAGGTACCTGCCAGCAGAGGGTAAGTTCCTGCTGGTGCCACCTCCACCTCCATGGGAGGACGACTTGTCGCTCCCACCGCCACCAGCAGAGGGAGTATGCCTGCTGGTTTCACCTCCATCGCCGCCACCAGCAGCATGCCTGCTGGGCCACCAGCATGCCTGCTGGTTCCGCCTCCATCGCCGCCACCAGCAGAGGGAGCATGCCTGCTGGTTTCACCGCTGCAGCCAGAAGGGAGGAGGCCCTGCCGCCTCGCAGCCAGAAGGGAGGCCCCTGCCGCCATGCAGCCAGAAGGGAGGAGCCCCTGCCGCCTTCGCAGCCAGAAGGGGAGGAGCCACTGCCGATTTCGCCAGGAGCAGAGCAGCAGGGCTGCCTCTGCCTCCACCACCACCTGAGGGAGAGGAGCAGGAGCTGCCTCTGCCTCCACCATCACCACCTGGGGGAGAGGAGCAGGAGCTGCCTCTGCCTCCACCACCACCTGAGGGAGAGGAGCAGGAGCTGCCTCTGCCTCCACCACCCGAGGGAGCGGAGCAGGAGCTACCTTTCCCTTCACGACAGGACGGACCAGAACAGAAGGCTGGCGGTCCGCAGCTGCCCTTGCACAGGCTGCTAAAAAGGGCAAGGGGGAAAACGGCCGGGTCACCGCGGCTGAGAAGAGGGCCAAACCTAGCCCCACCGCTGGTCCTGGCTCCCCTCCTGCAATCGCCTCCCAAGGGTCCGCTGCCGCCGTCGCCTCCTGAGGGACCGCTGCCGCCCTGTCGTGCATCGCCCGGGGATGCCAGTTCGCCATTGCCCGGGGATGCCAGTTCGCCATCGCTCGGGGATGCCAGCCTCGCACCACCCAAGGATGCCAGCCTTGCACCACTCAGGGATGCCACGCCTGGATCGCCTGGGGCTGCCTGTTGCTCCGCATCGCCTGGGGCTGCCTGTTGCTCCGCACAGGGTACGAGGGAGAAGTGGAGCTCCCGCTGCCGCCTCCATGGCCAGGGGCTCCCCTCCTGAGTTCGCCTCCCGAGGGTCCGCTGCTGCTGCCGTCGCCTCCCGAGGGTCCGCTGCTGCTGCCATCACCTCCCGAGGGTCCGCCTCCCGAGGGTCCACTGCTGCTGCCGTCGCCTCCCGAGGGTCCGCTGCTGAGGGTCCTCCCGAGGCTGCTGCCGTCACCTCCCGAGGGTCCGCTGCTGCCGTTGCCTGGGGTCGTCGAGGATCCTGCTTCGCCTGGGGTCGCCAGGGATCCTGCTTCGCCTGGGGTCGCTGGGGGCTCTGCTTTGCCTCGGGTCTCTACACTGTGGCCGGAGCTCCATGAAGGGGAGCTGCCGGACATGAAGAAAGGGGGGGGAGGTCAGGAGACCAGCTCCCCCAGCCACATTTTCGCGGCCGGAAATTGGATGGCCGGAGCCCCACGGAGGGGAACTGCCGGCCATGAAGAAAGGGGGGGAGGTCAGGAGACCAGCTCCCCAGCCACATTTTGTGCGGAAATTGGATGGCGGAGCCCCACTGGAGGGAACTGCCGGCCATGAAGAAAGGGGGGAGGTCAGGAGACCAGCTCCCCCAGGCGCTTTTCAGCGGCAGGATAGAGTGTGGCGGGAGCCCGGAAGAGGGAGCTGCCAGCCATGAAGAATTGGGGTGCCGGACCTCCCACCATGGCCACCCCCATGGACACTGTGCTTCCCCTCTTCCGGGACTCTGAGACTGAGGGGGGAGGTGGCCGTTGGGGCCATGTGTGCGTTGCACAAGGGGGGGGGATATGTAACAGGGCGAGGTGCCCAGTACATTGTTTTGTTTATTTTATTTTAGAGCGGGGTCCACCTCCGCACCTGTGTTTATTTTGTATTGTTTATTTATTTTTATTGTATGATATTTATGACGGCGAAGCGCCGGTTGTTTTGTATTTTAAATGACGGCGTAGCCGTTTGTTTATTATTTAGTAGCGTGGATGGGAAGCCCCATCTACACGGTAATTAATAAACTTGTGCAGATTGTGGCCGAGGGGTAAGAGAATAATTAATTGCAAGATAGTTAAACCCCTCGGCCACGATATAAAAAGGCTGCAGCTCTCCAACTCAAGGTGGGTGATGTAGGAGCGGAGAGAGTGAGAGTGGAAAGAAACGTAAACGGTAAAACATTTAAGTATAACAATACAGGAACAGTGAGAGCGACTGCCCAGCCTGACCTGTATGGTTTATTTATTATGTAGTGTTCGTGATTTGTTTTTGTTAAAATATTTATTTTGTTTTTTGTTATTATTAAAAACGGCGGCCAGCCTTTACCTGCAGTACTTCCCTGGTGTCAGTGTTTTTACGTTCCTGCTTCTGTCTGACGTCACTGACTCAGTCATCCTGTCACAATATATATAACAAATTAATGCACTTACCCGTCACGCGCGATTTGTGACTCCGCTACCAGTTTTCTGATATAAAGCCCATCTCTTCAATGTTGTAACTGACTTGTTTAACCATCACAGCCCGCATTTGTTTGTTTGTTTGTTTGTTTATTTAGTTTCCAGCATGGCAAATCAGTCAGTCTTTATTATGCACTGCAGTTACACAGCACTTCCTCCAAAAACAAAGCGAATGAGACAAGGCACAGTAATGTAAAAGTTAATCACTAAACACTTTTAAATACTGAGATGCATTTTTTTTTAATCTGTGATCTTCAGTTGCTTTAGTGCATTTTGTTGAAAATATAGTACTGTACCAACAAAACCACATCTAAATGGAAGCCTGCTTATTTTAAAACACAGTCCTTTCAGCTATGTATTTTTAACATTTGTATGTTTGTGTTCACTGAAAAAACTGACAGTTTTTGTCTTTTACTGCTGTATTATTCCCCCAACTTGTGCGCTAACAAATTTCAATGAAAAATCAACGTCTCCCAGTACAATTCCTCAAACCCAAGTCATATTTTTTTCTTTCTTTACGAAATCTGTGTGTGTGCTGGGCTGTTTGGGTGGTAGTGGGAGGTTACAACTTGCTCACCTACACACACGTCAAATCAGATATGCGTCACAATTTTATAGTCAAAATTTTATAGGGTCGGATATGTGAATGCTGACTGTAATAATGAAAAAAACACATGAAAGCATTGCAAGTAAAGTTAACAATCGTGTCGCTGCAGCTCCAGTGCAGAACGAGTGCATGATTTCACTGTCTAAGTAGGGCGGCCCAGCTGCCTGCTCAGCTCAATAATATAGTTATTTAAAAATATAAAGGTAGATAAAACACTGAACTGATTAAACTACTAGCACTGAACATTTAAACTCCAGAGAGTAATCTTACCTAGTAAATAGTACTTTTTTTTTTAAAAGAAGCAACATCATACAATGACAATCTTTGAGTTTTTTTTTTTTTTTTTAGCCCACAGACTGTAGTCGCCACTGCCTTGCTGTTTAAATATTTAGGTTAGCCATGTGTGCGCTCAACGCTCACTCACTGTCAGCAGCCAGCTGTATTCATAAAGTTAACCTCACCCAACAGAAAGGAAACGTACACCAGTATGGCTATGGTTTTATTTTAAAGGCAATTCAACATTGTTGATTTGATTTCTAAGCCACAAAGTACTACAACACCATTACATGATTTTTCTCATACCCTTTGACAAGAGCTCACGTACCCCAGTTTGAAAACCACTGCACTAAAGGATATATCAGTCAAGTGTTGCAGATTTGGCTAGCTAAAAAGTCCATTTACATCTGTCACTTGCTGTTTCCTATTTTAGAGTGATTTTGATGAGATATTAGGGTACCTAAACATGCACAAAAGGGTTGATTTTTCTTGTAAGGCATCCATGATTGAACTTGACCTAGGGAATCACATAATACATACTGTAGCATGATAGAGTATGTCTACATGTGAGTATGAAGCCAGTAACTTGAAGTGTTAGGTCTTTATCATCCAGAAAACCAGACCCAAATAAGGCAGCCGGTCACAGGTCAAAGTAAGGGTGGGCCAGTAGATTTTTAGCGAGGATTATCCATAACACTGAAAATAAAAATGAAGTTACCATCGTATATGGTTTATGAGATATTAGGACTAGTAGGTGTAGCAGTGGTGGGTTTGCAAACTCATAAATGCTGCTCTTACAGAGGTGGTTAATGATAATAACCCTATGTTGGATAAAAAGAAACAAAAAAACATTAAGATTTCATACACCATAGTAAAGAAATTGCATAAACGTAACATTGTAACGTTGTGTTTCAATTAGGTGAGGTAGTGTGTGATTAGTACCAGGTGAGTGTGGTTAAATTGAATAGAGGTTGATTTGCTATTTGATTGGTTTCCACACAGTTTAGTTTTTTTTCCACCTAGTTGTTATATTAGTCAGGCAGGCTTTTTGTGCGCCAGCACCAAGTGCCAGCCAACTGAAGCACAACAAAAGAGCCGGGAGTCTAGCTGTGGGAGTCCAGCGCGGGGAGGCCTGCGCCGAGATGCTGTTGGAATAGATCCGAAACTAGCAGCGCTCTGGAAGACGCCATCTACTAGTCAGGTCTGTACCCTCCACCCCACTGCTCCCACTGTGCCTATTTGTCTCGCTTGTCTGCTATGACTGTCTCTCACATCCCTGTTCTGTCCTCTTGCTCTCGTCCTCTGCCCTCTCTCCGCCGATGCTCCTCCAACCCCTCTAACCTCATCCCTCTTCCTCTCTCCCTCTCACTCTCTCCCCCCATGCACTCTCTCTGGTGCACTCTGGAACTGTCACTCTTCTGCTAAACACCGCTCGCATCCAGTTCAAGACTCTTGTACTCGCCTACAGATGCCTTGACCAGACTGCACCCAGCTACCTCCAGACACTCATCTCTCCCTACACCCCCACTCGACCTCTCTGCTCCTCCTGCACTAGAAGACTGGCTGTACCTCCTCTACGCTCCCCTGCCTCCAGAGCCCGCTCCTTCTCCACCCTCACCCCACAGTGGTGGAATGACCTTCCTACAGATGTCAGGACTGCTCAGTCCCTGACCACCTTCCGGCACCTCCTCAAGACTCACATGTAGAACTCCTCTTTTCTCTCTGGACACTATCACTCTTCCTTAAATGCGCTTTACTTGCTCTTATCTGCTCCCTATTTTACTGCATTTAATCCTGTACTTTAGAGTACTGTAATCTGTCACAAGTGTTATTTAATCTGTAGTATTTTGTATTTAATTATATCCTGATGTAACTATCATTGACACTGTTATCTGCTCCGTTATTGAATCACATTTTGTCATACTTGTACTTGCTAGAACCGAAGTCATTGTATTTTATCTTGCTCTTAAATGTGTTAATACTTGTACTGTCATTCTTGAAATGTATTTTTGTTTATGACTGTAAGTCGCCCTGGATAAGGGTGTCTGCTAAGAAATAAATAAATAGTACTACTACGACTACTACGACTACTACTACTAATAATAATAATAATAATAATAATAATAATAATAATAATAATAATAATAATAATAATAAAAGTAATTAAAATGACATTAAAGCTACTTACTTTTTAAAGCACAGTTACTTAGAATGAAACTTTGGAAACCGATCCATTGAGAAACATGTAGCAGATGCTTCAGATATTCGCCAAGGCTACCAGAAGGAAGCTGTCAATTACATTCACAGAGGCCTTGCTGGTTGGCTCTTTAATCTCTACAGTTTAAATTGTTAATTATCTACAGTGCTCTCTAGATATGTAAGTGGCTTGAGAGAACTTCTGTAATGTAGGTAATGCACTGCAGTAAGGTTGCTTGGTGCTATTTGCAATATTACTGGACAAGTCACTGTCTTGCTGACCTTATGTCACAGACAAGCACAGAAAACTGGACAGGTCTTGCCACACTAGCTAACAAACCACCAAACTCAACCCAAGTTTTTAAATTATGTAAAACATATTGATGTAATTTGAAGTGGACACAATATTATACAAGACAGAAAGTGGCAAAGTGGCAAAGCTTCTAGACCATTTTACAATGAACATATAAATTAAATTCAAACCTACAAATATTGTCTGTTAGATAACAATACTACTATACATATAATGTTTAAATGATGCCGACTAGCACATGATAAATAACATAAGCCTCACTTCACTATGCTATGAAAAAGAATCACGCTCATGTCTTGTAAAACTTGGCTTAAATGGTAGACATAGGACTGAAGTTCCACATCTCCAGGTATTAAACCCCTCAGAGCAAGAACCTAAAAACAATAACAGACTGTCAAAATGCCAAACATGTGTATCTGTTTTTGTATTGACAGCTTCAATATTCTAGTTCGCCATTTAATTTTATTCCACTTCCACACTATGTAGTGTATTTGCTATTTATAATGAGACGTCAGGCAACCAAATAGATGATGTACACATGGCCTGACATGCAGACTGTTCTTACCCAATGTACTGTCATTTAAAAACAAATGCATAACAACGTTCTGGAGACAGCCTTGTGACACATTTGTATTCCTTTTGGAGGAAAGATATCCCTGTGTGCGCAGGTTATATGGCCCTGCAACAGGAGTACCTGTTTACCAGGCCTGGTTCAGATAGCTTTAACTGAAATTAGGCTCACGCTGCTTTCACATCTGCCTGTCATCTACAACCTTCCATTCCATCTGGTAACAGTGTACAAGTGATACAAATGAGAATGATGAATGTCTGTTCCGTCTGTTATTATAAATATGTCTCTGGGAAACCACTGAGGTCTTTGGGAGAAGAAATAATTCAAGTTAAACATCTGAGTAACTTTATCTAGATTCTGTTATCAAAGCTTTTATGAAAGAATGTCTCAATTTTCCTGAACAGGCTTTTTTTCTTTACATGAATTTATGGCATTTTACTAAACATTTAAATTAAATATGAATGACAATTTAAATGGTAAATAAAATAAAAAATTCTAGTTAGCAACGAATGCAGCTCATAACCTCTTCAGAAGTACTGGAGTAAATGAAACAACAATGCTTGTTTTCAAAAACAATACCAATTTAAACTTTCTCAGCAATCCTTCTTGTTTATAACAAAATAAAAGACAGGTGAAAGATGATTCCAGGTGCACTCAACATTAGCTTAGTGAAGCAGATGTTTCACACTGTCTAAATCCTCTAATCTGTTACACAAACAAAACATAAAGGGTACCATCGTGAGTGCCTATACCAGTGGGAGCTGATATATTTTCTCATATTTTATACAGTTTGTTACATTCAGAGCTGACACCAAAGCCACTTGATAACTTTTAATCACAGTTTCACTTAAATTAGTGAGTCGTTCACAATCAGATTAGCGAATAAGGCAGATTTAAAAAAAAAAACAATAAAAAGGGCCTGGCTGTACTGGGTGTGAATCTGAATATTTATAGGAAATTGGAAAGCCTGAAGTATGTTATGATATACTTTCTTTAAAAATGAGATGAGAAAATAAATGGAGGATAAGTCAATGCATATGCATCTATTATTGTCAATTATGTGTTTTTAATCTAGCATTTTTACAAAGAAAATTTTTTACAGTTTGACATGCTGTGATGTGATTACACTTCATTCTTACAAGCCATTTGTTTATTATTAACTAATATAGCAACACATTACACATTTACTAAACCTTGCATCTCAGAAAATAGCTCTGTATGCAGGTAGAGCTTTCCCTGAAAAGTTATCACTGTATTACTCAAGATAACTGCCTCTTATTTACAGGCAGCGAATTGCAAATTAATCTTACACTATTGAAGTAGCATAAGCTTTGTTAATAAAATATATACATCAACGCATACCTTTAAATTAAGACACTGTCAGGCCTAACTTTCGGTGGTACTGTATAAATAGTGTCTATGAAATCAAGAGCTGGTTCTAATAGTAAAATAATATGTAGCCAGCTGGATGATAGTTCCTTTGGGGTGGCTTATTATTGGAATTGGAATTACGTGCTGACAACACCTGTTATCTTAGCCCCCAGGCAAGCCAAATACTTGGCAACCCGTTGTTGGATATTTAGGTTTGAATTGTCTTAGGGTATTCCTTAGCCATTGACCCTAAAGAAGTGGATACAAAACCACATTCATGAGTCAACCCTTTAGAAAGATTACTGTGATAAACTAGCATGCCTTACAGTGGTCATTCGTGCCACACTTTTCTATGATGTTCTCTATTTTCCACACTTTTCTATGTTCTCTATTTTCCACACTTTTCTATGTTCTCTATTTTCCACACTTTTCTATGGTGTTCTCTATTTTCCACTCTGCCATTATTCTTCCTTGCTTTCACTAATTTACTACCTCTGTGCCCTAAATAAGGGCATTTAGGTTGCCAGAAATGTTGTTTAGTGGAGATATTTATGGTTTATCGTTATTTAGCCAAATACATAATACATGTGTTTTCCAATTTACAATAAAGCTAAATCATACACGCATTTATTAGCAAATATGTCTAGTCAAAGGATGTTTTTTTTATCGATTTTATCGTTTCGGGTATTTTTCTTAATTGATTCTAGAGGCATACATCTACAGTACATATTTTTCTATGTCAGAGTACTATGTTAACTACTGCTAATATGGTTTTATTTTCTTGGTAGTTCCTTAATAATCAAATGCTTCAAATTTGGATTTGATGCATTATACACCCACACACGCATGGCTTACAGTATGTACAGTACAGTCCATTTTCTGACAGTGACAAACACTGTAACATTAAAACACCCCCTGGTTCCAGAAGATTATTATGTATGGTAGCTTTAGTTAAAAGTAGGGCCCCTCATGTATGGGTTAATATTGCAGAACACACCAACAGCTATCCTGACTGAATTCCTGTTAAAACTGCAAAATTACAGTGCAAATGCACTGTGGTAACCGTTTACATGGGCAGCGTCACAATTTAGCTAAGTGCAGTAAGGTCGATCTTTACTTTCCATTCATTTCCTGCATTCTCATTGAATTACAACAACCACCCCTCAGACAACAGTGAGTTGGAAGTGGGGAGGAGAGTGAAGATTATATTGTGCAGTTGATTGAAACTAGTTGCGATGTAGGTGCTGGTAGGTTGATATTGTAGGTTTAAAGTGCAGGCTGTAAAATAAGCTACATTGTTTGATCATGACTATAGTAAATGAAAGGTTCAGTTAACTGACTGGGCCATGCTAAGCAGCAGATTGCCGGAGTCTTGTTTTACACCAGTAAACTTTGTTTCAACTATTATGACACATCAGTTACATACTGTTCTCAGTGCAGTTACTATACATGTGCAATTACAGTGTGCTTAATTCCACTTGAGCCAATACATTTAAATGCCTTAAATTGAAAAACAGTGTGCAAGATCAAATTCTAAACATTCTTAACGTGGAACAACACAACACAACACAGCAGAAAGACATTGCTGTAGAAAGACATATGCTACCCCTATAGACAAAACCTACTACATAACTGAGTGCATGTTTTCATAACCCAGTGATAATGCTACCAAACGGAGATGAAAAAAGTGACATCCTAATTATAGCTGTGACATTTAATTCTGACACAGTATGTTAATAAAATCTTAAAAACATTTAAGAAGAAATTGAATTGAACAAAAATAGGAACTGAAGCTAAAGGTAGGCCATTTGAATTTAAACCTTTCATGCAGACACTTCTTCCATTTAGACCATGTAAACTGAGACAAAAAAACTTGCATTAACATATTTATAGACGTGTGTAATGCTAAATACCTGTTTGATTTTGAAGAGCACAGTGTGTTATGACCCACTAATTATCATAAGTGATAGAACCTAATGGGAACAAAAAACAACTCTCTGATCACAACAATTAATCTGCATTTTGGTATTTCAGCAAAATGGAGTCATGTCATCGTATTAGCTACTGCTTGAGTTGTTCAGATCTATTCTACCTAAAAGACTACAGCATATTCCTAAGGTGCATATTTTTGTTTGACAGACTTACATCAGTTTCAGATCACTGCCTCAATATGTATTTCACTTTTGTGATTCTGTCAAAACTGTCATCAATTTGAAGTTAATAATAAAGCTCTATGGGCCTCATTTACGAAAGGGCACTAAATTTGTTAGCATGCACGTAAAGTAGTGAGCCTAACTTGCGCGATAAATCTAAATTTAGTGCCCTATTTACTACAGAGAACGCATTAAAATATGTGGACAGTATTTGGCTAATTTACATACCATACCGTGACCACCGTGTTATCAAAACCAGCAACAGTCCTGGCGTATCTTTTGGTCAGTAGCTTATTGTGAAGGTGGAGGTGGCTTACATTGACCGAAAATGATGGGACAGGCAGAGGCTACGTAAAGTGAAACTGCACTGTTTACCTTTTACTTTTACCATGTATTCCTTGTCTGATGTAAAAAAAAAAAAAAATTAAATAAAAGCCTTTTCCTCTCTCCTTTAATGCACACAGCCCACCCATTAGTTTCTAAAATTGCATTGAACTGTAGAGACCCGGGCACCGTTGTGTGTCTACTGGACTTGTATGTTGTCCCGTTTGTTTGTCTGGTCTGTCTTGTCCTGCGTACATGTTACATGTATTGTAAGGGTGCAACCACGCCACATAGAATGGGGAAAGGGGCAGGGATAGACCCGGTTGGTCAGTCTGAGTGGAGTGGGCGGGGATATAAATACCACCTGCGCAGGAATGAGAGAGGGAGCGGAAGAATACACTGAGACGTGACAATTAGAGTAAAAGAGGGCATGCGAGAGAGGATGGGAGAATGAAGCCTGGTAGGGGAGTAGAACGAGAGCCTGAGAGAGAGAGGGAGTGCCTGAGTAGGGAAAGGTGGGAGCCAGTGAGTGAAGGAAAGATAGGTTCTTTTATTATTTTTGTGGCGTGGTCTTGGCCCAAACAGGGACCGTGTTAATTCAGTCTGCTGCTTTATCCTCCAAGGGCACGGGTCATTACATTGGTGTTTCAGAAGTGGGATCATGGAATCCATGCCATGGAAGGTGAAGCAGAGAGCATGAACAGAACAGGAGGAGCTGCGGCTGGATCCACAGACGGCAAGGAGAAGCGGGAGGTGGAAGAAGGTTGTGATGGGCAAAATGAAGAGGGGTATAGACACATTGTGGTGAAGACGGAGGTGACGTCACCATGCACCATACTAGCAAGAGCGCCAGAGCGTGAACAGGAGGCAACGACGTCATTCCAAGATGGCCGGCGGGACAATAACAAAGCAGCCTACACACCTCTCCCCCTGCAATACAATGGTAAGGCCAAATGGCAATTGTTTAAAATGCAGTTTGAAACGATAGCAAACATAGGGAGCTGGACAGATAAAGAGGAAGCAATGAATCTGACAGCTTGCTTGCAAGAAGATGCTCTGTGTAAACTACAAACCACTGTATTACAAGTCACTGATTACGGGACAATGTTAAAGGGTACATCAGCACTACATGAAAAATAAAACATACTATCCCACCTTTCTGTTCCGAATGTATTTGATTATTGTACAATAATCCGTATGTGTCCAAACATTTGCATAATGCCGCACTGCCAATGTCCAAAATCATTCTTCTGGAGCATCTCTTCTGAGACAAAAAACTTGACTTCCGTGTGTACTGTCAGATGTACTGGCGCATGCCCAATGAAGTGCTGTGTAGCTATATTACTTCCGCTTGGAAACACACTAGTCTGTGTGACAAACATGGTCTGTCTAATTTACCATAAGGAAGGAACTTGTACCTGCTTTCATTTTGTGTAGTAGACATCTTTCACACCAGGCATGCACCGGTATGTTTCAGAGCACATGTGAGAGAACATGCGGAAGTCATGTTTTTTGGCTCAGAAGAGATGCTCGAGAACAGTGATTTTGGTCATAGCAGTGTGGCATTATAAAGATGTTTGGGCACATACGGATTATTATGCAATGACCAAATACATTCGAAACAGCAATGTGGGATAGTTTATGTTTTCCGTCTGCTGCTTTGTCCTCCAAGGGCACGGGTCATTACAGTACTGTATCGTTTTGGAATTCTTCAAAACAACCCGCCTTTAACATAACATGCATATTCAACATGTGCAGTCTGCATTGCATGAGTGACATTCCCATTAAGCCAATCACAGCTCACAGAGGTAGTAAAATAGCCAATCAAATAGCACACAGCACACATAATTTTGATTAGGGTAGCGCGAAGTGAAGGCTTGTTTAAACTATTTATTTTATTTTGTGTCAAATTTAAAATCAGTAGCAAAAAAGTAGTTGGAGATGTCACGGAAGCAAAAGGTGGAGGCGGAACACAGAAGATTCCAAAATCATTAGCCAGATGATTATTTTTTCAGTGAATAATTTTGACGACAAGGCAAGATGTCTGATTTGCAGTGCAACGGTTGCAGTTATGAAAGATTATACCATACAACGTCAATATGATACACTGCACAAAGCAACGTATTTTGAGTTTACTGGAAATTAAGGAAGCTGTGCATGCTCGACGAAAGTAAAGGACTTTGTTAACTTCAAGAAGCCATGGAAAGTGCAAAATTACCTTGGATTCAGAAACTAACTGGTGGGATAACAACAGAGGATGCACCATATATGACTGAGAAAAAGAGTGGATTGGCTCGTAGCAGAGTGCTGGAAAAAATGAAAGAAAGAAGACACTGGAGTCTGCATCGACAGTATTATGTGGAAAAGTTGTAGAATTAGAACAAGTAATGAGCATTGTTATCAAGTCTGTGAGAAAAGAAGTCAAGTGTCCTGACAGAAGTCATAAAAAGGTACATTTCAGAGCAATTTCACAGCTTGCCAGAGCTTTTTCAGTGCTGTTAAAATGTGATATTTTGGAATATAAGTTAAACATTGAGACTTAGCATTATATACATTTTTTTTTCTCTTCTATTTCCTCCATTATTACATTTGTGATCTTGAGTTTTTTTGTCAGTGTTCTAGGAAAGCTGCTTCTAGTTAATGTGTTTTGTGTAAAGTAGTATATTTGAGTATATTATACATACAATTTATATTGTATGTATAATATTAACAATTAACATGTTCATGTACATTATGATGTATATATATATATATATATATATATATATATATATATATATATATATTTTTTTTTTTTTTACGGTGCAGCCCACCAAGTGAACAGTCTTAACTTAAATGGCCCTTGCTACCAGATGTTTCCGTTCAAACAAATTTTCATAACCAAGTAATTAAGCAGATGTATTTATTTCGCGTTAGTGAATCACTAAACTGAATGAATCAAACAAATCGAGTCAGTAAAAAGAATCAAACTGCACATCACTAGTTTCTGTTGCATTAGAGACCGAGTCAGACCCACCATATTCATCGCTAGTCAAACAGGAACACCCTTTATTTACTTTTATACTTACATAACTCAACAGTACCATCTAGTGGCCTTATATCAGATTAATCTGATATATTAACTAACGGTGCATCTCCCTTTCTTAAGTCACAAAATACAATGGCAATTCACCACTTTTAATAAACACCAAACCTGTAAAATATAAACACATAATAATCTACTGAAGGACAGGGTAGACTGCCTGAATCTTCTGCCATACGTACAGGGATTATTATTATTATTATTTATTTCTTAGCAGACGCCCTTATCCAGGGCGACTTACAATTGTTACAAGATATCACATTATTTTTACATACAATTACCCATTTATACAGTTGGGTTTTTACTGGAGCAATCTAGGTAAAGTACCTTGCTCAAGGGTACAGCAGCAGTGTCCCCCACCAGGGATTGAACCCACAACCCTCCGGTCAAGAGTCCAGAGCCCTAACCGCTACTCCACACTGCTGTCCAACATGTTCAGAAATCTCTCTGGGTATCGCCTTGGAGATTCTGTGACGATACTTGTTTCCGATGAATCTGAGGGCTCACACTGAGTGATGGTGAGGTGTCGTCTGTTTCTTCGAATGCTATGTCCCTGTACACTGATAAAGTATGAGC
Organism: Huso huso; assembly: GCA_036884735.1. Lineage (NCBI taxonomy): Eukaryota > Metazoa > Chordata > Actinopteri > Acipenseriformes > Acipenseridae > Huso > Huso huso. Next base: position 47,702,926 of record CM072663.1, on the reverse strand, counting down.
GGAGAGTACTTGACTTTCCTCGTACTGTCCCTTTTTGTTGAGAGTCCTGCACCCATACGTGATCTCCGGGGTGTAAAGTACTCAAGGTTTTCGCTCTACGGTGCCTGTCAAAGTCTTGCTTTTGTCGTAATTTCGACTGGTTCTCTATCTTCTGGAGGGCGGAGAAATCAGGTCAACAGTGATGGAACAGTTGGAATTGTAAAATGTAGTTTTCTTCCCAGCAGTAATTCTGTTGGGCTGAATCCATTAGCAAGAGGAGTAGAGCAGTATGGTAAAAGTGCTAAGTATGGATCTGAGGTTTTCTTCAGGAGTTGTTTTACTGTTTGGACTGCACATTCTGCAGCTCTGTTGCTCTGGGGAAAAAGTGGGCTGGATGTAGTATGTGTGAAGCTATAGGTATCTGCAAGTTGAGGTCCATTGTCAGAAATAACTTGACTCGCAACTCCATACCGTGCAAACATGGATTTAATTTGCTCCACTGCTGCGTTTGAAGTGGTCGTCAACAATTTGGCTACTTCTATAAATCTTGAAAAGTAGTCAATCACCAGAAGGTAAGTAGAGTTGTCCAGGTGAAAAAGTTCAGCTCCAACCTTTTGCTGTGGTCCATCCAGGGTAGTGGATGGGAGGAGTGGTTCTGGTGGATGTCTTCTCAGGTGAACATAAGTGTTGCACTTCTCAACTCGCTGTTGCGGTTGCAGTTCTGTAGGAGGACTGCCCCTAAGCCATAGGATGATGTGTCTGCTGAAACTATGGTTTCTTTATTTGGGTTATACAGGGCCAAACCTGGAGCTGTTGTCAGCTCTAGTTTTATGTCGTTGAATGCTTGGTTCTTTTCGGGTCCCCAATACCGGGAATTCTGCTTGCTCAGATCCTGAAGTGGCTTTTTCTTCCCTGCTAGGTGAGTGTGGCAAAGTGGCTTGCCATGTGCAGGTGTAGTTGGTACAATGCTCAGGAATAACACACACAAGACAGTGAAAGTTCAGTAAAACAGCTTTTTTATTTGGCTGGGTTGCGTGTCAACAACACTTAAATAATAAGCACAGGCTCTACACAGCCATGTGTATCGCTCCATGCAAAACAAGGGTTTCAGTCCCGAAATAATATGACACTTTATAACAACACCAAACAGAAACACGATCACTTCTCCAGACAGTGAGTGCTCGAGTGCAGGTGGGGTGAAAGACAACAGTTCGTGAAACAGTGCTGCAGTGTAGTCAGTTCATGAAACAGTGGTGCAGTGTAGTCAGTTCATGAAACAGTGGTGCAGTGTAGTCCTGGTTTTGGTGCTGGCTAGTAGCGACAGCTCCCGGTTTGTGTTAGCTGTCTAACAGTGACAAAAGACAAACAGTTAGCACAATCAAACAAACAAAACACGAAACACTCACGATAATGAATTACTTCCATTTCCTAAACGAGTCCTTTCAGTAACCACAACGAAGGATCAGATTACATCGTCACACCCCCTATTATACCCTTAGTCACGCCCCCTGCGATAGCTGTTCAATCACGTCTCCTCCAATCCATGACTGACACATTGTGTACCGCATTAGGCCGATGACTTTGGGCATTGTGACTCCGCCCCCTTCCTGGATGGCTAGCTTCTGAACTGCAAGACCATCCAGTACAAGGCACTCTGTTCCTGTTATACAGCGCCCTCATAGGTCAGGAGGGAGATTGTTGACTAGGATTTATTCGCTGTCTGTCACAGTGAGGTATGAAATTGCCTAAATGATTTACCAGCCCCATAAATCGGCGGATTTCACTGACATTCTTAGGCTCGCTCACCTGAGTGAGTGCTTTGATTTTATCTGGGTCTGCTTTGACCCCTGATATATCAACAATTTGGCCTAAGAATTTGACTTGACTCCTCGAAAACTGACACTTACTGTTAAGAGTTAATCCGGCCAGTTCCAGTCTTCTAAGGACTGCAAAGAGACGTCCGTCATGTTGTTCTTGTGTAGCTCCATACACCAGAATGTCATCCATTTGGCAGAGGACCCCCTTCAGTCCTCTGCCAGTATGGTAAGCCGTGGTAATTCCTGTTGATTGGTCCCGATGGATCCAAGGAATGCAATCTCTGTGTCTCTTTCATCAAATATTTCTGATACTGCTGATCTAGATCTACAAAAAGCAGCAAAATGGCCGTTCTTTTGGCACTTTCTGCAGGTAGCCTCCTTTGCTGGACAGAGCTGCTTGCTATGAGGACTTCTTCCACACCAAGAGCAAGTTTTAGTGTGTCTCTGGGGTTTTCTCCACTGTCCTGGCCATGTGTGCCTTTCTTTATCTGATGCCCCTTATGTTTGCTTTGGGTGAACTATTTTGAGCTTACTGCCTGCATTGGCAAACTTTCCTCTAGCAGATACTGCTTCAACCATTTGCTCTGCATCAAAGTTGTTTTGTAATAGAGACTGTTGCTTTCTTATACTTTCACTTTGGTGGGCCAAGTTCTTTGCCTTTTCTAAAGTAAGTTATGGGTCCATCTGTAGTTTCTCAGACAGCCTGTCTCTGATCAATTCTTCACGCAATGCTCCATATTCGCAGTGCTTGATAAGGTTAGACAGTGCTGTGATTAAATTATCTACGGATTCACCCCTCTTGCGTGCATCTGTGAAATCTGGCACGTTCACAAATCAGATTGCGGCGGGGCACAAAAGTGTTTATCCAGTTCTGTATTATATTGTTTTAATTGGTTGCTAGACCAGATAATAGCCTTTGCTTCAGCTCCCATAGTATAAATCAGGGTATTCACTTGTTTCTCCTGAAATTGTTTGTCTAACCCAGAGGCCTGTCGGAATCTCTGAAATCTGCTAATCCACAGCGGCCATTCTTCTGGGCACATGAAATTGTCCGTCTACTTTTTTTGAGAGTGTGTGTGTGTGTGTGTGTGTGTGTTGCGAGTGATCCAGAAAATATTTTTACACAAGTATTTCAGGTTTTAGTTCATATCAAAAGCAATTCGAATCACTTCTGATGTTGCGTTAGAGACCGAGTCAGACCCACCATATTCATCGCTAGTCAAACAGGAACACCCTTTATTTACTTTTATACTTACATAACTCAACAGTGCCATCTAGTGGCCTTATATCAGATTAATCTGATATATTAACTAACAGTACAGTTTCTAGGCGAAAAAAATAGGCTTAAATAGCGCGCCTATCAGTAGTTAAAGCCTGGTGTTCAAACAAACTAATTATCGCTCACTTTAATGTGCACAATACAATTATCACCCTTTTGTAAATATGGTGTGAATCAAGCTCATCTCATTATTCAGAGAGGGGTGCTTCATTTAAATACATTATCATGCATTACCATACAAATTATATTATTCATTCTGATTCCCATAGCATGGCACAATAAAATTAGTGTGCACCATACTATATCCACTATTTTGCGCGATAATTAATAAAATTGCAATAGTAAATATGGAAATCATTAACATGCACAGTAATTGCAATTATCATGCACCATAAAGTTTAGTGCCCTTTCGTAAATTAGACCCTAAGGGCCATTGTCACAAAAGGTTATTTTTTAGTGTTTTTTTTTTTTTTTACTATTCCAGCAAAAACATCACTTTTTTAACCACTTGCCACTGAAAAGACTCCTATAAGCTTAAGTGACCACTAGTGGTGTGCAGTTAAAATTTCAGTGGGCAGACATTACCGTTGCATACATTGGTCACTTTTAAAACCACCTAACTTCACAAATCCAGCTAATGTTCTAAGCATCAATATAGAATACAAAACACACATGTTAGGATAATCAAGCAATAAGTACAATATTTTGAAAATGTAGATCAAATATAAAGTGCCCCGATATATCTTTGCAAAAGATCTCAAACTAATAAGACCTAAAGAATCATTGCATATGCTGTGGCAAACCTCTTGTCCTTAATTAAACATTATGAATGACTCAGTGCTCCGGTGGCATGTATTATTGATAGAGGGAGGCGTTAATCCCTTTGCACACTGGGACCAAGGCTTTTAGGAAAGTACTGGATCATTGCTCAGATGAGAATTTGTTTCTTTAGTATGTAAAAAAAAAAAAGAAAATTAGCTTTTGCTGTCATTCATAATTGAAAAAGTGATTATCTTAAGGGAAATGTGTAATTACAGTTTAGCTTTATAATTCATTAAAGATACAGGTAAAATGATGATGAAAACTGGAATACAGCATAAATGAGGGGCAGCTGATGCAGAGAGGATAGCAATATGCTATTGCTTTTAACAAGCTGGAAGACCTGATGAGGGGAGCTTAAACTGCTGCATCATCCATGAAGCCTCTAGGGATGCTTCACAAAGCAGTCCATTGATACCGAGACATATTAAGCCCTGAATTCTTAAGCAAAGGAAATGCTAGCTTAATCCATGCACTCATACCATATTTGTATGGAGAAAGAAAAAACATGCATCACCCCATCAAACACCCGCAGCATGGACTTTGTTATGTGCCTATGCCACGTTCCAGGCAGTTGCTCAAATGCCTAAAAGCACTTTCGCAGTTGGGTAACTGGCTGAAACCTTTAGGCAAACAGTCACTGATGCAAACGACATGATAGAGTTTTGGAAGGTATACTCTACGGTACGGTTCAAAATGAGTTCCTGATATCATTGAAGAAATATTAAAGGTCTGACCTTCAGGAACTGGGTCAGCAATACAAAGGAAATATTGCCCAGTCCATAGGCTGGTATTGACAGCAGGGCAGGAGAAGGACAATGCTCACAAAATATATACCACAAAGCTTCATAATAAAGAAATCTTGGTCTGCACATGACTTTCTGTAATTGGGTTAGGATTTTCCAGAGTGATAAAAACCATAAACTGCTCTGCTATAGAGAAGATGTGTGGCAAATATTCAGAAAACAATTTGTTAGCTTCATTTCTTAACTAAACAGGTACAAAGCAAGCATAAATAAATACACTATCAAAAAAATAATAACAGACAACACTCTGAAAAGAGATCCAGACACATAACAGGAATCTAATCATCTTAACAGATATAGAAATATTGATACTGTCTTAAAAGTATTTATTGTAACCAAAGTATTTCACAGGAGTGTCAAATGATTGCTGTACCATCTTTCATCTCCATAGTAACTGACTACTAACTAAAACACAGGTCTTCTGGCACATTACAAAAAAAAAAAAAACAGCTCAGCTTCCTCAGCCTGATATGTTGCCATAGTAACCCTGTCAACTGCCTTACATAAAAAATAACATTGTACAGATACATTTCAGCAACATTTACTAAAATTAAATTGTTATATTTACTCATTGATAGTGTATTTCTTATGTATTACTACAGATGTACAAAGAAAATAAATAATACTTTATTCAATCCTTGAAAATCAAATGTTGGAAATAAACAAGAACCAAAGGGAACAAGGTTCTATTGATTTATCTCTCTGTGACAGGGAGACCCTGTCGCTGGTTGTTGAGTGCATTTGTGCCTTTATGGAAGCAGCTGAGACACGCAACAGGAGACGTGTTGCTTGGCAACTAATTCAGCAGGTAGGCTCGCCCCATGGATATCTATGGCTCTCCTGGTGCTGAGTTGATCGGGAGGTCCTGATTGGCTGGGGGGCGTGACCGGGGAGCCTGTGCGCAGCTCAAAAGGTGTCTGCGCCACAGGTTGAGGCAACTGCAATGCCATAGATGAGTCTGAAGTTGGCTTCTTATTCACCTGTTTCATACTCACTTGTTTCTTATTCAGACTTTGATCGGCTCCAAACTGAATGATTGGCTTTGTATTTAAGTTAAATAATGTTGGGCTGCTAATTTCTCTGTGGATATTTATAGAGGGGCAGCTCCTAAACAATATTCATTTATTTTTTGCTCAGCCAAACACTGATTTCAGGGTCAAAACAGCTGGCAAACATGGCACACATGTCAATGTATGTATTATAGTTGAGTAAGTAACAGTGTATTTAAGGAGTTAAATCACATTGTGCTGCAAATTTCTGTGGATATTTATAGAGGGGCAGCTCCTAAACAATATTAATTTCTTTTTTGCTTAGCCCAACACTGATTTCAGGGTCAAACAGCTTATAAAATTATATATAATCATATAAAATATGCATTAGAAAATGATTCAGTATCATCAGCAAATCAGCTTCCAGCTATAGCGGGCATTAATACACAGCAGATGCCCGCTGGAACATCACCGCATCACCTGTGAATCCAATTTAAAATCACTGCGCTCAAGTACAGGCTTTTACATTTTGACTTGCTGTATTTTTAAGCGTAGTTCACATCTAATGCACAGCAAATACAAAAAAAAATACACAATTGTGCCACATTTATTTTATTATCCATAAAAATCAGCCAATCAATACTTTGCATCAATGAAAGCAACCAATCCTGTACCTGCAACTGCCAAGTCATCCAATCACAGCCTGTCAGCTGAACTGGAGCTCAGACACAGCATCTTTCAACAACAATAAAGCGAGACAAGGACAGTTCAATAATATTGCTCCATTCAGATATCTGGCACTGTTCAGATAAACTATAAGCAGCCCTGACAAGTAAAACAGTTATTGTTTAATAACGTTTTTTTTTTTTTTTTTTTTCTAAATGTGTGTGATCCTTTATGAACATTTTTGGGACTATTTTCCTAAAACTTTTCTCAGCGGAAGGGTACCTGACGAATCATTACAAGTTCAAGGTAGATGTAGGTTTCAAAGTGTTATTTTAAAGAAAATAATGAGATCAATCTTTTTCTAATAGAGATAGTGCCCTCTCGATGAAGGCTCTACCATGTGTTAGTTGACCTTGACTTTCGTTAGCGCCCTCGCCTTCGGCTCAGGACACATAACTCCCGTTGTGAGCCTTCATCGACGGGCACTATCGCTGGTACAATACCTAATCTCTAACTTTGGTACCGAATCCACACATTTATTGTGTGTACTGAATTTTGAGCTTCATTTGACATTTTTTTTTTTTTTCCTGCTAGGCCATTAGAGGCATGCAGGTTCAAGCATCACATCCCCATGGTACTGCCTGCTAGACAGATAGTTAGTAGACAGCAAAGATATTAGTAGAGACAGTCCATTCAAAGATATTCTGTAATTATAGAATGGCTTGTTCCATTACTGCTAGGAAGAATTCTTAACATTATTACACGCAGAGTTGGGTGCTGGAAATTAAAATCTGAAGAGATTTTAGAAGAACATTTTTAGGGTGTTTTTGTGAGGCTGAAACTCATGCTGGTGCCAGGTATTGAAACGTCTAGATTTCGTAATCTTAACCCATCTCATGTATCATTAAATGTATTTATTTTAAGGCAGTTTAGCCAGTCATTGTCTTCCTCACTCATTTAGATCCATAATTATCCAGTGGAAAAATCTCCATTAATAAATGTTTTTTTTTTTAAGCCCACAGATTTTTAATTCATGGTGTGCTTATTGATTTAGAATATGTTTCAAAAGTTTAGGCTTTTCTTTGATGCATTGTACATCATAGAACTGATAAAGAAATGTCTGCATACCCATACATACATTTACATACTAAAATAAAGTTCAGTTATTTTGAATCTAGTCAAATGGCAGTCTGTTATTGAAAAAAAATGCTTATTGGAAAATGTAATAGCAGCTGGCTAATCACTATTGGCAATAAAGAGGAATACATTTAACCAACATTAAAATTGTCTACCTATTCTCTGGTTATACTAAGTGAAATTCAGGTCACATGCCGACACTACAGATTAAGGAGCTATAGTACAAATAAGGGCTGCTACGATTAAATTGAAAATCGATTTTTCAAGCGATTCCAATCCTCATTATATACATCAAGATAAATACTGGATAATAGATTCAATAATTTATCAACAAAACCACACCGAATGCCCTGCCTTGTTATTTACAGTATTTCTACCAAAGACACGCAGTGGGCATGTTATTTCTGTGGGTGGTAGAATCATCAATATTTTTTCTATATTTTGTTTACCCATTTAATTGATTGCTATTTGGAGGCTTATCTGACAGCAGTAACTTACTCAGTAGTGTTGTAGTCCTACCACAATTCACTTCTCATGTATCCCAACAAAAAAGAAAATACTAATGGTATCTGTAAGGTGACCAGATTTAAGTCCTTAAACTGGGACCGTATGGAAATATTGTGAATAACTTCTAACTTCCGAGCTACGGGGGAAGCTCTAGGGTTTTTATTTTCACTTTGGCAATGTTTGATCTAATATCATATTGAAAGTGAATGCAAAGTCTCATGGTGATATTGAGTGGAATCTTACTTTCAAAAACTTTCATTTCATTTCTACACAAGTATATTTATTACGTTACACAGTAGCTATTCAATAATATAAAATTCCGAGATTCTATTTTATTGCTGATTACTGCTGCAAATGCAGTCCCTTTTCTGCCTAAGAAACTGCATCTTCTCTCTTTGATTTCCATTTTCCATCTCTCTATCTCTATCTCTGCTATCCTCCAGTGTCCAATCTGCAAACCAGGCCCTTCCTGTATGAAAACATTACATATCTCAATATTTCTATTTTATTAAATGGTTACTTCATAGAATCTATTGTTTTCAAAATATTTAATTTCAGAAAAATGATCGCGTGACCTTACCGCTGGGGTGGCTGCTTGCTGATGGAGCTCCTGTCGCCACTTTGCTATTTCATTTATAATTGAACAACTTACACTTTTTATATTATTTTTGGATTATTTTTTATATAAAAATTGTTTACTCACCATTACCATGGATACTTCACGCAAGGGACCTGTTGCTTCCCCTCAATCCACACCGGAGGGAAAGCGTATGAAGAGGCCACTGGGCCCCGATGATTGGGACATCTGCTTGGCAGATGTTGCACACACTTTCCGTGGATCAGTTCAGAAAGCAATTGAAGTGGCTTTGCGACCTGTGATTCAAAACGTAACCGAAACAGCTACTATCCTCAATGCTCTTAATAGGAGGTTTTTGATATTGCTTCCTCTATGAAGCAACTAACTGCCAGGCAGGATATCACCAGAGCTGATCTCTACACTGCAGAGGATTGATAACCCTATTAAGAATACTACTGCGGTTCATTATTGGTAATTTGGATACGTGACTGTGTTAATTTCCACAATCTTTATTCATGGCTCGCAGCAAGTCCTCTCAGGGTAATCTGGTTCATGTTGACAATTGTTATACTGGTTTGGGGGGGGGGAGTTGTAATTTGGGGTCTGGAATTTGGGGATTTAGGGGTAGATAGGGAGCGGAACCAGTGAGTGAGACGGAGTACATATCTCAACTGTGGCTTGAGCTTTCTGATATGTAGTGTGCTCTCTCTGGCTCTCTTCTTTATCATTCTAAAGTTTTGTAACCACACTTCCTTCTCAGTTTATTTTGCTGCGTTTTTTGTCATTACTATGCTTCTGTCCTATAGGATATTGCTATATTATGAGTGTCGATTCAGGGATCTTTCTCCATGTCATATTTTCTTGCTCTCTGAGTACTATGTCTTTTACTTTCAGTCTCCCTGATCTTTATCTCTATTTTTGACCATGGGTAGTTTTGTCATTAATTCCTGAAATTTGTGAGGGAGCAATCATCCTATAACAAGAGCACAGTGCTTAGATTATCTTTTAAGAAAAAATATTGATATTTCCTGTTTGCAAGAAGCTCATTTGTAATATTTTGCAGTTTGTGAAGTCCACAGATATCCAAAATATATTAATCTCGGACCATGCCCGTGTCATACACTTTAAATTGTTCATTCTTTTGGAAAGATCTACGACTCAGCTACACTTAGCAACCACTAACACAGCAGCATGGAATGCTGCTGCCCATAAAAAGGCACAGTTGTTTGAATAAGATCAAGTGCATATTATGGCATTTCCCCCTAGGATAACTTTCATTCAATTAATTAAGGTACATTCTTTCTTTAATATTTTAGTTTTAATAGTTTATTGTATCTTGTTATAATCTTGTTTTTGTCTTGATATTATGTTGTATTTCTGTATTGTGAAGGGGTGGTGAAAAGAAAGGAAAAAATTAATAAAAATAATTGTTTAAAAAAAAAAATACAAAAGATTCTTACCATTTAATATGACATGGTATTCGTTCTGTATATATATATATTTTTCTATAGCAGTTTCTGCTTGGATCATTAGTGTACCGTGATTAATAGATACTAGGATTTTTTTCAGCCGCTCTCTACTATTAAACTATTACTAGGTGATGAAATGTGTTAAACATCTTTTGACTGTGCAATAAACGAAGCCCACTAATCAGCTTTTCTGAGTTTTGTTTAGAAGCTGCCCTGATTGCAGAAACAGGAATTTCTTTTTGAAGTAGTTATTAAGATTGTAAATAGTAATCCACGTAGGCAAACCCTTTAAGTTTCTCCGAATAGTTGTATTTCCAAATTCCATCTTTAACATGTTTTTAGCTGACGGGCATGACTTAAAATGGAAAGGACCCTTTTAAAAACTTGTTAATTGCTTGATGAAATTTCCTGTCTATTCCATTTTTTGATGCCAATCAGTGAACATGAGAAAGCATCTTCTGACAGTCTAAATTAGATAACTATGCATTTTATGAAGGCTAATTTCTTTGCTGATCTTGGCTGAGACATGGATCAAGGTGTAATAAAATTAAATCATATTCCTTTTTTTGATCAAATGCAATGTTGTCACTCTTTACTTACAAAAGGAATACTATTTAATCTTCCTTAACATAAGCATAAGTCTATGTAAAATGGGGAGAGAAGTTTCCAGATTGTCATGAGCGCTTTCTCATTATTATTGATTGGTACTGAAAAAAGTATCATTGATTGGTACTGAAAAACTGCACAGACAAGGCAGGAAATGTCATCATTCGATTGACACGTTTTTAATGGTTCCTTTCTGTCTTAAGTGATACCTGTCGGCTTAAAACATGTTAAAAAGGACATTTGGAAATAAAAGAAGCTTAAAAGGATCGACCCCAGCCCACCAGTAATTCAAGCCTTGACATTTGCCTCTTCTGCTGAAGGAAAAACTTATGTTTTTATCAATGTGTTGTTTTTCTTCTATTAAACTAATAGCTGTGATAAAGTAAAATACATATAAAATACCTTATATAGCTATCACACGTATGCAACAAATATCTTTGTCTCTTTTTTTTCTTAAACTTTGCAGGATAAAATATACTTCTATAATACATTTAACTCAGAAATAAAAATAAGGGGTCACCAAAATAAAAATTTATCCTGTCTCTAAGGCAGCTTTAGATATTTTTAAAGAAGAAAGGTAAAATGAAACAAGAACGTGATTTTTTTTTTTTTTTTTTTTTAAATTATTTTAAACTATTTGTATCAGATACAGTAATCAACTATCAATATAAATATTTTTTTTTATAAAGAAATTAAATGGGCACCTGGAGACCTGAAACTATTGTATTTCATTATTGCTAAAAACATAAAAATGTCTACTTAAAGAAATACAAAATGTTCTAAAACTTTTAAAATATTTTTACAACATGAATTTCACAAATGTGAAAATAACTAGTTCATAAATTATTTTGTATTATTCACTAACATACGTTTCTTAGAGGGTACCTGTGGTGAACTGAAAGTGAATATAGACTTATTTCAATAGAAAATATGTTTCCAAATACTTTTGTCATATTTTACAGCCCCTCCCATTGTTGTGATGGGCTATTTAGATGCACAAACTAAGTGTTCAAACCATGACAGGCTTCAGTGCACTGCGTTGTAAACATGACACGGTCATGTGACATGAAAGCATTGGTTTCCGCAATTGTCACCTATAGCTACACACAAAGCAAAGTTGTTTGCACACAGATACACAAATATCATGGGGTGAAGAGAATAATTCCAACACCATTTTTTTTTATTTAACCTTTATTTAACCAGGAAGTCACACTGAGATTCAAAATCTCTTTTTCAAGAGAGACCTGGCCAAGAATGCAGCAATACAGAAACAATCACAGATATAGAACTACATAGATTAACATGAACATTTAAAAAATAATAATACCATTAAAAAGTAATTAATCAATACATTTCATTGGATTATTTGCAACTTTAAAATTAATTAAAACAAGTACATTTATCAGAAATAAAATTTCCAACCTGATATTTAAAATGTCTTAATGATATATAAATCAGATCATTTTAAGTGTTTTTGAAGGTTGTTCTATGACCAAGGGGCATTCAGAACAGAAAATAGGAGGCACTTTTTTACACAGAGAATCATTGGAATCTGGAACCAACTCCCCAGTAATGTTGTTGAAGCCGACACCCTGGGATCCTTCAAGAAGCTGCCTGATGAGATTCTGGGGTCAATAAGCTACTAACAACCAAACGAGAAAGATGGGCCGAATGGCCTCCTTTCGTTTTGTAAACTTCTTATGTTCTTATATTCTTAACAACTGAAAGCCTTTTTCCCAAACACAGTACATATTTTTGGAATTGAAAAAAATAATATTGACTGGGATCTAAGTTGGTAAATATTAGTGCTGGTGGTTACCAGAGATGGAAGTTTTCCTAGAATAACTAATACACTAATACAAAGATATACCTGTGCTTCAGTCTGCGTGAAGAAAGTGAGGTCCACTCCATTTGCCTGTACAGCTCAGAATGAAGAGTTAAAGATCTAGAATTGGTTACAAATCTAAGAGCTCCATGATAAAGAGAGTCTAGTATCCTCAGACTAGATGCAGCTGCATGCATGTAAAGAATATCTCTGTAATCAATCACTGAAAGAAAAGTGTGACATACAAGTGCTTTATTTGCCTCAAATGAAAAACAAGATTTATGTCTAAAATAAAAACTTAGCTTGAGTTTTAATTTTCTCGAAAGATTATCTATATGTATCTTAAAATTGAGATTCTCGTCTATCCAAAAACCCAGGTATTTGTATACTTTTACAGATTCTATGTTACAATACAATGGTACCTGTATGAACCATTATTGTTAGACTACAGTAGTCTAACCTCTTCAAGCAGCGAGTGAGGATTCAGACGAGGATAGCCGCTAGTTTATTTTAACAGTCAGTGGATAAACCCACCCGCACTTCTCTGTGATTGGTTGGAAATATGAACGTTGACTGTTCTGTAATTCTACAGATTTGCACAGCACTGTACAGCCACTTTTTAATGCTACCAGTCGTTCAACCTTCCCTTTAGTCACTTCAAGGCTGCGTTCATAAACTCAATTTGATGCTCTGAAAGAAAGAACAAGTTATGGTTTTCTCAATGATTGAAAACACTTTTGATAATGTAAGCCGGTCGTAATACTGATAGTACTATCTAACCAAGATCATGCAACAGTCTCTTCACACAAGAGTTGTACTGACAGACTGGAGAATTGCAAACGTAATACCGATCAACAAAAAGGGAGAGAAAACCGAACCAGGTAACTACAGACCAATAAGCCTGACTTCTATTATATGTAAACTTATGGAAACTATAATAAGATCCAAAATGGAAAATTACCTAACATTATTATTATTATTATTTATTTCTTAGCAGACGCCCTTATCCAGGGCGACTTACAATTGTTACAAGTTATCACATTATACATTATTTCACATTATACAGATATCACATTATTTTTTACATACAATTACCCATTTATACAGTTGGGTTTTTACTGGAGCACTCTAGGTAAAGTACCTTGCTCAAGGGTACAACAGCAGTGTCCCCCACTGGGGATTGAACCCACAACCCTCTGGTCAAGAGGCCAGAGCCCTAACCACTTATCCTGGGAAACAGTCAGCATGTTTGATTTGTTTGAGGATGCAACATCGACAATGGATAATTGCAAAGCATATGACATGGTTTATTTAGATTTCCAGAAAGTTTTTGACAAAGTCCTGCATAAAAGTTGAATTCTCAAACTGAATGCAGTAGGGATTAAAGGAAATGCATGCACATGGATTAGGGAGTGGTTAACATGTAGAAAACAGAAAGTACTGATTAGAGGATTTGCAGACGACACAAAAATAGGAGGAGTGGCAAACACCGTTGCAGCAGCAAAGGTCATTCAAAATGATCTAGACAGCATTCAGAACTGGGCAGACACATGGCAAATAACATTTAATAGAGAAAAGTGTTAGGTAATGCACGCAGGCAATAAAAATGTGCATTATAAATACAATATGGGAGATACTGAAATTGAAGAAGGAATCTATGAAAAAGACCTAGGAGTTTATGTTGACTCAGAAATGTCTTCATCTAGACAATGTGGGGAAGCTATAAAAAAGGCCAACAAGATGCTCGGATATATAGTGAAAAGTGTTGAATTTAAATCAAGGGAAGTAATGTTAAAACTTTACAATGCATTAGTAAGATAGAATATTGTGTTCAGTTCTGGTCACCTCACTACAAAAAGGATATTGCTGCTCTAGAAACAGTGCAAAGAAGAGGAACCAGAATTATTATGGGTTTAAAAAGCATGTCATATGCAGACAGGCTTAAAGAATTGAATCCCTTCAGTCTTGAACAACGAAGACTACGCGGCGATCTGATTCAAGCATTAAAAATGACAAGGGGTCACAAATGGAGATTTGATAAAGGGGCATTCAGAACAGAAAATAGGAGGCACTTTTTTACAGAGAAATGGGGGACTCTGGAACCAACTCCCCAGTAATGTTGTTGAAGCTGACACCCTGGGATCCTTCAAGAAGCTGCTGATGAGATTCTGGGACCAATAAGCTACTAACAACCAAACGAGCAAGATGGGCTGAATGGCCTCCTCTTGTTTGTAAACTTGCTTATGTTCTTATTAACTATGATCATTATGCAGTTGTGCCGTTTATTGGCTTTTTCTTAGACCGATATAACCATTTTTTTTATTTATACTCATAAGTCTAATACTACTGTAATTACTACAGCTGCTCTTCAGTTTGATTTAACTCAGCCATTTTGAAAGTGAACGCTCTGAGAATCCAGCGGCCAGAGCGCTCCCAAATTCATCTCCTCTGAGTTTTGGAACAACACCACAGAGCACTCCAGGAGTTTACGAACAGTCATAGTGCGCACTGGCACTCTGAGATTGAGTTTACCAACGCACCCCAAGTGTCATTGTACTGTAATAAGTTAGATATGGTAGTAACACAGCAGCTTGCGTGAAAATACAATATTCTGTTACCGGTGTGACAATTGGGGAAAAAAATGGGACGAAATGAGCGTCTGAAGAAAGGCTCTGGGGACACTGGGACCAATCACCTTAGGTATCTGTCATTTCTTCTCTCTATTCAATATGTATTTTGATAAGAATATATACATGTTTATACAGTATATCATGCAGGCACAGAAATGCATATTCTTTCTGTAGTATTTGTGCACTTGGGTAAGAGATATAAGTTCTTAAAATTAAAATAAATGATACTTTTGGAGTAAGTCCGTTTATACCACCTGCTTTAAAAAGAAATCAAGTGTGGGCCAGGACAGGGCAACTGAGCACTGAGTTAAGAAGACAGGGAAGACTGTTCATCATTATGGAATTTGTTAGTGAGATTTTGTGAGACATATACAGATTTTTGTTGTATCTAAAATGTAAAAATGTGCATTCTACATTGCAGGAGTTAACATTTCAAACATTCTCTGAAAGGGGCATGTCACCAGACCCCTGTGGAAGCAGGTCACTCACTACCACACTGTGAGCCACTTGCTCTCTCAATGCCACATGAGTGTACCTATTTTCATCTCTCAAATGTTGGAGAGTATGGTGTATGTATGAGGATGATAATAATAATAATAATAATAATAATAATAATAATAATAATAATAATAATAATTCTCCACGTAAGCAATAATATTTCAGATTAATCTAAGTTATGTTAAATCCGAAGAACACAGTATATGTTTATGTAATATTCATTATTACCCATTCTATGTCAGTTATTAAACCAGATATTTCAATCAGTGGGAAATAATTAGCGATAGCCAGCATTTCCGGACATCCTATAATAATTGCTTCTTGAGATGTAAAATACAGTTTTCACACAGGGATATTAGCGTTAGCTTCCATTTATTGAACTGGGCTCAAATCTGTACTGAAGGATTATCCTGCACCTCTTCAGTAAAAAAAAAGAAAGAAACATGACTAGGTGAAAGTGCCTCTTGGCTCCACTCAGCTTCCAAATGTGTCCTCACAGTCCTAGTATCTGTGCTAAATTTAGCCTATTTTCTAGGCTAAACAGGTTTAGTTCCTATAATCTACCCTCATAGCTCACATCCATGTTCCCTGGGGTCAGTCTGTTTGATATTCTATGAACTGCAAGAAAAAGAAAAAATTGCAGTGTCTGCTTTTTATTGATATTTATGTAAATGAATGTACATTTGTTTTTGGAGAGACACAATAATCCACAATATCCTATAAATTACAGATTATTACATATTTAAACAGTACATAAGGAGTATAAATCAGATGATGTCATGTTATTATTAGATACATATACATGTGCTTGGTTTTTAAACTGCTCTTTTGTGTTGCTACAAGTACAGCTTAAACCAACACATTGCAAACCTATATGTGCATTTAACACAATTTAAGCACTTTCTTGTACTGTATTTAATGGTATTTTGTTTTTAATGTAAAAAAATCCATTCCTTGCCTAGACTATGCAGCAAGCTGGCCAGAATGGGGTGGGGGGCACATATTATTTGTAAGTTTTACATTTAAAATAGCAGCAGTTTAATAATGCAGTCCATTCCCTTTTTCTTTGTTGCACGCAATTGAATAGTTATCTAAATGTATTCTAAGAAAATGTGCACAGCTGAGAGAAAAATATCACAAAAATATACATTAATCTTTTTGACCATTCTTAATACAACATTTTACAGCAATGCAGTCGATTGTCTGTTATAAATTGTTTTCAAAAAGTTTCAAAAGCATTTATTTTTCTATGAGACTCTTATGATGCTCTGATGGTGAGTTTAACATACTATAACACTTAACCTTGTAGTGTGCTTCCTGGTAGTACACAAAATGAAATTTATAATTAAAGTTCGGGAGGAGGGTCAGACTCCGATCTCCGCGTCACCAAATTGAATCATTCAATTTACACATTAGCTAATTAAGATTGTTAGCACTATAAATACCCTCTTCACTTACCTCTCAGTTGTGTTTCGATTTCATCGTAACCCACCACCTCCCCATCTCCACCTTTCTTAAAAACAATTTCTATGTTTTATCAATGGGGGTCTCAGCCTCGTCCAGTCGGCCAGGCAGCGAGCCCTCAAACCAAGTTAGGTTTGATGCCAAATGTTATGTGTATATACAACATACTTCTCTGTAAAATCGCATACTCCGCATTCTCCACAATAAATATTTGTACTAAAACATTTTGTGATTGGTGTTTGTCCCGAACTACTGAATTATAGATTAGTCTGAAATAATTTTATTAAATACGGTAGCTACTGATTCTCTACAGTTCAGAAAGCAGTTTAACAAACAGTGCTAGTTATGGAACCATTAAGTGGCATCAAAATCCAGGTTGCCCTGTAATAAAAGTTGTAATAAAATATATTGACGTCTTAAATGATCAGAGCACAGCCCACAGTCATATTTACAGTAGACAGAAATTGACTAAAATGCAACAAACAGAAAAGTCTATAAACGCAGAAAACAATTTGGAGACAAAATCTAACACTGTTTTAGGTGGGCGCGGTGAACATTCTAATAATACAGTAATTATAGCAATAATAAAACCTTTTTTTTTTAATTGTACAAATACGTCTAAATGTGAATTTTACATGTTTTGTTTTTTTTCGTTTTTAGTTTACCTATGATAGTCTGGAAAACTGCTTAATAATGCAGAGACCCAACGACGGGCGATTTTGTGATTAAGAATCTGACAGTACTAATGCCACCGCATTGTACCCTTGTTCAGTACATAATGAATCAGTTTGTGGTGTGTGAAAAAAGACAGAGGGATTGTGCAAGTGCATCATCATCTAAAAACAGTTTGGAAATACATTTTTTTATTCGCCTTAGGAGGATGCACTTACATAAACCAACATGTGTATTGGTAAAATACTTGTAAACATCATTTTGGGCAGGGTATTTCCCTAAAGTTCTAGAGACTCTCCAGTTTTCTTTTAATAGAGCAGAAAAACAGCAGTAAAATCCCCATGAGCCTTTAGCCTGTGTCTTCTTCCCTCAAGGTAATATATACACATTGGCAATATATACCTATATCAAATTAATTACTTGAATAAAACAGCTTCAGTCATGAATTACAGTATCCCAAACAAACATTCTTGGGGTGGTAATTTTCACTGGTCTTTTTAATTATTTTAACAATTAATATGAATGACAGCACATTGATATGATTCCTATTTACATTTCCAGTTAAACAAGTAGCACACAGACATACACTGGTTGACTGTTCGTGGTGTTTATACCCGATGAGCTGTGGTTGCTATGAAACCAAACTAAGAACTGTCTCTCATGAAATCCCTTTAAGCAGGGAGAAGTTGGCTCTCCCCCATAGAACTCTATCAGTAACAAGCATGCATATTTGAAGACAAGTTAGCTTTGTCAGAATAAGAGCATTCTCATAAAAAATATAAAAATATTTTTTTGTTATTTAATGTATGGGGTTGGCTCTACATACAGCCATCATATTTCCCCAAATTCAGATACATTCAATAAGCTATGCAAAAGAAAATCCTTAGCAAGCTTCACTGTAAGTAGACAAAGGGGTTCTTTCGATATATACTCGTGGCCACTATAGCCCCTGGTTGGGGACAGTGTTTGGTTTTCTGTAGATGACTTAATTCTTTTAAACTACTAATGTAACTCTAAATTGAGGCGCTGGATGGATTTTAGATTTTGTGTTTGAGTTAAAGAGAGAAGCATGCAGTAAATGATTAGGTTGATTAGACTATATGCACAGTAGAAACTGCTTAATCCTACTTTAGCTACAAAAAAAGACCTAAACTTAATGCCAGTCTACTTTTTAATGGTATTTCTGTCAGAAAGGGACATATTTCTCATGGGGTCAAATGGACTTTCACAGGAATGATGGAAAGAAGCACATGAAACACTTTAGTTACATGTCATGAATATGCAACTGTTTTTTTTATTGTTAAAACAAAGAACTTAGTGGGTTAAACTTTTATGAATAGGGCCCAATATGTGGGATCTTGGAAATG
Source organism: Huso huso (assembly GCA_036884735.1). Classification (NCBI taxonomy): domain Eukaryota; kingdom Metazoa; phylum Chordata; class Actinopteri; order Acipenseriformes; family Acipenseridae; genus Huso; species Huso huso. The sequence goes on along the minus strand of CM072663.1, from coordinate 47,683,819 downwards.
TGGGCAGTGGAATTAGACTACTGTTAATTAAATCAAGTTGCTCATGTTTTTGCCAAACATTACATAATTAATATACTCTGTGTGCTAGGAAGGCTTTCAGGGCATTTGAGTCTCATTCCAATATCTGTATTTAACATCCTGGAAACAGCACCCATAGGATCCTGGAGAGGTTGATTGTGTAAGCAACCGCAGTGTTATATAGCCCCAAAGGACATAACCTTTAATTTGTATTTAAGAATTGGTGTTGTGCGATAAGAAGCCAAAAACCTGGACAAGTGTGTCTTCAGAGTGCCTTCCTTAATTTTTTTAAGCGAAGACTTCACGGTTTGTACTGCTCTCTCCACCAAACCATTTGTGGCCGGGTGGTAAGGTGCCGAGGTGATGTGGCGCACCCCATTAGCTGACAGAAAGCCTTCAAGACAACAGTGTGTGGCAAACCATGAACGCTGAACAGCTGTCGCAAGTGCTCTATGGTAGCAGCTGAAGTGGCTGACTTTACTGGTAACACATCCAGCCACTTGGAGTGGGCGTATACCACAACCAGGAAAGTATCCCCCATAAATGGGCCTGCATAGTCAATGTGAATTCGAGTCCATGGCCGCCCGGGCCATTCCCATGGGCAAATGGAAGCATTTGCCGAAGCATTCCGCAACTGCTGACATAATTCACAAGATTTCACTAGTTCTTCCACTGCAGCATCCAATCCAGGCCACCACAAGTATGCTTGTGCCGTGGCTTTCATCCTTGAGATACACTGATGTGTCTCATGGGGCTCCTCTAAGTGTTTGGCGGCCCTTTGGTGGCACAACTACTCTCAGCCCCCATAGCAGGATGCCATCTTCCACACACGGCTCGTTCCGCTTATTAAAATAAGGCTGTAATTCCGCCGACAGGCTCACACGGGGCCAGCGCTCTCTTACAAACTGACACACCTTGGCGAGTGTCTCAAGCTGACCAGCGCTTAAGCTGCTGACTGGTGATCGAAGCTGACTGGAGCTGTTTTAGTAAACATACAAGCTCTGGGGGCGCTATTGGATCTGGTGGTGTATATGGCAAGGGTAACCTACTAAGACCATTGGCACTGGCAATTGTGGGGCCTAGTTTATACACCAGGGTGTACTGGTATTGCAGCAGCATGAGGGCCCATCTTTGTAGACCACCCTATGCAGTAGTAATCACCAACGGTTTTGACAGATCATAATGTACCAGCAAAGCAGCAGATGAGAGCAAGTCCTTGGACTTCTGAAATGCTGACTTCTGTGGAGCGCACCAGGTCCCATTTTTAAGAAGCTTGTGCAGCGGAGCCAACACAGAGGCCAGGTCCGGTAGAAAACGGCCATAATAATTCAGCAGACCCAGGTAAGCGTGCAGCTCTCCCACGTCTCTGGCTCCAGGGCTTCCTTGATCACCTGTACTTTTTTATCGAGTGGTTGCAGCCCTTTTACAGACACCTTGTGCCCCAGGTATTCCACTTCAGGCCCCTGGAAAGCACACTTTGACTTCTTCAGTCTCAGCCCGCATCTTCTAGTCGAGATAATACAGGTTCTAGGTTCCTTAAGTGTTCCACCTCAGTGATGCCAGTCACAAGGATATTGTCCAGGTAGACTACAGTGTGATCAATTCCAGCAAGAAGTCCCTCCATGTCCCTCTGGAAAATTGCACAAGCCGAAGTGATTCCGAAGGGCAACCGGGTATACTGGAACAAGCCCTTGTGTGTATTGATAGTGACAACACTACAGGACTCCTCAGCCAACACCAGCTGTTGGTAGGCATGTGACAAGTCAAGTTTGGAGAAACAGGTTCCACCGGAGAGCTTTGCAAACAGCTCGTCAATCCGTGGGAGGGGATACTGCGCCAGTCTTGATGCCACATTGGCTGTTAGCTTGTAATCTCCACAAATTCTAATTGAACCGTCGCTTTTCAGGACTGGCACAATGGGCGCAGCCCACTCTGAGTAAGTTACGGGCCTGATAATTCCTGCTGTTTGCAGCTGCTCTAGCTCAACCTCCACTTTCTTCTGTAGTGCCATGGGCACAGGTCTTGCTTTACAGAATCGGGGAGGTACTGAAGGATCTATCTGAAAATGGACTTCAGATCCCTTGAGCTCACGCAGTTCATCACAAAACACTGCACTGTGTTTCTCCAGTATATTAGCCTGTTTTCTGAGACTTTAAGGATCTTGCTGAACAACTCCTGCCAGTCTAGCACTTTCATCCAGTCTCTTCAAAGCAGGTTTGGACCATGACCCGGCAAAACTAAAAGCTGCAACCAGTAGAGCTACTGTACAACACTTGGACCTGTAAGGCGCCCAAAACTGAAATGCGCTCGCCTGTGTAAGCTCTAAGGACTGCTGATGAGGGTGCTAGTTTTAACTTGGGGTTCCTGCCCAGCAATTCCTTAAAAGTCTTGTGCCCAATGACTGTAGATGAGGTGCCAGTGTCTACTTCAAATTGAACCTGGCAGCTGGACTGTGACCATCAGAGGGCTGGGGGACCGCATTTGCACAGTGAACAGAGAGTATGCTGCCTCCTCCTCTTCTCCCTCTGATGCAGGGAGTTGGGGCTCAGTAACTTGATGTGCACTTAACCCAACCTTACCCTTGGCAAGGGGTATTTTGTTCTTGTCCTGCGCTTTCCTGCAGCACACTCGAGCAATATGCCCTCGTTTTTTGCAAAAATGACACTCAGTCTCTTTGAAATGGCATGCTGCTAGCACTGTACTGACTGTACTGAGGGTTTGGGCATTCCCCATTTCTTCTCTCTAACCTGCTCCAATGGAGGGAACAATGACATTTTGTTGACCTCCTTTGAGCCTTGCAGGTCCTTTCCCGAAATGTGCCATTTCATTTGTTTAACTTTAGGCAACTTAATCAGCAGCCAATATCACTTTCCCCCTTTATTTATTTATTTTATCTTATTATTTGCGGTAATTGCTATTTGCTTCCTCGAACGCGAGAGGGCAGCGGCGACTCTGTTTCACACGCTTGCGCTTTATTTATTGTTGCGCATAGCAAGGCCTATGTGGCACTGACCTGTAGTGAACGGAGCATGTAGGATAGGCTTAATGTTGTCGGTCGCCGGTCGGGTTCCAATTCGGAAACGATCTCACACTGCTTGCTTGAGTGCTGAGGATTTTTTGTTTTGTTTTGTTTTGTTTTTTGCTGCGCGATCCGTTTGTTTATGTCATTGCCAGTATGTTAAATTGGAGACTCTCACAGAACTCACAAACACGCCAACTGCAGGTAACTGTACTGTATTGTTATTAAAACACTGCTTTATCTATCCACGCACGCGCACACACACAACTGTACCCCCTTGGTTATCACAGAGCCAGAAGTTCAAACGTGGAAATATATTAAAACACAGTGCTTCAAAACTGCACGCAATGTGCAGAGAGGCATACATCCAGAAACATCTGCTAGACCATCCCGCTACCATAAACAGGTAAGTAGCACATTCTGAGGAACATGCTACCAGGCAGTTAAAAATCATTTAAGTTGGAAAAAAAAAGTTGTCCATTATAATTTTGGTGATGCAGAAATATTGAACTGCACAATTGTTATGTAACAAAGTAAAGAAAAAAATATTTGTAGCTATTCAACAATAAATTTGAGCAAAATTTATGTATTTATTTTTTTATTTTTTTATTTTTTTTGTGTGTCCCTAATTTTTTCAGTACGTGCCTACATTATTTAACTTCGACGCACATGTGCCTAAAAAGGTTAGCTTCGAATCCTACCTACACCAGGTTTCAAGACTCAGATGAAAAATGATTGTAAGTTTCTGTTTTAGAACTATCTGTGCTTTAATATTAAAAATGTTTTGATTGCGAGTTTGTTACGTTTTTGTTGTTTTGGTTGTTTTGTTTTATTATTGCTATCTTACGTATTGGACACTATTATAAATCCCGCTAATAATTGTTGGTCACAGCTTACTGGTGGATCTCGGAGCCTGTTGATATCCACCAAAATGGATGGCAGTGTTTGGTGTTTGAAAGTCTATAACACAATTGTGTAAATTTACTTTGGAATGTTATTGTTGACAAATTGTAGATACTACTATTAAGATACCCACCGTGCAGGTATCGCAAAGTCCATAAACAACATGTTAAAATTAATTAGCTCTGCCCCATATAAAACTGAGATGATTTTGCCAGTTTGCTAGTCTATTAACCAGTCAGAAATCATTTTAAAGCCAATTTAAAGCATTTTCATATGGGAATACTGTCCTACAATTTCTAAATGATATTGTGATCATTCCACTGTGTTATGTTAGTGAACCCTAGCTACATTTTAAAACTGAGAGTTATCAAATGCCTATTCTTAAAGTGTACTGCAGCTACTAATCCTTTGCAGTTACTGGTACCTTAAAATTAAGGGCCATATAACTTAAGCCCCTTTCACATTGGCACTCCTACCTGGGTCTGAACCCGGGTCACAATCCCTCGTAGTGTGAAACCACATACCTGGGTCGTTCCCGGGTTGACCCGGATCCCAGCGACCCACCTCAGGACGTGGGTTGACATGCTTTGACCTGGGTTGAGTGAGACAAAATACTTAATGGCCATTTGTGAGCCAACGCAATAACAAACAGCCACGCCTGCGTGAAGGTTTCACTTCCGCAGGAACAGTTCTGTTTAGCCATATTTTTGTTGACTGAGACACAGCATGAGCATGAGGGATGTAGAAACATTTGCTCTAATCAACATTTGGGCTGACCATTCAATCCAGAGAAGCTTGGATGGAAGCATCAGTAACAAGCTGATTCTGGGGCATTGATACACGCATTGTGTACTTGTGTCTGTCACCCAGGTCAACCCTGCTTTATCAAAAGCAGTGTGAAATCGCGTAATAGGGGAGATCTCTGCTGACTGTCTGGTGTGTCCATGGTTCTGCAGGAAGAGGGCAGCAGTCTCGCAGGATCCGCCTGTCAGTCATAGCGATGACACAGAGAGGTGGGGAAGAGGGTGTGTTGACTTTCCCTCTCTCTGAGTGGCTGAGAGGCGGGCCTTGGGCAATTGCTCGGCCCATAAGAACTGCGCTTTGTTGTCCATTCGGGTGGCCGGAGAGAGGATGCCCAGTGACGCTGGAGAAAGACGTCAGTGCAAAGAAAGAGCAGGCAAGCATGGCTGAGTGAGACAGCCTGCCTTAACCCTTTGAGTAGTACAAACGTACTGGTACGCTCTGCAACTTTAAACTTGAATTACTGAGCCTACAAAACCCTTGATCACATAATATTTTACAACTAGGTTTCTGTAACACCTTTTATTGGTCTTTTGCGCCCTCTGCCAGATATTGACTGAATTACATATAATAAACCGATTCACAAAATGTCAACAGTGTTTGTAAACTGGTGAAAATCGCTCAGTGAGAAAGAAGTATTAGTAATAATACTGAATTCAGATTCCGATTTAAATTCAAATACATACAATTCTTCCACTGAATCGGATGTCAGCGAGTGTGTCAGTGAAGACATAAGTGAAGAATATTTACCATCAACATCAAGTGACAGCGAAGAGGCGGTGCCCATCTCTGTGCGTTGCTCCATGCTTCAGGAGTATCATACACTGAAGCATTAGACACTCTCACTCCCTCCGCCCCCACAACCTGTTTACCCAGATATCATTTATTCATCTCTCTCTCTCTCTCTCTCTCTCTCTCTCTCTGTGTCTGTCCCCCCTTTTTTTTTTGTTAGGATGTGTTGTTGTGGTTGTTCCACCGTGTTGTTTATTGCCTACATGTTATTTTTTAGTCAAAACCTTTCCCTACAACTAAATAAAAATATATATTTATTTGTTTTAATTATTTACAGTAAAAATGATTTGTCTGTATTTCGTCAGTATCCATTACATACATACAAACATATAGCTTTCAGCTTATTTGTATGCTGTACTCGTAATAATGAAGCGTATGCAAAAAAAAAAAAAAACCTCACTCTTGTAGTAATTACCACGGACAACAGCACCCTCTGCGGGTAAAAATAAATCATTGCGCCTGAGCGGCGTTACAAATAAAGTTCTGTCTCCTTTGTGTCAGTGAATTGCCCACCAACCTTCCACATGATTGCTCTGCTGGGAGAGCGTAATTTCGTGAGCCCTAACAGCCCAAAAGGAACTGTACAACCTGATTTTGCGAAGCCGTTCCACCTTCCTGCCATGGAATGTGTTCTGCTTGTTCGATTAACATAGTTTAGATGTTTTATTTAAAATCATGTAATCAAAGAAACAGAATGATATTGCAAAAGTCTACTGGAAGCCATGATAGTTGTACAGTGTATTTAAGGCATGTTGGATTTCGAAATGTCACATTTTTAAATGTCACAGTTTTTTGTTAAGTATGGAAAACTACAAAGCGGTATGTCATTCAGTATGTTAACATAGCATTATTCCACAAGCTTCATTCGACTCCGTGAAGCAAAATGATTTATTTATATAGGGAGATGCAAAACTTTTGACCATAGCTGTACTGCAAATTCACTGTATTCTAATAGATAAATCACAACTGTACATGCAATACTGGCAAAATACAATAAACATCTCGATTTACGATGGTCTGTACTGTATAGCGAGATGTGTTTATATATTTGACCAATAATATTAATGTTATAGTTTATTACATATGATGTAACTACTGCTCGGAACTTTGTCTAAATAAAATCACGACAATACACAAACAGCATCACCAAGTCAGCCAAAAGGCTAAAATCTGTTGGTGTTCCACATCGAACAAGCTGAACGTGTTGGAGTCTGTCTGCCTCACAATATTCCACCTTAACTAACGGATGGTCAAAATTCAGTATTTAAAAAAAAAAAAAGACATGCTTTTGGGATATTTAAAAATCCAATTGATGCCTATGATTAATACATTTTGTGACTAATTTGAAGCTATTAATTTGTTTCAATATTAACTAAATCGAGTTATTAATGAAATTGATTCATCTTGTTGCACAATTGATTTAAAATCTTTGGATATACTGTTACTTGACTGATTACTCTTTTTCACAGTCATCTTAAAATAATGTTAGAATATGTTTTGTTGAAAAATAAAAATGATACATTTTTAACTGATTCAGATTTTGCTGCTGATGTATTTATTTTCAAAAGGTTTTCTTTAGGTTTTCAATTGTATTGTATTGCCTTGCCCCTTCCACTTGTAAGGGGGTGGGAGGGAATGCAGAGTTTGGGTTAAAAACCCTAACATCGCATTTCCCTACCTCTGTCCTTTTAATATCAACCCTAACTAATGCATTAACAAAGTTTTTTTTTGCAATGAATATATATATATATATATATATATATATATATATATATATATATATATATATATATATATATATATATATATATATATATATATACACTGAGTGTACAAAACATTAGGAACACCTGTTCTTTCCATGAAATAGAATGACGAGGTGAATCCAGGTGAAAGCTAGGATTTTTAAGCCTTGACACAATTGAGACATGGAATGTGTATGTGTGCCATTCAGAGGGTAAATGGACAAGACAAAAGATTGACAGTAAGTGCCTTTGAACGGGGTATGATGGTAGGTGCCAGGCGCGCCGGTTTGAGTGTGTCAAGAACTGCAACTCTGCTGGGTTTTTCACGCTCAACAGTTTCCCATGTGTATCAAGGATGGTCCACCACCCAAAGGACATCCAGCCAAGGGCAGGTCAGTGGTCTAATACGGCTCATTGATGAAAGAGGCCAAAGGAGGCTGACACCAATTGTGCAGAGCAACAGATGGGCTACAGTTAGTCAACTGACAGTCCAGTACAACACTGGTGCCGAAAGACCCATAAAAGAATGCACAACTCGTCGTACCTTGACACGAATGGGGTATGGCAGCCAACGACCTAACAGAGTTCCATTTCTTTCAGCAAAACACAAGAAACTGCAGTTGCAGTGGGCTAAGGAAAGAAAACACCGGGCACTGGAGGATTGGAAAGACATTGCCTGGTCTGATGAATCCCGGTATGGAGAAAAACACGAGTACATGCATCCATCATGCCGCGTGTCAACATTGCAGGCTGGTGGTGGTGGTGTGATGGTGTGGGGTGTGTTTTCATTGCACACATTGGGCCCCTTGATAAAAGTGGAGCAACGTTTGAATGCAACAGGACATCTGAACATCATTGCCAATCAGGTGCATCCCTTCATGGCAGCAGTGTATCCATCTGCTAATGGATTTTTTCAGCAGGATAATGCCCCATGCCACAAGGCTAAGATTGTCCAGGAATGGTTCCACGAACATGACAGTGAATTCAGCTTACTGCAGTGGCCTGCCCAGTCACCAGATCTCAATCCAAGTGAGCATCTGTGGGATGAGACGGAACGAGCTATTCGGAGTAGAGATCCACTTACACCCAACTTGACACAACTGTGGGAAGCATTGGAGTCAACATGGGCCAGCATCCCTGTGGAACGCTTTCGACACCTTGTAGAGTCCATGCCCCGAGGAATTGAAGCTGTTCTGAGGGCAAAAGGGGGTGCAACTCAATATTAGGAAGGTGTTCCTAATGTTTTGTACACTCAGTGTACAGTATATATATATATATATATATATATATATATATATATATATATATATACACACACACACGCTGACAAAAGTATTTGGGCAGTTAAACAAAAGAGAAAAACCACAAAGAAAGTGACTTCTTTCATTTCTAATTGTTCTATTGAAAGCTATAAATTGAAGTAGAGATTCAGCTTGATAATAAAACAACAAATTATTACATAAAATGAAAAATAACATGCAAAAACTAATTTCATACTTTGACAAAAGTATTTGGGCACCCTTACATTAGTATTTTGTGTGCCCATCCTTTGCTTCCTTTACAGCTTGCAGTCTTTTTTTGTATTTTGAAACCAGTTCCTGGCATCTTTCCGGAGATATTTTTGCCCACTGTTCAACACATCAGCTTTGAGTTCTGCAAACGACTTTGGTTTCCTTTTTGCAACAGCAGCTTTCAAGTCAATCCACAGCATCTCAATGGGGTTCAAGTCTGGGGACTGAGATGGCCAATCCATATCTGTAATAATCTTTTTTTCAAAAATTCCTTTGTAGACTTCGCAGAATGCTTAGGTCATTATCCTGCTGGAATACAAACTTCCGTCCAATATGCCTTCTAGCACTGGGTAACAAATGAGAGTGCAAAATTGATCCTTCTACAATACAATAGTCACCAGTGCCTGAGGAAAAGAAATAAGCCCATACTATCACACACCTCCACCATGTTTAACACTGGGCATGATTAACTTTTCTTTAAATTCTTCTCCTCTCTTCCTCCAAACATATTGTTGCTTTCTTGGTGAAAAAAAGTTATATTTTGGATTTGTCTGACCATAAAAGTTGGTTGAAGAAATCATCAGGCTTCTTCAAGTATTCAATGGAAAGCTCCAATCGCTTTCTTTAGTGTATTGATTTTGCATCTATGGACATTCATCTTGCTAAGGTATCATTGTATTGTTCACTCGTGAATTTCTTGACCATCTTCTCTCAATTCTTGTGTCAAATCTTTTGCAGTAATCCAAGGATTTTGCCGGGCTGCTCGAACGATTCTTCTTCTAGATTTATTTTTCAGCACTTGATGATTGGTCTGGTTCCTCCCTGCATAAAACATGTGCGTATGCACATTTTGTTTAATTATTTTTGTTAATTGTTTTATTGGTTTGTTTAATTATCACCTGCACTGGGCAATTATTGAAAATTAGAGCCTGGTGCAGGATATAAAAGGGAAGCAGTCAGTCTGCTCGAGACTGCTGTGTGAAGAGCCCGACTGTATGTCGTGATAAGATACGGTGCAAAAGTTAAACCTGTGTTTGGTTTACGTGTGTTTGTTTAGAAAGTGTTGGTATGTTTTGTAGGTCAGGTAAACAGCTTAGCTGTCCTGCATGTTAGTCAGGGACCTGCAAAAGTGTATAGTTAGTGCTCATTAGAGCTAGGCGTTTATTTTGTTTTTGTTTTGTTTATTGAAAATAGCGTGCCAGCCCTGGAAAAACCCATTTCTGTGTCCTGGGTCTGTTTCTAAAAGGGGAAACGAACAGCGAGTGGTACCGGCTCGTTTATATATATATATATATATATATATATATATATATATATATATATATATATATATACACAGACGTGCTCAAATTTGTTGGTACCCTTACAGCTCATTGAAATAATGCTTCATTCCTCCTGAAAAGTGATGAAATTAAAAGCTATTTTATCATGTATACTTGCATGCCTTTGGTATGTCATAGAATAAAGCAAAGAAGCTGTGAAAAGAGATGAATTATTGCTTATTCTACAAAGATATTCTAAAATGGCCTGGACACATTTGTTGGTACCCCTTAGAAAAGATAATAAATAATTGGATTATAGTGATATTTCAAACTAATTAGTTTCTTTAATTAGTATCACACATGTCTCCAATCTTGTAATCAGTCATTCAGCCTATTTAAATGGAGAAAAGTAGTCACTGTGCTGTTTGGTATCATTGTGTGCACCACACTGAACATGGACCAGAGAAAGCAAAGGAGAGAGTTGTCTGAGGAGATCAGAAAGAAAATAATAGACAAGCATGGTAAAGGTAAAGGCTACAAGACCATCTCCAAGCAGCTTGATGTTCCTGTGACAACAGTTGCAAATATTATTAAGAAGTTTAAGGTCCATGGAACTGTAGCCAACCTCCTGGGCGCGGCCGCAAGAGGAAAAATCGACCCCAGATTGAACAGAAGGATAGTGCGAATGGTAGAAAAAGAACCAAGGATAACTGCCAAAGAGATACAAGCTGAACTCCAAGGTGAAGGTCGTCAGTTTCTGATCGCACCATCCGTCGCTTTTTGAGCGAAAGTGGGCTCCATGGAAGAAGACCCAGGAGGACTCCACTTTTGACAGAAAAACATAAAAAGCCAGACTGGAATTTGCTAAAATGCATATTGACAAGCCACAATCCTTCTGGGAGAATGTCCTTTGGACAGATGAGTCAAAACTGGAGCTTTTGGCAAGTCACATCAGCTCTATGTTCACAGACGAAAAATGAAGCTTTCAAAGAAAAGAACACCATACCTACAGTGAAACATGGAGGAGGCTCGGTTATGTTTTGGGGCTGCTTTGCTGCGCCTGGCACAGGGTGCCTTGAATCTGTGCAGGGCACAATGAAATCTCAAGACTATCAAGGCATTCTGGAGCGAAACGTACTGCCCAGTGTCAGAAAGCTCTGTCTCAGTCGCAGGTCATGGGTCCTCCAACAGGATAATGACCCAAAACACACAGCTAAAAGCACCCAAGAATGGATAAGAACAAAACATTGGACTATTCTGAAGTGGCCTTCTATGAGTCCTGATCTGAATCCTATCGAACATCTATGGAAAGAGCTGAAACTTGCAGTCTGGAGAAGGCACCCATCAAACCTGAGACAGCTGGAGCAGTTTGCTCAGGAAGAGTGGGCCAAACTACCTGTTAACAGGTGCAGAAGTCTCATTGAGAGCTACAGAAAACGTTTGATTGCAGTGATTGCCTCTAAAGGTTGTGCAACAAAATATTAGGTTAGCGGTCCCATCATTTTTGTCCATGCCATTTTCATTTGTTTTATTATTTACAATATTATGTTGAATAAAAAATCAAAAGCAAAGTCTGATTTCTATTAAATATGGAATAACCAATGGTGGATGCCAATTACTTTTGTCAGTTTCAAGTTATTTCAGAGAAAATTGTGCATTATTCGTTTTTTGTGGAGGGGTACCAACAAATTTGAGCACGTCTGTATATATATATACAGTATATATATATATATATATATATAGTAAAAAGACTCGCTGCCACACACGGTTCTTGCCCCTTTAAAACCACGACCCAACACACAGAAATTAGAGGTTCAGCGCTTACACGCACTTTTAATAAAACAAACAAAACACAAAACACAAAATAAACACCTAACTCCGATTTTGGAGTGCTGACTATGCAGATTATTCCCTGACTAACTCGCAGGATGGCTAAACCGTTTCCCCGCCAAACACAATAAACAAAAACCACACAGGTTTCATACAGCACACTCTTCACCACACGACTGCCAGGAAGCAGAGCACCTCTTCTACCTCCTTCTCCACCACAGCCCTGAGCAGACTGACTGCCTCCCTTAAATACCCAGCACCTGGTCCTAATTTGACAATATTTACCAGATGCAGGGGATAATTAATAATAAAACAATTAACAAATTAAATTCAACGATAAAGCAAAACAATTAAACAATAAACCAAAACAATTAAACTAAACAAATGTGCATTCCGCACATGTTTTTCTTCAGGGAGGCTTTAATCCCTTCCTTGCTGTCTCATATATATATATATATATATATATATATATATATATATATATATATATATATATATATATATATACAGTGCCTTGCATAAGTATTCACCCCTTGGACTTTTCCACATTTGTAGTGTTACAACCTGGAATTAAAATGGATTTAATTGGGATTTTTACCATTTGATTTACACAACATACTTAACACTTTGAAGGTGCAAAATATTTTTATTGTGACACAAAAAGTTAATTAAACAAAAAAAAAAAGACATTTGTTGGTTGCATAAGTATTCACCCCCTGAGTCAATACTTGGTAGAAGCACCTTTGGCAGCAATTATAGCTGTGAGTCTTTTTGGGTAAGTCTCTACCAGCTTTGCACATCTGGATCTTGCAATTTTTGCCCATTCTTCTTGGCAAAATTGCTCAAGCTCTGTCAAGTTGGATGGGGACCGTTGCTGAACAGCAATTTTCAAGTCTTGCCACAGATTCTCAATCGGATTGAGGTCTGGGCTTTGACTGGGCCATTCTAGGACATTCAGGTTCTTGTTTTTAAACCACTCCAGTGTAGCTTTGGCTGTGTGTTTAGGGTCATTGTCCTGCTGGAAGGTGAACCTCCGCCCCAGTCCCAGGTCTCTTGCAGACTGAAACAGGTTTTCCTCTAGAATTTCCCTGTATTTGGCTCCATCCATCTTGCCCTCAATCCTGACCAGTTTCCCAGTCCCTGCCGATGAAAAGCATCCCCATAACATGATGCTGCCATCACCATGCTTCACAGTGGGGATGGTGTTCTCAGGGTGATGAGCAGTGTTGGCTTTGCGCCACACATAGCGTTTAGTGCTAAGGCCAAAAAGTTCAATTTTGGTCTCATCAGACCAGAGAACCTTTTTCCACATGTTTGCTGTGTCTCCCACATGCCTTTTGGCAAAATCCAAACGGGATTTGATATGGGTTTTTTTCAGCAATGGCTTTCTTCTCGCCACTCTTCCATAAAGCCCAGCTTTGTGGAGCGTCCGGGTTATAGTTGTCCCATGGACGGTTTCTCCCATCTCAGCTGTGGATCTCTCCAGCCCTTTCATAGTTACCATTGGCCTCTTGATTGCTTCTCTGACTAATGCCCTCCTTACCTGGTCACTGAGTTTTGGTGGACGGCCTTCTCTAGGCAGAGTCGCGGTTGTGCCATATTCTTTCCATTTTTTAATAATGGATTTAACAGGGGTGCCTGGGGGATGTTCAAAGTTTGGGATATTTTTTTATAACCCAACCCTGATTAGTGCTTCTCCAGAACTTTATCCCGGACTTGTTTTGATAGCTCCTTGGTCTTCATGATGCTGTTTGTTTAGATATGCTCTCTAACAAACTCTGGGGCCTTCCAGAAACAGGTTTAATCTGAGATCATGTGACACTTTAATTGCACACAGGTGGACTCCATTCAACTAATTATGTGATTTCTGAAGGCAATTGGTTGCACCAGAACTTATTTAGGGGTGTCACAGCAAAGGGGGTGAATACTTATGCAATCAAGACTTTTCCGTTTTTTATTTGTAAATAATTTTGAAAAATATGTAGATTTTTTTCCCCACTTCGACATTATGGACTATGTTGTGTAGATCAGTGACAAAAAATCCGAATTAAATCCATTTTAATTCCAGGTTGTAACACTACAAAATGTGGAAAAGTCCAAGGGGGGTGAATACTTATGCAAGGCACTGTATATATATATATATATATATATATATATATATATATATATATATATATATATATGCTAAAATGTAGAGAATAAAATTACACATGCTATTTATGGTGAACTGTTTTTTTTTTTTTGTTGTGGGTTTATACTGCAGATACTACTTATGAAGCTTTATTAACTGTCAGTTTGAGTGTATATGGAATTGTTTTGGTTTCATATATCTGATCAGTCACACTGAGAGCTGTTAATGATGTTATTTTATGAGTACAGTTTGATTTTAAAGCATGAAAGAACTGATGCAATGAATTTGTTTTCAAAATTGAGTTGGAAATCAAACAACAGTTCAGTTTACTAACACATTAAAAAAGGTTCCCCTATATCCAAAGGAACATGCACATCTTAAGTTACTATCCCTTGGATAAATACATTTAATTAAAAATAAGATTCAATCTCTCAATTTCAAACTACCTGGTATTTTTGTATAACTTAGAGAACCTTCAATATTTGTATAGAGTTTTTAGTTACATTTAAATTATATTTAGTTAGTATTAGCACTAATGAACATTGGTTTTGGGTTATTTGCATCACCTTAGACCCTATAACCGGTGGAGTATCCATGAGGTGGCATTTGACATAGCAAAAACAAATGGTGTCAGGAATCATGGGTATTGTAGTTTTTAGAGCTGTTAATATTGTAGCGTGCATGAGGGAAGGCAGCAGCAGGGCTGGTAGGTGACGTAATCACACACGAAGACATAAGCCCGATATACGCTCCTTGCAAAGGAGCCGGTTCTTTTGTACAGCAGTATCTGTGCTATGCTTTAGTGCGAGAGGGCCCGGGTTCGCGCCTGCCCTCCGCCTGTGTGTGGGTTGCCTCGCCCTGTGTGATGCGCCTGCCTGCGGGAACCAAGATCGCTACATTGGTGTCAGAAGTGGACGCAGGTACCCCGGCGCGCACTCGTTGGACTGTAGCCTGGTGAGCAAGTCCCTGGCGGACTTGAGGCTAGCAGGGGAGAGTGTAGTGTGCCCGGGGGAAGGCAGCAGTAGGGCTGGTAGGTGATGTAGTCACACATGAAGACATAAGCCTGATATACGCTCCTTGAAAAGGAGCCAGCTCTTTTGTACAGCGGTATAGGCGCTATGCTTTAGTGCGAGAGGTCCCGGGTTCACGCCTGCCCTCCGCCTGTGTGTGGATTGCCTCGGCCTGTGTGATATGCTTGCCAGTGTTAACCGAGGTTCACTACAATATGTTGGCAGTAGAAATGGTTGCTTAGTAATTAGGCCTACAGTGCACTTTACGTGCAAAAGGAATGAGTGTTTGGTGGGAAGGTGAGTGGAAGTAGGGCAGCAGTGTGGAGTAGTGGTTAGGGCTCTGGACTCTTGACCAGAGGGTCGTGGGTTCAGTCCTAGGTGGGGGGGCACTGCTGCTGTACCATTGAGCAAGGTACTTTACCTAGATTGCTCCAGTAAAAACTCAACTGTATAAATGGGTAATTGTATGTAAAAATAATGTGATATCTTGTAACAATTGTAAGTCGCCCTGGATAAGGGCGTCGGCTAAGAAATAAATAATAATAAGTGAACCGTCTGTATAAAAATCATATTTGGTATAAAAGTAATTTGTTTACTACAAACCCTGTCAGCAACTTAATATGTTTGTTTAATCATAGATGTCTTATACCATTTATGCAGAATAAGCTTTCTGGAAAAAAAAATAGAAAACATATCTCAGTCTGCAGGCTTGTTTTGCATTGGTGAAGTTTTCTTACTAAGCACACACTGTAACACAGTTAGACTATAGTTAGTCCCCACGGAAATCTGCACCACCATTTTCAGTTGCAGTCTCCCAATTTTGACCTGGCCACAGAGGCCAGGGATTTTTCACGTACAAACTAAGTTCAGTACCCTTTAAGCTTTCTGCAGACCCGATAGGTAGAAAATCTGATTTTTCTGGAGAAAGTATTTCAAAGTCTTAACCACAGCTATCACTCAAAAAGTACATGATTGGTTAGTGTTGTGTCAAAAAGACATACTACATTGAATTGACATATCAGGCATGGTTTCTGAGTTACAGGTGCAGGAATAGGTGATTTTCATGTTTGACTGGCCTGTCTCTGCAGTAGATGCTGTTGTTCTGGAAACTCATGTGTGCTACTGTGCCTTTGTAACCTGCAAGTAAATATTAGTCACTTTCTCCAGGGCCTGCTGCCCCTCCACCCTCTCTGTCACCCCCCTGGACCTCTCTGATCACTATTTCATCTCTTTTTCTCTGTCTCTCCCCCCTCTCCCTGCTCCTCCTACCCCCCACTGTCACCTCTCGCCGTAACCTCCGCTCTCTCTCCCCCTCTGTCCTTGCCTCCACTGCTCTCTCTCACCTCCCTCCTATCGACTCCTTCTCACAACTCTCCGTAGACTCTGCTACCTCCACCCTCTTCTCCTCACTCACCTCCTCCCTCGACTCCCTCTGTCCCCTCACCTCCCGTCCTGCTCGCCCCTCCCCTCCCCATCCCTGGCTCTCCTCTGCGCTCCGCTCGGCAAGAATCACACTGCGATCTGCTGAAAAGAAATGGAAGAGAACCAAACTCCCTGCTGCCCTAGACCTTTACCGCACTCTCCTCTCCTCCTTCTCCTCTACTCTCTCCTCTGCTAAATGTGCTTATTTCCAATCTGTAATCCAAGCCTCCACTAACAACCCACGTAAACTATTCTCTACCTTCTCCTCCCTCCTAAACCCTCCCCCCCCCTCCTCCTCCTCTATCTCCCCTGATGACTTTGCCTCCTTCTTCTCTTCTAAAATTTCGGATATCCGCAAACTCTTTAACACCTCTCCCCCCCCCGCACCCCTCCCGCTCCAACTCCTACACCCACTGCAACCCCTACTAACTCACCCTCCTTCTCCACCTTCTTGCCCCTCTTAGACTCTGACCTCTCCTCCCTACTCCAGGGTCACAAACCCACCACGTGTGCCTTGGACCCCCTCACCACTCACCTCTTTCAAGCTGCTGCTCCTGCTCTACTCCCCTTCATCTCCTCCCTCCTCAACACCTCTCTACTTTCTGGTATCTTCCCTCTGCCTTCAAAAAGCCTCTATCCTCCCCTCCTCAAACCTACCCTCAACCCCACCTCCCTCCAGAGCTACCGTCCTGTCTCCCTCCTACCCTTCCTCTCCAAAACCCTCGAGCGGACTGTACACCGCCAGCTCTCTGCTTTCCTGTCCAACCACTCTCTGCTTGACCCTCTCCAATCTGGCTTCCGCTCTGCTCACTCCACTGAAACCGCCTCCTGTCTGTCACCAACTCACTTAAATGTGCCCGAGCTGCCTCTCTCTCCTCTGTCCTAATTCTCCTCGACCTCTCTGCTGCCTTTGACACTGTTGATCACTCTATTCTACTATCATCTCTTGCTGACCTGGGGATCTCTGGCACTGCTCTGGCCTGGTTCTCCTCCTACCTCTCCAACCGCACTTACCAGGTAACCTGGCGTGGAGCAACCTCCACACCTCACCCTCTCTTAACTGGAGTCCCCAAGGGTCAGTCTTGGGTCCTCTCCTGTTCTCTCTCTACACCCGCTCCCTGGGCCCCCCTCATCGCATCCTATGGTTTCTCATACCATTTCTATGCTGATGATGCTCAGATTTTCCTCTCCTTCCCCACCTCTGACTCCACCATCTCCTCCCGTGATCTCTACCTGTCTGTCTGCTATTTCCTCCTGGATGCACTCTCATCACCTCAAACTCAACCTCTCTAAATCTGACCTCCTTTTCTTTCCCTCCTCCTCCCCTCCTCTGATCTCTCTATCTCTGTTCCTCTGGAATCTACCACACTCTCTCCCTCTTCCTCAGCTAAGAACCTTGGAGTCACCCTGGACCCCTGCCTCTCTTATTCCCAGCACATCTCCACTCTGACACGCACTTGCCGATTCTTCCTGAGCAACATCCGAAGAATCCGACCCTTCCTCACCAACTATGCTACCCAGCTCCTGGTCCAGGCCCTGGTACTCTCCCGCCTAGACTACTGCAACTCCCTCCTGGCTGGCCTCCCTGCGTCCGCCACCTGTCCGCTCCAGCTCATCCAGAACTCTGCTGCCCGCCTGGTGTTCTCTCTGCCTCGCTTCGCCCACGCTACTCCACTACTCCGCTCGCTCCACTGGCTCCCGATCACCGCTCGCATCCAGTTCAAGACTCTTGTACTAGCCTACAGATGCCTTGACCAGTCTGCACCCAGCTACCTCCAGACCCTCATCTCTCCCTACACCTCTCCGCTCCGCCTGCACTAGAAGACTAGCTCTACCACCGCTACGCTCCCCTGCCTCCAAAGCCCGCTCCTTCTCCACCCTTGCTCCGCAGTGGTGGAATGACCTTCCTACAGATGTCAGGACTGCCCAGTCCCTGACCACATTCCGGCGCCTCCTCAAGACTCACCTCTTCAAAGAGCACCTGTAGAACTCCTCTGTTTGTATCCTGGGACACTATCACCCTTCATGTAAATGTGCTTTATTTTGCTCTTATCAGCCCCTATTTTACTGCATTTAATCCTGTACTTCAGAATACTGTAATCTGCCAAGTTTTTTAACCTGTAGTACTTTGTATTTAATCACATCCTGATGTAACTATCACTATTTAATCATATCCTGATGTAACTATCACTATTACCTGCTGTATTATTGAATTGTGGTTTGTCAAACTTGTACTTTACTTGAACAAAAGTTATTGTATTTCTTGCTCTTATTGTATTACTTGTATTGTAACGCTTGAAATGTTTTTGCTTACGATTGTAAGTCGCCCTGGATAAGGGCGTCTGCTAAGAAATAAATAATAATAATAATAATAATAATGTATAGTGTTGCACTTACAAAGAGACAAATTAATCTGCTTTAACATAACCACTTTAATGATTACATTTTGGTATGTTGTAAACAAAAAATTACCTTTTTAAAATGACTCCTATGCGTTTTACTGCAGTACAGACTTAGTGCATTGAAGCAGCTGCTCAGTGGGTGCCACCCACTTTTGACAGGTGGTTTACATTAAGTGTTTTTTGGAGGCACTTATTGTACAACCAAGTTAGCGATTTGCCATCTTTGAGTTTCAAATATAGTCATTTTTGAAACTCAAAGTTAGTTCATCGTGCACAGTAAGTCCAGTAAGTTAAGTGGAAGTCCATCCAAGATGGACTTCCACTTAAAAAATCAGCTGATTTTTGCACATTAAAAGGCTTTTTTGTTGGTTTAAAAAAAAATTGTTTTCTTCTGTTTTAGATATCTTTAAATTAGGTTAAAACTGATTAATAAAATCCATTTAGATTTTGTTTCTGTTTAAATCAAAAAATGTGTTTGACCACCTGTGACAGGGTAACCCTTGCCCCTGGGTGTATTTTGGGTTATTTCATATAGTGTGGGTTGTGTAGCACGAGTGATTTAAAATGTATGTTGGTATGTGGGCACGGGGAAGTCACAATTACTTCATGAGCAGACACAGTCCCGGCACAGCTTCTTAAAAGCAGCATGAATATGTCACTCAGGGTTGGGTTTTCAGTGTGGAGAGAATGGGAGAGTTGGGAGAAATAAATCATAAAATATAAAACAGTTGCTACTCGTGCTGGAAGGACAAGCACGATACATGTTATGGGGTTTGGTATGTGGGTTTTGTTTGTCTGTTTCATTTGGCCATCGTGCCGTTTATTTTGAGTGTTTTGTTTAAATATTTGTTTTGTAATAAATCTGCGCACCAGTGCATTCAACCTCAGTACTGTATCTCTGCACTTCCTGGTCTGACGTCACCCACAAGCCACCCTGTTCACATCAAACTAATATCAGTCAACCTGAACAAAACGTCTCACTGCATTATAATTAGGGCTTCTGTTTTTCAGTTCTTATTAATTTCATTTTTCTGTGCTTATTTTTAGGTATTTTCGAGTTTTATGTAAATCGTTTTTTTGGGGGGCTTTCACTTTTTATATATTGTATGAAATTATTGTTTTCGGTTACTTTCCAAAATGCTTGGGCTTTTTTTTTTTTTCTGTCACATTATATATATAGTAACTTGACAGTACTTGCAGCTTCACCATTCTGTTAAATAATGTTGTGCATGTCTTGAATATTACTCCTGTAAAGGTATTCATAATTAATCTAGAGCTGCTGCTGTATTTTTAATGTGTGTAGGGGTGCTGTGTTTATTTAGTTTGACAGTTTATTAACGTTAGTTTGTCTGTTACTTTATTATTAATTTAATAATACCGGGTTTAAACGTACCAGATCCCGGGAAAGCCGCAGGGGTCCCATCAGCAAAGAGGTAGGGGATATGCTCGAACTGGGAGTCATTCAATCTTCCCGGAGTGAGCAGTGCAGTCCTTTAGTGATGGTGCCTAAAAAGGACAGCTCCACTCGGTTATGTGTGAACTGTAGTAAGGTAAATGCTATTTCCAAGTTGAACGCATATCCTGTGCCCTGAGTAGACAAACTCCTTGACGACTGGGAAAGGCATGGTTGATCTTGACTTTGGATCTGACAAAGGGATACTGGCAAATTGTACTAACTCAGAGCTCACAAGAGAAAACTGTTTCTCTACCCCAGATAGCCTGTTCCATTTCCAGTGATGCAAAAGTACGGATCCGCACACAAAGAATGCCATTTGGACTGCATGGAGCCCCGGGACTGATGGGCCAGGTCCTTGCACCCCAACCGAAATATGCCGCTGCTCATATTGATGATGTGGTGATTTTTAGCTCGACCTGGAAAGAGCATATTTCAGCCGTCCTACAGTCTAAGGGAGGCAGGCTGACAGCTATGGGCAAGTGTGCATTTGGCAAACAAGAGACCCAATATCTTGGCTACATTGTGGGTAATGGTCGGGTGAAGCCAGTTGCCTCTAAAGTCCAGGCTCTGGTGGAGACGGCGATCCCGAAAACCAAGTCTCAGGTGAGATCGCTACCGGGGTCAGCGGGCTATTATTACCACTTTATCCCTGAGTACTCCTCTATAGTTAAACACCTGGTGGATCTCACCAAGAAGACTGCACCAAAAATAGTTAAGTGGACAGGGGAATGTCACAGGGCCTTTGATATGATTAAGAGGAAACTATACCAAGCCCCGGCTTTAATTTAAACCAGATTAAAGTAAAGAGTTCATTCTTCAGACTGATGCCTCCCATATTGGTCTGGGGGCGGTCCTGATCACAGGGAGGAGTTTGGCAGTACAAAGGGGATGCAGCTACTGTACGTCAGTACGGCCAGTACAGTAATCCACAAGTGCATGGGAAAGTGCTTCACTTGTAGTACAGTGGTGCTCTGTTGTGCTGGGTTGTGCTGTGCTCTTCAGTGCTAGTTGTGCTCTGGGGTCCATGCTGGCTCCGTGGATGCAGCTCCCGACTCACTAGAGTGGCCATTTTGGAACGAGTTTAAAGTTAAAATTGTAAAAAGTTGTCCGGATGTTAACAATGACTGTGTTTACATGGACAAATGTTTTGGCCGTACTCAGGAATTGCGTTTCCATGTAGTTATCGGGCCGACAAATCGGGTCGGGACAATGGAAATTACTGCAGTCATAGTGATTTAGGGGAGGGGATGTTTATTTAAATGTCCCTGTCTGCATACTAATTAGGGAAAGAATAACTTTTAATATCGTGAGGAGAGCTTGCATGCTTTGCCATGAAGATAAAAACATTTAACAAGATACATGAATTCACGTGTTGCCGCGCACATTCTGAATTACGCCATGCATTAGCTACTTGTTTGTCTGGTTACCTTTCCAACACACACACACACACGGCACGCGCACACACACAATTATATAAAATATAATTTCTTCAAGTTTTACTACTTAGAATTTATATTTGTGTCTGTGTATTTGTGGCCACGGCAAGACCTTGACATTGTTTTCTTGAAGTCATGCAATTGTAATCCTAGCACTGTGTGGTCTTGCATTGTCCTGATGGAAAATCGACACTTCCAGATTGGCTTACAGGAATGGAAAAAACTGTTTTCTCGTGCTGTAGCTACTGCAGTCTGAAAACGATTATGCAGATGGATCAGTCAGATGTGATGGTCTGCCTTCCCTCACAGAGCCGGTTTCCTGGTTTCTCTGGACTAGTCTGCTGATTGTTGAAGCAGAACATCTCGTTGTCCGGGCAACTTCTCTCACAGACATGCCGCCTTCAATTATGCTGATAGCAACCAGACAATCTTCATTACACAAGCGGGGCATGGTCGTATCTTTTCCTGTTCTTGCATTAATTAAAATCATATCTTTTTGAATGGCTGTTTCTACAGATTCTTAATCAACTCATTTTGGCCATTTTAACTCAACTCAAATACCAAACACTGAGCACCTGCCGTTTTTATGAAATCACATGACTTGAGCTCAGTATTTTGTTATGCCAAGGAACAATACTACTCAAACAATCAACAAACCCATCTGCTCACTATTTAAAATGTAAATAACATTATATATGTGCCCAATGAGCTATTGATGTAAAACTCAGACTGGTGCGTTTTCATTGTGCACCAGTGTGTGTGTGTGTGTGTGTGTGTGTGTGTGTATATATAATATAATATATATATATATATATATATATATATATATATATATATATATATATATATATATATACACACACACATAACAGAAATATTCAAGTTTTTCTATGTAAAGTATTGTAACGGGGCGAGATCTGTACTGGCTATCTGGGGTATGCATGATCGATGACACAGAGAGGTTGGGTGAGGGTGTGTTCTCTGGTCAGGAGGTGGGCATTGTGGGGGTGCCTGACCTATAAAAACTGCTTTGTTATTCCTCAGCCCCGCCCATCTAGGAAGAATAACAATGACAGTCCTGGTCGTGAGGGTCTGGAGAAACCACGAAAGGACAGGCAAACGAGGCTGAGGAAGACAGCCAACCCGGAGAAGAAAATAAATAAAATAATCTGCATTCATGTACCTGAATCAGGACGTGTGTAGATTAGCGGGGAAACCCTGGGCAACCCCATATAGTATAGTAGGGGAATAACAAAGTGCAGGCTGACGACCCGAGCCTTGCGGGTAGCGACGGTGGGGGAACGCTGCAAGAGCAGCACCTTTTATCTTGTAGTTTTGTTACTGTGTTTTATTTTCCTTTTTACTTTCGCCCTTTTGTTTGTACTATTATTTAGAGCACCTGCGTGTGCACTGCTAGTGAACGGCTAACCTTTTACCATTGCTGGTATTGGGTTGTGCTCTGGAGTCAGTGCTACAGTGCCACCTTGTGGCGTAAATAAATCTGTGCGTCAAGTGGCGTTTTCAACTACAGTTCTGTCTTGTGTACAGTGAATTCCCACACCATCCCACAAGTATGTACAAAATTACGCACACATTATATAAAAGGAATACAAAAAATCATCTTTTTTGTAAAATAAAATGAAATACTCTGTATTATTATTTATTTCTTAGCAGATGCCCTTATCCAGGGCGACTTACAATTGTTACAAGATATCACGTTATTTTTACATACTTATTTTTACACATTATTTTTTACATACAATTACCCATTTATACAGTTGGATTTTTACTGGAGCAATCTAGGTAAAGTACCTTGCTCAAGGGTACAGCAGCAGTGTCCCCCATCTGGGATTGAACCCATGACCCTCCAGTCAAGAGTCCAGAGCCGTAACCACTACTCCACATGCTGCCCTGTATATATTTTAGATTGTTGACTGTTTGCTGCTGTATCTCCTACTTTTCTGAATGTCTTCACAGAGGTATTTTTGCACGGAATGTAGTTGGATAATAAAATCACCTGATGATTTCATCTCTCCTTCCCGACTTCAAAACACATATCACATTACTAACACTGCCTTAGGGCCTTATGACAGAGAGAGAAGGGATCTGAGCTGCAAATCTCAGTACAAAGGGGACACAGCCAGAGTGCTTTGTTTTTGTTTGTTTGTGTAGCAGAGGACTAGTCTAGTGCACTGATGATCGTGTAAAGATTATTGCCCACATTGTCAAACAGATAACGCAGCAATAACTATCCATGATGTGGTACGGAACAGAAAAGCCAGTGCACTTGTTATGTTTGTTTTTTAAAATTGCTCTTCCTGCAGTGATTTAGAGGACATATCTCAAACCCATTTTGAAAAGAGCTTTGAAACAGAGTTTAGTTATAAGTATAAAAGGTTGTCAAGGTGTTAACAATGAAAAGAAAAATTACAGGTATGTTATTTAAACAGTTGTAGCAACACGTGGGGAACTTTGTGAAAACCAAACAGAACCACCTTCAAGAAATAATTACTTCACCCTTTTTCGACAAGTACTTAATAAGGTGCTCTGACCTACTGGTGTCAAAGGAGCAGATGTCAGGGCCATCAATAGTTGATACTGTAGGCACCAAGGTGTATATGTACATATTTACTGTACAGTGACTGTTTTATAGAATGGATTTTACAATTACTTTTCTCATACTAAATACACTGAAACCCCACCCCAGTCAACCCTGCATACAAATAGTAAATGCTATAAAAAAAAAAAAAAACAAGAAAGTCTTCTCTGGCCATGATGTTACATTCGCATGTACCACTGACACAAGCATCTCAGATTTAAAATGTACATGCCGTTATCACCTGCGGTGAGTAGATAATCAAGAGAATAACTTACCAACTATGAGTAATTCTATTCCAAAGAAGCAAGCCAAAAGAAGCAGACACAACTTTTTAGCTAGTCCTATAGTAGTCATATAAAAGAGGGATAATCAACATGATCGCTGGTATCCTTTTTCTCGTATTAAATATCTAAAACAAAATTACATTGGAAATTTGAAAAAACGGCAAGTTATCAAAAGTGCCCAGCCATTTAAAGTGGAGACATCAAAAACACAAGCCAAGTTTCAAGAAAGTTGCAAACGTAATACCGATCCACAAAAAGGGAGACAAAACCGAACCAGGTAACTACAGACCAATAAGCCTGACTTCTATTACATGTAAACTTACGGAAACTATAATAAGATCCAAAACGGAAAATTACCTATATCGTAACAATATCCTGGGAAACAGTCAGCATGGTTTTAGGAAAGGGAGATCGTGTCTAACTAACCTGCTTGACTTTTTTGAGGATGCAACATTGACAATGGATAATTGCAAAGCATACGACATGGTTTATTTAGATTTCCAGACAGCTTTTGACAAAGTCCCGCATAAAAGATTAATTCTCAAACTGAACGCAGTAGGGATTCAAGGAAATGCATGCACATGGATTAGGGAGTGGTTAACATGTAGAAAACAGAATGTACTGATTAGAGGAGAAACCTCAAAATGGAGCGAGGTAACCAGTGGTGTACCACAGGGATCGGTATTAGGTCCTCTGCTATTTCTAATCTACATTAATGATTTAGATTCTGGTAAACTTGTTAAATTTGCAGACGACACAAAAATAGGAGAAGTGGCAAACACTGTTGCAGCAGCAAAGGTCATTCAAAATGATCTAGACAGCATTCAGAACTGGGCAGACACATGGCAAGTGACATTTAATAGAGAAAAGTGTAAGGTACTGCATGCAGGCAACAAAAATGTGCATTATTAATATCATATGGGAAATACTGAAATTAAAGAAGGAATCTATGAAAAAGACCTAGGAGTTTATGTTGACTTGGAAATGTCTTCATCTAGACAATGTGGGGAAGCTATAAAAAAGGCCAACAAGATGCTTGGATATATTGTGAAAAGTGTTGAATTTAAATCAAGGGAAGTAATGTTAAAACTTGACAATGCATTAGTAAGACCTCACCTAGAATATTGTGTTCAGTTATAGTCACCTCGCTACAAAAAGGATATTGCTGCTCTAGAAAGAGTGCAAAGAAGAGCAACCAGAATTATCTCAGGTTTAAAAGGCATGTCATATGCAGACAGGCTAAAAGAATTGAATCTGTTCAGTCTTGAACAAAGAAGACTACGCGGTGATCTGATTCAAGCATTCAAAATTCTAAAAGGTATTGACAATGTCGACCCAGGGGACTTTTTCGACCTGAAAAAAGAAACAAGGACCAGGGGTCACAAATGGAGATTAGATAAAGGGGCATTCAGAACAGAAAATAGGAGGCACTTTTTTTACACAGAGAATTGTGAGGGTCTGGAACCAACTCCCCAGTAATGTTGTTGAAGCTGACACCCTGGGATCCTTCAAGAAGCTACTTGATGAGATTGTGGGATCAATAAGCTACTAACAACCAAACGAGCAAGATGGACCGAATGGCCTCCTCTCGTTTGTAAACGTTCTTATGTTCTTATGTTCTTAAATCATTGGGGAAACCTTGCCCAGCACAAAGCAATTAGGCACGACTGGCCAGGTTCCAGATATCACTTCTTTTTTCACTTAATGGATAATAACACACACACACACACTACGGGAATAGCAAAATTGTTCAACCTATATTGAGGCAATGTATTGTCGTTTGGATAGGGTAAATGTAAATAGTATCCTAGTCTGTTGAAAGGATTAAGATATGAATCTGTGTAGCATAGTGGTTATGTAGTTGGAGTGAAAGTATGACTAGTTAGAGTTCAAATACTGCCACACATATATATATATATATATATATATATATATATATATAAGGTTTGCAATATAAACCCTGTGTTAGAATCGAACCCAAGACATGCTTCCAATGCAGCTCGCAATGCAGACACCCTCGCTTTCACGCTACAAAGTTTGTCTTTCCATTTGACAACATTTGCAAGTAGTATAGCAGTAAAGTAACAAGTAACGAAACAAAGAAGATTTTGTAAATGATTATGTATTATCCCAATTGTATTGAAAGCTTTCATCTGATTTTGCAAACTATCATAATAAGCTTGATCCGTTCATTTAGTATATTGTAACGTTTTCACGTTTAGGAAGTAGTACTCAGGGAGACGGTGTTGAATTCTCAAAATGTTTGTTTTATTTTAACCCTATGTTTTAGTCTTGGAACTTTCACTGTATATTCTCTTTGGTCACAGCTCACATGCTCGCTCAGTCGCAACCAAAATTTCTCATTCAAGTTCAGCGCAGGACTGTCTCCAGTCCCCAGGCTCATGCACCCCCTTATATAACCTCCCGTCATTTCCCACCGCTGTCCGGCTCATCAACCAGTCACATCCATGCTCTGCAACCTCCAAAAACAGCAGCACACATTCTCCCCACTCATTCACTCACTCCCCCATCCCATGCTAAGTAACGGCGTGACCCATTCCTCTTACAATACATGTAACATAAAAGACAGACAAGGCAAACTGAACAGTCCTGCTACAAAGCATTTCCGGGTCATTACAATATATTTTTTAATTTGAAAATAAAAATATATGAAAGCATGACAATCTTTATATACAAAAATCTTCACTAATATACAATTGAACATTATAAGTA
Source organism: Huso huso (assembly GCA_036884735.1). Taxonomy (NCBI): domain Eukaryota; kingdom Metazoa; phylum Chordata; class Actinopteri; order Acipenseriformes; family Acipenseridae; genus Huso; species Huso huso. The sequence continues at coordinate 47,656,465 of CM072663.1, read as the reverse complement.
TTTATTTTCGTTTCATACAGTATTAAATGGCAGGGTTTTTTTGTTTTAATTTAGTAGTCGCTAATTGATTTTACCCCGTTTTTCTCCCAAAATGGGGGTTCCCAGGGTTGCACACAATTGGTCGACCACCCCCCGGGGTGGTGGTCGGCCAATTGTGTGCAACCCCTGGGAACCCCCATCTATGGTCGGCAGTGGAATAGCCTGGACTTGAAACGGTGACCTCCAGGCTATAGGGCACATCCTGCACTCCACGCGGAGCATCTTTACTGGATGTGCCACTCGGGAGCCTCAAATGGCAGTATTTTATATGATAGCGAAAAAGAAATAAATAAATATCAAGATAGATAGATAAATAAATAAATATGTATTGATTTATGTATTCATTTATTTCAATATTTATTAATGTTTTACTTTTACCAAATATATATGCTGTCCTTCAGCATAGCTAATTCTCAGAAATTAAAGTTCCTTTTTGTCCAGTGGGGACCACAAGTAGCGTTACTCTCATCAATTAGTATTGAGAGAAAACCGTACTTCCTTGCACCAATAGGGACCACAATGAGCGTTACACTGACAGGAAACCAACATTTTTCAGAGATCAAGATCAGAATCTCAGAATGATGAGATGATGAGAGAAAAAAAAAATCTCCAAAATGTAAAATATAAGTCCCGAGAATTCTTAGCTGGCTGACTTCATCTTTCAAAATATTGCTTGTTTTCTCAACTAATCGTGTAGCACTGACAATAACACAACACGCTTGCAAACTGAAGACGCTTTCAAATCCCACACATGCTAGTTCTTTTTTATATTTATACTATATAAAAATATCTATTTTTGCAGGCAAATGTTCAATTTTAAAACAGAAATAAATCATTTTATATAAATGATATGATATAGGTGTCACAATAAATGCATTCCCTAGTATATTTCCATGTTGACAAAACAAGTTAATTATCATTAAACTCCTGTCCTGTAATATACATATGCATGGATAAAAATGCCTGGGGTGTGCAAAAATCTGAAAAAAAGGGAGAAGGACATTTTTACCTACTTTGGTGACTTATTTCTCTTACTGTATGACAGGTATTGACTTTTTTTTCTACATTTCACCTAGGAGTGTTGGGAACTACAAATTAAAAGTGAAATGGTACTTTTGGCTGATTTACTTTTGCTGCGCCAATACCCTGAAACCACGTAAACTGCTGATAACTTGATGCGAGGAACTACAGTTCCTCTCAATATTTAAAGTTCTACAGTATGCTTGGTTTTAACACTTTAATGTGGGATATGCAGATATTTTAATGACATAACTGTAGAATTAATAATGGCCCTTGCTTTCAGGTACCATTTTATTTACTGTGCTATATGTCAGTTCTGTCTAATTGCAGCAGCTAGACCATGTGACCTTAACACAGGAAGTTAGTTGATACCAGATAGCAACAGTGTCATTATTTTGATATGCAGAGTTGCACTTTAAAAAAAATGTATATCTCGAATTAAAGTCAAAAATCCAACAGATAAACACAAATGTTATCACAATGAAAACATAGCCACTGATGTTGCTCACAAATAAGAAGAAAGTCGTAACCCTTCATTATGACTTAATAGTACAGGAATAATATTAAGTAACAAATCATTTATGATCCAATTGATATATACATATTTAAAGTTATGCATGATTGTATGGAACATTTTATCTAAAAATTCAGTTATTACTTTTAAAAAGTTGAATGATAAATGATGTAACATTCTTAAAGGAGCTGCTTTGGTCTTTGAGTTCAGTTAGATATTGCAGATCTCTAGGCAACAGCTAGTATCAGCATGGCCCTCATCCAAGTCTGTTTAACACCATTGCCTGATTTCTCTAATAGGCAACATTTATCTCTGGTCATGCAGAGCTATTTCTTATGAGGGATCTGGTCACTGATAGTGCTCTCTATTCTCAGTGGTGTACAGTGGTGCATGGTGGTGCTTGATATTAAGTGACTTACTATACTATATTTCTAACTACACTAAATCCTATTCAATCATCCACTCATAATTAGCAATGAATAACAGACTCTCAAACACATTGAGCTAATTAAGCTGAAGCTTTCACTGCTTTAAAAAAAAAAAAAAAAAAAAAAAGGCTGGTGCTTTTCGTTGTCTAGATTATATATATATATATATATATATATATATATATATATATATATATATATATATATATATATATTTCAAGGTTTAGCTGAAGAGAACAAAATACAGTTTACAAGGAAAATTAGAAATTCTATTAAATGTAGAAAAAAATGTATTTCAAAGAACCAAAACAAAAATAAAATGCTCATTTCTGTATACATTTTATCTGTCAATGAAACTTTTTGCAATGGCACAGACCTGCACCTGTCTCCCTGTTTCCAACAGATATATATATATATATATAAACCCTTTGCTTACCGGTGTCTGTTGAGAGTTGAGTCCAGATCGCTTTGTTGTGCTTAACCTTTTCCAGGACTCTGCAAAGCGCCCACGGCTGCCCCCCCTTCCACCTGCTTCGTCCCTTGTTGAACATCCTCTCTCCACCTCCCCTCGGCTTCTCCACTTCTTTTTACCCATTGGTAATTAAGAGTTTTTGTTACAGAAGGAACCCTGATTTGTCAATGCTTTACTTTCGCATCAGCAATAAAAAAAGCAATCTTTCTGTCTCACTCAGTCTACAATTTCTAAATTGGTGGCTTGATAGCAGCCCCACCTTTTGTGAAACGTAGGGCTGCTCTGTTCCCAGGATTGCTTCAGAAGCAGCCAAGCAGATACTGTTTAGAGCAAGTCACTTTCATTATAAACACACCTCTCTCTCTCTCTCTCTCTCTCTCTCTCTCTCTCTCTCTCTCTCTCTCTCTCTCTCTCTCTCTCTCTCTCTCTCTCTCTCTCTAACTCTCCCCCTTCCTCCTTTGCAGCCTGATTCCGCAGCCTGGGCTCTTTTTCATAGTGCATTAAAGCCTTTGTATTTACCAAGATAAATGAGATGAGCTAAAGAGACCAGCTGGCTCATGCTGGTGCTCCTTTCTTCTCTCTTACTCACCTTAATGAGGAAATACCACAACCACGATCTCTCCTCCTTGGTTTATAGGATCCAGTACAGGTACTTTTCTTTACAAAGTGCGATTGCTTAGAACATTCTGTGATTGTTTTTTAAGTACTGATTAAATGGCCTCTATCCAGGTTTGAACAAAGTTAACATAAGCAATGTTCAAGGTGCTTTAAATTGGCCATACAGTACATGAATAACATACTGTGTATTTTGGTCTATTTTCTATTTGGGCAGACATTCAAAAGCTAGCAGACGAGCTACAATTGTCTATGCTTATCAAATCCTGTGGTTTTAATAAATGTCCAGGGAAGGTTACCAACCAACTGCAATCCCCAGACATGCAGGTTTGTGCTGGAGTGGACTAAAAGGGACTTGTCATTCAAAAAATAAGAAAAATAATTTAACAAAAATAAATACAAACAGCACCATTCTATGAAATTCCAAACTCTGAGCCAAAAACATTTCAAGTCAAGGTAAAATAAAAAAATAAAATTAAGGATTTGAAGCTATTTACCTTCAAAGTCCTCTTTGTTGTGTTGTACTGTGCCACAAATAAAGTGGGGGAAATTCACAATGAAGTGACCATTAATTACATTTGTGAGTTGTTTTTACAAAGTTCCCTTCAATTTATGATTTAGATACGCCACCACTCAGATAAATCAATAAGCCCCCAATGGGTGTTTTTCTCCATTCAGAAAAAAAACTGTGCTGGAGTAAACACCGGTAGCAATGTCAATTTCCCCCAGTACGTTTTTTGTCTGAAAGTAGGTTTGTTTTTTTTCCAGTAAAGCTTTATGTAGTTAAATGTATGACTTAACTTTTCTTTTTTTTGTAAACTTTCCTGCTGAAGGCATTCTGAGAAATTCCGATTTCACAGGCTGCGCGGAAATCGTGAAATTAGCCCAACAACGCAATTTTTACAATATTCTTAAGAAATAAAAATAATTTCATAATTATTTGTATTTCTTACAAAAAAAAATCACATTAACGAAACTGTACAGCGCTGCTATGTGCCTGTGTGTAATATTCGCAATGCACACAGTGCTGTGCAGTGATTGTCATGTCACTATATGCAATCTATGCGGGAAATTAAAATACTACACACTGTAAACAAGAAAATGGATGTCTCTAAAAAGGCTAAAAATGTGTCTGCAGCAGATCACATAAAGCAGTATCCAGCAGGAGTTTTACACAGCGATGGAGGTAAGCTCTTCTGTATGTCCTGCAACGTTACTGTAGATCACTTTTGATTTAGATTCAAGTATTCCCTGAAAGAGAAAGGTGGAAATCCAGAGCAGTACTGCGACTGCTTTACTTGCAAAGAAACAAAAAATGGTGACTTCCATATTCCAAAAGTCCACTTATTAAATTTTGACCTTACAGAGGCGCAAATATCCCTTTTGAAAAATTGGACAACCAAAAGTTACAGAAATTCTTCAGACAGTGTAGCAAACGGTGAAGCGATTCCTTCATCAGCCCGGCTGAGACGTGAATACTGTAGCGAGCACAGGGATTAATGGAGACACGCACACAATAGCTCTTTTAGGTAATGCAGTTTATTAAGCAGCTAACAGCAAGTCAGCGCCAACCAACCAAACACGCACACACAGCCCTTCCCCACCCCAGAGCACTACTCTGCCTCTCAGGGTGACATTCACATACTTAACAAACAACACCGGAAGGGTAATAACAATTACAGGGAAATGCATAGAACAGTACTGGAACTTTTACAATAACAAACAAATAAACACAACAACAATAATTCCGTTTCTCCCCTACCATAGTTCGTACTCCCAGCATCCTCTGCTGCACATTAACCAAATGTGGGGACTGGCTCCGGGCACAGCGCCCTATTCGCCGACAGGTGGCAACGGCGAGTCAGTCCAGCCGTGCCGTTACACAGCCCCCATCTTAGGGCGAACGTCCCGTCGGCCCAACACTTAATGTCTCACAAAGTCAGAGAGTCCGGGGGGTGGTCGACGGATACGCTGGCGGCGCTGGAGCACAGGTGCAGCGGGCTGGGAGTCAGCTGGGCCGGAATGCTCCTACCTGGGCCACCAGCTGGTGAACTATTCAGTTGTTGCAAGGGGAAGCGCTTTCCCTGTCCTGGGAGCTGGCCTCGGGCTGGCTGCAGGGACAACCGAGTTTGTTCGGGCGGTAGGGGGCCAAGCGGTCTTGGTGGAGCACAACCGCCCGGCTACGGGTCCGCAGCCGCACTCGATAAGTCACCTCGGAGAGCCTCTCCAGAACAACACAGGGGCCCTCCCAGTTACTGGCCAGCTTGGAGCAGAGTCCCTTTCTTCGGGGCGGGGCAGTGAACCCAGACCTGCTCCCCAGCTTGAAATCCCCGCCCTTGCAGTGAGTATCGTATGCCCGTTTCTGGACGCTGGCCAGCCGAGGTGAGGTGCTTCCGAGCGTAAGCATGGGCAGTGTCCAATCGGTCCTGTAGCTGCTGGAGGTATTCCGGGCGGCAGGTTCGGAGTGTGGAGCTGAGGTGGCGGCCGAACACAAGGTCCACTGGGGTGCGGGCTCTCTCCCAAACATAAGAGCAGCTGGCGTGCACCCTGTAGATTCATGCACTGCAGTCGGTAGGCCATTAGGACCAAGGGCAAGCATTGATCCCAGTCACGCTGGTGCTGGGAGGTCCACATGGTCAGCTGGGTGGCAGGGGTGCGGTTAAACCTCCACCAATCCATCGCTCTGTGGGTGTAGTGGGGTCGTCCTGGTTTTCTTAATACCCAGCCGCCTGCACACCTCACCAAACACCTGTGCTTCAAAGTTCGCCCCTGGTCACTGTGTAGCTCCTCGGGAACCCCAAACCGGCAGAACATGCCTTCCAGCAGTGCCTCCGCGCAGGTAGTCGCGCTCTGATCGGGGACTGCGACGCCTCGGGCCATTTAGTAAAAAAGTAATCCATGGCCACCAGGGCGTGCGGTTGCCCCCTCCGTCCGTGGAAACGGCCCTAAGATGTCCACACCGACGCGCTCTAATGGTGCCCCCACCTGGTACTGCTGGGGCGGGGCATGAGAGCGTCAGGGGGCCCCTTCCGGGCGGTGCACTGGTCACAGTGTCGCACATAAGTCTCCACATCACGCCGGCACCGTCCCCAGTAGAACCGCCTCTCGAAGCCGACCCAGGGTCTTGGCAACGCCGAAGTGTCCAGTGGCTGGTCCGCCATGCACGGCTCGCAGGACGGTCTCGGAGAGCTTGAGGAACCACCGCTTGTAACCGCTTGCGCGCCCTGTCGCAGGGTCTGTCCAGGCACGGTACAGCACACTTTCCCGGAGGCTCAAACATTCCCATTGCGCCAACAGCGCTTTTACCTCCGGGGGAGGGCTGACACCGCGACGTCTGGCTGGGCGCTGACCCGCCGATAACCAGCGGATCAGCGGTGCCAGCTCAGCGTCCAGACCCTGCTGACGCTGGATCTCCCCGCTGGCAACTCAAGGGGGTCTCCACAGCTACAGTGGCAGCACTTACTCGCTCCTCCAGGACCGCTGTGCCTCTCGCTCCTCCATCCGATGGCAGTGCTTACAGTCCTCAGAGAAGCAGGGGCGACGGGACAGGGCATCTGCATTATTGTGTAGGCGGCCAGCCCGGTGCTGGACGGAGTAGTCATACCCTTGCAGTGTCTCTATCCAGCGAGCCACCTGTCCGCCGGGCTCGCGGAAGTTGAACAGCCACCCAGAGGGAGGGCATGATCCGTGCGCAGCTTGAATCTTCGCCCGTAGAGATAGGGACGGAAGTGGTGCACGGCCCGTACTACAGCCAACAGTTCCCGGCGAGTCACACAATAGTTCCGCTCTGTTTTACTAAGAGCTTGGCTGTAGTACGCGACCACTTGTTCCCCGTCCGGGCCTTCCTGGGCTAGCACTGCTCCGATCCCCACATCGCTCGCGTCCGTGTCCAGGATGAGCGGTTTTGGGGATCAGGGAACGCCAAGACTGGGGCCTTCACAAGGGCCTCTCGCAATTCCCCAAAGGCAGCTGCGCAGTCGGTGTCCCAGCTGAACGGCCCCTTTCTCGGTCAGGCGGTGCAGGGGCCTGGCAATCTGAGCAAGTCCTTCACAAAGCGACGGTAATAAGACGCCAGGCCCAGAAAGCACGCACCTCCGTCACAGTCCTGGGGACCGCCAGTCCTTTACAGCAGTCACTTTAGCAGGGTCTGTGGCAATGCCGTCTGCCCCGACAACGTGTCCGAGGAAGTGTGTTTCTCTTCTCAGCAGGTTGCACTTCCCAGGGTGGAGTTCAAGCCAGCTCCACGGATGCGCTCGAACACAGTCCTAAGTTCTGCAGTGCTGCCGAAAAGGTTGTGGCGTGCACCAGTAAGTCATCCAGGTACACAACACAATGGGTCCGTGGAACTCCGGCGAGCACCCGCTCCATCAGGCGCTCGAACGTTGCTGGGGCATTGCACAGTCCAAAGGGCATCACTGAAAACTGCCACAGACCCTGGCCAATGGAGAATGCAGTTTTCTGTCGTGCCTCAGGGGCCAGCTCAACCTGCCAGTATCCGCTGCGCAGGTCGAGGGGAGCTGAACCAGCGGGAGCCCGCGATGTAGTCCAGAGCTTCATCGATTCTGGGGAGGGGGTACGAGTCCTTGTGGGTCACTGCATTCAGTTTGCGATAATCCACACAGAACCGCAGTGACCCGTCTTTCTTTTTTACCAGCTGGGCTGGCGCGGCCCAGGGGCTAGCCGACGGTTCAATTACCCCGCAGCGGCCATTTCCAGAATCATGCCCTCGGCCGCTTCCCCCTTTGCCAAGGGTAGCCGCCGTGGCGCTCCCCGGATCGGAGCCGACGTCTCCGTGTTAATGCTGTGCTGAACTAATCCAGTCCGCCCACAGTCCTCTATGTTTGCAGCAAAAATGTCCAAGTACCCCCTTAATAGTTCCCATAACTGGTCCCGCTGGCCCTGAGATAGACCCTCCTTACTCCTCTGCCACAGCGCTTTCACCGCATCAGTTGTCCTGCAGTCCTGTGTTCCACCGGTTGTGGTTGCAGGGGGCGGTGAAAGTTCTGCAGGGGAGGGGGCGGAGACAGTTGAAGCCCTTGCAAACTCTGTCGCCGATGTCCTGTCCTCTGCTTCTGGGAGAGGCCGGGTCCTGCCCCCCCGCGTCCGACGAACCTCCCTCGTCTGGCTATGCCGCACGGTGGTTCTGGTGCGGCGTTGCTCCCCTTCCTTCTCCCGACCCGGAATCAGGCGCAGTTGGCTCTGGCCAAGGCACAGGGTTCCCTCAGCCAAGTCGATGGTAGCTCCTACTTTGTTCAGGAGGTCCAGGCCCAGAATGCAGCGATCCTGTATCTCCGCCAGCCAGAATTCGTGTTGGATCGTGCAGTCTCCGAGCTGAATCTCCAGACGCCGTCGTCCCAGCATGGACGCGACCTGGCCCGGTGACAGTGCGAGGCGAACCTTGGTGGGCGTCCAGCCTCCCAGCCATCCGTCACTTTCTCTGGGAGGACCCGGGCCGCAGGATGGAGATGGTGGAGCCCCGTGTCGACCAAGGCCTTGCACTGCACCCCATTTAGGAGGCGGGTGCATGCAGACTGTTGCCCTGGCCAACACGGCCCACCATTGCCACCGCGTCGTTCTCATTGTCTCTATGGGTGGGGAAGGAAGGTGAAGGAGCGGCGGTCCCCGTTCGCCGCCCTTTTTCGTTTCCCCCGACGGCGTCTCTTGTTCAGACGGTACTGGGTGACGGCGGGCGGTGGCATTGTGCATGCAGGTGACCCGGCTTCCGCAGTTCCAGCAGCGCCTTACAGGCGTGGTCTGCCTGACAGCGGCGGTATCCTCGTCTCCATCGCTATCTTCCTTTCCTCTGACCGCGCAGACTTTGGGGATCCGGACTGCCGCCCTCCTCGAGCACGGCCTCAATCCTTAGGGCATGGGTTAAAGCCTGCTCTAGGGAGGTTGGGGCAACGAGCGAACCTGTTGTCTGAGCGGTGTGGGGTTCAGGCCACGGATGAACGCCTCCATCGCCAGGTCTTCTTGTACAGCCGGAGGTAAACCAGGATACCCCTCCGTGCCAAGTATTTAGTGTCGCGCCAGTATCCCGAGTTTCTCGCCACTGGCTCTCTTGCGCGTGGCGAGGCGATCGCGCAGGCTGACGGCTGACTCCACTTGTCCAAAGCGGGCGCTGGAGAGCCGTGGATAGGGTATGGAAGTCACACGGCTCCTCTGGGTAAATCGAGCAATGCTTGCATCGCCTTCCCTCCAGTGCTGCCGCCAGCTGCCCCGCCTGTTCTTCTATTCTCCAGTTGTTTGCCAAGGCTGCAGGCGGAACTTTGCTTGGTAGGCTTCCCACGGCGCAGTCCGTCATAGCGGCCTGCCTTGACAGCACTCTTGTTGGCAGGCTGCGCTGGTTCCACCGAGGCAGGGGCTGGGGCCACCCAGGCTGATAAGGGTTCACGCCACTTTGGTTCCGTTCTCGGCCGTCCTCTTCCCGCCACCGGCGTGCTCGCAGCCCTCCTGGAGTAGCCCGCTCGGCTAGCCTCGTCCAGGCTGCTGCCCGAGGCATCCCGCCTGGTTGCCGTCTTGGCGTCTCTCCAGAGGTGGCGGCGCTTGGCTGCCAGCTTCTTTCTTGCCGTCTTCGTCTCTCCGGAGGTGGCACGCTTGGCTGCCAGCTTCTTTCTGCTGCAGCAAGAGTTCGCCGCCGTGGGTCTTCTGAAGCTTGAGTCTTGCTTCTCCGCGTCGCCGCTGGGTGTTCTGCATCCGTCCCGTCAGCTGGGCGATCTGTTGCTCCATCCTCTGGATCTCTTCGTCCATCTTCCAGCTGCGGATTAAGTGCGTGTCATCCATCCCTTCTGACATCAGTGTAGCGAGCACAGGGATTAATGGAGACACGCACACAATAGCTCTTTAGGTAATGCAGTTTATTAAGCAGCTAACAGCAAGTCAGCGCCAACCAACCAAACACACACACAGCCCTCCCCACCCCACAGCACTACTCTGCCTCTCAGGGTGACATTCACATACTTAACAAACAACACCGGAAGGGTAATAACAATTACAGGGAAATGCATAGAACAGTACTGGAACTTTTACAATAACAAACAAATAAACACAACAACAATAATTCCGTTTCTCCCCTACCATAGTTCGTACTCCCAGCATCCTCTGCTGCACATTAACCAAATGTAGGGGACTGGCTCCGGGCACAGCGCCCTATTCGCCGACAGGTGGCAACGGCGAGTCAGTCCAGCCGTGCCCGTTACAATACTTATCTAAAGTTGCCGAGTATCACAAGCAGGAGATTATGGAATTGGTAAAACAGTCTGGTTGCTTGTCAGTGGTCACACTGACAAGTCGACAGATGCAGAAGATCAGTATGGGTTACACATTTTATTTGTTTTGCAAGACCTAAATGGTGAACATGCACCTGACGTACTAGAACTGGAAGCTGTTCTTGCAGATACACTTTACCTACAGGCTGTTAATTACAACACAGTTTCACAAGCTGATGTAAAGTGCTTGAGTAACTTTGATGTTAATTTTGATGTCAGTGCATTTATCTGTATATTTGCTGTTTAAAAAAAAAAATAATAATCTGTACACGTAATTTATTTTTTTATTATTTCCGTGCACATTCCGTGCACATTCCGCGAAATACGATACTTTACCCGTGACAAATGCGATGAATTTAAAATGTCCGCAATTTTCACAGGGCCTTATGCATAGTCAACTAATTCAGAGATTATTTTACCTGGTGGATCTTTACTTTAATTTTCAACAGACTATGCTTCTGTTTATGGCCTTTTCACAACTGTCTTTTAGATAGAACATTGATCTCAGTCTGTCAATTTTCAGCCTCCCTGTTGTTTCCTACCGTTACCTGTGTTAATAAAGGGGCTATAGGCTGGTTGGATAAGTCAGATAAGTATCTGTATAGTTTGAACTACCGAAGCGCAGCTCCGTCCTAAATTTCAGTAGTACACCACTGGATTGGAATGTAAGCAAAGACACATTCGAAACTAGTCCCGGTATGTGTGTATATAATCTATGCTTGTGAGGCAGCCATCTAAGTAAAAAAAGAAATGTAAAAAATCGAAACTGCCTTAAAATCATATATCATCAGTAAACCATGACATGTCTCTATATAATTAAGACTCCATAAGACTGACTGTAACATTCTTTCCTCTTTGTGAGTCTGAAATGTGTTTATTTTATCTTTTAAAATCTTATCATCACTCGTCTCACAAACAAATAATTCTTCTCACGAAAGGAGTACTCTGTAGAAGAGGTTCTGTCATGCTTGCAAAACAAAAAATATTCTGACGAAAAAAGAAATTGTAATTTCATTTATTATGTTGTGAGAGGGATCTTTTTTCATGAGTTTCTGTCGTTCTCACGAAAAAAGAATTTGGACAGCCGCCGCCGGGGCTGACAGTGCTTTCCTGGGCAGCAGTTCAAGGGACCTCCCTTACCTTTTACTCACTGGTTTCCCGGCCCCTGTTAAAATTATAAAAACGAAAGATCACTCATTTTGTTCCCCTGCTTCCCCTCTACCAGAATATGGCACTGGTGACTTTGTATTTCCTGTGAAAACTGAAAAAATAACCGTTGGCTGCTGCCAGGTCCTCGGCGAAGGTTTACCCGAGAAAGAGAGCAGTAGGATTTTGAGATATGTCCCTGTTGCAAAGTGGTCTGCAGTGCACACGTGTAGAGGTGATGATACCTCCCAAATTGCAGCCGAAACCCCTTGCTAGTGCGATAGGGAGGAAGCCGGGGAGGCTCAGGGGGCTTGGGAGGAAGAACCGGCAAGACATCAGCCTGTACCTTCACCCCGACAATCGAGACCAGCTGAAGTGCTGGAGCCCATGGTGCAAACCACTGCAACAGAGACCACTACTGTTACTAACCAGGACAGCATGTTCACAGCAGTAGTCAAAAAATGAAAAATGGAAAAAAAAAATCTACAGCAGTTTAGTTGACCGTGGCAGCAGGTGAGTCATCTAATCTTGCCCGGGGCCCTCCTGTTTGGGGAAAGCTGAGGGCATGAGCACCGATGTCGCAGCCTTAACCCCGGATACCCCTTCTGAGCTGACCAGAGTTGCGGAGACAGCGCTAGTCCCAGACCAGGGCCCCGAGGAGGCAACCCCAGAATGATACTTGCTATATATTGTTTGTTTTGGCCCTCGTGCCTTTTGTTTTTGTAAAGTGTTTTGGTTTTGTTTAAATCTTTTATTTTGAATTAAATGCGCCTCAGCGCTTTTCATTACCCCAGTCTGTTGTGTGAGCTCCATTCATTTCCTTGCCTGTTCACACAGCTTTACAACAAATCTCACTGCAAGCTTTCACACACACTGCCCCGAGGAGCTTGCAGGCTTCCCTTAAGTAGCCCCTAGCCCACCAACACCATTACAACAATGTATACCATTTACCCAATCACCCCGTCCCTTGTTTCTGTCCAGGTGTACCCCTGAATCCCTTGGCTGTACTGGCTGACTGAGGCCGACTATTGCAGCCCATGCAGGCTCCAGCTCCACCTCCCATGCGCCACCCAGGAGCAATCACAAGCAGGCCGTCTAACACCGCCTCCCTGCACCGTGCATGCATAAGCTCAGTGCCCTGCAGGACTAGCGATACTGCTAGTGAGCCTGATCCAACAACAACAACAGCACAGCCACAGTGTTCTTTTTGCATGAGTTGTTACAATATATATTTTTCTTTTTCTGTTTTTGTGTTTGTTTATTTATTTTCTTCCTTTCTATACACCTGCCCAGGGACTGCCAAAGAAAATTAGATCGTAGCTAAATCTGGGTGCACTACATTTTATGACATTTATTTATGCATAGTAAGCTGGAAGCTCACATATTTTGGGTATTCTGACCAATCCTTGCACAAATGAGACCAGGAAACCATAGTTGAATAAATCCAAAGGTATTTATTACAATAAACAAGCAAATGAAGCCAATACTGGAAATTAAATAAGGAAAATAAAAACCTAACCCTCACCAGGATATTAACTAAACTTATACTTTGTATTTTATTTTCTCTCACTATTCTGCCAACTAAAAAATCAAAACAAAAAGATTTTAAACAAAAAGTGAACAAGTGCAGCACAGTTAGAAGCAGTTTGAAAGCAGGTTGACAGCTGCAGAAGCTAAACTGAACTTCCAAAAAAATAAATAAATAAATAAATAAATAAATAAAAAATAAAACATGGTCTTCAAGCCAGTAATCTGTGACAACTGCATGATGTGGGAAATCTGAGAAAACCCAACAGAGCTCAACCAAGTTTGTGTAAAGTGCCGCACGATCCAGGACTTGCTTCGAGTAAGTCTGTTAGAAATGGAGCTGCAGGAAATGAGACAGCAACAGGAGCTTGAGGAGCTGACACACCCACAATTCATGGAAGTCTGCACCCCTAGCAGACTGAAAGCTACCAGGGAGATGGAAGAGAGTCGAAACAGCTGAGTTCAGATAGGCAGAAGCAGGGAAAAAAAGAAAATTCATCAAACACAACCACCAGACATCCAACAAATTCGAGCCACTTCAACATTTGTATGACCAAAAGCAACATCAAGAGAATGAAAGGAACAACATCCAGGACCCTATAAACAGTGCTGACTAGGCAGCAAAAAGAAGGGAGGTCATGATTGTTGGGGACTCCATATTGAGAAACACAGCAAGTTCAGTTCGCAGTTTGGACCCCCTTACTACAACAGTGTGCTGCCTCCCAGAAGCCTCTGTCAAGCACATCACTGAGAACATGGACAGGCTCCTAGAACGAACAGGAGACGACCCGGTAGTAGTCGTCCACATCGGTACAAACAACATTGGAAGAGACAGGCCAAGATCCCTTTAAAACATATTCAGAGAGCTAGGAAGGAAATTAAAAGACAAGACCAAAACTGTGGTATTTTCTGGGATACTGCCGGCACCTTGCAAAGGACCATATGGACAGCTGGAAATACAAAATCAAAATGCATGGCTGAAATCGTGGTGCACACAGGATGGCTTCACCTTTCTTGAACATTGGAGCACATTCTACAACAAGGACTATCTATATAGGTGGGACGGACTGCACTTAAACAGAAAGGGAACCAATCTACTCGGAGAAAGGATCCTTGAGGAGGTCCAGAAGCATTTAAACTAGAAAGGAAGGGGGAGAAAAAAAAAAAAACAGAAGGGAGATCACATCAAAACAAGGGCAACAACTCAGGTAAGACAACTATTAAATGTATTTATCTTAATCCTAGAAGTCTCAGAAACAAAATGTTAGAACTTGAAGCTACTGCACTAACAAGTAACTATGATGTGATAGGTGTTACAGAAACTTGGTTGTCTGAGAGTGATGGAGACGAATATAATATTAGTGGGTACACACTGTATAGGAAAGACAGGCAGGACAGAAGAGGCGGAGGGGTAGCACTATACATAAGAAATAGTCTTGAAGCCCAGGTGTTAAATCTGGACAAAGAAAACAATGTCGAATCAATATGGGTCAGAATAATGGACAAAAATTCAAAGGGCATAATAATAGGAGCATGCTATAGACCGCCAAATTCAGATGCTGAGCAAAATAATCTGTTGTACAATGACATTCGAAATGCGTGTAGAAAAGGAGAAGCCATACTAATGGGGGATTTCAACTTCCCCCGTATAAAATGGGAGAACCCGGTGGGGAGCACAACGGACAAAACTGAAATGGTGGAAATGACTGCTTCCTAACGCAATTTGTCAAGGCACCGACTAGAGGGGAGGCATGCCTTGATTTAGTCTGTTCAAATAATGAAGACAGAATAACTAAAACAGAGGTCAGAGAGCCATTGGCAAACTCAGACCACAACATGGTCTCATTTGAAGTATTTTTTAAAACCCCAAAAGTAATGACTAAAGCTAAGGTTTACAATTTTAGAAAAGCAAACTATGAAGGTATGAAAAAGATACTAACAGAAGTAGATTGGAGTAAAATAGAGAAAACATCCACAGAAAAAGGATGGCTGTTTTTTAAAAATGTAGTACTAGAGGCACAAAACAATTACATCCCAAAAGTAGACAAATCTAAATCTAAAACAAAATGGCCAAAATGGTTTAATAGATCAATTTAAAAAAAATATTCAGCGAAAAAAGGCACTTTACAGAGTGTTTAAAAGGGACCAAAAACAAAGTACACAGAAAGAGTACTTGGAACTGCAAACACAAGTCAAAAAGGAAGTTAGAAAGGCCAAGAGAGAGATAGAAATCAATATTGCTAAGGGGGCTAAAACCAATTCCGAAATGTTTTTCCAATATTATAACAGCAAGAGAACATTCAAAGAGGAGGTTAAATGTCTAAGAGACACAAATGTCAAAATCATAGATGAAGAAAAAAAATAGCAAATATATTAAATGATTACTTTTCACAGGTTTTTACAAAGGAGGACATGGACAACATGCCCCACATGTCGACCTGTTCCTATCCAATTTTAAATAACTTTAGGATAACAGAGGCAGAAGTGTTAAAGGGACTAGGAGCTCTTAAAATAAACAAATCCCCTGGGCCGGATGAGATCCTCCCAATAGTACTCAAAGAAATGAAAGAAGTTATTTACAAACCGCTAACCAAGATCATGCAACAGTCTCTTGACACAGGGGTTGTACCAACAGACTGGAAAATTGCAAACATAATACTGATCCACAAAAAGGGAGACAAAACCGAACCAGGTAACTACAGACCAATAAGCCTGACTTCTATTATATGTAAACTTATGGAAACTATAATAAGATCCAAAATGGAAAATTACCTATATGGTAACAATATCCTGGGAGACAGTCAGCATGGTTTTAGGAAAGGGAGATCGTGTCTAACTAACCTGCTTGACTTTTTTGAGGATGCAACATTGACAATGGATAATTGCAAAGCATACGACATGGTTTATTTAGATTTACAGACAGCTTTTGACAAAGTCCCGCATAAAAGATTAATTCTCAAACTGAACGCAGTAGGGATTCAAGGAAATGCATGCACATGGATTAGGGAGTGGTTAACATGTAGAAAACAGAATGTATTGATTAGAGGAGAAACCGCAAAATGGAGCGAGGTAACCAGTGGTGTACCACAGGGATCAGTATTGGGTCCTCTGCTATTTCTAATCGACATTAATGATTTAGATTCTGGTATAGTAAGCAAGCTTGTTAAATTTGCAGATGACACAAAAATAGGAGGAGTGGCAAACACTGTTGCAGCAGCAAAGGTCATTCAAAATGATCTAGACAGCATTCAGAACTGGGCAGACACATGGCAAATGCAATTTAATAGAGAAAAGTGTAAAGTATTGCATGCAGGCAAACAAATGTGCATTATAAATATCATATGGGAGATACTGAAATTGAAGAAGGTAACTATGAAAAAGACCTAGGAGTTTATGTTGACTTGGAAATGTCTTCATCTAGACAATGTGGGGAAGCTATAAAAAAGGCCAACAAGATGCTCGGATATATTGTGAGAAGTGTTGAATTTAAATCAAGGGAAGTAATGTTAAAACTTTACAATGCATTAGTAAGACCTCACCTAGAATATCGTGTTCAGTTCTGGTCACCTTGTTACAAAAAGGATATTGCTGCTCTAGAAAGAGTGCAAAGAAGAGCAACCAGAATTATCCCGGGTTTAAAAGGCATGTCGTATGCAGACAGGCTAAAAAGAATTGAATCTATTCAGTCTTGAACAAAGAAGACTACGGCGATCTGATTCAAACATTCAAAATCCTAAAAGGTATAGACAATGTTGACCCAGGGACTTTTTGACCTGAAAAAAAGAAACAAGGACCAGGGGTCACAAATGGAGATTAGATAAAGGGGCATTCAGAACAGAAGATAGGAGGCACTTTTTTATACAGAGAATTGTGAGGGTCTGGAACCAACTCCCCAGTAATGTTGTTGAAGCTGACACCCTGGGGTCCTTCAATAAGCTGCTTGATGAGATTCTGGGATCAATAAGCTACTAACAACCAAACGAGCAAGATGGGCTGAATGGCCTCCTCTCGTTTGTAAACTTTCTTATGTTCTTATTTGATTTCCCATCTGGAATCGTCTTCAGGTATGTGTATTATACAATCCTTGTAATATTTATAGTTCAGTCTTTTATTATGTCTTCTTTTAATCCCACTCTTTCTTTCTGGTTTCTTGGACCATCAGGTAATTTCAGTAATGTATCTCCCTCAGCTGGAGACCATTGGAACTGCAGATCAAGGGTTCTAGAAGGTTCCAGTCTTTGGCTGCCTCTGCTGGATAATGTGAGGACCTGTAACTCAGTATAGTGTATTAAAACTATTATTCAACACTTAGTTTGTCTTTGTCAGTTTTTCTTTTAAATTCCAAGTCATTCAGGAAGCAGATTGTTTAAAATAGAGAACAGTGTTTCCCATGAATCCGTTATTTTAATTAGGGAAGACAGTTCAGAAATCGTATTTGCAAAATGTTTTTATGCTTGTAAGTTTTCCAACTCAACATGTCCTGGGGCATATTTATCAAATGTGCATATATTAAGTACTTGATCCTGATTTACCATTCCCACATTGCGCCTTCACATGCACAATTGGTATTAATAAATCTCAATCTTCCAAATCTGTTTGTACGTGGAATTTACATTTGAACCATTACCCCTGCAAAAGCTCTCTGTGGAGCGTGTTTGTAATGATGAACAACACAAAGTTGTAAGCCAAAAAGTTTTATGATGTGAAGATAAAAGTAATTATGCCTGAAGTTCATGCACAGTAAAATCTACAAACACAGATACGTAGATAGATATTACAGATGGGTTAAAAGTTAAACAAAAATAAATACAAGTACAGTGCACCCCGTTTATAAGAATCACATCCGCCCCAGATGATTTGATTCTTATAAGCAGTTGATTCTTAAAAGCGGACCGATATGATTACAATTAGCAAAAGTGTGCTTCCATGCATCAGCAGTTTAAATACAGTAACCAAATGTCAATGGTGCTCAGTCACTGAGGACAATACATCAAAACAATCAAAACAAGTCCTCATGGTTAAGCAGCTTGTTATATGATCACGATTATGTTTACTCAAGGCTGCAGAAGGCTGCGATCGTCTCGTGAGGGTGCCGAGTTTAACTGCTGTGCGGGGTTACGTGTAATGGCCATTGAATTAAAATGATATTACATACATTATTTACTGTCATGACTACTACTGCATTTAAGCATCTGTGGCTTGCTTTTTTCAGTTGTTATGCAAATCTCACAGTTTTTCACTAAGCGAAGATGCAAAGCTCTGCAAACCCCCCAAACCCCCTCCTCCTCCTCCTCATCCTCACCACACTCCCTCTACAGCATATCAAACAATAACACTGCTGTACTCAGTATGTATTCAATGAATGTGTGTTAACTTTACTAAAACAAATTTTCACTAACAGAGAACACAAAAAATAGCTGTACAATGCAGTCGCTTGTCTTTCTTTTTCCTGCATGTCGACACACAAACCGCACAACTAGCTTTTTTTCTGCTGGGAGTCACTGCTGACCTGGGATTATACTGTATACACGCTGCTTACCTGCCTAATCACGTGAGATGTGATAAAATTCAAAAACAGCTTTAATATTAATATCTTTATATAGCACCTTTCATAGTGGACCACCATCACCAAGCGCTTTACAGAGGTATGCTGTGAACTGTGCATTATATGCAGAGTCACTTACAATAGGATATTGATTTAACATCTCATCCGCAGGATGGAGCACAAGGAGGTTAAGTGACTTGCTCAGGGTCACACAGTGAGTGAGGTGGGATTTGAACCAGTGACCTTCTGGTTACAAGCCCTGGACTTTAACCACTGGACCACACTGCCTCCTTACAGCTGTACATGTCATTGCACTTGATACAGTATAGTATTACATGCAGTCAGTTTGCCCCAAAATGATTCTTATAAGCGTATTGCTTGATTCTTACAAATGGAGTATTTTAGCTTGCTTAGTATAGAAATGATTTTGTCCCAGCGGTTTTGTTCACTATATGCGGTCGATTCTTATATCAATAATTTTTATAAACAGAATGCACTGAACTTGTAATTGTGCCAAAGTGCATCCTTTCAAAGGAACAATGGCATGATATATATTTTTTTTACCTATGAAAGAAAGGTCAGTGACGTTGTCAGATTCCACGTACTCCTTTTATTTCTCTTAATAAGGAAGTCCAGCAAAATGTCTAGTAATGATGGGGATTGTAGGTTGAAAAAATTGAGTGTGTTGAAAATGATGAGTCTGTCCAATAGTGCTGAGTTGAATGTTGAACAGCTGTTTGGAAAAAATCAGGAGGATCAGGAAAAAATGGAGACTGAACACAAAAAACAACAAACACTAAACAGACCATGAAAAACAGCTAAACTTAAACAAGTAACAGTGAAACAAAAATAAAAGTTTAGACAAAGTGCAGGATACAATAAAAAAGAATGACTGCACTAGTTATCCCAAGATGCTAAAGGATTCACTGAGATTTAAGTTTGTAATACTGTAAGTTATGATGGATTCCTCAGAGAAATTGAGTCCCCCTCCAGGCCTAATCAGCCAGCTTTAGTACAGGTGCTGGCTTCTAAGGAGCTCTAAGATTGGAGGAGTGGATAATTGAATGAGCCAATGTGGAGAGAGGATGAACAGAGGGTGGTTGCAAGGAACTGTGGGAAATTAAGTTTTAACCTGGCCAGGCTACTGACCCTAATTAAAGGGACAGGTGGGTGAGACTTACACCCACATTATGTAGCATGGGAATTGCTACAAACATACAATATATATCACTCACCAAAACTAAAATATAAATCCTATACCTTATAGCAATGCATCAATATAAATGAGATATACATTCAAAATTGTTCTTACCTTCCACTATATGGAAGTGTAGTTGCAGAATATAACGTAAAAACAACAGCTGTCTTCAAATGCAGACTTCTGAATGCGACCAAACAGCAACCAGCTTTTTCAGGGATTCTCAGAGCATGGACCACACAACTTGTAGTTAGCAAGTCTTCAAATGCAGACTTCTGAATACGACCAAACAGCAACCAGCTTTTTCAGGGATTCTCAGAGCATGGACCACACAACTTGTAGTTAGCAAGTCGAGTGGTACTGACTGGGGTTTTGCCTGGACTTTTTATAGAACTTTTTCTCCATTTAATACGTCAGAAGTCTCAATTAAATCTCAACATTAATCTGCCTTGACAGCTCTTCCTTTTAAGTGAACAATATATTCAAAAAAGTACCGGTAACTCCTTTTCTAAAATTAATTGGTTATGATCTCATGTTCCACCCCTTTCTCATTTCCAAAACATGTGAGGTGAACTTTTGAACTGATGTTATTTTTTCAGTACCATGGAGTTCCTTTATACAGCATACAAGTGAATACAATACAAGTATAAAAAGTGAGAGAGAGAGAGAGAGAGAGAGAGAGAGAGAGAGAGAGAGAGAGAGAGAGAGAGAGAGAGAGAGAGAGGATAAATATAGAGATGTTTTTTAAATATATAACACCTACTCTGTTTTAATTATTCCAAACTGGGTTTAAAATATGTTTCCCTGTTAACATCAAAAACATTCTTTTCGGTAGGTTGAATTTGTTTCAAGTATAGATGTGTGTTAACAAAATAATATTGGATAAGGATTGTTTAAGGAGTTCATGACAAACTTCTAAGTCTACAATTGCAGATTCAGTTATTTCCATTTAAACCCAGACTATAGAAAACAGTTAAATGTAGCAGTTATGTTGGCTTTTTTCAATTCTTAAACTAAGTTTGACCTCGGAGGTAAATAATACAGTCCTCCCAGGGCGGTGGAGGTGGACAACAGGAAACTCACAGTCCTCCTCTGAACTCGCCACGCCCGAGTTGGAGATCTGCAGGCTTTTTATAACAGGTGACCATCTTTTTAAATCACTTAATTCATTAAACACGTTTTAATTTTTAGTTTGGATGGGCTTCCCCATCCAAGTTTGACCACTAAACTCTCCTTGTTTCATCAAAAAAATCCCCTGTGCAAGCAGGTTTCAAACACCCTGTTTACCTGCCAAGGTTCATTTTTTAATTAATATGAAACCCTACTTTAAGCGCTTTTCCAAATTTACTGCATGAAGTCATGTTTTGGCTGGATTCAAGAGACGGCTCGGACCGGTATCACTACAGTTAAGAAAAAAGCTTACATCCTAAAAGCTTACATTTTTTATAACTAAGCTCTCATTATTTTCTTATAATATAATAAGGTGTATACTCCTGTCTAACCTCTTTTCTCCTGTATGTCCTCAGTGGGCAAATACATTGTAACTGAATCTGGCTCCATCGAAGAGCCGCACACCCTCGCAACAGAGGCCTTCCATGCAAAAGGATCTAATTTCTTATAGCACAAAAGGGACATGCCAAGACTGCCTGTGACAGTGTGAACCATCTCATTCAACTTTCTCTGTTGATAAATCTCATACTTTTGGTTAAAACTTTGGAATCTGGTAAGCTGGTTGATTTACTTAAACCTGGACTGTCAGACACACTGCATGTGGGTGTACACTTTTTTACTATCAGCAACCAGTCTTTAATTGAAATCAGAAAGCAAAACTGGCATTTATATTTAATGAGTGTAACGCTGCAAATAAAAAAAATATATGCAATTAAGCCATTTTCTATCTCGAGCTATCAACAGAAAAAAAAAAAAAATTCTAGAGACTGTGTACTGTAACAGAAAACAGTTTTCTCAAAAAAATACAAATACAAATAATAATAGCAAAGCAACGGAGTCACAATATCCTGGTCCAAAATGTTGTATCCTGTGAAAAACACTAATTGGTCCTGGATTTAAAGCATAGTAACACTGACCCACACATCACTGTACTTTTATTATACTAGATTTATTTCAGCACTTCATCTCATTTCTAGTAAGCTCTTGGGAATAGGCTACTAGACTTTATATAGTAGCCTACATCAGTGCCAGTAATTATTCTGTTCTACTGTATAACACCTGCATTAGCATTCTGGCATTTCAATTGTGGTTTTATTAATTTGCAGCCATCATAAAAAATAAAAAGCTCTACCAGCCTATGACTCATTGTTACATATATATATATATATATATATATAAAACAAGTATAAATAAAAACAATTTAATTAGGTTATATGCTGCTTTAAAAACAAAAAGACAGTGTTGGGAACCATACTCAAAAATATGGAAACATGAAAAGCAGGTATGAATTCAAATCTTGTCATATTTAAACACTACTATAATATTTTGTCAATATAATATTAATATGAGATTGTATATCCATATTAGAATTATATTTAAATGATTTCAAGATTGTTTTTGTTCAGTTGGAGTGTCCAATTTAGGGAACGCGTTTGACATACAGATAATGTTCTTATGTCATTAAAACATCTCAACAATGCATAACTGCACTTTTATAATTCTAGTAGCAGTACAGAGGCATTATCCACATGTCTAACTGTGTATTTAATAAGGATTTAAATGTAGCGCTCATTTTAGAGCTTGCCCAGTCCTTGAATAGAGTACATTTTCAGATTAGGAATCCTCTCCCATTTTATCTAAACACTGTGTAATTTAGCATGTTAGATTTGCACTCAAAGTAGGGTAACTTGTTGCTTAGAAACAGGTTGTGAATTTCTATTTCTTAGTGTATAGAGAAGCCCAGGATTCCCCTAAATCTTTTCGGGGAGGGATATTGCAATTTTGGTAAATTACTGGTAGACAATATAAATCACTGTGAATGGTGTTTAACAGATTACTTACTGCATTCTTGTACAGTCTCCAGCAGTATGTGTTTCATTATTTGTATTCAAATTTCAGATTAAAATGCCCGCCATCCTAAAATAAAAGAGCTGTGAGAAAGGCACTGAAAAAGAAAAGCCTCTTACTACCAGGAGAGGAATTTCGTCTTTATAGATCTCCCAGGGGAGAGAAGCTTGCTCATTTATTCGTATCTATTGTATGATGCATTCTCCATATACAGATAAACATCTTAAGCTACATATTCAGCTCTCCTTAAGCCTAATAGTTAACATGGTTCTTTATGTGTGCTTCTGAGGGTGAAGACTTTTCAGTGGTATCACATCTGTCAGTTATTTGATTACTGTTCACAGCAAATCAGATGAAATATGAAGACTACGTAGCCATAGGACACCATTGCACAGTAGAGCCAAACCGATTCAGCAGCCATTGCAACAACGACTAGTTTAAACAACAGAGTATGAGAACAGTATAGAATAAGAGATGGGAAAGAATTGTTTAATGAAAACTGGATAAATGGTATTGCATTTAAGACAATTATGTCATTAGGTGAGCAAATGAGGTGTTAGCATCATGGTAAAGTATAGGAAGGGGAAATAACTTATTGTGTTCTAAAGATACATTGAAAAGTGTGACAGAGGGGTGAATGTAGAGGGGTGACAGAGGGGTGATAGAGAGACACCTCCATATGTTTCCACAATGTTTCCACAATATTATACTCTCAATAACTTAAGCTAAAAATGTTAATACCAAGTTTCATCAATTGGATAAGCAGTTTTCCAAATACTGTATATGGAAAAATGTAAACCAGGTTAACTGTTAACCTGCACTATCCCTATTAAATAAGAGGTCAAAGAAGAGGGCTTTTATTAGATCATCCAAAAAATATAAGAATATGTAAAAACTTATAAACTTATAAAAGAAAAAACTTATAAAATTAATTTTTCTACTAGAAGTGATTCTCAATGTCTTCAATACTATGAGATCAATTACTAGTGTACAAATATTTGGTTGCTATCACAAATACAAAACTTGAAATGTGTGACTGTCTGTACTAGTATAAATATTGTAGCATGTTCTGACTGTACAAAACCCTAGTAACAAGTAGCTAGGGCTCCACTATGTCTATGTTGTAAGGGTTGCTCCTGAAGCTGCCCTTAATACTCTAGTTCCAAAGCCAGGGTTTTGTGGATCCATGACATTTATTCTGTAGAACCTTGTAAAGGTAAGGTATTGCACATGTCTGTGACAGATGCACCCTGGAATAAAGCCTGTGAAGATGTCATGCCCGTGGTGTAATGGGCAATGTGCCTTTCTGGAGGGGGCAAAGTTGGCTCTCTCATAGGCAGTCCTGACTGTGTCTGTTATCCATTTGGACAGCCTCTGTTTAGACAGGGCTTGACCATGGGACTTCGCCCCATAAAAGACAAAAAACTGTTTGGACTGCTAGTGCCTGTATAGGGGGGCAGAGCATATGAAGCTGCTGCTCCCTGTCAGACTGGAAAGGAGGTGGATGGAAAGCCTCCAATTCCACAGACTGGGTGACATGAAATGCCGAGATAGTTTTCAGCAAAAAAGCAGGATTGGTACGAAACATAACCTTTGTCCTGGCTTCTGCAAAAATTAAACAGGCTTTCGTTATTGAAAATGACTGCATCTCAATCAGCTTCATTGAGCGAAGGGCTCAAATGAAGGCTTCATGAGTGCATCAAGCATCACATTAAGAATCCTGTGAGGAAAAATATCCTTCCTAGGCAGCCAAAGCTCCTTTTAAAAAGTGTCCCGTCGGGAAGCTGAGCTCCTGGAGAGACCGAGTCAATTTTGACATGGCAAGCCGAATAGCTGCCAGATAGACCTTTAAGGTAGAGGGTCCTGCACCACGTCTGTAAGACGGTCCACTTGTACCTGTACTGGGAACGTGTGGACGCTGCTCTGGCATTTTGTAAGGTGTCAATAACCCTACTGGGCACACCCAGATGGCTCAAATGCAGCCATTCAGGTTCCAGACCCAGAGCTGCAGGCTCGATTGGTCGGGCTGCCGTAAGGTCCCCCGTGCCTGACTGAGCAGGTCGTGGCGCGGGGGCAGTCTCCACGGCGAGCCGTTCAGGAGCTGCATCAGGGTTTAAGCCCAGAGTCTCTTGGACCAATAAAGGGCTACTAGGAGCACCTTGGCCAGTCATGCCTGATTTTCTCCAGACACAGAGGGAGCAAGGCGAGCGGTGGGGTGGCACATAACAGTTGCAGTTTCACTTTGTTTTGACTTTATTTATTTATTTTTGTACTGTAATAATAATAATAAATAATAATAATAAAGGTGCTTTGAACATGAATTGTCCTTTATCGAAACTCTGCATGGAAAATACGTATTTAATGACAAACAGCAACTTTATGTGTAAAAAAATAAAAAAAATAATAACAATAACTTGAAACAAAACATGCAGCTACTTTACAATAACTTAAGACTGAATGCATGTCGGGCAGGCAACAAGCAACAAGTGATGAGCTGTAACGGGGCTCGCGGTGGTGGTCTGTTGCTGTAAAGGGTCATGCGGTGGTGGTGTTGCGCTGTACTGGGTCACGCGGTGGTGGGGTTGCGCTGTACTGGGTCACGCAGTGGTGGGGTTGTGCTGTACTGGGTCACGCGGTGGTGGGGTTGCGCTGTACTGGGTCACGCGGTGGTGGGGTCGCTGTAATAGACACACGGTCATGTCCTGTAACCCTTGCCACATAATGTCTGGCAAAAGTGTGACATCGTTGTCCCAGTGCATCTTCACACCACTTTCATCTTATGGATTGGGTAGAACCTCTCTGTTTGATAAAGTCAGCTTTTTAAAATACTGTTGCCTGTCATCTGCTGTCAGTGTATCAATGTATTTAGCTGACTTCTACATTTTATTCGTATTGCTGTCGTTGTTCTCAACGCACGCCTATGTAAACACATGTAAACACAACTTTTTTTGCCAGTAGGTATGTGTGTGCAGGTTTACCGAGCTGTTATGTGACATAGGGCAGCAATTGACCTATACTGGTGAGAGGTTGAAAAATGTATCTGTGGAAGGGTGGTGGGCAATTCACTGACACACACGCGAGACAGAAGTTTTATTTGCAACACCGCACTGGTGCCCAGGTTTATTATTTTTCTTTTTAGCCCGTGTGTGGCCTGAATACCGACAACAATAGTCAGGTCCACAGTAATACCAATACAGGTACTTGCAGGTGCACTAACAGGTGTTCAAAAATAATAATGAAAACCAAAGGCGAAAGAAAAAGGGAAAATCAAACACAGTAATAAAACTACAAAATAAAGGTGCTGCTTACGCAGTGCCCCCACTGCCGCTAAACCGGTCATTTCGAGTCTCCGACCTTCGCTCAGCTATTCCCTATACACTGGGGTGGCCAGAGTTCACCGTATACCTACATACGTCCCTTCGGGTGCGTAATTATTTATTTTAATTCTTTGTTTACTTGTTTAATGCAGGCTGTCTTCCTCAGCCATGCTTGCCTGTTTTGTTCTCTCGCTCCAACCACTGGCGGTCTTGCCTGGTCTATGTTTACACTTGCCTTCTCAGCCAGCGTCTCTGTGTATTCCCAATCACGGCCACCCGAATGCATAACCAAGCGCAGTACTTATGAGTCGAGCAATCTCCCAAGGCCCACCTCTCAGCCACTCAGAGAGAGGGAAAGCCAACACACCCTCTCCCCCACCTCTCCGTGTCACTGCCATGACTGACAGGCAGATCTACGAGGCTGCTTCCCCCTTCCTGCAGTACGATGCATGCGCCAGATAGTCAGCACAGATCTCCCCCGTTACAGTATCGAAAAAAAATTGAAAATTAAACAGGGAAGATAATATACACTTTTGGCCCACCCAAATTCACTCTCCTTAGTGATTACATTTTTGGTGGTGCAGGGCCCACCCCAGCACCCCCCTAACGTAGGCACCAATCCACCCCCCCCCGTATGGTGTCGCTTTAGTCTGCAATGACTGTTAAAGATTGTGAAGAGCACATAGGCTATAGATAGCAGCCAGAGTTTTAATATATTGTAGCCTTTTTTCGCAAGAGGCAAAAAACAGAGAGACGTTTGTTCCTTTTCAGTGCTTTTATTTAGCATGCTTTTCTCAAGACACACAGAGCAGGATTTTAAAAACCAGTGTTATTGTATCAAACTCGTGGTATAGTAATGAAAGCTAACATAGCAAGTGATTTTCAAATGAAATGCGTTAATTAAATCAATCTGTTAATGCTTTGAAATTGAGTCGATGAGGTTGTTAATGAACGCATTTCTCGTTAAAAAGCTTAATTGTCGCAGGTCACCTACATCACTTCCTGTCTCTATGACTAGATATGAGATCAACAACAATGAATGGAAGCATAATTCGTTGTTACGGAAACTACTACTAGCGTACAGGGAGGCGACTCTCCCACCAGTGAGCAGCAGCCAAATTGAAATTTAAAAAAAATGGGAATATCTATGTTGTGTATCATTTGTAAACTTCATTTAAAATTGTGCATTTTGTCATGCAGAATGTACATTTATTTAGAACACTTCACATATAAAATGCTGATTTACGATTATCTGGCATGTGGGTAAAAATCGGACGACATGGATTAAAAAAAAAAGAAACCCCATTAGTAATTTACCCTCATTCAGGGGGTTAAAAAAGAAGAAAAAAATACCGTAAGCCATCTATCTATATTGTTTGGAATTTATTTTCTTATGTTGACATCTACTTTTGTACAGTGCCCCCCTTGGACTTTTCCACATTTTGTAGGGTTACAACCTGGAATTAAAATGGATTTAATTAGGATTCTTTGTCACTGATCTACACAAAATAGTCCATAATGTCGAAGTGGGGAAAAAAATCTACATATTTTTCAAAATTATTTACAAATAAAAAACTGAAAAGTCTTGATTGCATAAGTATTCACCCCCTTTGCTGTGACACCCCTAAATAAGCTCTGGTGCAACCAATTGCCTTCAGAAGTCACATAATTAGTTGAATGGAGTCCACCTGTGTGCAATTAAAGTGTCAATCAGATTAAATACACCTGTTTCTGGAAGGCCCCCGAGTTTGTTAGAGAGCATATCTAAACAAACAGCATCATGAAGACCAAGGAGCTATCAAAACAAGTCCGGGATAAAGTTCTGGAGAAGCATCAATCAGGGTTGGGTTATAAAAAAATATCCCAAACTTTGAACATCCCCCGGAGCACCGTTAAATCCATTATTAAAAAATGGAAAGAATATAGCACAACCGCGACTCTGCCTAGAGAAGGCCATCCACCAAAACTCAGTGACCAGGTAAGGAGGGCATTAGTCAGAGAAGCAACCAAGAGGCCAATGGTAACTCTGAAGGAGCTGGAGAGATCCACAGCTGAGAAGGAAGAAACCATCCATGGGACAACTGTAACCCGCACGCTCCACAAAGCTGGGCTTTATGGAAGAGTGGTGAGAAGAAAGCCAATGCTGATAAAAACCCATATCAAATCCCGTTTGGATTTTGCCAAAAGGCATGTGGGAGACACAGCAAACATGTGTAAAAAGGTTCTCTGGTCTGATGAGACCAAAATTGAACTTTTTGGCCTTAGCGCAAAATGCTATGTGTGGCACAAAGCCAACACCATCCCCACGGTGAAGCATGTTGGTGGCAGCATCATGTTATGGGGATGCTTTTCATCGGCAGGGACTGGGAAACTGGTCAGGATTGAGGGCTCGAAAAACTACTCACTTCTAAATCTTTTGTAGTCATTTTTGTATTACTTTAGTATAAATACATGTTAATTTGGATTCATATGTTGTTTTTTTCTGACTTTATGTGAACAAAAAGACACAAATTCGCCCGTTTTCTCATTGGAAATAGGAAAATTTCAAAATATCACTGTCCTGGTCACAAAAGCAAAGTTTGTGGGGAATAATAGCCATTTTCTATACTTTTGAGGCATAAGCAATTAGGAAATAACACTTACTACCCAGGAACAAAAATTGTGTTACATAGTGTAATTCTCTCTCTCTCTCTGTCT
The DNA here is from genome assembly GCA_036884735.1 of Huso huso. NCBI lineage: Eukaryota > Metazoa > Chordata > Actinopteri > Acipenseriformes > Acipenseridae > Huso > Huso huso. Next base: position 47,627,661 of record CM072663.1, on the reverse strand, counting down.
GTATTGTCCACGTCACAGACGCAGTCAGTCTGTTAAATGCCTGTTTCAAGGTGAGTTATACTCTTTCAAACCCCTCTTTTTCCAAGTGCAAATTACTGATAAATGATGACAATTAACACAGATTTGCTTTTAAATTCCCACGCAATCAAAAGAAATAGTCACAAGAAGCACAGGTCGTAAGATATTAACATTATTTTGTAAATCAACATAATTTCGGAAATCACACTAGGACAATTATTTAGTAACACAATAGGTACAACGACCGTTTGAAAATGCCAAAATCAATGCTACATACCGATTTCTTAAGTTATCATTTACAAACTGAAGAAAATCCTACCCACAGAGTCCACAGCTCTTAACAGCAACACAGGATATAATACATTCACAACCATTGCAACCAAGACAACACAATGCCGGGCCCAGCCCCTTCTTATACCATTAGCTCTGCCTCCATATGCAGATTAGGGGCAGAGCAACACACAAACCATTGGTCCTCAGCTGCACATTTCGGACCATTGGGAACACACACAGACAGGACCAATCACAGAGGGGACACAGAACGCACACACGCAGGCTAGGATTACACAGACACAGAGGTAACAGCAGCGGCGGGAAATACAGGAAACAGCGGGAATACAGAGAGGGAAACACAAACACACAGACTGCTACAGTATGCATATAAAGAGGAATGAAATGCATTTTATTTTCCGACAAAGCAACATGTAAAAGAGCCTAAATAAATAATTAATTAGTAGTGTGATTTTAACCAAGGCTCGTGCTTCTGGTGCCTCAAAGCTGGCTATGGCCTTGTTAGCTATTTATTTTCAATGTTTAAAGATGAGCTCTCTTAAATTACTTATTTTCAAATACAATGGAAACTGAAAAATATCAAGATGAATAAAAAGCTCTGTATTTTTATTTGAAAATAAGTCATTTATAAGGGAGTTACTCTTAATCATGCCAATTTTTAAGGGGTACTTTCTTTTATTAACTGTTAATAAGTAGCTTTCTAATATATTAAATATTTCCTTTTAAGGCTTAGTTAATATAACTTGAATATTATTACTATATTTAGGGTTGCTGTTTTTCTGTGTTTTACCGCAACGTTTTCTCCCCCTTTAAGAATTCGATCAATCCCTGCTAGCCATTTAGTAGTAAAATTGGTTTAATGTACGTGTTTTAGTGCATGCAGAACGAAGAATCTGCATGCAAATGAGGGTGCAACATTTTGAGTGATTAATCTATCATTTAAAAAAGAATGAATGCAGTACACACTTTATTACAATCACTATTCATAATTGTATTAACATGCATATAGACTAGTCACGTATTAAAATGTTGCGCTCTCATTTTAGCGTTCTTCATTCTGCATTTAATGAGAAAGTAAAGACTTGGATGATTTAAAAGCACATTAATTGTTTCACATTAAAACCCAGTAAATTAGAGTGATTTTATTATTATTATTACAATACACATTTTATATGACTCACTAGTAATGTCTTATAACAGTGCGTTTAATCATAACGTTTAATCATAACATAACTGCTTACATGTATTGAAACACAGTTAACTTTTACATTACTGTAATAAATAACATATTGCTAGTTAGGTTTTGCCTATACAAAATGTAGATAAACTGGCCAAAGGCAAATTAACACATTGCAAGTCTCACATATTAGACAGTTATTTTATTATTATTATTATTATTATTTATTTCTTAGTAGACGCCCTTGTCCAGGATGACTTACAGTTGTTACAAAGTATCACATTACAAAATATCACATTATAAAATATCACATTATAAAATATCATTACAGCAAAATCAGATCAAATTTAAATAAAAGTAAAATAAAGAATACAGTAAATAAGTACAATTAAGAGCAAGTTCGACTAAGAGCAGTTAACTTATGGTAAAAATATTTGCTTATACGAGTAAAGTCTATTAAGGGCACGTAGTAAGTACGATAAATGGATGAGAACGATTTCAAATAAGAGCAATTACAAAAAACGTGAATACGGATACCTGTAAGAGGAAAATCAAATACAAGAAACAGGAAGTAGTTATAACAGTGCATACTGCAGTCTCACATATATAGACAGTGCCGTTGAAACGGCCAAAACAAAACCTACCCTACCCATCTACAGTTCGGGCCAAAATGATCAGCTGGCCATACTAACAGTTTAAATACGGTTTAAACAAATCTCTTGAATTTTTTTTTATTTATTTTTTTTTAGATTAGATACATTTAAGTCAGGATGCAACTGGCATGTGTTAGTACAGTAAGGTAGTAGCAGATGAATAGCCAGCTGCTCTTGTCAGATCTAATGAATGTGTGTGGTCAAGCTCCAACAATAGACACATTCCCACCCTTAAAAACTGCTTCTCGTTCCCAGGAAGGATTTGTTTTTTGAATATATTTTGCCCACGACTTCGGCATCTTTACTTTGCGGGATCGGAGGGGTTTCTGTTCACCATTCAAAAATAACTTTGTCTATTTTCCCCTGGAAAACCAACAACAATCCTATTGGTGGATACAGGGGGGCAGGGGGTGGGGCTAGGGGCTGTGTGTGTGTGTGTGTGTGTGTGTGCTCTTACTCTGATTCGATGTGTTATGTTAATCATGTTGTGTCAATGATGGCAGGGATTTCATGTTAAAAAAAAGAAAAAGAAACCTGCAGGGTTTTTCTAAAACCACCCAAAATAGACAACCCATCTGGCATAATTTTCTCCTGTAAAACGTAATGAAAAACTGCCCAGTTGGCAGCACTGCAGCTGACCCCCGACGGGACAATTGAAGAACACTGCGGTTGTGGGTTTTTTTGTTTTTCATGTTGCTCGCCTCTTCGTGTATGTGTAAATCCAGCTTTACACCGAGTCTGACTTGAGCAGAATCATTTGACTTCTAGTGTTATGGACTATTTATGTGTGTTTATCCAAACTGTACCAACTGTTCATTTGGAATCCCATTGAAAGTCAATGGCAGAGTGTGACGAAGTGCCCGCCCCTGTGTGTATTTTCTGTTATATGTTGCGTGTGGTGTGTTAAATGTTGGTGTATAGTCATTGGTACACGGGATATAAACGGTCTGTGTAAACTGCAGTGTTTAAAATGTATATTTGTATTTAGGCACGAGGATGGCACAGCACTTCACGTGCAAGTAAAATGTAATATGTGAGCACGGGGAATTGCACTTTATTGATTCACGTGCAGTTGTACCGCGACTCCAATTGAATGATTGATTAGCAGTCGCGTCTCGGTACAACTGCATAAATAGATGCACGTTTCATTCAGTCGGGGTTGGGTGTTCGGTGAGTGGAGAACGGGATTGGAGACGGAGGTATTTGTGAAAGTAAATAAATAGTTAAATCTGCTCACGTGTTTTGTTCGTCTGTCTGTGCACTGTTTAGTTCGTTTTGTTTGTCTTTTTATTTTGGCGTATAGTGCCGTGTCCAGTGTTTTTGTCTGTTCAAACCTTTTATTTTCTGTTCTGTTTATTAAATGCTGAGCGAAAGCATTCGCTCAGCTTCACCAAAACCCCAAGTCTCCGTTGTTTATTTCCTGGCTCTGGTCTGACGCCACCCACTCCGGCCGTCTTTGTGACACAGAGACATTCCACTGGTCATATAATACAGAATTCATTGAATTACCATGACAAATGATAATGAGTCATGTGAGAGGCAGAGCATTTAAACAAAGGTATCTGTTATAAAAGTTTACCCTGGTAAATATGTACGGTAGTTTACCATGCTTTTCTCCATGTGTATACTACCCATCTACCAGAGTTCATTGTGGGTTTCACAATGCTTTACCATACTGTACTTTTCTGTGCTTGTGACAGAGAAAGAATGAACCTGAGTTACAAATCTCCCTCCCGACCTGTGAGGGTGAGGAAAAGTGTGCCCCAGACTAGATGGGTTGGCAATTCATTCCAGGGAAAGGTGGAAGTCGGCCATCTAAAAACGGATGAACCACTGAAGGGCCATATACAGTGCCTTGCGAAAGTATTCGGCCCCCTTGAACTTTGCGACCTTTTGCCACATTTCAGGCTTCAAACATAAAGATATGAAACTGTAATTTTTTGTGAAGAATCAACAACAAGTGGGACACAATCATGAAGTGGAACGAAATTTATTGGATATTTCAAACTTTTTAACAAATAAAAACTGAAAAATTGGGCGTAAAAATTATTCAGCCCCTTTACTTTCAGTGCAGCAAACTCTCCAGAAGTTCAGTGAGGATCTCTGAATGATCCAATGTTGACCTAAATGACTAATGATGATAAATAGAATCCACCTGTGTGTAATCAAGTCTCCGTATAAATGCACCTGCACTGTGATAGTCTCAGAGGTCCGTTTAAAGCGCAGAGAGCATCATGAAGAACAAGGAACACACCAGGCAGGTCCGAGATACTGTTGTGGAGAAGTTTAAAGCCGGATTTGGATACAAAAAGATTTCCCAAGCTTTAAACATCCCAAGGAGCACTGTGCAAGCGATAATATTGAAATGGAAGGAGTATCAGACCACTGCAAATCTACCGAAATTTAAGACCTGGCCGTCCCTCTAAACTTTCAGCTCATACAAGGAGAAGACTGATCAGAGATGCAGCCAAGAGGCCCATGATCACTCTGGATGAACTGCAGAGATCTACAGGTGAGGTAGGAGACTCTGTCCATAGGACAACAATCAGTCGTATACTGCACAAATCTGGCCTTTATGGAAGAGTGGCAAGAAGAAAGCCATTTCTTAAAGATATCCATAAAAAGTGTCGTTTACAGTTTGCCACAAGCCACCTGGGAGACACACCAAACATGTGGAAGAAGGTGCTCTGGTCAGATGAAACCAAAATCGAACTTTTTGGCAACAATGCAAAACGTTATGTTTGGCGTAAAAGCAACACAGCTCATCACCCTGAACACACCATCCCCACTGTCAAACATGGTGGTGGCAGCATCATGGTTTGGGCCTGCTTTTTCTTCAGCAGGGACAGGGAAGATGGTTAAAATTGATGGGAAGATGGATGGAGCCAAATACAGGACCATTCTGGAAGAAAACCTGATGGAGTCTGCAAAAGACCTGAGACTGGGACGGAGATTTGTCTTCCAACAAGACAATGATCCAAAACATAAAGCAAAATCTACAATGGAATGGTTCACAAATAAACATATCCAGGTGTTAGAATGGCCAAGTCAAAGTCCAGACCTGAATCCAATCGAGAATCTGTGGAAAGAACTGAAAACTGCTGTTCACAAATGCTCTCCATCCAACCTCACTGAGCTCGAGCTGTTTTGCAAGGAGGAATGGGCAAAATTTCAGTCTCGATGTGCAAAACTGATAGAGACATACCCCAAGCGACTTACAGCTGTAATCGCAGCAAAAGGTGGCGCTACAAAGTATTAACTTAAGGGGGCTGAATAATTTTGCACGCCCAATTTTTCAGTTTTTTATTTGTTAAAAAAGTTTGAAATATCCAATAAATTTCGTTCCACTTCATGATTGTGTCCCACTTGTTGATTCTTCACAAAAAATTACAGTTTCATATCTTTATGTTTGAAGCCTGAAATGTGGCAAAAGGTCGCAAAGTTCAAGGGGGCCGAATACTTTCGCAAGGCACTGTATGTACCATGAGTGTTTCGTGTTTGTTTTGTTTGCCGTGTTAATTGTACTGTTTGTCTTTTATAGACAGCTAACACTTCCGGGAGCTGTCGCTTTAGGCCAGCACCCAGCCCGGACTTAACTGCACTTGTACCCACTTATTTATTTATTTATTTCGTCTTTAAAATTTTGGCACAATCTTTTCACTCTAGTATTTCTCACTGAGTGTCAATCACACTGGAAGGGCAGGACAATCCAGTAAGTGCATCGATGATCTAGTAACTTTGCCTTGGGGTTGTTTTGGGGCGTTGACTGTAGTTGTATGCTTCCAAGTTGCAACCTTGGGATGTGTACATTCGATCCAATCGTTTTTCCTTTTATAAAAAAGGGGAAAACAATTTGTTTTTTATTTTAGCTTTGTGAGCAGAAAAATAATAAAAAAACACAAAGTCATTTTCTGATTTTATAGAATTAAATACAAATATGATTTTTGGCTTGTTTCGCCATCAGATTTGTGTAGTTTGTTAAGAATGTTACATACATGTCATTCTTTATGTATTTTTTTTGTTGCCAAACCATATGCCCTGCATCCCACAGTGACCCACTAAAATATTAACCGATTTGTTTTTATATTTTTTATTTATTTATTTATTTCTTAGCAGACGCCCTTATCCAGGGCGACTTACAATCGTAAAAAAAACATTTCAAAGCGTTACAATACAAGTAATACAATAAGAGCAAGAAATACAATAACTTTTGTTCAAGCAAAGTACAAGTTTGACAAACCACAATTCAATAATACAGCAGGTAATAGTGATAGTTACATCAGGATGTGATTAAATACAAAGTACTACAGGTTAAACACTTGGCAGATTACAGTATTCTGAAGTACAGGATTAAATGCAGTAAAATAGGGGCTTGATAAGAGCAAAATAAAGCACATTTACATGAAGGGTGATAGTGTCCCAGGATACAAACAGAGGAGTTCTACAGGTGCTCTTTGAAGAGGTGGGTCTTAAGGAGGCGCGGAATGTGGTCAGGGACTGGGCAGTCCTGACATCTTGGGGGAAGGTCATTCCACCACTGGAGCAAGGGTTGGGCTTTGGAGGCAGGGGCGTGGCGGTTGAGTCTTCTTTTGAGGGTCTGGAGGTAGCTGGGTGCAGACTGGTCAAATCTGTAGGCTAGTACAAGAGTCTTGAACGGTGATCGGGGAGCCAGTGGAATAGTGGAGTAAGCGTGGGCGGGAGGCAGAGAGAACACCAGGCGGGCAGCAGAGTTCTGGATGAGCTGGAGCGGACGGGTGGCGGACGCAGGGGAGGCCAGCCAGGAGGAGTTGCAGTAGTCTTACCAGGGCCTGGACCAGGAGCTGGGTAGCATAGTTGGTGAAAATTCTTGGATGTTGCTCAGGAATTTTTTGGAGATGTGCTGGGAATAAGAGGCAGGGGTCCAGGGTGACTCAAGGTTCTTTTAGATTCAGAGAACAGAGATAGAGAGATCAGAGGAGGGGGAGGAGGAGGGGAAAGGAGGTCAGATTTAGAGAGGTTGAGTTTGAGGTGATGCAGTGCATCCAGGAGGAAATAGCAGACAGACAGGTAGAGAATGGGAGGAGATGGTGGAGTCAGAGGTGGGGAATTTCTGAGCATCATTTGAGAAACCATAGGAATGGGGGCCCAGGGAGCGGGTGTAGAGAGAGAACAGGAGAGGACCCAAGACTGACCCTGGGGGACTCCAGTTAAGAATGATTTTTTGGAGGGAGAACCAGGCCAGAGCAGTGCCAGAGATCCCCAGGTCAGCAAGAGATGATAGTAGAATAGAGTGATTGTCAAAGGCAGCCGGGGAGAATTAGGACAGAGGAGAGAGAGGCAGCTCGGGCCATTTAAGTGAGTTGGTGACAGGAGGCGGTTTCAGTGGAGTGAGCAGGCGGAAGCCAGATTGGAGAGGGTCAAGCAGAGAGTGGTTGGACAGGAAAGCAGAGAGCCTGTACACTCGAGGGTTTTGGAGAGGAAGGGTAGGAGGAGACAGGATCCCAGCTCTGGAGGGAGGTAAAAATAGTTTTTTTGAAGGCTTTTTGAAGGCAGAGGGGAAGATACCAGAAAGTAGAGAGGTTTATATAGCAGCTTGAAAGAGGTTGGGGGTTTGGGTTTCACCTGGAGCAGGGAGGAGAGGTCAGAGTCTGAGAGGGGCGTTTGTTAGTAGGGGTTCATGCGGGGGGAGAGGTGTTAAAAGTTTGCGGATATCTGAAATTTTAGAAGAAGAAGGAGGCAAAGTCATCAGGGGCACGTTTGTATATCATACAATGTCGTACTATATAGCGTTTCTATATAACGTTGCTCACACAAATTGCAGGTGATAACTGATCGAAAGACCGATCATATTTGAACTTACGATCTTGCAATATAGAAACAAGCCCCCGGTTGTTGTCTGAGCAAAATTATTTATTTATTTATTTTATTTTAAATTAGTTCAATGTTCACCTATTTAGCAACCTCTTTTTGAGAATGTTAATTTGAATGGTTTCCTCAGCCGTCAGTTCTCAATTCTAAGTTGACTCTAACCAGCAGACCAGTTAGTAGATAATCGAATAATCGAACTCACCAGTGACAGTGTCCTGCAATTCCAGTATGATTGACGTTCAATGAGAAATACTAGAGTGAAAAGCCAAAATTAAATAAATAAATAAATAAATCAACATAATGTATTTCGATTTATTTATTTCGTTATTTATTTTTTAATTTTGGCACAAATTATCCTCCATACAGTAGGACATTGATTTAACATCTCATCCGCAGGATGGAGCACAAGGAGGTTAAGTGACTTGCTCAGGGTCACACAGTGAGTCAGTCATAGCCTTTTCACACTTGCACACCCGAGCCGAGCCCTCATGGTACGGCTAGTTTCACACTTGTCATTTTGCAGTCTTTGGACGGAAAACTCTAGTAACACACAGCTTGACAGGGAAGACTTCTAATGCTTTTAGAAGCAAAGAAACCAAGCCATCACTGGATCCAGGGAAAACTGCAGACATCATTCGTGAGGTAAACCTTTTTTAACTGCTTTGTAGCTTGCTTACTTTTATTTACAGAGAAATCACACGGCACTTTTGTAATTATGTTTAATATAACATTTCTCATATGAGTATGTTATTATAAAACCTCATTTATAATTTTGAACAAATCATACGAAATTAATGTGTTAGAACTAAATTAAAGAAAAAGTCCTATTTCCAAAACTGAATGAAAACAAAGATATGACTTTGCCCAAGAACTTCCACTTTGCCCTGTGCTGATTTATTTATTTATTTATTTTTGCAGATTTCATAAATGCAAAAACAGGAATGGAAAAAAAATAATCAAACAAGCTATCTCTCAAAAATGTAGTGATGAAGATGAAGAATAAATATGGAAACTGAGTTCTGAAGATTCAATTAATAAATTAATAAATAATATACTTTTTGTAGGATTTTCTTGTGTGTTTTCTGTGCGTGTTTAAATGAAGTTCTCCAGAAAATCTGTTTGCAAATAACATTAGAAATGTGAAAGTCAACTGTTGCAATGTATGTTTTTGCTCTGAAGATGTGTAATAGTGTTTGATTTATAGAGAACCTAAGGAATTATATTATTATTTTTTATTATTATACTATTATTATTTACAGAAAATCTTTTATTTATTTATTTATTTATTTATTTTTATTTAGTCGTTGCCAATTATTTTTATTATTTTCTCCCAATTTGGAATGGCCAATTGTTGTATTATGCTCAGCTCACCGCTACCACCCCTGCGCTGACTCGGGAGGGCGAAGACGAACACACGCTGTCCTCCGAAGCGTGTGCCGTCAGCCTTTTTTCACATTGCGGACTCACCATGCAGCCACCCAAGAGCTACAGCGTCGGAGGACAACGCAGCTCTCGGGCAGCTTACAGGCAAGCCCGCAGGCGCCCGGCCAGACTACAGGGGTCGCTGGTGCGCAGTGAGCCGAGGACACCCTGGCCGACCTAAACCCTCCCCCTCCGGGCGACGCTTGGCTAATTGTGCTGGGAGCTCCCGTCCACAGTCGGCTGTGGAATAGCCTGGACTCGAACCTGCGACGTCCAGGCTATAGAGCGCATCCTGAACTCAATGCGGAGCGCCTTTACCGGATGCGCCACTCGGGAGCCCTATTTACAGAAAATCTAATAGGAATTTTGATAGAAATCCAATAAAAAAAAAAATCCTGCTGGAATCCCATAGAAAAAAACCCAGTAGGAAATCCAATAGAAAAATCCAATAAGGAATCCAATTAGAATCCAGTAGAAAACCCTATTGTAATCCAGTAGAAAATCCTATAGGAATCCTATTGGAATCCCGTAGAAAATCCTACTGGAAAGTTTCCAAAACCATATATGATTTTTCTATTGGATTTCCTAATAGATTTTTTCTATGGGATTTCCAATAGGATTTTTTCACTAGGGTGTAAAGAAAAATATCTTTAAATATGTTACGTTTAGATTTTGTTTTTAATAGGCCTACTTTTAAATCTATTTTTCTGAAGTGTTTACTGACATTTTTCAAATACTATCTCTAATGTTTTAAAGTTATTATTAGTAATAGTAGTTAATTTAACTTTAATAATATGAAATGAAATAATTCGGTTTGTATTTGCATTCAGCAACATGTGAAAAACAAATACAAACAAGAAGTTTATGAAAGCAACAAAAAACGACAACTTTTTAATGAAAAAAAAATATTGTAGCCTACTTCAATAGGATCATTAGCCTGCTATGTTATAATAAACCAAAACAATAAAAAATAATAACGATCTGGTGCTCTCTTGCCTTTTTCAATGAATATAATTTAATTAATAGAGAATAAAAACAATAATATATAATATCGTCCTTCTGGAGTCCTCTTAATGCCTTTTAATTTGTTTGTTTTTTTAAACCATTTAAATGCAAAACCATAACAAAACATGTATACAGGCTTTTTTTATTTATTATTTATCCTGCGGTTGCCTTTAATTAAGTTTTCTGCATGTACTACTTTGTATATGATGTAGAATACGTGAATGTAAACATCTAACACTAGTATGTACAATACTCTTTCAAATAAACGTGTTATGATTTTGAATGTACAGTGCTTAGGGCAGTATTATTATTGCTTGCACCCCAACACCACTTTCTTTACAAATTAAGCACTGGCACTGCGGTTTAGTCCCATATTTCTCAATTTCTGTGAAATCTTTTGGTAGACTTTATTGTTTTGGACAGTACAACCTTGTGATCCATTCTCAAAACAGATCCACACCACTCCTCTGTGTGCCTGTCCACTGAATTTGTCATCAAGTTCCACAGTGCAGCTTTTACTTTGAACAGTAGTGCGAATACAACTGAGCTGCACTGGGTGGGCTGGCTCTGGTGTGCAAGTGTGAAAAGGCTTTCAGTGGCAGGGGTGGGATTTGAACCACTGGCCTTCTGCTTACAAGCCCTGGACTTTAACCACTGGACCACACTGCCTTCTTCTTACATAACCCTTGTGCAGTTCAATACTTTTGCATCAACAAAATTACAATGGACACATTTTTACCTGCCTGGTAGCCTTCCTCAGAATATGCAACTTGCCTGTTTATGGTAGTATTATGGTAGACGTTTCTGGATGTATGCCTCTCCGCAAATTGCATGTCGTTTTGAAGCACTGTGTTTTTAATATATTTTCACGTTTAAAATTCTGGCTCCCTGTTAAATATGTAGTCTTGCCTGCCTACAGTTCCCCTGTATCCTGACAAAACGTGCAAAACATGGATTTTTTTTTTTAACATTGTCAAACTTAAGCCAGGGAAAATCTTTTAGCTACTGTTGGTTTAACTTGTATGTTCTTTTGCTACTTACAACTCTGAACACGCTGTAACTAACATAGCCCTTCTCGAAGTTCCCTGTTCACTTTCATCTTCTGACATACCTTCATTGCTCACTTCTACTGAAGACGCTGACATATCTGAATTTTGTTCATCACAGTTGTCTTTTGAAACCTCTCCAATCACATGAAAATAATTTGTTATTTTCTTCATTTGACAGGATTTCAAACGGTCTGGAAACGAGTAGCCATCGCACTGATAAATCAATGAAATTGGCAGCGTATGGGATTTGTTTTTTTTTAATGTGTGATTAACAGTGGGTAGTGGACACCAATAAACTACATTCCCAGAGTACATTACAATTGAGCTATGAGAGTTTAGATTTGACTGTGCTTTTTTTAATACTTTCAGCTGAAAAAAAATCACGTTTATTTTTTTAGTCAACCTTTCTCACAAGCATTCTTTTAGTCTCATATGCAATAACTGTCGTGCTACTGGATGACACAGAAGGCTCTCCCCAGCAGCTGTAACAAAAACTGTTGTATGCTTATATGTTAGTGCTTGTTCTGATTTGTCCTGAGATCCACCAAAAATCTTTTACAATCCACCTATGGATCGTGATCCACGTATTGGCCACTACTGGTTTATATAATCAGTCAAAAACATTAATAAACCATTGCCCTGGGGAGCTGGCACCACTGATGTAAGTCTGTATCCCATGGGTTATTCTACAGATTAACAAATGAAAATAAATCTATAAACCTGGAGACCAGCGTTCATTCCTCATTCACTACCACTACTGTATATTATATTAAGGATTTTGACATACTTTCTCAAGTTTCTTTTGCCATGGTGATAACATTTTACAATTATGTTGTTGACATGAGCTTAAATATATTTACCCAATTGGCCATTTTTTCCCCCACAGCCCCTCTTGTCACTTTAAATATATTAAAGCTAACTTATTTCTGAGGTTTGAGATATTCTAGATGTGCTATTTGTTTCTCTTGGAAGACAAACTCACCTTAGGCCAAAGTTGACCAGTAGGAAAGAGCGTCCAATTTAACAGGCCACATGATTGACTGTGTGAATATTAACATGATTTTAATTATTGTTCCTTGTTTGAAACAATGTTTTACAACTGGTTGTTAGTTCAGTTGCATTATATTTATTCATAGCATTTGTACCCGGTACAGTACATACAATATCTCAATAAGGTTTATACCACATGTTAGTGAATACTTGTGAGGAGCTCAGAAATAAATAAAATAAAAAAACACAATAGGGAAAATAGTGTCACTTACCAGATTTTTACTTTTTACTTTGCTGGACGTTGCTAGCTTGTGTTATCAGTTAGTAGCAGCTTGCAAGACGTTGGCTATCTTCACTTCTTGATCACTGTCCATTGGCAGAGTGAGTCCAAGTACAGACCTATTGTGAACTGCACTAGGCCATAAACTCATTTAAATATTGGTGTCTAACTGCTTCTGGCCGGTGCAGTGAATCCATTTTCTGTGTATTCTATTTCTGCATGAGGCAGCCCTTTGTTTACCGGTACTATTTCAGTGGCTGTAGGGACTCTGTCTCTTCCTGCTACATGATCTCTGTCAAGGTGGGTTCCTGGATAAGGAAGTAAAACCTGATCTAGTTAATGATGTGAAATAGAATTGCAAAACATTTGGTGGCTAACAAGCACTAAATTGCCATGTTTCAATATAAATAAATGACAAGTATTAATGTCAGTCAGTTAATGTCCTGGGGATCAGGGGCGGTGGGTGGGGTTACAGCCTTGTGACAACACACACACACACACACACACACACACACACACACGCACTGCATCTTGGGACTGTCTGGAAACGATGAACGATGACATGTAAAGCTCCCAAGTGTCCCCTCTGCTATCACAGCCTGTTTGCTATCCTCTCTAGATGAGACTAAGCTTGCCGATTCAATTTGTTTCCTACTAATGGTTGTCAAGAAAGTGAGAATTGAAATTACCTGAACCATTTTCACAGCAGCAGATTGATTTGGGCATGTGTATATATCCATTCTTTTTAATTCATACTGTGAAAAATAATTTTAGCATCACTGTTTAAGACTGAGTCCCTTTACCAAGAAATAATGGCACTTAAAGCAGCAGCGTCTCACAATTTTGTTCTGTTTTACAATTGTAAGTCACCCTGGATAAGGGCGTCTGCTAAGAAATAAATAATAATAATAATAATAATAATAAAATATAATTTGTGTCTAATTTAATAATATCATATGTGGAATAATGATTATGTCTAGAAAACAGTTGGAGTTCAGTGTCTTGTAAACATGGTGCCAATTATTGTGAACACTACCATGTACTTCAGTGTACAAGTAGCAGCAGTATGGGATGGCTTGCATGGAAATATGGAATGTAAGGAGTTCTAGCAATGACCATACAGTTCCCTTATTCGTTTGTTGAAGATCTTAATTTTTTTAGTTTGTTTTTTGCTTCAGCTTGGAATGTGTAGACATTTCAAAGACAACACTATAGATAAATAGCTGCTGCTGCTTCCTGGTACCGACCTAATCAGTATATGTTCTGAAGTTCGACTCTAGCAACAATCAGACAATGGGGCAATTTCCATGGAAAAATAAGTCACCTTTTTCTCACTCTATACCCACCATTTAGTCGTACAGTGTTTTAGATGCGCTGTGACAGGGGGGAGATCTGTGCTGGCTATCGGGCGCATGCGTGATCCTGCAGAGGGGGTCGGAAGCCCTGTTTTGACCCACCTGTCAATGATGACGTTGACACAAAGAGGCTGAGCAAGGGTGTGTCGCGCGAAACTTTTTCGAGCGGAAGCTGTGGCCGGAGAATTGGCATAACACAGAGAGTGAAAGTTTATGGACTTTCACTATCTATGATAACAGCAAGCGGCAGTGGAGATCCAGAAACGGTAGCAGAAACGGCTGAAGAGGCCAGCCGTATTACTAGTTACCACGTACCCATACTGGTAAAGTATAGTCCCGGGGACGTTATTTAATTTAGCTCATGTGGTGATCTGGGCACCCCAAAGAGTATTGAGGAATAGGAAAACATTATTAGATCTTGTGCCTCGCAGGTTAGTGGAGGTAACGAGACCCTTAGCACTTATATTTGTAGCTTTACTTACAGAGTTTTGTTTTCTGTTTTGATTTCCCCTTTTCATTATGGATTATTATTTCACCAGGTACATTACCTCAGGGGTGCCATTGTTGGTAGTAACCCTGAGGGTAGAAAATAAATAAATAAATCTTGTGTGCCTGTGCAGCGTCTCAAAAACAATCTCTGACTCCCAGGTTATAAGTGAATCACCCACACACCCTCTCACACACACACTTCCTATAGTGATGAATGTGCGTGGTATGTGCTGGGACATCACTGGTTCATTGTTACAGTCTGTGCTCTCCATGGGTATGTCTGCCATGAAGATCACTCAGAAGGCAGCTTGTTTAGACTTGTTCCTGTATTAATTCAAAATAAATTCGAGTGGGAGTTTCTGTGGGTATGTTGAGAAAAACATTAAAAAAAACAAAAAAACAATAGAAAGCCTATAGTAGTTAGTTCTTGTTAAACTTTATATCCATCATTGTCTAGTCATTTACAATTAGATATTGTTAAGATACATCATTATTAGGGTAAAACATATTGAGGTGGTGGTGGTTCACCCCATAGGACTCAGGTTATTTTCAAAAATTGGTAAGTGAATTAAGAGTAAATTTACTCACTCACTTGAAAGTGTAAATCTGCTTCACTTTTGCTTAGTTCAGTTAAGTAAATATGCACACAGTGTGATTTGCTCTTTTCATTCCATAATCAGAGCAAGAGAGATTTAATCAGCATAATTTAAAAAACTTTGAATAACACATTTTATGTCACATAAAGAGGGGGAAAAGTCTTATACACCATCCACTCGATATATCGTGGGTGTTGGGGTCCAATACAAATCCGCTATATATCGAGGGCTGCGATATAAACAAATAGGCTAACAAATATTGTACAACCACTCCCTCATTTTATCTTGGGCATCAGGGTCCAATATAAATCCCTTACGCAACCCGCTTTTTCTCATTTTTCATATAAAAAGCAGCACACTGTTTTAATTCGTACTGTGGAGGGTAATTGCTTCTCATCAGCTTAAGTCTCCACTTAATTTCATGAATCATCCTTTCCTTTCTCAAATGCCCAAACCGTCCTAATACTGTACACAGAAAAAATATGGAAATGGGAGCCATAATGAAAATAAATAAATAAATAAAGCTATTGTATTTTTTATTTAAATGATTACTCATAGTTGTAAATGGCAGATATTGTATCTGTGGCAGTGTCTGTTAAAATGCCTTTGAATTCCATTATTCCCAAAAAAGGTAAATGACACTCAATCCTTTTCTTTATTGTGTAGCAAATCCCTGAATAATAAAATGGCTGGGATATTATCTAAAGTATGGTTGACTGAAAGAAAAATAAAATCAGTTTAAAGCAAGTAAAAATAGCAGTGTTGTCAGGCTCTTCTTGAAACTGCTTTTGTTTAGATGGAAGGACCATGAAAGGTTTTCTTCACAAATTGAATACACAGAATGGGACCTTGGCCAGGGGTCCAAATCGTTTTGAAAATTGGTAATGAACTGTTTTGAAACTATCATCATCTATGGTTGCTAAGGAATAAAAAAAAAATATTGTTGTTTCCTGAGGAATAGAGGATGAGCTTTAAACAACCGTTAGAAGTATTGGGGGGAAATAAAACACCTTTTAATTCACAAAACCAATATTAATGAAATAAATTATACATCAAATCACCCCTGGGGGAAAATACCAAGGATTAATTGAGGTAAATGGTGTCTGTTTAGCTTTGTTTAGATTTTTAAAGTAGACATCCTTAATATTTGTATTATTATTATTGTTGTTGTTTGGTTCTAGTTTTGTCAAGGTGTTTTTATCCTTTAAACAAATCAAAGGAATTAAAGACTGGTTTGAATATAAGACCCCTGGTATTCTCTTCTGAGGATGTTCAAGAACCATTTATTGGCAGTTAATAGTTAAGAATATGAACACACATTTCTCACAAGGAACAATCCAGGGAGGTGCATATTAGCATGTATGACTATTGTTGTTTAGTTCATTAATTTAAGAAATCAAATAAGGATATCCATATCTATTAGATTTGGGTTATTTTTAACATACAGAAGTTAATGAAAGCGGCAGTACTGACATTAAACAACAATGACATATATATATATATATATTAGCACACTGTGAATATGCTCCATGGGGGTCTGATGTGCCATGGAAACGCACCTTGGGTAGCTGTCAAAGATATTTAATTATTCAAACTGAATCATTTCCACTATTTATATTCAAGATGCAATACAACAAGGATATTAACTGACATGAAAATGATAACAGATAGAAGGCCATAAGAAGATGTCTATATTCAAATTAAATTAAACTATTGTCGTTTTCAATATGATTTAGCAGCACGTGTATCTCACAATTACATACTGTAGATATAGACAGAATGATTTGGTGCCAATATCCTTAAAATATCAAATAACAAAAACTATGATAACTACATTATGTGATTTCATTTAATGCAAACACTGCATAAAATGCAAAATAAAAAAAACATCAGGTATCTTTATCATAGTTTTTGTTTGTTTTGTTTTTTTGGAACTTTTTTTTGGAAAAGCTGCTATAAAGATAGTGGCCCCATAATTACAATTAAATCATAGAGCACATTAAGTGAGAATGAACCACAAGGGTTTGCTTCTGACACTAGAGGGCAAGTCATTCAAACACTTGTAAACTTCCCCCTAACTGGACTTCTCTACAAGTCGATCAACTCAACCTAAGATATTCTATATACAAAGATACTCAACTCCCCCTTTACTTTCCTCACGCTGCAAGCAAAGGATTATGGGGTATAAAGATACCTCAGGAGACATTTTCAATGGAGCCATGTCAAATTTTGCAGATTTTTGCTGTAAATTTCACTTTTGCCCAAGGTGTTTTGAACAAAATGGCAAGATTTAGGAATTATGACAGTATGTAATTATTAGGGGTGGGCATCGATATGAAAATTGTATATCGATATCATGCACGTATTTCGATAGCGATAATATCGAAGTCTTCCAAAACACAGAAAAATATATTAACACAAATGCAATATGAAACATATATACACATAGACGTTAGCAGATATTTATACAAGAAAAGCAATAACTTACTTTAACTTAGTGGTGCTTTGCTTCACAATATCCATGGAGAAAAACAAGGTCTTGTTATATTGTTTTACTATTCCATGCCATCATCAGCCACCTCAACACTGAAATATGATATACTTCACTGCGCAGGCTAGCCAATCCAGAAGTAATTTAATCGTCTCTGCCTATAAATGCACGACACATCTAAAAATATTAAGTACGGTGTCATGCTGAATGTTGCATTATTTTGAGATGTGTTTTGATGTTTTAATAGTACATCTTATTTATAATACCGAAAGTTCACGTTAAAAATACTAACAGTGTAAGTTATAGCATGGAAAATGAACCACACTGACACATGCGCATATCTCACAATAATCCCAATAGTGCTTAATACAGCATGCAAATAGCATTCGGTACCTTGCGAGCACGTTCTGAATGGAAGAAAAAAAAAATATGTATATATATGAAATTATTTAAGCCGATTTTCTTGTTTATTATGTTTTTTGAGTTACGTTTGTTTTGTGGTGTGTATCCCTTTTAAAAAAATACAGTCCTGTTTCTTAATTAGTTGATGCACGCACTTTTTGAAAACAGGGTATAGTTTCCGGTAAGGGATTGGCCGGTGAGAGGAAACAGGTGAAGAAAGTGGAGCAGAGCATATAGTCCATGGGCCAAGACCAGAATTTTCACATATCGGTACCACCTGAGGTGGCAAAATATCATTGTGATTTTTGTTAAGGTCTATGTCTATGGATTATATTTTGATATGATAACCATGGCAGAGCAGCAGCTTAGTGGTAGTTTACATATCTGAACATATCCACCCTCAGAGTGACATTTTTGCAACAGGATAGGCATTATGATGTATGAAAATGTATGAAAGGATCAGTCTGGACTTTTCTGAATATCATTGCATATATGCTAGACCAAGGAAACACATGTATTGACATGATCAAACTATTAAATGTCATCAAAATAGTCTTGGAACTGAGATGTGGTCATTTAAATATGAAATCGCACCCTGTTTTTTAGCCATTTTTCCACCACTGTTGGATTTATTTTGTTATAATTCAACCATAAACATGGCTATCACGATTGTTTTTCACTTGTTTTTCACTTTATCCCATTCCCCTGTTATATGTGGTGCAAAAATTGTGCAGAAATTAAAAAAATTGAAGCTGTTATGGGCAAGAATTTTGGAATTTCACTGAATCAATCTTTTATTGTTATAAACTATAAACATGAACTTATTAATGTGTTTAGAATAATGTAACTGCTACCAACATGTTTTAATCTCTTTAGTTTGGGCAATTTTACACTGTACCCTGTATAAAATGCTGTGGGAGTACATGTGTGATGGACCAGGTCGTTACCGCAGTTGAAGCAGGTAGGCAGGCAGGTGAGGGGCGTAATGGAAGCACGGTGACACAGAGATGTGGTGAACACGGCACACTGGCACGCAGTATTTATTAACAATAACACAAAATAACAAACTCGTGCACGCTACCAACAATGGTAAAACGTACCGAAAAATAAAGCAAAAAAAAACACTGACAATAAATTAAAGTGCGCGGCTCCTCACAGAAGACGTGCATGGCTTTGCAGTAGCCCTGATCAAACTGATCAACTGGTTTTTATACGTGCTCCACCGAGACACACCAACCAGCTTAATTAAAAGCTGATCTTGGATGGCACATGCACATACACATACTAATTTACAATTCATTAAATTCACAAAATATATACAAAAGTAATGTGCAGGGCTTTCACCCTGTCACAACATGTCATTGTGCTAAAATGACAGTTTATACTTCACAAGTCAGAACTTGGACTTATCTCTGTAAACATAAACTGGTAGGTAATTAGAACAGCACTGATACTTTTCAATGTAACATTAATATCTTCATTTCCACCAGGTTATGGTCATGTTTTAGTAATATTAACCAATCAACATAGTCTTGGCTGTATAAAACATTCTGTACATATAAACCGGTTTAGCAACGCATGTAACTAGTGTACAGCTATGAAACTGTGGACAGCCAAAGACTTCAAATAAAAAGGTTCAAAGCAAAGGAACATATATGATATATACAATACAGTTTTTGTAATAATAAACCCGCTATACTTCATTCAAGTGGCCTGCTTGCATTTGTATCACCCACATCTGGTCTGCTACCCTTTTTAACCCCTTACCCTACTATAAGCTAATTCCTGCTGAGCTATGCAACATTTTAATTTTCATCATCACTCCCATAGTCAATGCCATCATCATCAGAGCCCCCCAGTTCGACTGTGACCTCTTCATCTTTTTTTTCTGGTTACTGCATGTCTGCAGGTTGCACATGTCAGTGCAGGTCAGTCCATTCACAAGGCACGTGCAGCTTGGCAATTTACAGGAACGCACACACTTGCATGACAACAGCTCCAAAACTGCATCTGGAGCTGGTGGTGCACGCATCCACTCAATGACAAGATTGCCATCATCATCTGTCGTCCAACCACACCCTTTTGGGTCTGGTACAATTGGATGGTTCTGAAGACAACGCCTCCAAATGGCTGCCTGGTAGTTGGCCCGAAGGGTGTGCAGAAAGAGACAAAAGAAGTCTTTGCATGGTGGAAGCTGACTGGACTCCACTTCTCTTCGCTTCACATTACTTTTGTATATATTTTGTGAATTTAATGAATTGTAAATTAGTATGTGTATGTGCATGCGCCGTCCAAGATCAGCTTTTAATTAAGCTGGTTGGTGTGTCTCGGTGGAGCACTGTGACAGGATAGCGTGTGTGGTGACGTCAGGCAGAAGCAGGACGGGAAACTGACACCAAGGAGCACTGCAGTTAAAGGTGGCGTTTGCCGTTTTTATTAACAAAAAATAAATAAAACGTTCAAACAAAAACACTTGCTCACAGAGCGAAAATAAAAGGTTTGAACAAAACAAAATCACGAACACAAAAATACATAAACAAAGGTCAGGCTGGGCAGATTGCCTTCACTGTTCCTATGTTTCTTTTATTAAGTTTCGTTTTCGTTTTTACTCGCCGTCTCTCTGCTCTCTCGTTCCTCCTCTGAACTCCCACCCCGAGCTGGAGAGCTGCAGGCTTTTTATAACAGGTGACCATCTCCCGATTAGCAGCAAATTAAATCACCTAATTAATTCGGGAGATGGCCACCTTCTGCACGAGTTTTTAAATAAATGCTACGCCGTAAAAATACAAAACAACCGCGCGCCGTCATATAAATACAATAAATCATAATAAAAAAACAAAATAACACAAAGGGGGAGGGGGAAACCCCGTTCTGAAAATAAATAAACAAATGAATGTACAGGGCACCTCGCCCCTGTTACATATATCCCCCTTGTGCAACGCACACTTGGCCTCAACGGCCACCTCCCCCTCATTCTCAAAGTCCCGGAAGAGGGGAAGCACAGTGTCCATGGGGGTGGCCATGGTGGGAGGTCCGCACCCCCAATTCTTCGTGGCCGGCGGCTCCCTCTTCGGGGCTCCCGCCACACTCTATCCTGCCGCGAAAGTGCGGCTGGGGAGCTGGTCTCCTGACCTCCCCCCCTTTCTTCATGACCGGCAGTTCCCCTCCATTGGGGCTCTGGCCATCAATTTTTCCCCGTGAAAATGCGGCTGGGGGGAGCTGGTCTCCTGACCTCCCCCCTTTCCTCATGGCCGGCAGTTCCCCTCCATGGGGCTCCGGCCATCCAATTTCCGCCGCGAAAATGCGGCTGGAGGAGCTGGTCTCTGACCTCCCCCCTTTCTTCATGTGTCCCCTTCATGGAGCTCCGGCCACAGCAAAGCAGAGCCCTGGCGACCCGAGGCAGCAGAGACCTCGGGAGGCAACCCCAGGCAGGCGAAGCAGGGGGACCCCATGGAGGAGGCAACGGAGCTCCAGCAGCACTCTGGACCCCTCGGAGGCAGAACTCGCGGAGGGGAGCCCCAGGCCATGCGGAGCCACAGGCAGCGGCAGCGAGCCACAGGCAGCCCCCGGCGTGCGCGGAGCCCTGTAGCCCCAGGTTTGCGGAAAAGGCAGCCCCAGGCGACGCGGAGCGGCTGGCAACCCCAGGCGATGCGGAGCCACAGGCAGCCCCAGGCGATGCGGAGCGGCTGGCAACCCCAGGCGATGCGGAGCGGCTGGCAACCCCAGGCGATGCGGAGCGGCTGGCAACCCCAGGCGGCGCGGAGCGGCTGGCAACCCCAGGCGATGCGGGAGCGGCTGGCAACCCCAGGCGATGCGGAGCGGCTGGCAACCCCAGGCGATGCGGAGCGGCAGGCAACCCCAGGCGATGCGGCGCGACAGGCAGCCCCGGGCGATGCCAGACAGGCATCCTTGGGCGAAGCGTGGCAGGCATCCTTGGGCGAAGCGTGGCAGGCATCCTTGGGCGGCGAGGCAGGCATCCTTGGGCTTAAGCGAGGGGGGGAGTCAGGACAAGCTGGGGTGCGGGTGTTGGCCCTCTTCTCGACCTCTGCGGCCGGGCAGTTCTTCCCCGTGCTTCCCTCAGCAGCCTATGCAAGGGCTGCTGAGGACCGCCAGCAATTAGTCCTGGTCCTTCTGTTGAAGGGAGAGGCAGCTCCTGCTCCTCTCCCCTGATAGTGATGGAGGCAGAGGCAGCTCCCCGCCTCCCTCTACCAGCAGGCATTCATCCGTGATGGTGGGGAAGTGATACCAGCAGGCATTCATCCTCTGCTGGTGGGGGAGTGATACCAGCAGGTATTCATCCTCTGCTGGTGGGGAGTGATACCAGCAGGTATTCATCCTCTGCTGGTGGAAAGGGACCCAGCAGGTATTCACCCTCTGCTGGTGGACGGGAACCCAGCAGGTATTCACCCTCTGCTGGTGGACGGGAACCCAGCAGGCATTCACCCTCTGCTGGTGGACATGGCGGAGGCAGAGGCAGCTCCTGCTGCTCTGCTCCTGCCGGTGGAGGTGGCGGAGGCAGAGGCAGCTCCTGCTGCTCCTGCCGGTGGAGGTGGCGGAGGCAGAGGCAGCTCCTGCTGCTCTGCTCCTGCCGGTGGAGGTGCCGGTGAAGTTGGCGGAGGCAGAGGCAGCTCCTGCTGCTCTGCTCCTGCCGGTGAAGGTGGCGGAGGCAGAGGCAGCTCCGGCTGCTCTGCTCCTGCCAGTGAAGGTGGGAGCATCGTGATAGTCTCCTGGCGATGGAGGTGGGAGCAGCGTGTAGTCTCCTGGCGACGGAGGTGGGAGCAGCATGTAGTCTCCCCTTTGCAGGGGACTGGTGCTGCTCTGCCTCTCTTGCAGGGGACTGGTGCGGCTCTGCCCTCTTGCAGGAGACTGGTGCGGCTCTGCCTTTTGAAGGGGAAACCAGCAGGCATTCTTCCTCTGCTGGTTGTGATGGGGAAACCAGCAGGCATTCTCCCTCTGCTGGTGGAAGTGGGAACAGCAGGCATTCTTCCTCTGCTGGTGGCTTGGGTCCTCGGGCTGTGGAAGCCCGACTTCCCTCTCTTCGGGCTGTGGGCCGACTGACTCCTCCCTTTTGGGCTGTGGACGCACCGACTCCTCCCTTTTTGGGCTGTGGACGCACCGACTCCTCCCTTTTGGGCTGTGGCACTTTTTGGGCTGTCCCGACTCCCCCCTCTTGGGCTGTGGACGTTCGGGCTCCCCCACTCAGGCGTAGGACGTTGGGCTCCTCCCACTCAGGCGTGGGACGTTCGGGCTCCTCCCCTCAGGCTGTGGGACGTCAGGCTCCCCGCTTGGGCTGTGGACGCTCAGGCTCCTCCCGCTTGGGCTGTGGACGCTCAGGCTCCTCCCGCTTGGGCTGTGGACGCTCAGGCTCCTCCCGCTTGGGCTGTGGACGCTCAGGCTCCTCCCGCTCAGGCATAGGACGTGGCAGCAAGGGCTCCTCTTCTTCATCCTGCATGGGGCATAGGGCCAACGTGTGCCCATATGCCCCACAGCCAGGGCACCACTCCCCCCATCCCAGTCTTTGGGCCATTGCCTGTAGGGTCCTGTGGACGGAGCAGGGTATGATGGTGTGGCTAGTTTGGCCACAGTCGAAACACCACAGCCCTGCTTCCGCCTTTCTCCCTTTGCCCTCCTGTGCTCCTCTCCAGCCTCTTCTCCCCATTTCTTCTCCTTTTTTTTTTTTCAAAAAAAAAAAAAAAAACTGCGGTTCCCGCTCTGGCCTGAGTCCTGGAGGCGCTGTAGATCCCACGCAGGACACCACGTGTGACAGGATAGCGTGTGTGGTGACGTCAGGCAGAAGCAGGACTGGAAACTGACACCAAGGAGCACTGCAGTTAAAGGTGGCGTTTGCTTTTTTATTAACAAAAAAATAAATAAAACGTCAAAAAAAAACACTTGCTCACAGAGTTTAAAATAAAAGGTTTGAACAAAACAAAATCACGAACACAAAAATACATAAACAAAGGTCAGGCTGGGCAGATTGCCTTCACTGTTCCTATGTTTCTTTTATTAAGTTTCGTTTTGTTTTACCGCCGCCTCTGCTCTCTCGTTCCTCCTCTGAACTCCCACCCCGAGCTGGAGAGCTGCAGGCTTTTTTTTTTATAACAGGTGACCATCTCCCGATTAGCAGCAAATTAAATCACCTAATTAATTCAGGAGATGGCCACCTTCTGCACGAAGTTTTTAAATAAATGCTACCGTAAAAAACAGAACAAAACAACCGGCGTCATATAAACAATAAATCATAATAAAAAACACAAAATAACACAAGGGCGGAGGGGGAACCCCCGTTCTGAAAATAAATAAACAAATGAATGTACAGGGCACCTCGCCCTGTTACAAGCACGTATAAAAACCAGTTGATCAGTTTGATCAGGGCTACTGCAAAGCCATGCAGTCTTCTGTGAGGAGCCGCGCACTTTAATTTATTGTCAGTGTTTTTTTTTTGCTTTATTTTTCGGTACGTTTTACCATTGTTGGTAGCGTGCACAAGTTTGTCATTTTGTGTTATTGTTAATAAATACTGCGTGCCAGTGTGCCGTGTTCACCACATCTCTGTGTCACCGTGCTTCCATTACGCCCCTCACCTGCCTGCCTACCTGCTTCAACTGCGGTAACGACCTGGTCCATCACACATGTACTCCCACAGCATTTTTAGGGTACAGTGTAAAATTGCCCAAACTAAAGAGATTAAAAATGTTGGTTGCAGTTAAATTAAAACACATTAAAAGTTCATGTTTATAGTTTATAACAATAAAAGATTGATTCAGTGAAATTCCAAAATTCTGAATGCCACATCAGTTACGCTGGAATTGCCCATAACAGCTTCAATTTTTTAAATTTCTGCACAATTTTTGCAACACATATACTTGAATAACAGGGGAATGGGATAAAGTGAAAAACAAGTGAAAAACAATCATGATAGCCATTTTTATGGTTGAATTATAGTAAAATAAATCCAACAGTGGTGGAAAAATGGCCAAAAAACAGGGTGCGAATTCATATTTAAATGACCACATCTCAGTTTCAAGACTATTTTGATGACATTTAATAGTTTGATCATGTCAATACATGTGTTCCCTTGGTCTAGCATATGTGCAATGATATTCAGAAAAGTCCAGACTGATCATTTCATACATTTTAATACATCATAATGCCTATTCAGTAACGAAAAAGTCACTCTGAGGGTGGATATGTTCAGATGCTGTAAACTACCACTAAGCTGCCACTCTGCCATGGTTATCATATCAAAATATAATCCATAGACATAGACCTTAACAAAAATCACAATGATATTTTGCCACCTCAGGTGGTACCAATATCTAGTCTGGCCCATGGACTAATAGGAGAGAGAGTACACAGGTTGTGGATTTGTTCTTTTTCTTGATTTATAGCTATGGAATGTTTGAAATACATTTCTTAATCGGGTTCTTAGAAAACGAAAAAGGCCATTCAATGGAATAAAATGGTTCAATAATACTTTAGTGTATGGTGTTTGCCTACGAGACTGACAATGATTGGTATGTATAGGGTTTGTTGTATATTAATATAAAATAAAACTTGATTATACTGCGTTTATATTTTTAGCAGTATTAGCATATGCTTATGTTATTTTTTTTATCCCACGATATGGAAATTATTATCGATATCTATATCATATCAAAATATCGATATTGGTGCCCACCCCTAGTAATTATTATGGAAATAGCTATTTTCTGATTGGATTGTTGTATATCAGGGATCTGCATCCGAGGTAAACCACCTGGGTTACTGGTGTTGGTAGGGAATCAGGACATTGTACACCACTTGCTAGCCATGGTTCTGAATTCTTCCTGTCCATATTTTGTTGTGGTATGTTTTTTTCTTGTTTGTTTGTTTATTTGTATAACTATATTTATGATTTATTTGCAACACTTTGTTTGATAAATTCCAATCTGGATTAAAGTAAGATTAGTGCAGAACGAAATGAGAAACAAAACAAACTATAGCACTTTTAAATACCAAAGTGAAATGGTTTTGAATGGTAAAGGGTACTGTACTCCATATTTTTACTATTGCAAATTGAATGCACAGCGCTCTCAGTTTATCAAGTAGGGATGAAGGAAGTGGTTTGAAGAAAAACCTGCACAGTAATTGAGTGTTCTTCTCAACTCCCAAACCACCCCCAATCTGCATATTTTTAAGGTTGACCAAGTGATCACCTCTGGTGGAGTTAGTACTGGGAGGTGTGATGGAAGTTAAGAGTGGGACGCTTCAGTGAAGTTAGTTTGATTGACTTGCCCCCAAGATCAATCCAGTCAGAATTTTATGTATGTAAATCTCTTTTGCAATTTTACTAGAATAATAATACCAACATCCTTTAAAAGTTGCATGACAGATGAATCCATTATTTATTCAATACAAACGATGATTACATTAAACTACCTTGACACTGCTGTTTTTTCCTTGTTGCTCCTTACTTCTGCTACCCGCAGTTTCTATGAATTTGCAATACACTTTTTTTTTTCTTCTTAAATGTCATGGAAACGATTAGTAATGGCTGGTTCGTGGCATAATCACTTCTCAGGTAAATGTTCACTGACAACTTCTAATTCATGCAGTAAAATGTTCTAGTACAGTATGTTGAGGGAGTCAGTTATTGCTATCTGAAAATCACCAGTATGCAGACCATGCTAACCATGTAATTTCCATAAAATGTACAGTTGTTTTGTTTGTAGTTGTTATTTGTCTCAGTCCAATCAACAGAATGTAGGAGGTCTTAATGAAAGGCAAAAGTAAACTACAAGCTTTTATTAGTAAATCAATAAGGAGGCCATAAATATCAAGTAAGAGGAAAAGAGCCAACAAATAAGCTGGTCTGGGTTTAGCATGTGAAGAAACTGATATCTGTAGAATAAACCGCCCAAACTGTGTGGACTGCCCATCTGCTGTGTGTTAACATGAACATGTAATTGTAGTACTGTACTGCCAATTTAGCCACTGTATAATCACATAACAACATGGTGCATTGATGTAGGGATTATGTTTTATGCAAGAAAGAGGTTGAACAAATTAACTATTAAAAAATCTACCATCATATCTTCAAGAAGTTCACCATGCTGTTGTACAGGGTGTATTAAAAGTTCTAGCCCAAGACAAAAGAAACATTAAATCACTGTGAGCAGGACTTTTGAAAATGCAAAACCCCATGTGTTGCTTCGTCAGGCATCCGCACTGGGGCTAATATATATAAAACCAAAAAAAAATGTAAAGCCCATGGGCCAGTTGCACAAAATGTCTGAAATGCTTTTAAAATCACTTATTGGACTTAAAATTGAAGCCCAAAATAAATATTGCACAAAACATCTTCATTTGAGCCTGGTCTTCAATTTAAATAATTTTCTAAGCCTCCCCCTCACCAGGCTTAAATGGGAAAAAAATCTGTTGCTATAGAAGCCAACATGGCAGCATCACTGATAGCTTTTGCTGAATTTTTAAATTGAAAGGGCATTTCGTACGGAAAGACTATTTAAGGCCAGACACATGCCCTTAGAGCAGGGCTACTCAACCCTGGTCGTGGAGGGCCGCTGTCCCTCCTGGTTTTTGTTCCAGCTATACCCTAAATTACTTAATTGGACCAATTAATCAATTTAGTGTATAGTTTCAGCGGGTCCATGAACAAGTTATTCCCACCAACATCTTTCATTTTTTAACTTAGATTAAGCAGTAGTAAATATATCAAAAAGTGGCATTTTACAATCACACAAGCCTGATTTTACTTTAGTGAAAAGGTTGGCTAGAATAGTTTTTTCATTAAAAACGTGTAACTTAGTTGTTCTTTGCTGATCGAAACATGTACTTACTAATAATTTAAACTCACATTCGTTTAATAATAAACATTTAGGTATGTTATGTCCCTGAATGAGTGAACATAATAAATGCTGATTGGTAAAAAGGATGACTCAATATTTACCAATGTAGCTCATGATCAGTAACGTCGCTACACTGTGGCCGACTGGGGCTGTATTTGTTTACTTTTGCCAGGGGCCGGTGAGATTTTTGGGGGGAAGGGGGTCAGGATAGCAGTGATCCCATTGGCTGGATATCCCTGTCTCAGCCAGGGAAGCCATACACTGTAAAATACAGTAACTTAAGAATGGTTCCACCCGCTTGCCTATTAAGTGACTGCTAATCTGATTGGCTGGATATACGTGGGTTATACGTTCACCGCCGACTCCATACAGCTTTTAAAAAAAAAAAAATACACAAAGTACAGTATGGATGAGGTTAAACATGCATGTTTAGAATTTCTTTAATGTGATCCAGTGCCAAAAGATCACCTCATTCAAGAGCATTATAAACATGGACCCATTCAGACAGTTAACCAGAAAAACAATAGTGGTGAGCGTGGCTTCCAGAGTTCCTATAACTTATTTTAAGATAACTCAGAACTATTGTACATCACAAGGAAAGACAAACTGGTCCCGTTATCAGTGTTGCTTTGCCAGCAGTGCCGTTTACTGGATGCTTGATTCTGTGGTCTTCTTTTTCATTTCTTGTCTTTAGGGCTACACATTTTTAGATCATTATTTACAAAAAATATTTGTAATTAAAGACACAGGGATAATGTGCTCACATTTTTTTGTTCTAGTTAGAACCCTGGCTCAGCATTTTGTACAAGCTGCAATCATGATAGAACATAATTTGGAATTCTGGAGAACAGGGAGTTACAGTAATCAATCCTAGAAGACATAAAGGCATGCACCAATCTCTCAGCATCTTGCTGTGAAAGAAAATGCTTCACCTTGGCAATATTTCTGGTGAAAAAAGTTGCTTTGGCTATGTGGCTCGAAAGAGAGGTCAGGGTCAAAAATGACACCCAGATTCCTCAGATTATCCCGAGGGCATAACTGGGCTGCAGACACAGACATCATCATCATTTTTCCTTTCATCCGAACCTGATGGGAGAGACTATGAACAGAAAAGTATCACGTTATTTATATCTGCTGTTTCTCTTATGTAAATTACACTAGTTAAGGCGATTTAATTGTTGACATCCGCGCTGGGGCTAATATAAGAACACAAAAAAATGTAAAGCCCATATTCCTATTTGCGAGATTATACAGCTTCTCTCTGTTGATAGTTAAAATGATTAAATATAATTACTATACTTGGTATAAGGGTCCTATGTGTGATTGCTATATGTACTGTAGCAACTGTTGTTTAGTTGAGAATCCATGCCTCCATAATGCACCAGAGAACCTTTCTTTACATATCAGCTCACAGGATTGATTTCAAAGCTCTCGTTTCCATTCCAAATTCTCAGTGCTTTATGTTTGGGTAGGACCCCCGAGCCCTGTTTTATTGCAAGCTTATCCTTTTAAAAACTCAATGAGAATACAAGCTAAACACACACACACTGACACTATGGAAAAACCTGTTCTATTGTTGAAAAGCTCAACAGGAACTTCAATATCGCAATGTTCAATCCTCACACATACTGTACATACATACACTATACTGTATATAGGATCAGCTCCTGTCAAAGGCACCCGTTTTCAAACCCCCCTACCAACTTTCACCCAAAGTAATTTCAGGCATTTTTATTACAATGGTATTGTTCTTCATTCATGTCAAAATACAATGTATGGCTTCATGGCCATTGACAAGAGTGCTGCTCTTTTTTCAGCATGTCTGATAATGGTAAAAAATAAACTGTAGGCTTTGTAATAAAGATGTATATCAGTTTGGTTCTCAGAAGAGCTTGGTATGCAAATTTGTTGTCCTAAAAAAAAAAAGAGTTTACATTTTTCATGTTCTTATCCATATTTCCAAATCCTCCTTTCTGTAAATCTACAATGGATAGCCATTTACCATTTACTGTTTTTCATCCTGATTATGAAGCACATAATAATAAATCCCTTAATTTATAGATTGCAGCGTGGGACCTTGCATTTGTATGGATTGACCATATCATAGTTAAGACATTTGTATGATTGCAACAAAATCTGTAGATACAGACGTGCTCAAATTTGTTGGTACCCCTCCACAAAAATCGAAGAATGCACAATTTTCTCTGAAATAACTTGAAACTGACAAAAGTAATTGGCATCCACCATTGTTTATTCCATATTTAATAGAAATCAGACTTTGCTTTTGATTTTTCATTCAACATAATATTGTAAATAATAAAACAAATGAAAATGACATGGACAAAAATGATGGGACCCTTAACCTAATATTTTGTTGCACAACCTTTAGAGGCAATCACTGCAATCAAACGTTTTCTGTAGCTCTCAATGAGACTTCTGCACCTGTTAACAGGTAGTTTGGCCCACTCTTCCTGAGCAAACTGCTCCAGCTGTCTCAGGTTTGATGGGTGCCTTCTCCAGACTGCAAGTTTCAGCTCTTTCCATAGATGTTCGATAGGGATTCAGATCAGGACTCATAGAAGGCCACTTCAGAATAGTCCAATGTTTTGTTCTTATCCATTCTTGGGTGCTTTTAGCTGTGTGTTTTGGGTCATTATCCTGATGGAGGACCCATGACCTGCGATTGAGACAGAGCTTTATGACACTGTCAGTAACGTTTCGCTCCAGAATGCCTTGATAGTCTTGAGATTTCATTGTGCCCTGCACAGATTCAAGGCACCCTGTGCCAGGCGCAGCAAAGCAGCCCCAAAACATAACCGAGCCTCCTCCATGTTTCACTGTAGGTATGGTGTTCTTTTCTTTGAAAGCTTCATTTTTTTCGTCTGTGAACATAGAGCTGATGTGACTTGCCAAAAAGCTCCAGTTTTGACTCATCTGTCCAAAGGACATTCTCCCAGAATGATTGTGGCTTGTCAATATGCATTTTAGCAAATTCCAGTCTGGCTTTTTTTTATGTTTTTCTTTCAAAAGTGGAGTCCTCCTGGGTCTTCTTCCATGGAGCCCACTTTTGCTCAAAAAGCGACGGATGGTGCGATCAGAAACTGATGTACCTTCACCTTGGAGTTCAGCTTGTATCTCTTTGGCAGTTATCCTTGGTTCTTTTTTTCTACCATTTGCACTATCCTTCTGTTCAATCTGGGGTCGATTTTCCTCTTGCGGCCGCATACCAGGGAGGTTGGCTACAGTTCCATGGACCTTAAACTTTTAATAATATTTGCAACTGTTGTCACAGGAACATCAAGCTGCTTGGAGATGGTCTTGTAGCCTTTACCTTTACCATGCTTGTCTATTATTTTCTTTCTGATCTCCTCAGACAACTCTCTCCTTTGCTTTCTCTGGTCCATGTTCAGTGTGGTGCACACAATGATACCAAACAGCACAGTGACTACTTTTCTCCATTTAAATAGGCTGAATGACTGATTACAAGATTGGAGACATGTGTGATACTAATTAAAGAAACTAATTAGTTTGAAATATCACTATAATTATTATTTATTATCTTTTCTAAGGGGTACCAACAAATGTGTCCAGGCCATTTTAGAATATCTTTGTAGAATCAGCAATAATTCATCTCTTTTCATAGCTTCTTTGCTTTATTCTATGACATACCAAAGGCATGCAAGTATACATGATAAAATAGCTTTTAATTTCATCACTTTTCAGGAGGAATGAAGCATTATTTCAATGAGCTGTAAGGGTACCAACAAATTTGAGCACGTCTGTAACTGTTTGGAAACATCAGCATAGCAGCAGATGGAGTGAGAAGAGAAACTTTAACTTTATTTGCCTGCACATAAACGTGTTTCCCTTCTTTCATGTCCATATTCATGTATTGATCAACCAAATATCTGCAACAATGCCACCATAATCAACGAAGGAATGTCTGTATTGTAACATGTCAGAGCTGAGATATTTGTCATAATTCTGTGTCTTGGTCTCAACCTTCCAATGCATGACAGAGCCATCCTGATGGTCCCCAGTAACCACTTCGATATAGATCCCAAGACCAGGGATCTATATCGAAGTGGTTACTGGGGACCAAAGTGGTTATTCGGCGTCTCCTCAAGACTCACCTCTTCAGACAGCACCTGTAGAACTCCTCTTTTTTTCCCTCTGGTCACTTATCACTCTTCCTTAAATGCGCTTTACTTGCTCTTATCTGTCCCCTATTTTACTGCATTTAATCCTGTACTTTAGAGTACTGTAATCTGTCAAGTGTTATTTAATCTGTAGTATTTTGTATTTAATTATGTCCTGATGTAACTATCACCGACACTGTTATCTGCTCCGTTATTGAATCTTATTTTGTCATACTTGTACTTGCTAGAACCAAAGTCATTGTATTTATCTTGCTCTTAATTGTATTATTACTTGTACTGTGATTCTTGAAATGTATTTTTGTTTACGACTGTAAGTCACCCTGGATAAGGGCGTCTGCTAAGAAATAAATAATAAGAAGAAGAAGTAGTGCAGGTTATTGAGTCTACATAATGCACTATGGGCCTCATTTATGAAAAGGCACTAAATGAAGCTGTAACGTGCACATTAAGTAGTGATCTTAAAATGCACCATAAATCAATTTACTGTCCCATTTACTAACAGAAAACGCATTCATTTAAGTGCACACTTTTTGGCTAATTTACATACCATAGTGTGCACTACATGTATTGTGAGTGATAATGCATGATAATGTCCCATGACCACCATGATATAAAAAGCCCCAGCAGTCCAGGTGTCTCTTTTGGTCAGTGGCTTATTCAGAAAGGTGGAGGTTGTTGTAGATTTTCAGCAAAAGATTTAGGCTCACACCTAGGGTTGGAACAATAATCGATAATAAATCACTGTAAAATTACTGTAGAAATGTGGAACTTATGGAACTATATAAATATATATATATATATATATATATATATATATATATATATATATATATATATATATATATCAAAAAGGGTAGTTGCATAAATAGAATGATATGCAGTTGGTTTTATTAAACTGTCTGCATACAACCATATAGTATACAACTCTATATACAGAAACACACACACACACAAAACCTACCGGTAGTTTGATTCTCTTAATGGCAGATTCGCCACACAATTAAAGAAAACAAATGCTTCCAGGTAACGTTAGCAATTTTGTTTCATTATATTAATACATTTGGTGGCTTTTTTATGAAAATAAACAAAAATGTTTCAATAAGACTCAAAATATATGTATTTTATAAAAAATACATAACATATTAATATACAAATTAGAATACTGTAGGTGTATTTTTATACTCCTGTTTGTTCTGGGCACCCACCAGAAATGTAAAAACTCAGTGCATACTGTGTTTTTTTTTCTTCTAAACTCGGTGACTTAGACTAGAGGTTGTCATGCTGCTCAAGTATAAATTTGACAAATTACAAGAATTTTAAATGTTTTATTTATTCTGCCGATAATGATTATCGTGATAATTTACAGATGATAATCGATGGCTGAATATGTCATTATTGTCCAACCCTACTCACACCATGTTTTACTTCTTAATGTATTTTTGTTTCAGCAGGAGCCTCACTCTTTGTCCTGCTGTTCCACACAATATCTGTTTGTTCTGGTAAGTAAGTTCCACACACACACACGGAATCCTTTGTCTGTACCACAAACTTTCTTTGTCATTAAAGATTTCCAAGCAACACTGTCTTCTTTCCATGTTGCACTTATCTCCATACGTTTGGTTTGATTTGCATTTCTCATCTCTACACCCAACCATGTCTAAACTACTGGGCCCTTTTTATACCAGTCTGGAAGTCAATCAGATAATTTTCCTTCCTACTAGCTAGGGAATTATGGGCATCGTAGTCTCTAAATTCCTCTGCCTTCTGTCATGGGAGAAATTCTGGGAATTGTAGTTTTTAAAGTTTCTTATCCTGCCTCTGTTTTTGAGATTTTCTTTGCATGTAGTTCTTTTCACTGCTAGTCAGTGTTCTTTGATGCAAATGCAATGGGACGTTCATTTCCATCTTCCATGACATGGGAGATCACAGCTCCTAGTCCATATGGAGATGCATCACAGGCTAATCTGAGCGGTTTGCCCGTGTCATAATGAACTAGTATGTTACTAGTTAGCAGCTGCTGCTTGCAGCTCTGAAATGCCCCTTCGCATTTGCTTGTCCACCTCCAGTGCCGTTCTTTTTGTAAAATCTCATGTAATGGGTTCAGTGTAGTGGCTGTTTTCTAAAAACCGGCCATAATAATTTAATAATTCAAGAAACAAACGCAGTTCGGTTACATTGTTAGGTCTAGGCTCATGCTTGTTTGCACTCACCTTTTTTCTGTAGGGTTAAAACCTTCTGTGTCTATCACATGACCCAGATATTCTACACTAGGTTGCATAAAATTGCATTTTGATGACTTAACATGTACACCATGGTGTTCTAAGCGATTTAAGACTTAATTTAGTACCTTCAGATGTTCATTCTCTGATTTGCCAATCAGAATGTCATCTAAGTAACAAACTACGTTATCCAGTCCCTGTAGAATTTGGTCCATGACAGACTGAAATATAGCAGGAGCACTTTACACACCGTAGGGCAGTCTATGATATCTGTACATGCCCCGATGTGTGGTTATGGTCAAAAACTCTTCTGAGGTCTCCTCTAACTTGAGCTGCTGGTATGCATTTGACAAATCAAGTTTATTGAAGTAAACTCCCCCAGCTAACTTAGAAAATAAATCATAAATCATTTGGTAGTGGCTATGTTTCTTCGGATATGCACCGGTTCACAGTAACCTCATATTCGGATATTCAGTCGCTATACTAGTCAGGGCTTGTGAACAATGGCTCTGCTCCAGGCTATACTTTAATCTGAGCTTTGAAAGTTTTAATAGGTGTCAGCTCTTGCACAAACACTGCCTTATGGTGCTCTAACAGCTCTTTGACTGTGCTGTTCAAGGTATTCGCTGCTCTAGACACTTGGAAAATGTTTGACCAGTTCAGTTTATATTCCTTGCCCCTCTAGACACTTGGAAAATGTTTGATCATTTCAGTTTATATTCCTTGCCCCTCTAGACACTTGGAAAATGTTTGATCATTTCAGTTTTTTATACCTCAGCCAATTTCGCCCCAGCAGTACAGGTCTATCCCCCTTTGCAACTATCAAAGGCATTACAGCAGACTGTTCACTGTATTTCACCTTGACTTTAACCTGTCCCAGTATTGGTATTTTCTGTCCAGAGAAGGGCTTAAGCTGCAAGTTACTACTTTCTAGTGGCCTGTGCAGCAGACTCTACTGGTACAGGGCTTCTGGGATAATGCTTACTATTGCTCCTGTGTCTAACTGCATATTTACTGGGGTGTCTTCTAAGCACAATGAAATGGAGATTCCCTTTTGCCCTTCACTCACAGTGTACACTGTAAACAATTCCAAAATGTCCGCACCACTGCTGTCACTGTCTTCCTGCCCCTCACTCACAATGGGTGTCATTCCCCCATCTCTCCTATTTCTACAACTATGCGCTATATGCCCAATTTATTTACATTTGTGGCACTGTTCTGTTTTAAAATAGCAGTTGCTTGAATTATGTTTTCCTCCGCATCTGTAGCAGTTATTCTCCTGTGTGTTGCTTGCTCTTATAAATGACAAATGTATTTTTAATGAGGAAGGAATCTCGATATATACATTTTATTTTCAAGTTGTATTTAATTTTAAAGTGACAAATATAATTGTTAGTTAGTCCTACCAATACATGGTCATCATTGGGCTTCAACAGCAGAATCATACAGAAACTGTACCATACGAGCAGATGCAACTACACAACTTCTTTTAGCAAGACCTTTTATACTATCTGTGTTTGTGCAGGGAAAGGGACTAGCACCCCGTGGTGTAAATGATGGCAACGACTAGTTTACAGCAATTAAATATTCTTTCAATACAATGGATCATTCTCAGAAAGGATTTAAATTAGATTTCAGAGCTTTCAGTGACATGTGTATCAATGCATTTGTGATGGACAGAGAACTGTCTGATCTCTAAAAACTCTTTTGTTTATCACAACCTTCTCTTAAAAGCTATACTGCTATTAAAACTGTTAGCCTGTCATATCACTTCTGTCCAGTAGGGGGCAGTGCAGTAGACCACTGGGGTATAAGATATTCATTCGTAAAGAATCCGGCTGAAGAAGAGAAAGAATACTGTAACTGCCTCTGTTTCTTTATTTTACAGGTTAGTTTTGGTTAAAATCTAATCATAGCTAAAATAGTAAAAACTGAATAATGGTAAATTGCTAAGAAAGTATATTCTGATTATTAAAAAAAATAAATAAATAACAGCATAACTGTCTCGGTTTCTTTATTTTACAGTAATCTGTAAGGAGTCAGGCCATCCCCGGACCCGTAACCCTTTGAACTCGTTTATAAGCAGGCATGTGGTCGACAGGTTGAAACAGACATAGCAACTGCATCCTGGAGTGTCGTTCCTTTACATGCTTATTAGGTACGATGAAATGATTAAGTGGTTTTGGACCTTTTGGACCTGGACTGGAAATGCAGCCAAAAGAATACAATTACTTTTCTAAAATTACACATACAAAGGTGGTGTGAAAAAATCCATTGCCTGTGACATACAGGGCACAGCAAATCTGAAAGACTTTGATAGAGGCAGATAGTAGGCGTTTTCTGGCAGTCGCTTTTGTAATAAAGACAGCACAAATGAATGAGAAACTGTTTAATGAGGTGGGCAAAATTATGTTTCTACAAGCCATTCTGGAGAACAGACCTCTGCCCACAAAGAGGCGGCAATCACAAAGAATGGACACGTGTATCCTTTTAGAACTAATTACAGAACGTTGTCAATCAACCCATGCTGTCCTGGATGGCCATGGTGGCCCTATTGACATCACCTAAATGAATGTCTTGGTAGCTAGCATTCAACAGAACATACAGATGTAGCTGAAAGATAATAAGAGAAGGCCATAAGCAAAATAAATGAAATTTAACACACACAGAACAACATACAATTAATAAACACATTGTTAATATGTGATAAAAAGGCTAGAGAAAGGTAAACTAAACAAAAAATTGAATAAATTGCCATTTAAAGCTATTTACCGTTTAAAGAAACATTGGACCCCATGAGCACTGAATTCCATGCACAGTGACAGGCTACATGGACATTATTAGGACAACTTCACACATTTATAACAGATGATTTTGTGGGCAAAGTAGATTGCTACTAAATTACTGTACTTTCAATTTACAATATTTTAAATAGAATAAAAGCATTTTTTAGAAATCCATCATGGTAGAACTAATCTTTAGTTTTATCTATAATTAAGCGATCGTGCCGTCAATGAAAGCTCTAACGTGTGTTAGTTCACTGGGACTGGAGTTATGAGTCCTGAACCAAAGGCAAGGGCTCTAATGAAAGTCAAGGTCAACTACCACACAGTAGAGCCTATTAGAACATTATTTTTCTCATTATTTAAAAAAAAAAAAAAAAAAAAACATTTTGAAACCTACATTTACCTTGAACTTGTAATGATTCATCAGGTACCCTTCTGCTGAGAAAAGTTTTAAGAAAATAGACACAAACATTTTCATAAAGGATCACACACATAATTAGAGAAAAATTACTTTATTAAACAAATACCTTGTTTACTTGTCTGAGCTGCTTATAGCTTATCTGAACAGCCAGATATCTAAATGAAGCAATATTATTGAACTGTCCGTGTCTTGGTTTGTTGTTGTTGAAAGATGCTGTGTCTGAGCTCCAGTTGAGCTGACAGGCTGTAATTGGCTGACTCGACAGTTGCAGGTACAGGATTGGTTGCTTTTCTCAATTCAAAGTATTGATTAGTTGGTTTTGGTGGATAATAAAATAAATGTGGACCAAATGTGTCTTTTAGTATTTTCTGTCCAATAGTTGTGAACTACGCCTAAAAATACAGCAAGTCAAAATGAAAAAGCGAGTACTTTCGCAGATTGATTTTAAATTTGATTCACAGGTGATGCGGTGACTTTCCAGCAGACATCTACTGTGTATTAATGCCTGCTATAGCTGGAAGCTGATTGGCTTTTGATACTGAATCATTTTCTAATGCCAATTAAAATTGATCTGAGATTTTCTTTAATCTGATGGTCAATACGAGGGCCTTAATCTCTGTTAAAGACCTTGAATGTTATCTTTCAAATTATGTTTAATCACTATTGCAAATGAATCCACCGGTATTCATGTATTTTACCATTTTTCTGCTTGATGAAAAGAAATCTCTGTTCTTGTACACAAGAAAAAAATCATGTCTCCGGTTTGAATGACGAGTTGAAGCAACTGGATGCAGTCTGATTACTTTCAGCAACTTAATTCAGCATATCATACACAGACAGAGTGCTCTCTTCTCTAACAAAGGCAGGAAGAGGCTCTGAACAAACTTTATGAACACACTGACTACTAGATATGTTTAAATCTTAGATATGCCGAAGCTGCACACAGTGCCTGTGACGCAGTCGCGCCCCCGCCTCCAAGTGCATAAAAGGATTGCTGACACAAACATCGTCATAATTTTCCCTGGTTACATTTCTATTTCAAGGAGGAAAAATGACACCAAAGTTTGGTGCTTCTTTCATTTGTTTGGTGTGCAAGGTAATCAAACATGCAATCTTCAGGTGTGAAAATGTTATTGCCCCCCCTAGTTAACTCAACCCAATTAAAGGGATAAAGAGTACTTTGGTTAACAACCAGGTCTGATTTGGGTCAGCCCTGCCCAATATAAATCTGACTAACTTTGGCCCTTACCAACAGAGTGAAGTTGTCAGCACACAGGTTCTAAAGGCACATCATGCCACGAACAAAAGAAATTCCAGAAGACCTCCGGAAAAAAGTTGTTGATGCCTGTCAGTCTGGAAAGGGTTACAAAGCCATTTCTAAGGCTCTGGGGCTCCACCGAACCACAATCAGAGCCATATTGTCCAAATGGAGAAAGTTTGGGACAGTAGTGAATCTTCCTAGGAGTTGCCGTCCTGCCAAAATCTATCCAAGAGCAAGGTGTAAAATCGTCCAGGAAGTCACAAAGAACCCTAGAACAACATCCAGGGATCTGCAGGCCTCTCTCGCCTCGGCTAAGGTCAGTGTTCATGACTCCACCATCAGAAAGACACTGGGCAAAAATGGGATTCATGGCAGAGTAGCAAGGCGGAAACCATTGCTCACTAAGAAGAACATGAATGCTCGTCTCAAGTTTGCCAAAAAGCACCTGGATGATCCTCAAGAGTTCTGGAACAATGTTCTATGGACAGATGAGTCAAAAGTGGAACTTTTTGGCCAACATGGGCCCTGTTATGTCTGGCAAAAATCAAACACTGCATTCCACAGTAAGAACGTCATACCAACGGTCAAGCATGGTGGTGAAGTGTCATGGTTTGGGGATGCTTTGCTGCATCAGGACCTGGACACCTTGCCATCATTGAAGGAACCATGAATTCTGCTCTGTATCAGAGAATTCTACAGGAGAATGTCAGGCCATCTGTCCGTGAGCTGAAGCTGAAGCGCAGCTGGGTCATGCAGCAAGACAATGATCCGAAACACACAAGCAAGTCTACATCAGAATGGTTGAAGAACAAGAAATTTATAGTTTTGGAATGGCCTAGTCAAAGTCCAGACCTAAACCCCACTGAGATGTTGTGGCAGGACCTGAAACGAGCAGTTCATGCTTGAAAACCCACAAATGGGATGGGGACTCTTTAATGCAGTAGGAGACAGAAGTCCAGGAGGTAACCCAGGAGATTATTATTATTATTTATTATTATTATTTCTTAGCAGACGCCCTTATCCAGGGCGACTTACAATCGTAAGCAAATACATTTCAAAGAGATGGGTCCCAGCTGTCCCAGAGACTGATGTTACCCCTCCATCGAGCTCAGTTCAAGCGCTTATGGAGCGAGCCTCCAATTTCCTCCAGCGCCGCTCTGTATTCAGGCCGGCGCAAGCTTCGACCAGGCAGTTCCTGTGTTCCTGGATTTTTCTGGAGGATGTACAATCTTCCTGGCACCGACCCCCCCGCAGAGAATGTCTCCAAACACACAGCCCCGCTGGCCTCCTTGGAAGGTGTGGGGGTGCTGGTGTAGCCTACAAGACAGTCAAATCAGGTTATTTGCTGGATAGTAATATGCACAGTTTAAACTTGTTTTTGACAGTTGCAAGTTAATGGTTTTTTAGATGCAGCTTTGAAGCTGAGTCGTAAAAATTCCTTTGCGTTATCACAAACTGAAATCTCTGCACAGGCCATTCTGGCAGACTTTGACGAAACACAGACACAAGACAAAGGAAATTTGGTTGAACTGTCAATCATGGGCTGTGGGCAAGGCCAAGGAGTGGCTCTGAGATGAACTAACCAGTGTTTAGGCACGTTGCGTGACATTAAACACCACCCATGTCGGACCAGAAAGGAATAATTGTAATGTCGGACCTGGACATAGGATCGCAAAGGGCTAAATGAAATTAACATGGTAAAACTAATTTCATAAATTAGTTATTAGAATGTTGGATTTTGTTCTGAATGGGAAATTGAATTAATTCTCGTGCATTTGATATGAAACATGATCAATTACAACAAGAAACAAATATTGAAAATACTAGTACAAAGTAGACACTTTGTGTGATCAGCCATAGTTAACATTAGTATATTAACCATGTGCTCATGGTCATGGTAATCTTTTGACTAAGAAATCAACGAACTGTATACTATTTACACATATCTCTAACCAATTGCCTTTCCTTTCTGTAATATTAGATTAGTTGTGCACCCTTTTTATTCTTTAATAAAATATTTTTATATTTCTGACACGCTGTGTGAATGTTGATTATTGTCAAGGAAATCTGAGTTCTACATGATCCTGATCTTAAATAAGGTATATAATTTCTCACATTTTGACGTCTCTGAGTGGGCGACTAGAGACTAATTTATATTTAAATAAATTGTATACCTAATTCACTACACTAGGACTAGCGCGATTCCCGCCGGTGGATTCCACCGTAGCGACCCTGGTGCGAGCCCCTCTAGTAAGAGGTCTATCTAAGGACCCTGTATGCCCTAATGGCCAATGTAGGATTACGAGGCCCACCTTAAGAAAGCGTACACAGCCAAAGCACAGGTAACGCGCCTAGCCAACATGGCATGTCTCCCTACGACCTACCTAGATGGCATACTACGATCGGCGCCCCTTCCTGAACCAGTAGCCTCAGAGCTGTGCTTGGTTTTGGGTACGCTTCTGCATATCCCAGGCTTCCAGGGGCAAGCCCTGGGCAGAAGCCTGGTGGGTCTAGTAGTGGCCAGGGTTCCAGATGCGGACAAGTCGGCCTTATTGAACGCGTCTATCTCTCCTGGCCATACCTTTGGGCCAGCAGTAGAGGAGATACTGCAATGCCCCCACTGGGAGAGGAAGGCGTCTTGACAAGTGGCTGCGTCCACCGGTGACACAGATGATGACCCAGATAATTCTGATCCCCACTGCGTGGCGACCTGAGGCATCGCCTTCAGGCTTCCACAGCAACTAATACCTGGGGCCGTCAGCAAGGACGGGGAAAAGCCAGACGTGGGGCCCCCAGCGCATCAGCACTCTGGGAGACAGTTCCAACGGAACCGCCCTAGGCAGCCTCCAAGGCAAGCTCCACCCCAGCCTCAGCAGACCCACCCCTTCTCACAACACCATCTGCAATACTGGCGCAATGGCACCTCAGACTCTTTGGTACTCGCCACCGTACACATCGGTTAGGTGCAGCATTTCCTCCCAGTGCTCCAGAAAAGACATGTCCTTGTCCGCCAGACAACATGTCTGTAGGAGCGTATGTCAACCGCCAGTGACCTGGGCAAAGAGGAACTTGCTATCCCTCTGGGCTGTTCATGGCTGTTGAGTGGTGAATTGGGCGGCAGACCTCCTCTCGAGGGAAGGTCCTCACCAGTCAGAATGGCGACTCCACCCTGAGGTGGTAGAGCACATTTGGTAACAGTTCGGGATGGCCCGAGTCAATCTCTTTGCCACGGCAGAGACGACTCACTGCTCTCACGAGTGGTCCAGGACGCTGTTGTACACATTCCCACCAATACCGTTGCTCCCAGCCTTCCCAGAGAAAGTTTGGAGAGAAGAGGCGACAGTTCTCCTGGTGACCCCCAGATGGCCCAGGAGAGTCTGGTTTGCAAACCTTTGCCAGCTGCTGCGAGGCCAGCCCTTGGAGATCCCGTTGCGCATGGATCTCCTCAGTCAAACGAGAAGCACTCTTTGGCACCCACAACCGGGCAGACTCCAACTGTGGGTCTGGCACCTGAACAGGACCATCTGCCCGCCTTAGGGCTCTCAGACGCAGTTGTCAGTACACTGCAGAATGCTAGGGCCCCCTCCACAATGTCATTGTATGCCTATAAGTGGAGGTATTTCCAAAACTGGTGTATGGCCAGAGGTTGTAGCATCAGATTGGGTCATAATATAATTCTGTGTATGAAATTAACAGAAATTGAATGTACAGAGGGGGGTCCTAAGCCATTCTCTCTGTCCACTTGGTTTCTTTTCACAAACTCCCCCACTGACAAAGAATGATTTTAAAAAGAGTCATAAACTAAATACTGGACAAGTGGTTTATCTTCATCAGCACTGAATAAATTCTGTGGCACCGGCGGTGTCTTTCAAAAGGTGAAACCAGGCAGTTTTGGAATGCCTTGACACTATTGAGAGAGAACAGGACCCCTCATAAATACAGCCGACAGGGGGCGAAACAGTGGACCAATTGAGAACACTGGGACTCTCGGAACAAGAACAACCAAGGGGAAACACTCCACGTGGACTCGAGCACAGACTAAAATAAACAAACTATATAATCACAGGGGTGAAGAGAGGATAACAAAAACAATCAGTGCGACTTTCAAACAGAGCTCCCCACACTAGAAACAGTGCTGGAATCATGGGAGAATCTATGGGCTGAAGACTAAAATCATGTTCTGAGAAGGTTGAAATCAGCTTTGAGAGGGCCCTAGCTCTTTGCTCTACGAGAAACTGAACCAGTAAACAGGACACTGCCTTGATCTGAAAGCGGGTCTTGGTTTCCGTGAAAAAGAACTGAAGCATAACCAGCAGCTGGGCCTAAGGTCATGTACTAGCCATACAGAAGAATTGCAACGAGAACACTTCTATGAACTACATAACTCTTCAATTGCAACGCATTCTCTGAACTGAGTTACATCTGATC
This sequence comes from Huso huso, assembly GCA_036884735.1. Taxonomy (NCBI): domain Eukaryota; kingdom Metazoa; phylum Chordata; class Actinopteri; order Acipenseriformes; family Acipenseridae; genus Huso; species Huso huso. The sequence goes on along the minus strand of CM072663.1, from coordinate 47,584,473 downwards.
AACGCCACTGTTTCCAGTTGGAAAGCTCCCGACAAGTCGAAGATAATGCTGCAGGACTACTGGAAATCAACAAGCTGATCTCCAGTTGAAAAGAACCATTTGTTTATTGCGAGTCGACGCAATACAATGCGTACTTCAAGCAAAGTACTGTCTTCTTTCGTTGCAACTTCCGATCCAGAGAGAAGCTGTAGTGTTCATCACCAAAGAAGATTGACTTCTTTGTTGAAAATCGAAGTATTCAACATATCAAATATTAAATATTTTATGACTCAAGAAATTAACTGCAGCAAATGCTATCAAGTTAGTGGATAAAATATAACGTTAGGAATAGAATATAACTTCCTGTTTTAGAGTGTGTAACAAATGTATTTTGTTTGTTGAAATGTGCAACTCAAAGGCGTTGCCTCATAAATGCAGATGATTTCCATTACACGACAGTAGATGTTAAAACTTCATGCTGATTTGAACCCGGCTCTTGCCAAGATAAGCACCAACTAAGATGTAGCTTTACAGTAAACTAATGTGATCCATAGGTGTCTCCATCCATTTGCGCTTCCTTCCATATGATGATGTAGATATCCTTCTGTCTGGTGTTGATGGCTGAAGTGTAATGCTGGCTCCAGGGATCATAAATGCAGATAATTTGATTATTGCCCCATTTAATTTGAATATATAATCAATTGAGGTTGATAACATATTTGTTTGGTTGATCACATGTGCACCCTTTTTATTCTTAAATAAAATATTGTTTTTAAATATAAAATATTTCTGATACGTTGTGTGAATGTCGATTATTGTCAAGGGAATCTGAGTTCTACATGATCCCAAACTTAAGATACATCTTATTTCTTACATTTTGACGTCCCTGAGTGGGCGACTAGGGACTAACTTATTGTGATAAACCTCAGGGCATGGTCCTGAATGGGAGATATGTGAGGGCAGAGATTTTGTTAGGACTTTGTCCTTTCACAAAATGGAGGTCCCAATAGGACTACAGTTCCCAAAATGGTCGCCCACCACAAACTACACTACCCAGGATCCTTACCAGGTAATTAAGGTGTGTCAGCACACCTGCAGGTGATCAAGGGTAATGACCAGCCCTATAAAAGGAGCAAACTGACAGCACCATAGTGAGAGGGGAGTAGAAGGAGTTTGGTGCTGTGTTTTGAGAAGATTTTGGTGTGTTCTATTGATTTCTGGATTGCAATATTGTGTATGACCCTGGACTGTTTGGATAACCCTGTTGGCTGTTTTGACCCTATTTTGGATGACTACCTGATTGTTGGCACACTCTGGATTAACATTACAACTGATTATTGGACTTCCCTTGAAAATAAACACGCAGGTAACATCCTGTTTAAAATAAACTTACACTCGTTGTGTCTATTGTGTTGTCCCCGCTCATACTTGTGAACAAAGTACGCAAAGAAGGACTAACTTTGTCACATTATATTTAAATAAATTGTATACCTAATTCACTACAAGGTCACGACCCTATTTATTGCCCTATAGCAAGCATTTTACATAATTTTACAGAGGGTAGATCCCCCTCTATGCTGAAAGTGTACCTAGCAGCCATATCTGTATGCCTTGTCCCCACTGACTCAGTGTCCCCAGGTGCTCATAGACTAGTGACCCGTTTTCTGAAGGGCGCTCGGTGGTAATGTCCTCCTAGAAAGGACATCCTCCCCGAGGGGAGTCTAGACGTGGTATTGGAGGCTCTCACTAAGGTGCTGTTTGAGCCTATAGAGTTGAAATATCTCTCTATGAAGACAGCCTTTTTATTAGCCATCACCTCCGCTAAGCGTGTTTGTGAGCTACAGGCTCTGTCAGTGCACAGCTCCTATATGAGTGTTTTGGATGATGGAAACAGGGTGTTGTTATGCTCAAACCCCACTTTCCTCCCTGTGGTTATGGATTTCCACTAGAATCAATCAGTGGAACTAGAGGCTTTCCATCCCCCTCCTTTTTCTTTGGAGGAGGATCGGGGATTGAATTCCCTCTGCCTGGTTCGGGCATTGAGATGTTATGTGGATAGGACAAGAGCGCTGCGTCAGTCTGACCAGCTCTTCGTCTGTCATGCTGAAAAGACCCTGGGTCTAGCCCTCTCAAAGCAGCGGCTGGAGTAGTGGCTATGTCATGGGCCCTCTTTTGATATTTGTACTGCGACTAGCTGGGCTAGTCCGCATACATTCAGGTTCTACTCAGTTAGGTAGATCCCTCTATGCCTTCATTAGGCACAAGGGTCCTTGAGGTTGCACGCTCACACCACAAAGATTAGTTTGATGGTAGCGAGACGTCCCTCATCTGCTGTCCGCTCACTCTCCCTCGCGACGGCTTTAATATACTTTCCCAAACCTTGCAAAAGACAATGTGATCTCCACGGAGTGACTACTTATTCCCTCAGTAAACGGGACCAAAGACGTCACTCCCCGGAGGGGCCTATCGGCAGCTCTGACATAAGATGCTCAGTAAATCCCTGACCTGTGGCAGACATATCCCAAAAGTATTGGTTGGTGATTGTCTTCTCTTTCAGGGAACCGGGGTTACATCCGTTAATATCATAACCCTGGTTCCCTGAAATAGAAATGTAACCATTAACCTTTAAGGATAAATACCCATTAGGTAATGGTTACATTTCGTACTTGATAGGGAAACACTTTAAATGTTTAATGTTTAAATTTTTTAACGTATCGATTTTCAAATAGCAATAAAACCCTCATAAGAGGACTTTACCATCTGGTAAGGCCCTTTTCGTTATGTTAAATGCCCTCGTCTTTGGCTCGGGACAGTTTAACAGCACGAGGCGGGCCTCACCAGACAGTGAAGTATGAGGGTTATATTGCTTAATTCCAGTCTATAGCATAACAGGTGCTTTAATTTTACAACACATAATCTATAAAAGAGAAAGCATTAGAGATTAGAGAGTCTTGCCTGCTGAAGAGTAATAGACATATGTAAAGTAGGCTACATTAGTATATAGTGACTTTATTTTAGTAAGAGCCAACACCAACAAAAGTATTCTTGATTGCAAAGTGGCAGATCACTGTCTAGGCGAGTGTCAACTATTATCAAAGTAACTGAGTAGTTATGAAACCAGAATATTTAAACTAAGTTGATATGTTTATTTTAGAGCTGGAAACAAAGGTATAAGGTCTTCTCTAATATAAACCTTTTTTGGTGCAGGGGAACTTAAAAAAAAAACAATGTTATGTAAACAGATTGTGCTTGTAGCATCCTGATTATTCATTTTAGACAACAGATGGTGAAGGTAGCAGAAAAACATGTTTATATTAATGACACCGTAAAAAGAGGTACATTGTTTTGACATCTGTTTGGTCTCTGTTGATTAGCATGTTCTCTTCCAAAAATTAAAGTAAGGTCAAACATTTTAAAATTATTAAAAGTACTGTATGCCAGCATGCACACAACACCAAATCCTGGGAAGGTGTATAATTTTATTATCATCACAGAGCAAACACCTCACCAGGATCTGGTCCTTGAGCTGAATGACACTTTTCACTTACATACAGCACCATTTATTTGCAAGCTAACTCAAAGCCATTTGCAGCAGAAGGAAGTTATAACTAGGCATCTTCAAGCACTGTTAGCAGTCGGAGTAGGGTTTCCGGTTTTCTGCTTTTAAAATATATATATATTATATATCAGCAGCCATTTATTTTCAAGGCCATGAAACAGGTACAAATCGGTTAAAACAACCCTCCTACCAATGTTCCACACTAGAAACTGGTAAACAAAAAATCTTAAACAGTAATGTAATATTAAAAGTACTAACATTAATAAAACAAAACACGTATTTTATTCGCAGCTTGTGACACGAGTAGAAGGCATTTACTCGTGAAACTAAAGCCAGGCCAAATGAAGAATCATGGAAAACAAATGCAGCACTGCACTGCCAGTTTGTCAGTGCCACTGAAATGAACTTTGTACACCCTACTTAAAAAAAAAAAAAAAAAAAACGTCCAACTTAAAAAACATCAAAACAACCTTTTCCACCAGCACAATTTTAAAATGAATAAAATAAAAGTGAATATTCTGCTTTTATCAGTTTTATAAAATAAATTCTGGTAACTTGAACGCTAAATTCGGCAGGTAATTGTTGTCAAAAATCATTGTTTTTTTTTTTTACCGAAAACCGGATCCCCCTAAGTATGAGCCACCTTTAACAATGGTATGCTTTCTTAGTGTAATAAGCCTCACAGCCCCATCGTGTGGTACAATGTGACTTAAGATTTTTATAGTCGGATTATCAATTAATATAAAACAGATCATAATTTAATGTTGTGGTTATACAGTATGAGAAAACATGCTGCTTTAATGTAAACTTAATTATATACAGGCTTCTGTATTTTGGTTTTTATTAATTTAATTTTTTGATGCTTATTTTAAGTTATTTTCGAGTTTCATGTAAATAGTTTTTTTCTTGGGCGGGGGCAGGGGCTTTTGCTTTTTATATATTGTATGGAACTATTGTTTTCAGTAACTTTCCAAAATGCTTGGGCGTTTTTTTCTGTCAAAATGTGTATAGTAACTCGACACACAGTAGTTGCACACTTAAGTTGTACCTTCTTTCCTGTGCTGTCTTCCAACAAAATCCTTATGGTCCATTCCTGTCGTTTGTAGCCAAGTTAAATCAGTACTACAGGTACTACCTCGCACAGCCACTGCACTTCAAACAACCTGCTGCTTACTTTTTAAACACAGTTAGAATTGGAGACCCGAATAGGCACATTTTTTTTCTTTTGACTCAGTACTAATAAAATAAATTCCTGGATGACAAACAACATGACAATGAATGCGCTGCATATAAAGAATGCCAGATGCCCTTGAGGACAAACAAGTTTTGGGACGGTTTCTAATCGATTTCCACATCTGTATAACTTTGCAAAGCGTTGCCTTACACTTACAACCAATTTAGTGGATGCAGCACATGCAGTCTCAATGTACAGGCAAGTCTTCACACCAGAGACAGAGAGTGACTGTGTCACACAAAATTTTGGCCCCTCTGGAAAATGGTCCCCCTGGACTATTTTTCATAGACCATCGTATGAAGAATGGTCCCCCCAGTCTATTTTTCATAGATTGAAATTAAATATATAGCTTTGCAGGATGAATGGCATTGTAAGCACGCATATTGTAATAAAAATAAAAAATAAAAAAAGTACAATTAAATATTTGGGTTTAAAAACATAAAGAAAGGCCTGAAACAGAACGATTTTAACAGGTGTTGATATATCAATGTAAATGTAATATGCTACTTGATACATTTTGTAATACAGGATTATCACAAAATGCAAGCAGCCGAGCGTATGCTTGCATAAGAGAAAAGGTCATACAGTTATACTTTTGTCTCGTTGCCAATCCCCCGTAATATAATTTAAATAGTCAAATAACATGTACTGGCCTGGTGTGGGTTTGTGTGTTGTTTTTTCTTTTTATGAAAGCACTTAATGACACTAAAGAATAAACTTGTTTGTTTTAGAAAAAATGCAAATAAAATTGTGCATGTTTAAGATATTCTTTTTTATTATTAAAAAGTACATATAAGTGTTTATATAAAATGTCCTTACATAATACTGTAGCGATCTCGGTTCCCGCAGGCAGGTGCATCACACAGGGCGAAGAAATCCACACACAGACGGAGGGCGGGCGCGAACCCGGGACCTCTCACACTGAAGCATAGCGCCGATACCGCTGTACAAAAGAGCCGGCTCCTTTGCAAGGAGCGTATATCGGGCTTATGTCTCTGTGTGTGATTACGTCACCTACCAGCCCTACTGCTGCCTTCCCCCGTGCACGCTACAATACTACTAGTAAAAATATTGAAACACCACAGCTGGGAAGCTGTGGTGTTTCAAGAGAGTTTTCTGGCAAAAAACAAACAAACACAAGTAGTCGTTGTTCCCAATACAAGACAAATAGTAATTGTGTTCCTAATTTCTTTACACATTTGCAAAATAATTCTCAGTACATTTATCAATGTTTTATTTGGAATGTAAACTACACAACACAACTTCCATTGTCCTACACTGAAATGTGTGGTCTCCAAATGTTGTCTGTAAGAAAACAAACCTGGCATAAACATGCTTGGAGATGTTACATTAAAAAGCCTACCCCCCTGTAACAGGGCGAGCAGCCCTGTACATTGTTTTGTTTATTTTTAGATCGGGGTCTCCCCCTCCGCCCCTGTGCAGTGTATTTATTTTGTATTATTTTATTGTATTTGTCGGCGAGCGCCGTATGTGTTGTTGTTTTGTATTTTGACGGCATAGCCGTTTGTTTTTTATACTGTTTAGTAATGTGGATGGGAAGCCCCATCCACATGGTATATAATTAAAACTCGTGCAGAAGGTGGCCATCTCCCGAATTAATCAGGTGATTTAATTTGTTGCTAATCGGGAGATGGTCACCTGTTAATAAAAGCCTGCAGCTCTCGGCACTCGGGGTGGGTGTTAAAGAGGGGAAAGCGAGTAGAGAGACGGAGAGCGAGAGGAAGTTATTTAAAAACCGAAACTAACTAGCGTCAGTGAAGGCGATTGCCCAGCCTGACCTGGGTTTTGTTATTATTTTGTGTTCGTGATTTGTTTTTGTTTACCCTTTTATTTTGCTCAGTGAGCGAGTGTTTTCTGTTTAAATATTTTATTTATTTTTGGATTCTTTAAATAAAACGGCGCCCGCGCCACTGCACCATACCTTTTGTTTTGTTGTGCCTTCTTCTGGTCTGACGTCACCCTCAGCCATTCCTGCCACACGTGGTGTCCTGCGTGGGATCGCAGCGCCTCCAGGACGCAGGCAGAAGGGGGTACTGCATCTTTTTCATTTTTTTTTCGTTTTTTGATTGTGTGGAGAGTGAAGAGGAGGATGGGAGGAAGGAAGATGGGAGAAAGAAGGATGAGGAGACAGCAGCCGCTGCAGCAGCAACAGCTGCAGCAAGTCTGCCTTACCTGCCTGTTGGGGGAGGAGTGGTGTTTTAACTGTGGGGAGCCATGGCACATTTCCCCTGGCACCTTCCCCATATGGCAGGAGGAGGGGACACAGACAGAGGTGAGGAGGAGGAGGCAGAGAGGAAAAGAAGAACGAGGGGAAGAGGAGTGGTGCACCAACTGCATGAGGTACGGGCATGAGGAGCACCACTGCCTGGAGGTCTTCAAAGACACGGACCTGGAGTGGGAGGAGCCCGAACGTCCTGCGCCTGAGTGGGAGGAGCCCGAACGTCCTGCGCCTGAGTGGGAGGAGCCCGAACGTCCTGCTCCTGAGTGGGAGGAGCCCGAACGTCCACAGCCCAAGAGGGGGGGAGTCGGTGCGTCCACAGCCCAAGAGGGGGGGAGTCGGTGCGTCCACAGCCCAAGAGGGGGGAGTCGGTGCGTCCACAGCCCAAGAGGGGGGAGTCGGTGCGTCCACAGCCCAAGAGGGGGGGAAGTCGGTGCGTCCACAGCCCAAGAAGGGGAAGGCCGAAGGTCCACAGCCCAGGTACCTGCCAGCAGAGGGAGCATACCTGCTGGTGCCATCTCCACTGCCCTGGGAGGACTGTGAGTCGCTCCCACCTCCGCCAGCAGAGGGAGAATACCTGCTGGTGCCACCTCCGTCTCCGTGGGAGGACTGTGAGTCGCTCCCACCTCCGCCAGCAGAGGGAGCATACCTGCTGGTGCCATCTCCACTGCCCTGGGAGGACTGTGAGTCGCTCCCACCTCCGCCAGCAGAGGGAGCATACCTGCTGGTGCCATCTCCACTGCCCTGGGAGGACTGTGAGTCGCTCCCACCTCCGCCAGCAGAGGGAGAATACCTGCTGGTGCCACCTCCGTCTCCATGGGAGGACTGTGAGTCGCTCCCACCTCCGCCAGCAGAGGGAGCATACCTGCTGGTTCCACCTCCACCGCCGTGGGAGAACGACGTGTCGCTCCCACCACCAGCAGAGGGAGAATACCTGCTGGTGCCACCTCCGTCTCCGTGGGAGGACGACATGTCGCTCCCACCACCAGCAGAGGGAGCATGCCTGCTGGTTCCGCTTCCACCACCGCCAGCAGAGGGAACATGCCTGCTGGTTTCCCTGTTGCAGCCAGAAGGGGAGGAGCCGCCTTCGCTGCCAGAAGGGGAGGAGCCGCCTTCGCTGCCAGAAGGGAGGAGGAGCCGCAGCCTGAAGAGGAGGAGCCCCTGCCGCCATCGCAGCCTGAAGAGGAGGAGCCCTGCCACTTCGCAGCCTGAAGGGAGGAAGCCCTGCCGCCTTCGCAGCCTGAAGGGAGGAAGCCCTGCCGCCGCCGCAGCCTGAAGGGAGGAAGCCCTGCCGCCGCAGCCTGAAGGGAGGAAGCCCTGCCGCCCTGCAGCCTGAAGGGGAGGAAGCCCTGCCGCCAAGCAGCCTGAAGGGAGGAAGCCCTGCCGCCCTTCGCAGCCTGAAGGGAGGAAGCCCCTGCCGCTGCCAGAAGGGGAGGAGCCCCTTGGCTGCCAGAAGGGGAGGAGGCCCTGCTGCCAGAAAGGGAGGAGGCCCTGCCTTGGCCGCCAGAAGAGGAGGAAGCCCTGCCGCCTTGGCGCCAGAAGGGAGGAGCCCTGCCGCCTTGGCCGCCAGAAGGGAGGAGCCCCCGCCTTGGCCGCCAGAAGGGGAGGAGCCCCTGCCGCCTTGGCCGCCAGAAGAGGAGGAGCCCCTGCCGCCTTTACCGTCAAGAGGAGAAGAGCAGGAGCTACCTCTACCTCCACCACCACCACCATTGGGAGAAGTGGAGCTCCTGCTGCCGCCTTCATGGCCAGGGGCTCCCCTCCCGCCGTCGGCATTGCCTGGGGATGGCTGTTCTGCATCGCCTGGGGCTGCCTTTTGTTCCCCACAGGATACAGGGTACGAGGGAGAAGTGGAGCTCCCGCTGCCGCCTCCATGGCCAGGGGCTCCCCTCCCAAGTTCGCCTCCCGAGGGTCCGCTGCCGTCGCCTCCCGAGGGTCCGCTGCCGTCGCCTCCCGAGGGTCCGCTGCCGCTGCCGTCGCCTCCCGAGGGTCCGCTGCCGTCGCCTGGGGTCGCCAGGGATCCGGCTTCACCTGGGGTCGCCACACTATGGCCGGAGCCCCACGGAGGGGAACTGCCGGCCATGAAGAAGGGGGGGGAGGTCAGGAGACCAGCTCCCCCAGCCGCACTTTCGCGGCTGGAGATCATGTGGTCGGAGCCCCACGGAGGGGAGCTGCCGGCCATGAAGAAAGGGGGGGAGGTCAGGAGACCAGCTCCCCAGCCGCACTTTCATGCGGCGGAAATCATGTGGTCGGAGCCCCACGGAGGGGAACTGCCGGCCATGAAGAAGGGGGGAGGTCAGGAGACCAGCTCCCCAGCTGCACTTTCGCGGCAGGAGTTTGTGCGGTCAGAGCCCCACGGAGGGGAACTGCTGGCCATGAAGAGGAGGGGAAGGTCAGGAGACCAGCTCCCCAGCCGCAATTTCGCGGCAGGAGAGAGTGTGGAGGAGCCCGGAAGAGGGAGCTGCGGCCACGAAGAATTGGGGGTGCTGGAGATTCCACCATGGCCCCCCCAGAAGCAACTTGCTTCCCCCTCTTCCAGGACATTGAGACTGAGGGGGGAGGTGGCCGTTGGGGCCATGTGTGCGTTGCACAAGGGGGGGGATATGTAACAGGGCGAGCAGCCCTGTACATTGTTTTGTTTATTTTTAGATCGGGGTCTCCCCCTCCGCCCCTGTGCAGTGTATTTATTTTGTATTATTTTATTGTATTTGTCGGCGAGCGCCGTATGTGTTGTTGTTTTGTATTTTGACGGCGTAGCCGTTTGTTTATTTTATACTGTTTAGTAATGTGGATGGGATACCCCATCCACATGGTATATAATTAAAACTCGTGCAGAAGGTGGCCATCTCCCGAATTAATTAGGTGATTTAATTTGTTGCTAATCGGGAGATGGTCACCTGTTAATAAAAGCCTGCAGCTCTCGGCACTCGGGGTGGGTGTTAAAGAGGAGAAAGCGAGTAGAGAGACGGAGAGCGAGAGGAAGTTATTTAAAAACCGAAACTAACTAGCGTCAGTGAAGGCGATTGCCCAGCCTGACCTGGGTTTTGTTATTATTTTGTGTTCGTGATTTGTTTTTGTTTACCCTTTTATTTTGCTCAGTGAGCGAGTGTTTTCTGTTTAAATATTTTATTTATTTTTGGATTCTTTAAATAAAACGGCGCCCGCGCCACTGCACCATACCTTTTGTTTTGTTGTGCCTTCTTCTGGTCTGACGTCACCCTCAGCCATTCCTGCCACACCCCCACACTATAAAACATACTACCCATCTTCCATGTGTTACTTTTAAAATCACTAAGCTCGATAAATTCAAATACAGAGAATTGTGTTGCCGAGTCGCTTTCAGTGTTACACAGTGATTAATAAAAAGCACCTGGGTGTTCCTAAATGGCAGATATGTTATGCTAGCTTGTTACTGCCAGTAATAGAATTAGAGATCACAGACTTTTATACATTCAGGGTATGAAAATATTTATTTTAATAACCAGGTATAAAAGGCAACTATGACTGCAAAATATCTGTAAAAAAGGCTTTTGTTGCAGTCTTTTAAAAGTGCAGAGAATGAATTTCACTCATGTAACCTTTTCGGCAGTTTGAAATAAACCAGAGTAAAATGTAAGACAACTAAAAACAAAAAGTTTAAGTTTGATACAGCTATTCTTTACATTTACTGTCTAAATCAAGTCAGGATTAAGACTTACTGGAGTTAACAATAGTAAACGTTGTGCTATAGCACAATTTAGAGATCTATCAATGTGTAATATTACAAACTGGAGAGCCAGAAGCCCTACCCCAATTTTTAAAAGCCACAGACCACAGGTTCATATAGTCAAGAATTAACTTGCAGTCAAAACTTTGGTAACAATTTCTAAATAGATATAAAAATATAGGAACTGTCATTAAGAAAAAAATCCAGGACATCAATTAAATATACAAGTTTAAGGTGCAATTTCACCTTTCAGTGGCCAAAAATAATTGCACTGTTTTTTTTTTTTTTTGTTTTTTGTTTTTTTACATCAACGTTTAATATACGTCTCCCACAACCAGAGGCCGCAACAAAAGTTAAGTACTATTTCTTCCTTGTAAGTCACAGATGTTATGGTGTTTTTAATTGAATTAAAACAGAGTTTTTTGTATTTTGAAAATGTTCACATACTAGATCAACTCTACTGTATAACTGTATTATATTTCTAGGTAGACAAACCAATCATGTTTCTGTCGCTTGAAAGCTTATTAAAACATATTTTGTTTCAGAATTAGCCTATAGAGGTATACATACTCCTTAATTACAAATGCAGGATATGTGAAAAAAAAAAGTGTGGCTAAAATAATTTTTCCTTTAACTTTTCATTTACGGGGCTCCCAAGTGGTGCATCCAGTAAAGGCGCTCTGCGCGAAGTGCAGGATGTGCCCTATAGCCTGGAGATCGCAAGTTTGAATCCAGGCTATGTCAGAGCCGACCGTGACCGGGAGTTCCTAGGGGGCGGTGCACAATTGGCTGAGCGCTGCCCGGGTAGGGAGGGCTTAGGGCGGCAGGGGAATCCACGGCTCACCGCGCATCAGCGACCCCTGTGGCCGATAGGGCTCCTGTGGTTCTGCAGTGGAGCCGCCAGATCTGTGTTGTCCTCCGGCACTATAGGTCTGGTGGCATTGCTGTGGGTCTGCAGTGTGAAAAATGACGGCTTGGCAGGAGCACGTTTCGGAGGACGCGTGTTCCAGCCGCCGTTTCCCGAGTCGGAGGGGGGGTTGCGAGCAGTGAGCCGAGGATACAGATAATAATTGGGCATGCTAAATTGGGGAGAAAACCGAGGTAAAAAAATTGGTGACAACTAAATTTATAAAAAAAATAAAAAAAAAATTATTTACATTTGATTGTATGGGATTTTTAATTATTGCACTGCACCAACCATTGCCTGAATAGTCCAATTGTGCTGTTTTTCTTTAACTTAGACAATTATTTATCAGTTCACATAGAAAGTGCATGACATGGCATTTGAAAGATTCAGTTTACAATACAAAATACCCTGGAATACGGTAAACATTGGTAAATGTTTTCTTCTTCATAAAATACCATAAATAAAAATAAGTTAGTTCACATTCATATTATTGTTCACATTTGAAGGCTTGTAATGTGAAGCTTACTAGATGGAATTCAAATGTTTTGTGTACAAATCAAACAACAAGAAAAAGTGTATATATTAGTCCCCTGTTAATCTGTGCAGATTGGGCCCGATTTGAGCCTGAATTAGTGAAAAACACTGACTAGCCGAAATTGAGTTTACTGTTTGGGAAATCCCTGAGCTATTAATTGAAAACTTGAAAAATGCAATAATACAAATAAAATATAATGTCCCAGAAACTGTCAAAACATATACTGTACATAACACCGTGTAACAATTTTTTTTTTTTTTTTTGTTCCTGGGTAGTAAGTGTTATTTCCTAATTGCTTATGCCTCAAAAGTATAGAAAATGGCTATTATTCCCCACAAACTTTGCTTTTGTGACCAGGACAGTGATATTTTGAAATTGACCTATTTTCCAGAACATTCCAGATAGATTCAGTGCTGAGTAAACTTGGAGTAACTTCTAGAACTTTCCAGTAATATAAATAGTAGTATAAATACAGGGGCCTTAAGCCCACCAGTTAAGTTTAGTTCCAGCTGCCTAAGTGGATACATATCTGCATTTTTTCTGAGATGGCATCAAGGTCATAGGAGACTTCAAAATGGTGGCATTCCTGATGGGTCTCCAAGGCGGTTTTACCAAGTTTCCCTGCTATCTTTGCCTTTGGGACAGCAGGGACACCAAGGCGCACTACCACAGGCGGGACTGGCCACAGCGGACCGAGTTCTCTGTGGGGAGGAACAACGTCAAGTGGGAGCCACTGGTGGACCCCCGGAAGGTGCTGATGCCACCACTGCACATCAAATTGGGCCTTATGAAACAGTTTGTCAGAGCTCTAGATAAGGAGTCGGCAGCCTTCAAGTACCTTCAAGACTTCTTCCCTAAGCTGTCTGAGGCAAAGGTCAAAGCCGGTGTCTTCGGCCGGACCACAGATAAAGAAGATCCTGGAGTGCAATGAATTCCCCAAGAAGCTCACTAGTAAGGAGAAAGCGGCTTGGAACAGCTTTGTCGCAGTGGTTCGGGGCTTCCTGGGCAATCACAAGGCCAAAAACTATGTGGAGCTGGTTGAGACTCTGGTGAAGAACTACGGCACAATGGGCTGTAGGATGTCCCTCAAAGTCCATGTTCTTGATGCTCATCTTGATAAATTCAAGGAGAACATGGGAGCGCTCGGAGGAGCAAGGCGGCGCTTCCACCAGGATATACTGGACTTTGAACGCAGCTACCAAGGACAGTATAACGAGAACATGATGGGAGACTACATTTGGGCGCTGATTCGTGAAAGTGATTTACAGTATAATCGTAAATCTCGAAAAACTACTCACTTCTAAATCTTTTGTAGTCATTTTTGTATTACTTTAGTATAAATACATGTTAATTTGGATTCATATGTTGTTTTTTCTGACTTTATGTGAACGAAAAGACACAAATTCGCCCGTTTTCTCATTGGAAATAGGTAAATTTCAAAATATCACTGTCCTGGTCACAAAAGCAAAGTTTGTGGGGAATAATAGCCATTTTCTATACTTTTGAGGCATAAGCAATTAGGAAATAACACTTACTACCCAGGAACAAAAATTGTGTTACATAGTGATCAGCGTTGTTCAGAGGCACAGAGAGCTGGTTTAAAAAAGTCACTGATCTTGCTTTGTCGTAACTGCTCTTCAAAGCAAGATCAAAAAAGTCTGCTTTTTGCTTGCTTGTCACTGGTTTCAGTAACTACAATACAGTAGTGTCCGTTGACTTGCACTACACTGTACTCAATTTAATTGAATTAAATGAAATGATGACCATCCGCTTCCGCACAGATACGCTGATTTCTGCACTAATAAAGCATGTGAATACTCGCTTCCACATAGATCAGATGATTTCTGCACTAATACATTTTGATAATGTACTGCATTAAAACGCATGGATTATTGAAACACGGATTAACGTGAGTCTACTATACTCTGAAATTACAAACCTTTAATCTGAAGGTCCGCAACTTTGGCTATTCCCAAAGACACCAAATACTGTGAAATGCTGCCAAAACCACATTGCTTATTTCTTGTGAAAGGAGAACAATGGACCTAGTGAACACAAAAAACAAGGGTTGAAGGGTACATTAAAGACAAGCAAACAAAAAGAATTGCATTTTTGTGAACAAAACCAAAGTAAAATTGTAGTAAAATGGAAGTGTGAAAAATTAGTAGCATTGATATACAGTATATATATATATATATATGAATATATTTATACATTTAGGCTTCAAACATAAAGATATGAAACTGTAATTTTGGAAGAATCAACAATGGGGACACAAACATGAAGTGAAAAATTGGATATTTCAAACTTTTTTTAACAAATAAAAACTGAAAATTAATTCAAATTATTCAGAAACTTAAAATCAAACCTTTTGCAGGCACAACTAGGTCGCTTGGGGTATGTCTCTATCAGTTTTGCACAAAGACTGAAATTTTGCCCATTCCTCCTTGCAAAACATCTCGAGCTCAGTGATTGGATATAGCATTTGTGAACAAATTTTCAGTTCTTTCCACAAATTGTTCGATTGGATGAGGTCTCATATTTGACAGATTCTAACACCTGGATATGTTTAAATGAACCATTCCATTGTAGATTTTGCTTTATGTTTTGGATCATTGTCTTGTTGGAAGACAAAAAGTCTCAGGTCTTTTGCAGACTCCATCACCAGAATGGTCCTGTATTTGGCTCCATCCATCTTCCCAAATTTTAACCACAGGTCAAAATGATGCTGCCACCACCATGTTTGACAGTGGGGATGGTGTGTTCAGAGTGATTTACATAAATAAATAAAAACTGGTTTGCATTGTTAAAAGGGTTTTTGGTTTCATCTGACCAGAGCACCTTCTTCCAATGTTTGGTGTGTCTCCCAGGTGACAAAACTGTAAAAAGACACTTTTCATGGATATCTTTAAGAAATGGTTCTTGCCACTCTTCCAAAAACGGATTTGTGCAGTAACATACTGAATGAACATGGAAAGTCTCCCACCTCAAAAATAGGACGCAGTTCATTGATCATGGGCCTCTTTATCTAAAAACAGTGGAATGCTTTTATTACAACAACCTAATGGTCTTTAGATTAGAGTGGTCTGATCCTCCATTTCAATTGATGAAATGAAAGTGTCCTTGGGATGTTTAAACAAATCTTTTAAATCCTGGCTTTTTAAACTTCTCCACAACAGTATTCGGATGCCTGGTGTGTTCCTTGTTCTTAATCCTCCCACCTTCCTTTAAACGGACCTTTTTTTTATCAGAAACAGTGCAGGTGAAAAAAAATTCAGTCTTAAGCAACTGTATTTACACACAGGTGGATTCCTGTTTCATGGGGTATAAAATTGAGGTAACATTGGATTATCACTGAACTTCATTTGTCATCCATAAACTGAATAATTTGGGAAAGTTTTTATTTGTTAAAAAAAGAAATATCCACAAATGAAATGATTGTGTGCTTGTTGTTGATTCTTCAAAAATTACAGTTTCAATCTTTATGTTTGCAATGGGTACAAAAACAAAGTTCAAAAAACTTTAAATATACCACTGTATATATATATATATATATATATATATATATATATATATATATATATATATATATATATATACTACTATATATAGAGGTTAAACAATGTGGCAGTGAAATGGTTACTGGAACTTGACTGAAGAATGATAAAACACAGCTGTGTACCAAATATTAAGACAGTAATTCAAAGTGTGCAGAAACCTAAAATCAAAAATAGCAGGCACAACTAGGTCAGCCGTCAATGTCAAAGTCACCCACACACGTATCTTGTAGTGATTATATATCCATACAAATATGAAGTCAATACCTAAATTGTTTTCTTATGAGGCTCATATTTTACAGACACAATAGTTATTTTTAAATGAACCAGTAGCCAGCACGTCATAGATCTTTATCACCTGGTACCAAAAAAGTCACATAACCCCCAATACGGCAGGCACTTAAATCACAGGTCAAAGTGAGGGTGATGTTAGTCTTTGTGCCAGAGGAATTTACATAAATAAATAAAAACTGGTTGGCTGTTAAAAGGGTTTCTGGGCCCATTAGCTGCTGAAGTAGCGGTGGAGGCAGGGTGACAAAAACTAAAAAGTTCCCCTCATGATGCTTCAGTATGGTAATTACACATGTCAAAAACGGATGTAGTAACATACTAATGAACAGAAAAACTGTTAATAAAAAATAGGACGCATCATTACATTCTTTACTAAAAACAGTGGAATGCCTTTATTACAACAACCTAATGGTCTTAATAGAGAGCTGATCCTCCTTTGATGAAATGAAAGTACATGAAGTAGACATGGCAATATAAATGCTGGTTTCTCTACACATAATTCATTTCAAGCTGAAATGTTAATCCTCCCACCTTCCTTTTTACCTAGTTTTTTTTTTCCAGAAATAGCTGTGGTGAGAAAAAAAATCTCAGTCTTAAGCAACTGTATTGTGGCCTTCCATGGATTCCTGTTTCACTGGGGTATAAAAATGAGGTAACACGGATATGAAATCCATTTGTCATCCATCACCATGGGGAAAGGCAAAGAACTCACAAATGAAAAGAGACAAATGGTTGTTGACCTTCATAAATCAGGCAATGGGTACAAAACAATAGCTAAAAAACTAAATATACCACTTACCACTATTTAATTAAGAAGTTCACAACCACTGGAACAGTGGTAAACTTGCCTGGTAGAGGACACAAGAGTATCTTGCCCCCACGCACAGTGAGGCAGATGGTTCGGGAGGCAAAGGGAAATCCAAGGGCCACAGTTGGAGAATTACAGAACTTGGTTGCATCTTGACGTCACCAAGTCTCCAAATCTACAATTAGATGCCACCTCCATGCCAATAGGCTATTTGGAAGGGTTGCCAGGAAAAAAAGCCTTTATTGAGAGCAACCAACAAACTTAAGCACCTGGAGTTTGCTAAACAGCATTGGCACTTCGATTGGAACCGGGTGCTATGGTCAGATGAGACGAAAATAGAGCTCTTTGGCCACGCACACCAGCGGTGGGTTTGGCGTCAAAAGAAGGATGTGTGTGCAGAAAAGAACCTCATACCTACTATAACATACCTACATGTTGGAAAAATTACAATATAGCTCAGTACTGGTATTATTTATTTTATACAGTTTTTTTGCTCATCTTTATCAAGGGTGCCAATAATTTTGGAGGTGACTCTATAACTTACACCGAACTGTAATCCCCAGAGCCCAAAAGGCAAGGAAAGAGTGAAAAACTGCTAAATATTGCCGTTGGACTTTAAAATGTGTTAGGATAGACAAAGTATGTGTTCATTAACATTGCTTTTACAGTAACTATACACTGAATGTTTGTTTTTTTCTAGACTACCCGCACCTTTATGTATTAATGTTAGCCTTTAGGCGGGGGATGCCGTAGAGGGCTCTCAGGCCTCAACCTTTTTTTTCTCATCCTAAGTCCTTTTCTTTAGCTACCTCCTTATCGCCCCTCCAGGTTCTGCCCAGGAGGTCATTTCAGCCCTCTTCCAGGTGGAAGCAGTAGGCCGAGCCTCCACCTGCCAAGCGGGCCCTGACCGAGGGGGGGGAGGGGGGGGGGGGGTTCTCTGTTTTCGTCTCTCCTAAACTGACCCGAGACACTTTTCCTAAGCTCTCCACGCCGCCCAGCTGCCAGCTTAGCTGCCTGAGGATGCTGCACTGAGTTGCGAAGGATCTGTTCTTTTGTCCTCTTCGTCCCCTTCCTGTCTCTTGCTCCACTAAACGCCCAGCAGCCAGAGGATGCTGCCTGACCCGTCGGAAAGTGTTTATATCTAATCCTTTGCTCTTCTCGTGTCTCCCTCTCTACGTCTCCCAGCAGCCAGAGTATGCTGCCTGACCCGACGAGAAGGGAAAACTCTTCGTCTACCCTAGCTCGTCCTGCTATCAGTATCTAACCTCAATGTTACTAAGCACCATTCCCAAACTCCATCCCTCAATCTCGCCATCCCTCCCAAACTTGTCTCACTCTTAAACTCTCAAATCTCGCCCCCTCTCAAGCCTTCTAAGCAACCAGAGAAATCCTCTCAACTTGTCTCACTCTCATTATCTCACTCCCAGTTTCGCCTCCTCTCAAGCCCTCGTAGGCAACTAGTGAATACACTTTCCAAACCAAATAAAACACATCTTAGTGGCAGGTAAAACATTCCTGCATATTTCCCTTACCTTTGGGGGATTCCAGTATTTAAATAATTTTCCATTTTAGCATCCAGCTGAAAGAACAATGTGTTTTTTGTGACTTTGCCAGTGCACACATCAACAGTGACTAGGAAAAATACTGACTCTGCAAAGGAAAACATTTCACCATTTACCTAGAGGAAACAAGAAATAAAATAAAATAGAAATTAATTTGAATTCTAGAATAATTAATCTAAGTGAAGGGAGCTAATTTTGGACTGAATGGAACATTGGTTACATGGCATGTTATACATCTGTAAAGAACAGAATTACTTTCAAAGTGTTGGGAAAGTATGACATCACAGTTAAATAACTGAAGTCTAATAATTGAACTAACAAGAAACAGTTACATCTGCGGACAAGTATTGGCACCTTACACTTAATTCAAGAAAACATGTTGAAGACAAACATGTAGTGAACAATAGCCACTAATTAATATGACAAAGACAAAAATACACAACTAGTTTAACAAACAACCTTTTATAAAAAAATAAATAAATACAAAAAAAAACTTGAGCAACTTTATATATTTCACAATAATTATGCTGCATTACAAAGTCAATAGTCGAAAACATTGTATATCCTAAAAACATTGTATAAGTTGATTTTCTAGGCATTTTTGGAGGGGGAGCGACTAATACATGGGTGTGTCTCATATTAAACTACTGTACCAGTGCTACAGCCACGGTAATAATTTAATTGTCAACAACACAATTATTCTTTCACGATCTACGGCATTCAGGTCATGTTGCTCGGTAGAAACACAAAACCACTGTTCTAATTAAAAGTTTTAATTTCTTACTTTCAATACTCTTAATCATTTTGAATGTTAAACGCAAGCTTTTGGACTCTTGACTGACCTCCTCTCGACCCAGACGATGCACAGTAGCTGTCCATCTCTATGAAATATGTGACCTGCTCCCACAAAATCAGTCACATATGACTCCATGACAAAAAATGAGTTATATATTCTACAAAATAGCACAGATTTAGCTCTAGTGCTCAAATATCTTTACAAATGACAAAGTTACAACATTTTAGAGTCTTGCATAAGATAAATCCTAATTCTGAGAAATTCATGAATAAAGTAAAGCAACAATTTTCAACGGTGTACATTTGCTATGTCCTTAGCATATTCAGGTTTATGCTAGTCACTTTATTTGGCAGGCTTTAAGAGATTGGTCTAGTCTAATACTTTAATTTGGAGAGTGAGACACCTACAGGCCCTTAAAAAAAAAAAAAAAAAAGTTGAGAATAGGATTCCATTGGATTTTATGGGATTTTGTCAGGGCAGCTATTTGGCTATTGGTGCAAGTGTGACAAGGCTTGCTCATTAAGTATCTCACATGGGCCTTCTTGACAAAGCAATTGTGTTCCAGAATATAAGTTACCCAATATTTTAGTGAGCAAGCCATGTCAGGGGGGTACATAATCAGGCAATAAACACATGCAGGGCTAGATTAGATTTTTTTTTTTTTTTTTGCTTCTTGTTAATCAGTTTACTAAAACAAACTTTTTAAAAATAAAACAAGAAGTTACCGGTACTTTATATATATATAAATAAATAAATAAATAAATAAATAAAAATGAAATGAATAATACAATAAGCCTACATAATGTATTCCAGAAGCCTACTTTTCTAAATTATAATTTTTTTTCTAAATTAAGACTGACCAGAGCGCTTCCTTCACTTCATCAGTGTTTACAACCTCTCCCCCGGTTTCACTCCCTTCATTACGTTTTCTTCCTCTGTTGAATCAGACTCTTCTAACCCCAGATGAATCGGTAACGATGTCCTCCGAATCGCAATTTTGGACACAAAATAATCCTCAATCAGATTCAGAGAATGCCACTCTCCACTTCCTGCAGCTTCAGATAAATGTAACTTTCAAAGATTTAAGCGCATTGCTCGCAACTTCACTCTCCTGATCTGACATTCTCATTTAATGTGAAGTAATGTGATTATTTTAACTATAAATTAATACTTCACATTAAATAATAACTGTGTAAGTCACCCTGGGTAAGGGCGTCAGCTAAGAAATACAAATAATTATAGCTACGTAGCTAGCTAATGGTATAATAATAACAATACCTTGAAAGTATAAAAACTAGTGACCGCGATTGCAAGAATATTCTCATTTAACATAGCCTAATCTCTGTAAATGATTATTATTATTAATAATAATAATAATAATAATAATAATAATAATAATACAAAAAACATCAAAATAGAAAGTATTAAAACTACTATGAATAGAATTCTGCATTGTTTTTCAACTTCAAGCCTCACTGAGTCTGTTGGAAGGATGAAAGCGCGAACGTCAGAAGAGTGTGCTTAACCAATCAGAGGCTGCAGTTCAGTCACATGGTAGCAACATGTTTCAAGTTGCCTTCGCAATTAGCTATTAAAAACGTCATCTGGTCGGCGGGTAATGTGAAATCTGACCTGTAGATGGCGTTGTGTTGGAAGAGCAGACTTCAATGAAAAAAAAAACTTGTACCTACAATTAAACATGCAGAATGGGCCCAGACTTCACCAACAAGATGCAATATACAGGTTAAGAATTATCATAAACGCCTGAAAGCTATAATGAAAGCAAAAGCAGGACACACAAAATACTAAAGCGGGTGTCAATACTGAACAAATACTTTAAATTACATAAGGTTGTTGGTTTTTGATAAAGATTATTTGTTAAATTGCATGAATTTGTGTATTTAGCTTTTTATTTTATAAAAAAGTGGTTAAAGTTTACTAAATGCTTATCCTTAATCTGATACCTTGAATCATGGTATAATAGGTGTAGGGTGCCAATACTTTTGGCTGCGATTGTATAAAGATATTCAGCTGGGTCTATTAAAGGTACTGGGAAAGGCTTTAAACACTGTAATCTAATACACTCATGGATCAAATCTTTGGAGTTTCTTGGCTTTACAAACACATTGGGCCTTATTCATAAACAATGTACTGCATATACCTGTCCGGAGGGTTTACAGACCAAAATTAGCCCTGGTCTTGAACTACATACCTTACTTAAGGTAGCATAAAGTAGTCTAAGATTAGTGGGAATTGTGGTCTGTGCAAAACAGCCATCAGATTTTCTTCAGGACTGTTGTCACTTAGATTATTTAAATCAAGTTGCCAGTCCATGAAACCATTTTCAACTCTTAGTTTATTAGTTTATTCTAATTTTTTAAAGCACTATTAAAACCTAAAAGAATGTTTATACACAGTACAGTAGACATTCAATTATCCGATCTTTGATCAACCGTACTGTCTAAACAACCGAACACACCTGTAATCACATGATGAATTACATGTGGTGTATTAGGCCAGTGCTCGAAGTAAGCTTTTTATTTTAGGCGCCAGCAGGCTCCTATTTTTTTTCTTTATGGTCGCCAGAAAAAGAAAATGGTTACCCATAACTGCATGGAAGTGTATTAAATATAAATAAAAACTATTGTTCAAAATAATATAACAGTAATGTATACATTTTTAACTTAAAAAATAATGTGCATCTCTAAGTATGCTTTATTTCCATAGCCAATAAGCTGCCACCAGGTCCATCAAAACATTACACACAAAAGACAACATTCCTCTGCCCAGGAGAGCAACCACCAAGAAAAGGTGTTAAAACCAATCCTCGCCCAGGACAACTGGAAGCTGCTAGAGACTGGAAAATGCTGGCAGGATGTTGGTCAATGGCTTATTTTTCCACCTGAGATTGCCACCACTAACCTTCGACCAGATATTGTCTTGTGGTCTTGATCAGCACGCCTTGTCCACCTGGTAGAGTTAACAGTGCCATGGGAGGATGCTGTAGATGAGGCGTATGAGAGGAAGAAACTGCGGTATGCTCAACTAGCCTCTGAATCGGAACAGCGAGGACGGAGAGTCCGGGTTTAGCCAGTGGAGGTGGGTTGTCGAGGATTTGTGGCACACTCTACAACCCGGTTTCTCAGAGACGTCGGATTCAGTGGCCAAGAGTTGCGTCGCACAGTGAAGAACTTATCTGAAGCAGCAGAGAGGAGCAGCAACTGACTGTGGTTGAGACGGAAAGATTCTGGCTGGGGATCTCAAGCACAATAGAAAGAAAGAAACGCTGATGTACAGGTGAGTAAGCTGGGCTGAGTGGGGGACGGAGGGGGGTGATTCTGGGACACCAGAATCACCGTCGAGCCCTCTTGAGGTGTCGTGGGCTAGTCGACGAAACACCAAGGATGGAAGGTGCCCACTTGAAGACCCCAGAGATGTACCCTACTTAGCTCAATCCAGACGGTTGTCATGCTGATGCGCTGGGGAGAACACACTGTGGTTGATCCCCGGAGCCAGCATCGCAGCCGTTGTGTGTGCTGATGCGCCAGGGAGGCAAATAAGCTGATCCCTGGAGCCAGCATTACACTTCAGCCATTAACACCAGACAGAAGGATATCTACATCTTAGGTGGTGCTTATCTTGGCGAGAGCCGAGTTCAAATCAGCATGAAGTTTTAACATCTACTCTCGTGTAATGGAAATCATAAAATAGGCACAACCAATTTCTGCAGTACTTGATAACTGTAAGTTCACATTATTATTATTATTATTATTATTATTATTATTATTATTGTCAGGAGATTGTTGCTCACCCGTTGCTTACCTGAACATTAGGTAAATCGTAGAACACTTTTCTGCCGCTTTAGACAGCTCTTCTTCCTTCTTTCATTTTAAACGTTTTTGAGTTGGCATGGAGCTCACAGACCAAAAAATCACACGGTGTGACACTTCTAGTGAACATGTGTCATTGAGAATTCCTGGAAGTGTGGTCATTTTGAGCTCAGTCTAACAGCGTCGTCCCTCCCTCTGTTTGCCAGTCATTAACCAATGATGTGTCGTCTTTCTTGTGGCATAGTGCTGGGAGGTGCACAGTAAAATGAATGGCAGCAATAATACAGAGTCATTTTCTCGCAGGACGAGATTAGACAGAATTAAATTGCGACTGAACGGGCCAGCTGATGCTGAGCAAGTTTGTGAATGGGTTGTAGATCAGATGTGCTGGTGCTGAGGGAAACCGGTGGCAATGATGGGCGGGCATACAGGCAAGTGGCTTGGGCACTGCAGCAGTTGCCGCCGGTGCCATTTTGCTACCTATTTTCCAGGCATGTAGAAAATCCTCACTACTGCCTTAAAAAGTTAACTTCTAGCCCTAGTGTGGATTCTCTGATTTACTAACATTATCCAGGCTTTATCCTGTAGTATTGCGGTAATTGATTTGACAAACGATACAAATTATAACAATTTCTGTATCGCGATGTGACAGTATAACTGCCGTACAGCTGCAACCATACTCTTTAATGATACCAGTAGCTATTATGCATGCCTATTATTTTTTATCTATTAATTTGTATTCATATATTCAAGCAATGCTTGCAATAAACAGGTGTTTTGGAGAGAAAAGGACTGTAACATTTTGCAATTTGGAAAGGTAATACATTGTTGTCTAGTTCCTATAGTTTGTATAAACCAACATTTTTTTTTTTTAAGATGGTCTTTACAAGCAATCATCATAAAACCTACTTCCAAGCACAGATTAAATCCCTCAGCAAGGAAGAGATTCAACAAGGAGATAACGAATCATTTATCACAGTAGGTGACATTACATTACATTGTTTTGGAGATGTACACGATTACCTGTCTGAAATACTATGCATTATGATACTTATTCACAAAGTTTAAATTATGATAATTAACTGTTCGGATGTTAGGGCCCTTTTCACAAACAGTAGAGAGTCAATTGTCTGAACTAATTGGGACCGATACTCGTTCTCATAATCGATTTGTATGGATAATTGAACAGGTATTAATAAGAATTACTGTACCGTTAATAATGTATAGAATAAAGTTAACATACTCAAGTACTTAGTACACAAGTACCTACTGATGATATATAGCTAGTAACCTATTCTATCACATTAAGCGTACAAAATTACAAAGCTTTACAAATCATCAAATGAATGCAATTCAGTAAAACTTTAACACCGACAATTAAGGTAATGAAATATTGTAATTAAATGTACCAAATCATCAAAGAATACAATTCAGTACAACTTTGAGCCATTACAAAACTTCAGGAATCATTGAACTTCAAAAATTCAGCAACATGTTTCTATACTTTAATACTTTGTTAAGGAATTGTAATAACGTGCAATTGAAATGAATAAAATAAAAGTTCTCAGCTGCTCAATAACAGGATATCCAGCCCTTACTTTTGAAATAGAAGAAAAATCAAGAACGAGGTGACTGTTTTAATTGCTTAATTGCAACAATTTAAAGCACACAGTTGGTTCATATAAGGTTTCTGTAACTTTCATTAGCCTCCGTCTGCTGGTCCTTTTTTGGCAGCTAAATCTCGTAACCATTTTAGCAGCAGAAGCTGTGTGTGCGTAATACAGTGCTCGAATTAGCGACAATTTTAGTTGCCATGGCGACCATTTGTTTCTTTTGGTGACTGTAAATATTATTTTAGTCGCCTACAGGCGACCACTTTGTGCTGTATTTTTTTGTGTTTTTTATTATTATTAAAATACCTTTGGACCCATGTTAAAAATAATACGGCTTTTTAGTGCCTACGTCACAGGCGCATCTGTCCATACAGATCGTTATGTTACTGTATGCGGAATCTCTAGACACACACACAACAAAAAAAAAACAGAAAATGCATCTAAATATTTTTATTTTACGATTTTCACTACATCAGTCTAAATAGGCGTGGCAAACTGATGACTTAACATGCACGTATTTAATTATGTAAATAGGTAAGTGGCATTCTGCACTATTTGCTAAAGTGTTTGGTGCTGGTACTGGTCCTGGAAGCCGTAAAGTTGCTGGCAATTCAAAAAACTTACCCGGATGTCCACGCAAACCTATTAGAAGATTAATAAAATATCATCAAACAGACAGCAAAAAATTATTTCAAAGACAAAGAAGGTTCCACCAAAAATCTCTAAGCAGCAGCAATACAAACTAAGCAAACGAGTCAGATATTACAGAAGAACACA
Source organism: Huso huso (assembly GCA_036884735.1). Taxonomy (NCBI): domain Eukaryota; kingdom Metazoa; phylum Chordata; class Actinopteri; order Acipenseriformes; family Acipenseridae; genus Huso; species Huso huso. The sequence goes on along the minus strand of CM072663.1, from coordinate 47,559,083 downwards.
TTTCAAATTTTGAACCCACGACTTCGGAGTCTTTGTGTTCTGAACGTGTTCAACAAAAAATTCACATGAGATTTCAGCCATCATGGTGACAACAGTTCAGCTGATTAGTTAATGAATCTGGTGTAATGTACTGCAGTTATTGTAAGCAAGCATAGTAACGAAATTACTATTCATTATTACCTATTCTAAAGTTTGTTTTGGACTGCCATTTTTTTAAATAAGTTATTTTTTCTGTGCAGAAAAAACAAATCTGCAAAAGTATTGCATGATTTCCATTACACGAGAGTAGATGTTAAAACTTCATGCTGATTTGAACTCGGCTGTCGCCAAGATAAGCACCAACTAAGACGTAGCTTTACAGTAAACTAATGTGATCCATCTGTGTTTCTGTCCATTTGCGTTTCCTTCCATATGATGATGTAGATATCCTTCTGTCTGGTGTTGATGGCTGAAGTGTAATGCTGGCTCCAGGGATCAGCTTATTTGCCTCCCTGGCGCATCAGCACACACAACGGCTGCGATGCTGGCTCCGGGGATCAACCACAGTGCGGTCTCCACAGTGCATCAGCATGACAACCGTCTGTATTGAGCGAAGTAGGGTACATCTCTGGGGTCTTCAAGTGGGCACCTTCCATCCTCAGTGTTTCGTCGACTAGCCCACGACACCTCAAGAGGGCTCGACGGTGATTCTGGCGTCCCAGCATCACCCCCCTCCGTCCCCCACTCAACTCAGCCCAGCTTACTTACCCGTACATCAGCGTTTCTTTCTTTCTATTGTGCTTGAGATCCCCAGCCAGAATCTTTCCGTCTCAACCACAGCCAGTTGCTGCTCCTCTCTGCTGCTTCAGATAAGTTCTTCACTGTGCGACGCAACTCTTGGCCACTGAATCCGACGTCTCTGAGAAACCGGGTTGTAGAGTGTGCCACAAATCCTCGACAACCCACCTCCACTGGCTAAACCCGGACTCTCCATCCTCGCTGTTCTGCTTCAGTGAATAGTTGAGCATACCGCAGTTTCTTCCTCTCATAGGCCTCATCTACAGCATCCTCCCATGGCACTGTTAACTCTGCAAGGTGGACAAGGCGTGCCGATCCAGACCACAAGACAATATCTGGTCGAAAGTTAGTGGTGGCAATCTCAGGTGGAAAAATAAGCCATTGACCAACATCTGCCAGCATTTTCTAGTCTCTAGCAGCTTCCAGTTGTCCTGGGCGAGGATTGGTTTTAACACCTTTTCTTGGTGGTTGCTCTCCTGGACGGGGGAATGTTGTCTTTTGTGTGTAATGTTTTGATGGAACAGGTGGCAACTTATTGGTCATGTTACGCTTGTCTTCCAATGCTAAGGCCAAACATCGCAGCACCTGCTCATGGTGCCAAGTAAACCGTCCTTGGCTAAGAGCCACCTTACATCCTGTCAAAATGTGCCTTAATGTTGCAGGTGATGAACACAAAGGACATGAGGGATCCTCTCCTACCCAGAGGTTTAGGTTCTGTGGTGATGGGATAACATCATATGTTGACCTAATGAGGAAACTGATCCTGCTCTGTTCCATTGACCATAGGTCTTGCCAGCCAATCTTGCATTGTTCCACACTCTCCCATCTCATCCATTCTCCCTGCTTGGCCTGGGAAATGGCCTTTATACACCTCATCCTCTCCTCCTGCTTTTGCACCTCGTTGACTACCATCTTCCTCCGTTGAGCTGGGGCTGCCTTGTGCCATGTAGGAGGAGCTGAACTGAGACCAAGACCCCCTCTTCCATGCTGAACTTGCCCCATGATATCACCAATTCGAAGGGCAGCCTTTGCATCCACAGCTTTCTTTGCCACCCACTTTTTTCCAGTTTTCAGCACAGGTGCTGCCTCCCTTACGCATTTGTCACGTGACTCTACTAATGTCATTTCCAATCTGACCTTGGCACACTTAAACTCCTCGGTTAGAGCGGATGCTGGTAGCTGCAGTATTCCTTTACCATAAAGTCCCACTCTACTGAGGCAGCGTGGAACTCCCAACCATTTCCTGATGTATGAACTGATTAAGGCTTCCAGCTTCTCTACTGTTGTCAAAGAAACCTCATACACAGTCAGTGGCCACAGCAACCTCGGCAGTAGACCAAACTGAAAGCACCAGAGTTTTAGTTTGCCTGGTAAAGTGCTGCTGTCTATGCTCTTCAACCCTTCCACTGCTTGTTGTCTAACTTCTCCCACACGAACTGTGTCCTTTAGATCCCCGTCGTACCATCTCCCAAGACTTTTCACTGGCTTCTCAGACACTGTTGGTATTGCCTCACCGTTAATGAAAACGTTTTATCTTATTTTACCTTTAATTATAGAGATGCTCCTTGATTTAGTGGGCTTGAATTGCATTCTTGCCCATTCAATGTTATTGGTTAATTTGCCCAATAACCAATTAGTGCAGGCTACTGTTGTAGTCATGGTTGTCATGTCATCCATGTATGCTCGAATTGGTGGTAGTCGCATTCCAGAAGCCAAGCGCTCTCCTCCCACTACCCATTTTGATGCCCTAATGATTACTTCCATTGCCATGGTAAAAGCCAGTGGAGAAATGGTGCATCCTGTGATTATTCCAACTTCTAGGCATTGCCATGTAGTGCTGAATTCTGAAGTTGAAAAACTAAATTGCAAATCTCCAAAGTAGACTTTCACTAAATTTGTTATTGTCATCGGTACACTGAAAAAATCAAATGCTGCCCAAAGAAGTTCACGTGGCACTGAACCATATGCATTAGCCAAATCCAGGAATGTCACATGGAGCTCCTTCCTCTCCTTTTTAGCTGATTGAATTTTTTGCCAGATCACACTGATGTGTTCTAAGCATCCTGGGAAACTTGGAATGCCCGCTTTTTGTATTGAAGTGTCAATGAAGCAGTTCTTTAATAGGTAAGTTGACAATCTCTGAGCAATAATACTGAAGAAAATCTTGCCTTCTACGTTTAATAGGGAAATAGGGCAAAACTGACTGATGCTTGTAGAATCTTTTTCTTTAGGTATAAAGACTCCACCTGCTCGACGCCATGCTCTTGGTACAACCTGTTTTTCCCATGCCACTTTCATCAATTTCCACAGGATTCGTAGAACTCCAGAAGTACTCTTGTACACTCTGTACGGCACTCCATTAGGCCCTGGTGATGATGAAGCCCTTGCTTTTTTCACAGCTTGCTCTACTTCTTTCCACTTAGGTGCACAGTCCTCCATTTGGTATTCTGGTGGATTGATAGGTGGGATGTCTGAAGGAATTGACATAGGCTCCTGCCTTTTTGAATCTGTATGTGTTTCCTCCAAATATCTCTCCAACTCAAACTTAGATGCTTTTAGTATGCCATTCTTTTCACTGGTGAATAACTTCTTTATAAATTTGAATGGGTTTTTATAAAAGTTAGTTCTCGCAAGCTCCTTCTTTTTGTAGCGTTTCTGTAGGCGCTCAGCTCTGCGCAATGTTGCAAGCTTATCTTTTATGACCCTTTGTAAAAGATTGAGTCCCTCCTTCTGACTTTGTTCTGCTCTTCTCCATTGTTTCCTCAGCTGTCTCCTTTCTCTAACTAAGCGTTCAATCTCTTGCTGCCGTCTAGACTTTCCAGGAATAGTTTGTACTTTTTCCTTCCTTTTTTCAACTCCAAACCTCTCGCTTCCATATGCGTAGATGATATCCCCAAATTTATCCAGCTTCTTTTCAACTGTTCCACTTAACCTTTCCAATGCAAAGCAGAGATCTGTGTTTACTGTGTCCCATACAGTTTTCTCACAAGCTCTTGGCCATTTAACTCCAGGCTTGTGCCCGTTGAGGTTCTTTTCTCTCTTATGCTGGTTTGTCTGACCGGGTTCACAAGGATCATTAGGTTCATCACTAACTGTGTCCATGCAAGTCCTCCTCACGTCTATGGCAGGGGTGCTGATATCCTGCGAACTGTGGTTTGCTTCCTGTCGCTGGATTTCATTCGACTGACATGACTGACTTCTTAAGAAGTACTGATCAATGCGATGCCCTTGTCCCTTCTCCCTCAAGCATTTCATTCTCCCTTGATGAATCTTCAAACCCCTGACCGTTGTCGCCTTGCTCCAGCTGCAGACACAAACCTGGAGTTCCATGTCTTTGCTAACTGCAGATCTTGAACTAGTCTTTTGTGAAGTACTCTCCATACTTATATCCGTTTCCGTCCCTAAGTCGTTAACCGTGTTGTCCAACATTGAGTCATCTTCCGCCCCCGCTCTCGCAGACTAGGGGTATTTTTCTCTTTAATTTCTTAGAAGCCTTGGGCGGGTGTCTCCAGCATCCTGTAAACACAGAGCTGGATACTGCCGACAAGGGTAGCTAACCCTTGCCAGCCCCAATGGGGTCTCTTTCCTCCTGTCAGCTGTCAGGAGGGATGAGGATTGACTCGAGGAGGGTGAGGATTGACTCGAGGAGGGTGAGGATTGACTCGAGGAGGGTGAGGATTGACTCGAGGAGGGATGAGGATTGATTCGAGGAGGGATGAGGATTGACTCGAGAAGGGTGAGGATTGACCCTAGGAGGGTGAGGATTGACTCGAGGAGGGATGACGATTGACTTGAGGAGGGTTAAGGATTGACGACGATTGACAAGGAGGGGTGAGGTCTGAGGATGTCCTAAAATGGACATCGTACAAGTACCAGCTGCCTGCGTTATGAAACGAGTAGGAGATAACATAATAGTGAACGAAACACGATGCAGAGAAGTGGATCGATTTTGGTTTTCATTTATTTTTGTGTAATACCTTCTCGCTACCTGACATAGTTCTGTAAAACCTGTACTTTCACGAAAGGGGTTAGAATGTGTATGCTTAAAAACAGCATACCTTGGGGGGCTCCCGAGTGGCGCATCCAGTAAAAGCACTCGCTAGAGTGCAGGATGCGCTCTATAGCCTGGATGTCGCAGGTTCGAGTCCAGGCTACTCCACAGCCGTCCGTGGACGGGAGCTCCGAGGGGGCGGCGCTCAATTGGCCGAACGCCGTCCGGGGGGAGGGAGGGTTAGGTCGGCCAGGGTGTCCTCGGCTCACCGCGCACCAGCAACCCCTGTAGTCTGGCCAGGCGCCTGCGGGCTTGCCTGTAAGTTGCCCAGAGCTGCGTTGTCCTCCGACACTGTAGCTCTGAGGCGGCTGCACGGTGAGTCTGCAGAGTGTAAAGAAACGGGCGGCTGACGGCACACGCTTCGGAGGACAGCGTGTGTTCATCTTCGCCCCTCCCGAGTCAGCGCAGGGGTAGTAGCGGTGAGCTGAGCCTAAAAATAACTGGGCATTTCAAATTGGGGAGAAAATAATAAAAAAACTGATTGGCGACGACTAAAAAAAAAAAAAAAAAAAAAAACAGCATACCTTTTTTCCCCTGAATCGAGTGTCCAGCAATGCACCATAACAACACTGTAAATCCTTTGTAACTGTAAATTTCAAGAGCTGTGAAACTATGAAGTCTCTAAAAAGTAAACATCTAACATTTTGTACATCTAGCTGTTCATCATTGTGATGCACAGCACTCTCCATTGCCTGACGAAGTTTCTATTTGTTTTTTTTTTTTCTTTTTAAAGCCACATTGTTTGTACATGTTGTACAGATTTCAGCGGTTAGCAAACTACAGTTACGCAAACACACTGCAGACCGAACAACTAATTTGACCACTATCGTTATTACACTCCAGCCATGGGTAAATCTTCAGCCAGTTTGCCTGAAAATCTATCTTTAATGTTCCCTTCAATTGCACTGCTTATTTGTGCTGTTGTATCACTAAGGCTGTATTTTTTCATGATGAGCATGGATTTCACGATTTCCATGAATTAGAACGAGCGCTGTGTAACAATAATATCCAATTCTCTGTGAAAATCTCAATTTCTGAATGAATACTATTTTTAGCATTTAAAAATTCAACGATTAGACGTTCGCTTCATCAGCAGACAACTTGTTATATGTTATATTCATAAATATGCATGCTCCCACCCTGCCTTTTCACTGCATTTTTAAATGCTGTACAATTCTGAAGAAATTAACTAAGAAGTAATAGCAGAATAAGGGACATCAACCACAGTTTAAAAAATAAAACACATGCTGGGTTCGTTTTATTAAACCGTGACATTAGTTAGCTATGTGTGTAAGTTATAGTTTGATGGTGCAATAAGGCCCAGCTGGGTGTCCGTATACGTCAAATATACGGACGCTACAGGGCCCCGAGAAGTTAAGATGAGTAAATGAATTCAATTAAAACATGTAAAAGTAAATCATTGTTTTGATAGTGTGAACATTGCCATTGAAAAAATACACCAGGGGGCGGAGTTGAGACAGCACAGAGCTATTATTTTTTTTTTCCTGTCAGTGCAGACACACTGAGCAGAACAGACGTGAGGAATAAAAAAATTAAACAACGTCTCGGATTTCAGTAATTTGTTCAAGATCTGTGTCAGAGAGTGGGGGATAAAATGTCTTTTTGTGTTTTTCTTCAGAGTTTACAAACTGCTAAAAATACATTATTTGAAGTGACAATGTCGGGGTGAGTGAGCATAAAGACAGCCATTTTTTCTGTTTTACTATCTTCCAGTTCTTTGAATTGTTCTTCATCCAAATCGACATGTCTACTTACTACTTTGGGATTTTTTACAGGTAATTGGTCACTCAGTTTCAAAGTTACAGCTGTACATCATAGTGAGTGTAAGCGAGACGACTACCGATACTTAGTTTAAATTCTGTGAGGCAGCGCAGTGATTTAGAATATGTGACAATGCTCCAACTGTTCGTATCCATCCAATATATGGACAGCTAGAACCTTGCTTGACCAATCACATTGCTTGTTTCACGTTCCATTATGAGCCCTTTATCAGAATTTTGATAAAGTAATTCTATCTATTATCATTTTTAACGTGGGTGAAACTAGGGTTAACATTACAACAAAACCAACGCCAACATTGTCCATGACATGATTTCCATTACATGAGAGTAGATGTTAAAACTTCATGCTAATTTGAACTCGGCTCTCGCCAAGATAAGCACCAACTAAGACGTAGCTTTACAGTAAACTAATGTGATCCATCTGTGTCTCCATCCAATTGCGTGCTGATCCAGACCATAAGACAATATCTGGTCGAAGGTTAGTGGTGGCAATCTCAGGTAGAAAAATAAGCCATTGACCAACATCTGCCAGCATTTTCCAGTCTCTAGCAGCTTCCAGTTGTCCTGGGCGAGGATTGGTTTTAACACCTTTTCTTGGTGGTTGCTCTCCTGGGTGGGGGAATGTTGTCTTTTGTGTGTAATGTTTTGATGGAACAGGTGGCAATTTATTGGTCATGTTACGCTTGACTTCCAATGCTAAGGCCAAACATCGCAGCACCTGGTCATGGTGCCAAGTAAACTGTCCTTGGCTAAGAGCCACCTCACATCCTGTCAAAATGTGCCTTAATGTTGCAGGTGATAAACACAAAGGACATGAGGGATCCTCTCCTACCCAGAGGTTTAGGTTTTGTGGTGATGGGAGAACATCATATGTTGACCTGATGAGGAAACTGATCTTGCTCTGTTCCATTGTCCATAGGTCTTGCCAGCTGATCTTGCATTGTTCCACACTCTCCCATCTCATCCATTCTCCCTGCTTGGCCTGGGAAACAGCCTTTACGGACCTCATCCTCTCCTCCTGCTTTTGTACCTTGTTGACTACCAGCTTCCTCCGTTGAGCTGGGGCTGCCTTGTGCCATGTAGGAGGAGCTGAAATGAGACCAAGACCCCCTCTTCCATGCTGAACTTGCCCCATGATATCACTGATTCGAAGGGCAGCCTTTGCATCTTCCACAGCTTTCTTTGCTGCCCACTTCCCATTTTCAACACAGGTGCTGCCTCCCTTATGCATTTGTCGCATGACTCTAATAATGTCATTTCCAGTTGGACCTTGGCACACTGAAACTCCTCGGTTAGAGCGGAGACTGGTAGCTGCAGTATTCCTTTACCATAAAGTCCCACTCTGCTGAGGCAGCGTGGAACTCCCAACCATTTCCTGATGTATGAACTGATTAAAGATTCCAGCTTCTCTACTTTTGTCAAAGAAACCTTGTACACAGTCAGTGGCTACAGCAACCTCGGCAGTAGACCAAACTGAAAGCACCAGTTTTAGTTTGCCTGGTAAAGCGCTGCTGTCTATGCTCTTCAACCCACTGCTTGTTGTCTAACTTCTCCCACACAAACTGTGTCCTTAGATCCCCGTTGTACCATCTCCCAAGACTTTTCACTGGCTTCTCAGACACTGTTGGTATTGCCTCACCATTAATGTAGAACATTTTATCTATTACTTTACCTTTAATTATAGAGATGCTCCTTGATTTAGTGGGCTTGAATTGCATTCGTGCCCATTCAATGTTATTTGTTAATTTACCCAATAACCGATTAGTGCAGGCTATTGTTGTAGTCATGGTTGTTATGTCATCCATAGCGTGATCGCGCTCAGCATTTAATAATTACACAGAACAGAAAATAAAAGGTTTGAACACAAAACAGGACACGGCACTTGAGCCAAAATAAACAGACAAACAAAACAAACACGGTGAGTGAAACACTTATATTTGCGTTCTTACTTTTCTTTTTCTCCTCTCTCTCCCATTCTCCACTCTCGAACACCCAACCCCGAGTGAGTGAAAACATGCTGCTTTTATGCAGTTGTACCGAGACTCGATTGCTAGTCAATCATTCAATTGGAATCTCGGTACAACTGCACGTGAATTAATTAAGTGTACTCCCGTGACCACACATTACATTTTAACCAGCACGTGAAGTGATTTGTGCCATCCTTGTGCCTAAATACAAATCTACATTTTTAAATCACTCGTGTTACACAGACCCATTTATATCCCGTGTACCAATGACTATACACCAACATTTACACACAACACGTAACATATAAACAAACTACGCACAAGGGCGTGGCCACATTGCCACAGTGCTTCACAGGCCTCAGAGCCAGATCGTACCATTAATACCTCAAATACTGAACCTTTCATTTCCAGCGAGCTATCTTACAGCAGAATAAGGGAGACATTTTCAGGGTTAATTAGATATTTTTTCAATCCTCAACAGAACAATAAGGGGCCTCTTCTTAAAATTATTCTCCCATACATCATACTGTGGCACACACCCACTACACTATTATTGATCTAAAAGAATAACAATTCGTTCTAGATTCAGATGATCATTTATCGTGATGTCGTTATTTTCTGTTCCGACTGTATCGTGATGTGAAATATCTTGTATCACTGCAATCCAATTAAGAGTCCCATGATGATTGTATGAAAATTGAATATGTTGTCAGTGCTAAAGAATGTCCAAGCCAAGTATTCAACAACTATATCCCCATTAGGATATAAAGTGGTTAAGAACTTAAAACTAACCCATTGTAGTGGATGAGTTAATTATTTAAGAAGATTATGATCTAAAAATATTCTGTTTTCTAGCAGCTAATTGCCAGCATACACTACACTAGGGAAGGAAGGAAAATACTGTAACACTTGATGTAGGACAGTGAAATACAAAAATTCCCTTACAAATGTTTACAGACTTGGTAGAGTTGTGTGAAACAGACCTAGATTTAAACCACAAGAACAGGTAATACTTTGTTTGACTTTCACTTGGGTTTACCTTAGCAGCTCCACAGTTACTGCACTGCGTGGCGGTCCGAGGTGGCATCGCTATGATGGCCTTTGGTGGTTTTGAGTACTTTGGATTTTGAGTACTTTGGAAAGACACCAGCAGTTGCTGGTGTCTTTGGACTTTATTGTGTCCGTAACTTTCACCCGCTCACAGCCCTGAGTAGAGCAGTAACTGTGTCCATCTCTGCTGTGTTTCGCATGCAAGAATATCAGCATCAGCCTAAAGAAGCAAAAACACAATTATTATTTCAGTTTATTGACAGAGTTTATTTACATAAACCTTCTCTGTCCCTATAACACAAATTGATGTTGGAAGGATCATTTTTTACAGTACATATTTTTTTTGGTGCTGGGACATAGAACAGATAACAGAGAATTGTAAGTAATTCCACTCTTTAATCATATAATTCTATATATTTTGTATAACAATTGGATACAATTTGTCCTGCTTCACACTTAATGCCGTGATTTAGCTGTGCATTTATTGACTATAACTGACAATGCTCCCTTATAAAAGTCTACCATACTAAAAGCATAGAAAAGTGCAATGAAAGAAAAGTGAAAGCATGCTAAAGCACATGTAAGCATTATGAAGCCCAGTGAAGTACAGCAAGGTAAAGCCTATTAAAAAACCACAGTAAACCATGGCAAAAGCATAGCATAACTATAGGAACATTGCAAAATGACCATGGTAAACATTTACAAGGGCTATTCTTTCATGAACTCGCCAAACCATACATGTCAACCCTTAAGTGTTCACACCAGTGAGACCCCTGCTGAAAAACCTTGGGATTGATGAAAAACCTTAACCTAGACCACTAGATTTTGTTTTTGTGTTTTGTTTTTTGGGGGGTCCGGACAATGGTATGATATTCCACAAGTTATTTTTTTATTCCTTTATTATTGTCCGCAAAGAGTGGTATTCAGGACAACAAACAAAAGAAAATGTATATATAAAACCCTTCGTACCTCTCCCACACTCCTTCGTGCTTTCAGATACCAGCCTCGACTACTACAGCACGGCCCCCTTTTAACGGAACGCCACCTAATCAGCGGAAGACCAATCAGCGATTGGCATTTTAATCGCCTCCCAATTCTGGGACTTTCCAGCACATTCTGTGTTGTTGCGCTCAACAAAGATGGCAACCGTCCTTTCGGGACTTCCGCCCCAAAGGTGGAACTGCCACGTCACACCATCTCTAGTGGGGCCTTCTAGGCTGGCTCACAGCCCCCTGGCGGCTGGGAGGGTGGATTACAGCACGGGATCGCTTTACCTCGTCACAAGGACATTCTGCCCATCTTGCTCGTTTGGTTGTTAGTAGCTTATTGATCCCAGAATCTCATCAAGCAGCTTCTTGAAGGATCCCAGGGTGTCAGCTTCAACAACATTAGTGGGGAGTTGGTTCCAGACCCTCACAATTCTCTGTGTAAAAAAATGCCTCCTATTTTCTGTTCTGAATGCCCCTTTATCTAATCTCCATTTGTGTCCCCTGGTCCTTGTTTCTTTTTTCAGGTCGAAAAAGTCCCCTGGGTCGACATTGTCAATACCTTTTAGAATTTTATTGTCTTTATAACCACTGACACTTGCATCATAAAGAACATTATATTTTTCTTTAATAATTACATTCCCATTGATGTCCATTTCTCTTTTATTTCTGTGGTAATTTGTGCGTGAACGAGACAGTGACAGTCTGACAGCCTCTACTTCGACTCCGAGTAGTGACGTGTTCTGTGTGCAGAAACATAGAAGGCTCACGCAAACCGTCAGTTTGAGACAACAAGGCATTTCTATCTTTGGAGTAAGGGGGGAGTTTGCATAGCAGCTACCGGAATATAGAATGGTAATGTACACCTCTTCATGGTGACCAACCCCCCCCCCCCCCCCCTCCCAAAAAAAATAAGAAATAATATGCTTGGACAGCTGTATAGGATTTACTGCTGTATCATGTATAAAGGGGTTTGCAGCCTCGCAAACAATAACAAACATAATATGCACAAACGTGAGAATCCATTGCACGGCCGTGAGACTCAAAATTGCGAAAACGGGTAAACCTTGAGACTTGACATTCATGCCAAACTTCAGTATGTCAGCATATACAGTAAATGAAACACATTGAACATGGCTGTGTATTTCAGTGCACTGCATGGCCTATAATCATCCAGAAGATTTGGAAACACTGAGCTCACCCTGTGCTGTTGTCAAAAAAGAACTTTCTCTCAGACAGGCTCTTCTGCAGATCCTCCAGGGAGCTGGCAGGCCCATAGTCCTCCATGCTGTCAAAGTTAGCACCCTGTCTCTGGTAGATATCAGACATCACTTGAAAAGTGGTGTCAGAGGGATAGTAAAGCCCAGCCTGAATCCAGTCACCCCTGCCAATAACAAAAGGGATTCAGAGCTAGACACGTTGTTTTCTCAAATGTTTATATCAACACACTAAGGGCTTGAAGTTTTAAGCGTTTATTTTTTCCAAGGAGCCTATTTGTTAAATCATCATTAAACTTGTTAATTGTGCTGCACAATGTGATAACTTGTATCAATGTATAGTTAGTTTTGCATTAGCAGCATTAGTAAATGAAAGTTTTAAACAAAACCAAACACTTACACAAACAAAATGGCACAGTGGCCAAAACAAATAGACAAACAAAACAGACACAAAACCAAACCAAACAAGTACCGTGCTGGTGTATAACCAGCACGCGTAGCAATTGTTTATATTTAAGCTTTACTTTGCTTTACCTCTCGGCTCTCGTTCCACCTCCGAACAGCCTAACCCCTTTCTCACCCGTGATCACCCTATTTATACACCTGTGGCATGTGTTTTTACAGGGAGGATTAACTGCCTCCCTGTCACCACTATTACACACACACACAGAAACCAACATCCCCGTGTTCACAGACCAATATACATTAACTCCCCCGTGATACATAACCCAAACTACACAAAATAAACCAAAAATACACCCAGGGGCGGGGGTACCCCATCACACACCCTCAAATGAAGCAGATTCAAAGTGACAAAGCACCTGAAACTTGTAGCCCAGTGTGGTGGGGTGCCCCGTCCGTGCATATTTTTGTGTTATATGTTGTATGTGGTGTGTATCTATTGGTGCACGGAGTGTGGTTTATTTTGGGCAATAATCAAAAATAAACGCTGAATAGATCAAGCTCTAAATATAATGTAGACTGCCAGATAATATACACAAGGAGACCCAAACTTATTGCACTTCCGAAATCTTCATCGTTCACCTGATCCATTAGCTCTGAAGAGGATTCAACCTTGAATTCACTGTACTTGCTTAAAAGTCAGGGCAGAAGGAGCACAACTAGTGTTAGTTTTCAAGCCAAGCTAGTCAAGCCAAAATACATATTTTAAAACCTTTGCTTCATTACATGGAGATTTAAGGCAAACTGCAGGACTGCGACTGTGCAGGAACAATCTCTAAATTGTTCTACTGGAAATCAAATATCTGAATGTCTCACAGACTGCCTGCGAGTGCCTAGAAAGAGAGAATCTCGGCATATACTGACCACTGAATGTCTGTTACTGAAGTATGAACCTACTTATCTAAGTTAATCAGGTACAGAAAGGTTTCTTTTGGGGCACTGCCATTCCAGTGAACGGTACAGCTCTTGCCAATCATCACCACCGGTTGGTACTGCTGGAAGGCGGCCCGCTGGCTGTTGATGCCCCTCAGAGTCATGGAACTGGATGGGTACTCATCCCTGACTATAGACATACTCAGATTCTGTGAACCCCAAGTCTGAATAAACACCAAAAAAAAAAAAAAAATTCTGACATAATGAGAGATTGTACATCAAACAGCTGAAACTATTTTCACCAATAAGTACTTTGCAATTCACTAGTCCAGCATATTCATTCAGTTTTAAATGTTTTAAAAATAATAATACAGGCGAATATGTTGCAGTTACTCTGCACTGTATAAAGATACTGCACAACAGTACACAACCTCAATCCTGAAGGTAAAGTGCTGCCTCCTTCAATACACATGCTGGGGAAAAATGCTCAGATGTAAAATAATGAAATTTGACAAGTAGCAACAGCAGTTTGTGTGCAAATTGAAGGTATGGTGCTCAATGTGACCACAATACCATCATCTGTGACAGACTGTGTCAGCCATACAATTCTAAGCTTTCCCAGGCCTTGATGTGTTTATTGCCTGTGAGAAAGCTGCCAGACCAAAACCAGCAGTTTAATGCCTGTATTACCTGAGAATATCTCCCACTGCATATGGCCCCATTCCACTGAGTGACAGTCTGGATGGCGAATCAAGAAATTATCCATTCGGCCCACATATGCATCCTTATATACCCTGCCACAGAGCCATCGATGTCATGGAATATCGAGTTTGTATCGCCGTCCAGTTCGTTTTCTTCAAACCAAGGGCAAGATTTTCCAAAAAAACTTTGAGAAACCTGTTCGATGAAACAAAATCCTATTATTTTTAAGCACAGCTTTTTCCATTCTAATGTTTATTTTGTGACAGATCTGGTCTGTAATTGTTTAAGACCCAGTTAGTTAGTTCCACCTCTAATAAACGTAAAAGAAATTCATAGAATCATCTTCTGGCATTTGAAATATACACACAACTTTAAAATTACATTTTATTTAAAGACGGTTTTGACAAACTAAATCCTGTGCTACTTAGTTACTTTTTTTAACCATATTTTTTGTACAGTATATGAAATTCTGAACCATAGCTGCTTGCGTGTCCCTAAATGACATAAACTAAAAAAGTAAATAACCAGCAGTGGGCAGTATAACTTAAATATATTTTCTATCCATACTGTATTTCAGACTTTCACCCCATTCTTTCACTTTTACCCCATTCTAATTAGCTTTGCACTTTAAATCAGTGGGAGAAGTACAACATGAGAAAGGAGTGGGCTGGAAGTCAGCATGGTCCCCCTTAGAGAGTAGGTGTTAACAAAAGCAGGTAAATAGCAAAAGCAGGTAAAAGTTTTAATAAAAAGTAACTGCACTTCACAGATGTGAGCCAAAAGTGCTGTGCTACTCGAGAACTTTTAGTAATGGGTATGCAGTCATTAATTAAAAAAAAAAATGAGATGCAATGTTCTCAGTGAATGATTATATTAGGTATGCTGGCTGTAAATACTGTATCTCATTACATTTGTTTCTCAGTGAAGAACAATGGTTCATAATTGTAAATTCAGATTTCACCCTTTCACTCTTGGAAACTGCTGCAACAAAAGAGACGACTCACACTTTATTTCTAAAGAAACATCAAAGAACACATACTGGTGCTTATCATTAAGAAATCCAGCAGTTATGACTGACCTTGTATTTGAGCAACTGCATGATGTGTTGTATGTTACAAAACTATTTCATTGCAATTTGTGTATTTGTTTTAACTGATTCATTGGATAAAGGCAGCCCTTTGACCAGGACGCTCCTAAAAAATGTACTGTACAGGTATGGAAACTTCTCAGTAAAGCCCAGGTCTGGAAAAGGATGTGCTAGTTAAACACTGATCTGGTTAAAACAGGAATCAGAGTTTTATAACTTCATATCCCAAGCAGATTTTTTTTTTTTTAAAAACAGTTACTAAAACAACTAACTGTTGTTAAGTGTTTCTGTGGTTAAATGCTGTGCAGACGTTTGAATAATAAGTGGGAAATCTAACAATACAAGTAACCATTTGCCCTTTATATACAGTTATGTGTGATAATAAAAAAGTGCCAGTGAAAAGGCACCCTTTCAGTTCTAAATCTAACCCACAAATAAAGGAGGTGCAACTTACACTTGTTTCAAACTTAACAGATGAAATGTTGTTCCTGGGTGTGAGTTGCCTGGGGTTTTTCAGGAAGGGTTTTTCAGCACTAGTGTAGCGGTCAGATTTATGCACAAAATGTTTAAAGGTGCTTCTAGTGAGGTGTACAGGCCCATCATAGATCTGAAATCCTCTAATAGGGAATGTCCTGTCGAGGGGAACATAACAAAAATGGTTATACACACACAAAAACAAATATACGCACATACACACACACCACAACATAAACACACACACACAGACCCAAAGCCTCCCCGGAGCATGTCAGCACTTAAGCCCCACATCAGAAAGAAAAATAATAAAAATTAAATTACAAGGATTTGTCCTGCTGATCTCAGTAAAACATGCTTTCCTCCAGGGCAATGCAACGTCACCCTCTTCCGTATATCTGGCATGGCACTGCTGACTTGAAGAATAACAGCAGTGGCAGATTAAACTTAAATGGAAACAGTGGATTGAACTCAAAAAATGTTAGCTGTTTATTATTCAATTTAGGTTTTGGTCTGGGTCCAATATGCATTTGGTGTTTGCTTTAAGTGCAGCTTAAAAATTCTCTGCTATAATCCTGTTAGTTCCTCCATTTATTTATTTTTGTTTTTAATAATTGGTACGGATAGCACTCTCGTCCTGTAACAGTAACACAATATGTTCATCTCAAGAAAAGAAAAGGCTATAAAACAGTTGGAAATAGGAGCCTTGACAAACATATTCTGGCAACTTACTGTAATAGGCAAAACATAAATGGTACAATCAGCCCCACACCATTCAGGCCATTCCATGAGCATGTATCATTTGTTACATTGGATAACCCCATCATCACAATCAGTCTATCAGTGCCTGAAAAGAGCCTGTGACAGGGTAGCCGAGTGGAGACGACGTCCCCAGAGCAGACATGGAAGCTGACACATACGACACAGCCAGGTACTCTAGTGAAAAACGCACTGCGGCACTGTTTTAATTAAGCAAAAATAAATTAAATATTTAAACAAAAACACACTGCTCACAGAGCAAAATAAAAGTTTAAACAAAACAAATCTCACCCACTGACACCAACAAACAAACAACAAGTACCGTGCTGGTGCTTCCAGCACACGTAGCAATTGTTATCTTTTACTTCTTACTTTTGTTTCATTTTTTATTTCTTTTTCCACGCTTTCTCTCATACAATTTCCTCCTCTCGAACACTCACCCTGAGCATGGAAAGCTGCAGTCTTATATACTAGTAACCATCTCCAGATTAGCAATAAATTAATCAATCAAATAATCTGGAGATGGTTATCTTCTGCACGAGTTTTGTGCATGGGCTTCTAACCTCACCGACGCTGCCACATACAGTAACAAACACAGTTGTATTTTTAAATCAACATAAAATGCATTTAAATCATACATTTTTAAATTATAATACACCATGTTTTAACTAAACACAAAATACTTTTTAAATAACACAAACACCCACATTTAAAATTAACAAACAATACATATTAAATCAAAATACAATATATTTACAAGCAGGGCTTTGCCCTGCCCCCTATTTATATGCAGGGCTTTTCTGCTGCCCTGCTACAGAGCCATTTTAAATACCAACCACTTGGAACCCAACTGCATTATAATAATATATATTGAAGTAATCTATATATTTTTTAGGCCTACTGCCTAACATAAGGTCAGCGGTGTGCTTTCTTTATGCTATGTACTGGTTGAGAATAAGCTAAAAAATGTAGGCAAAACAGAATGACCATTTACCATAGAGAAATGGTGTAAAAGATGCCACTGCATTATGTTCTCCCCATGCTGTGAAACCTCTGCTGCTTACTTGTTTCTGGGAAGAGTCCTGGTTTTGTTCTCCCCGCCTCTTACTCCCCAGTACTTGTTCTGCCCACCGTTAGTTCCATAGTTCTTGCTTTCCCCAACGAACAGTGATTCAGACACTTCCTGGCTTGAGCATGTCTTTTGGGAAGCTTCCATCACTGCATTCAATATAAACAGTGTTAGTGAAATGATTCATAACACAAACAAATAAAAATCATTTAACACTTACTCTTTCGATAACAATGCAGACAAAACTGCACTTAGCAATATGATGAACACTGCAACTTTAACAAATGTTTTCTCATTTTTATGACACATTCTTATTTCTAGATCTACAGGATAGTGTTTCAGTTAGTCTAAAACCCCAGTTTGCATTTTTCTACCAGAATGTGGATCTTAAATGAGTCTAGTGCCTTTATACTGTATATCAGCTAGTTCTAGAGGTGTGGGAGATTACTACCCACAAGCTTCAATTCATTCTTTGCACTTAAATTTAATTATTGTGTTAGAATATAGTACCTTGAGGCATTTCATAGTCCATTAAACACAGAATAACAGACACATTTACCTTGCAAATGACAATCCAATTCCATTATCAGCAAACCTAACAAACATAAAAAAAAAAAACCAAAACATGTAGTACAGAAAAATTAGAATGCTTAAGATATGCATAACATAAACATAAATTACCATGTAACATCATAGAGGATAGAACATTCGTGGAGTACTGTAGTCGAATGTGAATGAGGATGGCCACATAAAAAGACAAATAAAGTATAATTTATGGACGATCAATTCTGGATAAATCTAAATTAAATAGCTGGATTCAGGGAATTACTTTCTTTATAGCAGAACAGTGCGATTTGCCAAACCTTTTGTCGTGAGATTTAAAGAAATGCAATATATATATTTACAGTGCCTTGCATAAGTATTCACCCCCCTTGGACTTTTGCACATTTTGTAGTGTTACAACCTGGAATTAAAATGGATTTAATTGGGATTTTCACCATTTGATTTACACAACATACTTAACACTTTGAAGGTGCAAAATATTTTTTATTGTGACACAAAAGTTAATTAATCCAAAAAAAACAAAGACATTTGTTGGTTGCATAAGTATTCACCCCCCTGAGTAAATACTTGGTAGAAGCACCTTTGGCAGCAATTACAGCTGTGAGTCTTTTTGGGTAAGTCTCTACCAGCTTTGCACATCTGGATCCTGCAATTTCTGCCCATTCTTCTTGGCAAAATTGCTCAAGCTCTGTCAAGTTGGATGGGGACCGTTGGTGAACAGCAAAAAGTCTTGCCACAGATTCTCAATCGGATTGAGGTCTGGGCTTTGACTGGGCCATTCTAAGACATTCAGGTTCTTGTTTTTAAACCACTCCAGTGTAGCTTTGGCTGTGTGTTTAGGGTCATTGTCCTGCTGGAAGGTGAACCTCCGCCCCAGTCCCAGGTCTCTTGCAGACTGAAACAGGTTTTCCTCTAGAATTTCCCTGTATTTGGCTCCATCCATCTTGCCCTCAATCCTGACCAGTTTCCCAGTCCCTGCCGATGAAAAGCATCCCCATAACATGATGCTGCCGCCACCATGCTTCACCGTGGGGATGGTGTTCTCAGGGTGATGAGCAGTGTTGGCTTTGCACCACACATAGCGTTTTGCGCTAAGGCCAAAAAGTTCAATTTTGGTCTCATCAGACCAGAGAACCTTTTTCCACGTTTGCTGTGTCTCCCACATGCCTTTTGGCAAAATCCAAACGGGATTTGATATGGGTTTTTTTCAGCAATGGCTTTCTTCTCAGCACTCTTCCATAAAACCCAGCTTTGTGGAGCGTCTGGGTTATAGTTGTCCCATGGACGGTTTCTCCCAGTCTCAGCTGTGGATCTCTCCAGCTCCTTCAGAGTTACCATTGGCCTCTTGGTTGCTTCTCTGACTAATGCCCTCCTTACCTGGTCACTGAGTTTTGGTGTATATATATATATATATATATATATATATATATATATATATATATATATATATATATATATATATATATATATATATATATATATATATAGTTTAATACAAAGTATTTCCCTGCTTCATTAGGCATTTTGGAATCTACAAGCTCTGTCATAAATTAGAAAACTTAGTGGGTTCATAAGGTAAAACCCACCTTAAAAATCATATGGTACACAGCACCATTAAGGAAGTAAGAGAGAACTCAAGTTTCACTGTAATTGAATTTCAGCATCATTGCCTTATTAGGTCATCCTTTAAGGAAATGGAAGGGATAGAGAATAAATTTGAGATACCCTGTACTGTAAAATCCAATTAACACAATTGACCTGGGGACTGACACTAACAGACAACAGATGTGCAGCTCCACCAGCAGGTGCTATTACAAGGTAGTGGGGTTCAAAGGGCTTTGTGATTGGGAAGAGGATACAGACACAGAAATACTGACCAAACAGTACCTTAATTATCATTTTTCTCATATACAGCCACTGTTGAGTTTTCTGAAAAATACCATGCATTTTTAAAACATTAATTATTTGGCAATATGTAAACTATGCCCTGTTAGTGTCCTGATACCTGTTGAAGGGAACATCAGTCTTATTCAATAAATATAGCAATTGTCAAAGCTGCCTGTGGCAGTGAGGGCTGCAGTGGTGACGTCAGACCAGGAAATGAAACAGAAACACAACAACGTACGGGGCTAAACTGAGCCGCAATGGCACTCAGCTTTTTATTAACAAGAAAATAAACAGTTGAACTAAACACACAAAAACAAATGGGCACATTGGCCAAAGTAAAATAACACAAACAATAATGATTATTTTGTAGTTTGCTTTCTGGTAGCATTCGTTCTCGCTCTTAACCCCTCTCTATTCTCCATTGCTCTGAGCCCGGAGAGGGTCTTTTATACTATGGCTGGAGCCTTAGTTATCTATTAAACTATTTCGCCGGTCTCAAATAATAAATAATAATGTCGGACGGCTTTCGTCCATCCGCATACAAACACAATATAACAACAACACAAATGAAAATACATAAATAAATAAATTAATATATACAATGGGTGGACACCCCATCACACTGCCACATTTCTGTGATTTGTAGGACTAATTTTCTTTCAATTTAGTAATCCAAAAGGCTAAATATCTCTGTTTCCTAAAAATGTTGTCTGTCCATAGTGTGAATAAAAGTATTTATTTTTTCACTTTGAGACAACTGTGACAGGGTGTTGAGGCTTCTCAATCAAAATCGCTCCTGTGACCTTACCTGACATTGTTATCCAAGCAGAGGTACTCCCTTGGGTCAGCAGCGCTTGCATTTGTGGTTTTCACTCCCTTGTCAATGAACAGACCAGCCTGAAATAAGTAATGAACATACTTCATTAAAAAAGGAAATAACTTTTTAAACAAACAGTACACAAAGAGAGAGCTGATGTGACCACTGGAGTGGTAGGCTATTCTCTTTCCAATGCGACTGCTGTGTTTTAGTCTCAGATTACATTTGCGCTCCGGCCATTAAACAGAGTGTAATTTAGTTAATGGCACCGCTTGTAGATAATTAGTGGGAGAAGCTGTATCCTGCGATCCTCTTAGGTCTGCTTTTAACACACAGCCCCAGGCTTCTAAATACAATTTCTATACTGAAGTCTCTTCTGGGAGGGTTACTAGTTTTCTTTTTTTGCCTTGCGGATTCGACAGACCTGCGATTGTATCTAATAAAATAAATCATGTATATTAAAATCTACAGTGGATTGTTCAGAGAAAATCCCTTCTGTGCAGCATTGCAGTGCAATAACCTCTTCCCTGACCTTAGGAACAGCTGCAACAGAATAGAGAATTGTGGCAAAGTGGTTTGCAGTGCGCAGGTGTAGAGGTGATCTGATTATGAAACAGAAGACAGACAACAAAGTTCACGATCCAAACAGTGGTTTATTTTTGTAATCCCGGTCTGGCGACCGCAACGAATAGTCCCAGGCAATACACAGCAATGTGTATTGCACTGTTTCAAACAACGGGTTACAGTCTCAAAACTATAGACACAGTAAAACACACACAAAGACACACACACGATCACAAGTCCAGAGTGAGTACTAACGTGCAAGTGGTGAAATACAATTTATTTGTGTACAGTTATGAAGTGTTGTCCGGATTGGTGCTGGCCTTAAGCGACAGCTCCCAGTACGTGATAGCCGTCTAATAAAAATTATAAAAAAG
Source organism: Huso huso (assembly GCA_036884735.1). Taxonomy (NCBI): domain Eukaryota; kingdom Metazoa; phylum Chordata; class Actinopteri; order Acipenseriformes; family Acipenseridae; genus Huso; species Huso huso. The sequence goes on along the minus strand of CM072663.1, from coordinate 47,537,601 downwards.
TATATATTTAGACACGACAAAACAAACAAACACTAAACACTCACGGTACAATTTTTGTTCTCCTTTAGTGATTCGCTCTTAACCATAACAAAGGAACAGATCACCTAGCCACGTCCCCTTTTGTACCGTCAGTCACATCTCCTTGGTTAGCGAGTGCAACCGTTTCTCCTCCAATCCGCGGTTGCCACATTGCTTCCCTTCTGGGCCGATGAATTGATGTACCATAGCTCCGCCCCCTTTCTAGATGGCCGACTTCCACTTTTCCCTGGAATTAATTGTCAGACCATCCAGTCCGGGACACTCTGTTCCCTTTACACAGTGCCCTCACAGGTCAGGAGGGAGATTTATAACCAAGACTCATTCTTTGTCACAGGAATACAAACTTTTTACAGTAGCATTAAAACAAATGGCCATCAGGAGCTTCTAGACCTAGGCAGATTTCTGGAGCCAACATTAGTATTTACTGTGGGCTGACTTATTTGGCACATGTTATGCTTTTGTCAGCTGCCCATGGATTTATAACATCAATACAACTATGTGTTGTGTCCACACAGTTTATTAATTACCCAGCTAACATACATAACAACTATTTATAAAAATCAATGTTTTGAGTAATCTGAATCCTCTGTAGATAGCTGTGAAAGACAGGATTAGTGAATAAGGGTCCACATTATGAATGAGGACCCCCAAAAAAGGTGTTTTTTATCCATCGAACAAATTATAGGGCCATGTTGCTTGGTCAAGTTAATGTTTCAAAATGCCAGTTTCTGTAAGGTGGAATCTACACACAATTAAACATTAACACTTCTCTAAAAATGCTTTCCATTCTTTTAAAAGCCCCAAATTAATTTACAGAAGATTTTACTGTATGTAAATATACTGAACAAAAAAGTATAGCAACACATTTTAGCTCAGCATAAAATTATAGCACATCAGAAGTAGATTAATATTCCTTGACAGAGAACATGAAGATTACCTGTAATATGGTTTCTTCGTAAGATGATGAACTCCACACACACAAAGTGAACTCCCGGTCTCCATATTGCTTGAGTCAGGAGAAACAAACCGATCTCTTTCCCAGAGATCACTGATGTAATCCTTTTTAACGCCAAAGTCAGTGTTCCTCCTTCATACAACCCAACATCATTTAGTATCATTGTCCAAATTTTGAAAGTAAAGGAAAAGGGGGAAGGAGGGTCGTATAGAGGTGTCTTACGAAGAAACCATATTACAGGTAATCTTTGTATTGTTACCTTGTATGATGAACTCCACACACAAAGTGAACCATGCCAAAGGATGTAGACACGAGGGTGGTAGGGTAAATGTTAGTAGAGGAAGTCACAGATGAACACAGTGAGAAAAAGTTTGCTGAGAGCAAGACACATTCAAGTTATAATGTTAAATACAGGTTTTGAAGGAGGCCCAGGTAGCAGCATTGCAGATGTCCTGTATTGGGAAAGATTTTAGTTTTGACCATGTAGTAGCCATTCCACTTACCAAATGGGCTTTGATGGATCCTGAAGGTGGTTTCTTTTCGAGGCTGTAATAGAACTCGATACAGGATGTGATCCAATTTGAAATTCTGTTAGGAGCCTTCTTGCTGAGGTCTCTGCCACTAGAAATGCTGTTTTCCAGGTGAAGAATTTCTCTTCACATGTAGCCATGGGATCGAACGGTGGTTCCAAGAGTTTGTTGAGTATCAGGCTGGCTCCATTGAGGGGCGATGTGTTTCCTTGGGGATCTTAGGTGGTTAACCCCCCACCAACAGATCTAGACCATATGGTGGGAACCTACAGGATGACCTTCCCAGCCAGGTAGCATGTTGGAGATTGCAGTGATGTGAACCTTGATAGAGGATAGGGAGAGACCCTTGGCTGAGGTATGAAAAAAATGTAGATAACCAAGCGATGCAGGAATTTTCTCCTCCTGAGTAGGCTGCCTGGATTGTGCCAGATCTTTATGGATAGGAGGCAAAGCTCCCAAGATTTTGAACCTCACTGGCAGCGGTCCAGATAAGCTGCTTACCTGCCGTTTTTACATATTAAATTTAGTGTATAAAACACACATCGCAATTTTGCTGCACAGCTTGTCTGCCTCCCCTATAAATTCCACTAACTACATCTCCCAGACTACAATGTCTTCAGTTACTAGGAAACTGTACACAAGAACAACCAACCCAACAAACATTGTCCAATCTCTGGATAGCCCTAATGTCTTTGCAGCCAATCACAGTAAGAATAAGAAAAATTCAACGCTACACAGGTTGAAATATAAACACCCCACTCCAGCTACAAATCCAACTGGAACAATTGTCATAGGCAACCGCTAAAAAAGGTGCCTATAATATCAAGCAAACTGTTTTATAACGTATTAATGCATTTCCTTATTGTATTTATCTGTATGGCTTAATAGTGAAGTTCATTGAGTTTAAGAATTTAATGTTAAAATAGAAGTAATGTAATTAATTTTCAGTCAGTGTGTTACCTCGAAAAAAATGCGCTGAGCTGATAAAGAACCTTGTAGAACACACAGGTGGTTGTACACTAGTTCAAAGTAACATTGCAGTTAAAATGGAAGACTCTTTTTTAATGCCTACCCCATTACCATTAACCCTTTGCGGTCCATTTATTCAGCTCCTGTCAGGCGTGTAAGGTCTAATTTATTTCCACACAAGCTGTTTATTTTACATGCAGCTCCCGAGAAAACATGATATGGAGGAAATCTGGCATGGTGGGGTTACAGGAAGAAAGGAGACACCTCTGTGTGTCTCATGAAGTTTTGCATCCCTAACCAAGAGACTGATGCTGCCAATGTGGTTGCGAAACTGCTGAAATAAATTGTGCTGATGCCTGGCACCAATTTTAAAGTGACCTGCCAGCTAACGAATTGTGGCCACTCTCTCCTGTGAGATGCCGGGGAGATTTGTCCCCATAGACCAATGAGCCAAGGTCCTGAAGAAAAAAAAAAAAAAAAGGTGAAACCTTGTGCTTGTGTGCCAAGGTTTTTTCCAAAACCAGTCGTCTATATAGGGGTAGCCGTGGATGCTCATGCCAGTTCAGCTGTACCTTTGTGAACACCGTTGGGCTGTAGAAATCCCTAAAGGAAGCACCTTGAACTTATACTGGCGGACCGTAATGGAGTAACAGAGGTATTTCCATGGTAATTTTTCTGCTGTGAGGGTAGATGTCTTTGTCTGAAAGCACCTCCTCGCAGCAATACATGTCAAAAGTATTACATGCAGCCTGCAGGTGGATCTTGAGAACATACAGTGGCTCTCAAAAGTATTAACCCCCCTTGGACTTTTCCACATTTTATTGTGTTACAACATGGAATCAAAATGGATTTAATTAGGAGTTTTTGCCACTGATCAACACAAAAAAAGTCCATAATGTCAAAGTGAAAAATAAAATCTACAAATTGTTCTAAATTAATTACAAATACAAAACAGAAAATAATTGATTGCAGAAGTATTCACCCCCTTGAGTCAATATTTGGTAGATGCACCTTTGGCAGCAATTACAGCCATGAGTCTATTTGGATAAGTCTCTACCAGCTTTGCACATCTGGACACCGCAATTTTTGCCCATTCTTCTTTGCAAAATTGCTCAAGCTCTGTCAAGTTGGATGGGGACCTTTGCTGAACAGCAATTTTCAACTCTTTCCACATATTCTCAATTGGATTGAGGTCCGGGCTTTGACTGGGCCACTCCAGGACATTGACCTTTTTGTTTTTAAGCCACTCCAGTGTGGCTTTGGCTGTATGTTTGGGGTATTGTCCTGCTGGAAGATGAATCTTCTCCCAAGTCCCAGGTCTCTTGCGGACTTCAGCAGGTTTTCCTTCAGGATTTCTCTGTACTTTGCTGCATCCATTTTGCCCTCTATCTTCACAAGCTTTCCAGGCCCTGATGCAGAGAAGCATCCCCATAGCATGATGCTGCCACCACCATTCTTCATGGTAGGGATGGTGTTCTCAGGATGATGTGCGGTGTTAGGCTTGCGCCAAACATAGCGCTTAGCATTGAGGCCAAAAAGCTCTATTTTGGTCTCATCAGACCATAGAATCTTCTTCCACTTGGCCTCAGAGTCTCCCACATGCCTTCTGGCAAACTCTAGCTGAGATTTGATGTGAGTTTTTTTCAACAATGGCTTTCTTTTTGCCACTCTCCCATAAAGGCCAGTTTTGTGAAGCACCCGGGCTATTATTGCCGTATGCACAGTGTCTCCCAGCTCAGCCGTGGAAGACTGTAACTCCTTTAGAGTTGCCATAGGCCTCTTGGTGGCCTCCCTGACTAGTGCCCTTCTCGTCCGAATATTCAGTTTTTGAGGACGGCCTGTTCTAGACAGATTCACAGTTGTGCCATATTCTCTCCATTTCTTAATAATGGACTTTACTGTGCTCCGGGGGATATTCAATGCCATTGAAATGTTCTTATATCCTATCCCTGATTGGTGCTTTTGAAGAACCTTATTCCGGATTTGCTTTGAATGTTCCTTCGTCTTCATGATGTAGTTTTTGTCAGGAAATGTACTAACCAACTGTGGGACCTCCCAGAGACAGGTGTATTTAACCTGAAATCATGTGAAACACCTTAATTGCACACAGGTGGACTCCATTCAACTAATTATGTGACTTCTAAAGACAATTGGTTGCACCAGAGCTTATTTAGGTGTGTTATAGCAAAGGGGGTGAATACTTATGCAATCAATTATTTTCTGTTTTATATTTGTAATTAATTTAGAACAATGTGTAGATTTTATTTTTCACTTTGACATTATGGACTTTTTTTTGTGTTGATCAGTGGCAAAAACTCCTAATTAAATCCATTTTGATTCCATGTTGTAACACAATAAAATGTGGAAAAGTCCAAGGGGGGTTAATACTTTTGAGAGCCACTGTACTTACCTTCCTCTGCTAGCTGCATGGCCATTTCTATATTTTCCGGGGAGGGTGTCTGCAGCGCGGCAGACAGCTGGCTCCACAGCTTAAGTTGATATTTAGCAGCGTACATCAGAGGTTATAAAAGCGCATGCTGCAGGTGGAGGTGGTGTAATACTTCTTCAAGAAGCGGCCTCTTGTTCACACAGTCTGGTGGAGGATCTGAAGGGTGCACCCGCAGCTGCTGTAGCCAGGATGGTAGCCAGCTTAGGCTGTATAAATAAGTCATCTTTGTGGCCTGCTGACACCTTGTAGAATTTATCTACTTCAGGGAGAATGGCACAGAGGAGGCAGATTTATCCCATATAGCCCCATCGGGCCTCCAGACTCCCTATAGAAGGGGAACCCTTCAAAGGCTTTTTTACCCTTTGCACCAAGTTGCTAAGGAAATTGTTGTCATCTGTTTTGGTCTAAATATTGACATTGAGAGAGGATGAAATCCTTCTCAAACAGCATCAGCCTGTGTATACAGGTGAAGGGGCTTCTGTATCCTCCGGCGCGTCATCATCAGGGGCTGAGTCGATGATGTCATCATCAACCAGATCGGTCGCATCCGCGGGGTAGTACTGAATCATTATCAGGGACCGCCACTGGGGTTGTGGAGCCTGTTTTGAATCTTCAAATTCCCTAAGCCTGGTAAGGCGGTGGCTGGGCAGCGCAGGCTGGAGTCTCCACAGTGGCTGCCGCTGGTTTCGCAGGCGCATCTCTCTCCCTGCTGCTGTGAGAATGCGTGACTTGCAGGACCACTGCCGGAGCTCCGCTGTTCCCGAGGCTGCTGTATGTTTTTGTTGATCTCAAGGAGATCAACAAAACATCTCAAAATATGTTTTTGTTAGTTGTCGGACACCCCCGCGTCCATGTTGTGCCAGATTAAGTTGACGATCAAACCAGACTTTACACACCAATCTGACCGCGGTGTCAGGGGACAGTACCTCAGTTTCCCACAGACATTTCAAATCCAGGCCGGTAATTCGGGGGGTGTCTGGCCTTGTCTTTTCTTGCTTTTCTAAGAGTTTTCCTGACTGACAGGAATACATTCTTGTTGGTTTTAAACTCGCTGTCAGCAGAGATGTTAAAACTTCTACTGTTAAGATATCTATTTAGTCCAGCTCAGCATTATAAAACTGGAGACTGAATACTGGTCCCCAGCTGAACTTTTTGTACTAGCATTAAAATTCCCTTAATGTTGTTGAGATTTTTTGGACTTATTTCCATAAAATGAATGTCCATATTTTTTTCTTTAAGTACATTAACAAGCCCATGCTGTATTTTTTTGTATGTGTGTGTGTTTCAATCTTTGTGTTCTTCTATTTCATGTAGCTGTTCCTCATCTACTGTTATGTGTCTACTCTTGCTGGTGCACTTATTTTATTTATTTATTTTTTTCAGATGGTCTGCTGTCTTCACTCAGAAAGTTAGTGTTGTACGAGTTATGTGGAGTTTCATCCCCAAATATATTAAAGGAAATAGGTCAGATGCCACTCATTTTTGGCTGTGGTTTTGTAACTAATAACAAACAAAATGGCAGTTTGTCATGGAATTTATAATGTAGTGGTGCGTAGTGATTTATTCAGTGTGAAGCGGCTCATTAGTATGCAAGCCGTGCTATACGCTATATATACTCATGGTCACGTGATGCTGTTTAACCAATCAGAGGTTGTTTTTTTTTCAAGCCGTGTTATAAATTTTATATATATATATATATATATATATACTCTGTGTCACAGTCAGCTGAGCAAATAACAGATGCAATTTGTAACAAGTTTAAAGATTTTCATTTTTTATCCCTGCATTTGATTTACTTAATGAAACCAAGCGTCACTAAACATTTTTGTGCATTAGAGCTGGGTTACAAGTTATTATAAAGAAAATATTGGCTAATTCATTAAAAAAAAAATGGAACGTCAATTCAGACAACTGCAGAGTTCTTTATAATTCTGAGAACGGGTTTACCTTGAAGTTGGAATGCAGTCTGTTGTTGTAGAATATCCCTAGAGGAGTGAGTTCTGCCTTTGTCTCAGGGGCCAGTCCGTGAGTGTCCCCTGTAGACATGCTGTGAAAAAGGTACCATATTCCAGTATCCTGGTGGTTTAAACAGATACCATTGTAAGAATTTATTTTATTATATCTCCATGTATGATCACATTAGCTTATATAAATCACAGCATGCTCTAAAGTAACACTTAAATACTTCACAATTGTAAAGTAAATTATAATTAACTCAAAAAAAGAACTGAAGAAATCTGGGTCCCTGAATTCGGTGATCAAAATAAACCACAGGCTACCCCAGCATCTGGACAAAGTAATGTTTTTTTACAGTAATGCAGTAAAACTGCATAATTATTGTGTTTTTGTAGAACTAAAACAAACCTCTCACAGATCTGCATACTTGGATCACAAGGGCACATGATCACTGTTTAAAAAACATTTTAGACTTCAGATTATTATTTGACAAATACATTAAACATTCTCAATAAGGCTGTCATCAAGCTATTGGAACCCAAAAGATAGTCACATGTCTTTACGTACCGATAGTCTTTGCGTACCGTATCTTATGTAGAAACAGAAGTCCTACTGTACTCTCAATCTTTGAAAGGTATGAACAAGTACGTAATTCTATATAATTTGGATTATAAAACTGTAAGGGAAAGAATTTCAGTATTTTTCACCTGTGAACCTGCAGCAGCATTGCTGATTAAGTTATTGTTGGGATGGGAAATCCAGAAAGTAGAGACTGCTCTGAAAACAAAGAGCAAAGAGTGACTGAGTGTGTAACAAACACAGGGCAATACTCTTATCCTCCAGTGTAAATCACATACACACAATGCTTTATTTTAATACAAGTATTAAAGTAAAATGTGTACTATTATGGAATATTGCCGACATATCTTCTTTGCTTGCGCCATGGTGTGGATACCAATAAAGATGTGTGAACCGGTTCCTTTGAAATCGGGACCCGCTTCCTGCTTTGCAACCGACGAACCGGACACAAATATCAGGATTCCGGTTCCAGTGAGTACTAGTATGGTTTTTTAGTAAAATTGATTATTAAAAACATTAACTTCTGTCAAAAATACATTGGATAACTATAATTGACACCTTCACACTTAGAAAAAAAAATGTCTGCAAAATATTTATTACAGCAATAATGTTTTTTTTGTTTTGTTTTGTTTTTCAATTATGTTTATTTCCCTGGAGAATAATTCAGTTTCACTTTTACATGAAGTGATGAAAATGCTTTTGGTAAAGAGAATCTTCTGCACCTCGATGGGATAATTTGCAAGACAACCCCAAGTTTAACACAACCAGAGCAAGTGAGCGGAGTGGAGCGCTCATAAACGCTGCTCCTCGCTCTCTTCCTGTTTGAAACCGCTCGCCCCAATGCTTTTATTTCCCGAGTCCCCTCCGCTCGCTCCACTCCGCTCCGGTGCTTCTAATTCTGCAGCCAGCTAGAATCTACACAAACTACTCCACATTGATAACTTTAAAAAATGCATATAGAATATACTGTAAATAAGTAAGATTTACAGAGAAAAAGAGATTAATCTCAGTTGCATAAGTATTCAACCTCTTAGCTACAGCAGCCCTAAATCAGCTCATGTGCAAAGGATTTGTTTGAAAGGTCACAAAATTAGTGAAATGGTTTCAGCCTGTCTGTACTCAAAGTGGTTTAACTTGTAAATAATTTCCCTCAGGTATATAAAGACTTTCAAGCTGCAACTCACATAGTGATCCAACAAAGCAACCATGATGATCAAGGAGCTTTCGAAACAAGTCAGGGATAAAGTGGTAGAGAGGCACAGAGCAGGAGAGGGTAGAAGAAAATTTTAAAGGCGCTGATTATCCCTCTCAGCACAGTGAAGTCCATCATTAAGAAGTGGAAGATGCATCATACCAACCAGATCAGGTCGCCCTCCCAAACTGAGCAGCCGGGCAAGCAGGAAACTGGTTCGGGATGCCATTCTGAAGCCAACAATGACCTTGAGAGATCTGCAAAGTTCTGTGTCTGAGATGGGAGTCAGTGTTCACACATCAACAATAAGCCGGTCCCTACACAAAGATGGACTGTATGGACGGGTGGCAACAAAGAAGCCATTACTCAAAAAGCCTCATCTTAAAGCATGTATGGAGTTTGTGAAAAAGCATGTAGATGTGTGGCAGAGTGTCCCGCCCCTATGTATATGTGCACTGTTTTATTATTATTTGTATTATTTGTCTTTTTAAAACCTCGTGAGGATGCGTGACTGATCAGCTACTGATTATTTAACTAGCTGACAGTCACGCATCCTTATTAAACTCATGCAGACTATGGCTGAGGGATAATAGGATAATTAATTAACAGCTAGTTAACCCCTTGGCCAGAATATAAAAACCTGCAGCTCTCTACCCTCGTGGAGAGTGTACAGAGGAGAGTACGGGACAGCAAGCAAGGAGAGAGAAAGTAAAATATAAACAACTGCTAAGCGTGCTGGTTTTTACACCAGCACAATACTTATTTGTTTATTTCTGTTTGTTTGGCCAACGCACCCTTTTTGTTTTGTAGTGTTTTGTTTTGTTTAAATCTTTTGTTTTTGTTTATTATTCAATAAAAGGCTGAACGCCATAGCGTTTCAGTTTTGCCCCGCTACTTCCTGAGTCTGTGTTTCTGGTCTGACGTCACCACTGCAAGCCACTTGATCACAAGATGATACTGCAGACATGTGGAAAAAGGTTTTGTGGTCAGACGAGACAAAAATTGAACTTTTCGGTCTAAATTCCAAGCGCTACGTCTGGCGCAAGCCCAACACTGCACATCACCCAGTCAACACCATCCCAGCTGTCAAGCATGGTGGTGGCAGCATCATGTTATGGGGATGCTTCTCTTCAGCAGGGACTGGGAAGCTTGTCAGGATAGAGGGGAGAATGGATGGTGCAAAGTACTGGTGAATTCTTGAGGAAAACCTGTTTGAGTCAGCCAAGACTGGGGAGGAAATTCGCATTTCAGCAGGACAATGACCCAAAGCACAAAGCCAAAGCCACACTGGAGTGGTTGAACAAGAAGAGAATTAATGTTCTTGAGTGGCCCAGTCAAAGCCCTGACTTGAATCCAATCGAAAATTTATGGCGAGACTTGAAGATTGCAGTCCATCGACGATCCCCAACAAACTTATCAGAACTGGAGCAATTTTACCGTGAATAATGGGCAAAAATGTCACCATCCTACTGTGCAAAGCTAGTAGAGACCTATCCAAAAAGACACATAGCAGTAATTGCTGCAAAAGGTGCTTCTACCAAGTACTGAATTAAGGGGCTGAATACTTATGCAACCAGTAAATTTCATTTTGTACATTTCTTTGCAAGTTTTACTGACATTTAACCTCCTCCTCATATAACAGTGTTCAGTTTAACCACTACAGCTTTGAATAAAAAAAGTTTGTTTGAAAAACTGTGCATAAATAATTTGTAATTCAAGAAAATGTGACATTATTGGTAGGTGGTGAATACTTCTGCAAACCACTGTATACACTGGCCTGTTTGCACATACCATGTGGTGAAAGATTTTTTTAATTGTAAGCTCTATGAAATTTGCAATTTAATAAGGTTCATATACAAGCACACAATGGCTGTCACTGTTGTAATAAAACTGTTGCTGGGCAAATTTGAGATTGATTATTTTGTTAACTTTAATTATACAGGGAGATTTCATAGATTGCACAATATTGTTGGAGCATCGCAAAAGCGGCAACATTTATGGATCATATTTTATATGTACAGTCTGTCAAATATATTTCCTTTGCACAACATCTTTTACGAATCTCCAGTTTTTGCAGTCTATTACTGACCCCCCTTCCGATCACACATTTACATACAGACATATTTTTCTAAATGGTTTTGGTACCAGAATTGAAATACCCCGTTCCAGTGACAGATACCCGGTTCAGAACTGATTCCAAAAATCTCCTCAAATGCAAATCATTAGAGAACAATAAGAATAAACTGTGCAATTCAGACGTGTACCTTAACATGGCAACAGGCATAAATGGAAAGGTTGCTTTGTTCTGATTGGACCATACTACAGTTGCATGACAAACCGGATAGCACGGTGCTGCGTAACACACATTTCTTACTTGATGTTGACACGATCTTATAGTCCACAAGTCAGTGAGTACATCACTGACACACTGTGTGTAAGTAGTTAATCAGCATTTTGAAATATAAGTTTTCTTAATTTTAAATAAACAAGGCCTCCCCCCCCTTTTTTCTTTTTTATTTCTTTTTTTTTTTTTTTTTTTTTTAATTACCGCCCCCATTGAGAAACACTGATCTAAGCCATATACAAAGATTAAATTGATCTTTGTTTTAACGGAACTTGTATGTTGCTCGTGTGGATTTGGCTGATGGAACACAGTCTTTATGAACAACAATAATTAATAGGTTTTTGTTATTTTACTTATTTCCTGTGTCTGCAACAGATAACACAGGCTAGTCGATTGTGAGAATACTAGATGTTTAGAGTAGAGATAATGTACTGTACATGTTTTCAAGAGCATGCAGGTTTCTGTTTTGAACTGCAAAAAGTGCCTATGAAAGAAATATCTAAATAACTATTTATGTTCATGCATTTATCATCATCCAAATAACAAAATCTACTTTTAACAGGTAGTTAATGTGACATGACACTCCCCCCCCCCCCCCCCCCCCCCCCATGTAAACTGTTTTTCACTTACTTGCAGTCAGTTGCTGGCACTGGGATGTAGTTTCCATAAACTTTGTTCCTGTCCGTGGGCAAGAGTGTGGCGGGTTTGGTGACAAGTCCAAGGTTGTGGTACAGAGTGTTCCTTTGCTCAGTCCCATCCTCCAGGAAAAAACAATGTCCCAGTGTCATAGCCAACAGAGTCCTTTATCTGTGACAGCACAATGAAGCCATTTAGTGACCAGCAGTGGCAGGGTAACCACCTACATCTAGATTTGTATTATTGTATTCCCAGACACCAGTTATGTGCCATATTTACTTACTAAGGTCATACAGTATTTGTTTTATAGTCACACTGCAGATGCACTTTTCTTCAGTTGTGGCATTAGTAGCGCAATACATATATTTTAAATGAATACCTTCAAGTTAAACCTCAAAAAAGGGTTAATGAAGTTTTTGATTGCATCTGAAGACAGGTTCAAAACAACAACCAAAAGTATGGCTTAGAAAGATATCATTTAACATTCGAAAGAAATCTGAATAACATTAGGCCTATTCATTCGCAAGGAAAGTCAACATAGAAATATCTGAGTCAAACTTCCTTGGGCTGTAGACATTATCCCACTGAGTGAATAAGACAGCAACATTGATGAGAAGCAAAACTATTTTTCAAGTGGTGATAACACACTCCCCTGTGGAACAGATGGCTACCCCTCAGCATAATGAGTAGGAGCAGAGGGTATTTAGGTATGATCTACATCTGTCCTAAAGGGTATGTCTAATAAAATGTGTTACTAAGGAGTTGAATCAGCCTCTATGTTATTGAAGTGGTAGAGAATCCCAGGAATACACATGTGATTGGGATTTTACAACTGTCTGGTTAACACATTTAAATACAGTAAAAATATCTTAAACATCAGTTGGACCATAGATTTTATTTAACGTTACAAAACATAATGTTTTGAGACAAGGAGACAGTGGGACAACTTCCTGTGTAGACTTTCCCTAAAATGTACCCGAAAGTGAAATAATAACGAGCTAGTATGAGGCCATTCCCCCTCATACTAGCTTTCTTCAGATGAACACAATGGCTCACCAGAAGGCCAGTAGTCGCGTGGACAGCGATACAGCATGAGAACGAGTGATGGATTGCCAGTCCCTCCAGGTATGTTGGGGTCCTGTAACCGCCCCTCTCATCCACGTCTCCACAGAGGTGAAAGTGAACAGGGTAACTCCCCTTCACCTGCTGACCTGCTGTTCTTCAACTCAATATGGGACAGGTGTACTGATGTGAAGTTCCCCAAAATCTTTAAGACACAAAACACTCATTCTGTCAATGGTGCTGTTCACTAGTTTTTCTTATAATTTTAACTCTATAAAATATTTAAATAAAAAAGAAGCTTAAGACAGTATGGCATTTGTTTGGGTACCAGTGTCTCAGTCCTTCCTGGATCCTCCATTCATTTTTTCACTCGAGAGGTTTAGTAAAATGTATTTTAAAATACACAAGTACAAAGCGAAATGTTACAGACGTGTATAGCTATCAACACGTTCAAACCCTGTAATTGAGACACATTGCGCTGTTTTCATTATGGTAAAAATGCCTTTCTGGATGTTTCAGAATATTTGTCATTGAATTTATTAAGTTTCTTTTAGTATCTCTAAATACCTGCAAGATCTTGGAAACTGTTGTCAAATTTAAATTGTCCATCTCAAATCTGGTAAGTATTTGTGTAAAATGCTTTTTGAACCATTATGTATGGCAATGGCCACTTCCTGTTATTTTCTTGAACACTATACAGAATTTCCAGTTAATGAGTTTATGTAGGCATGTGTTAATGTTTAAAACATTTCACCGAGTTTGATATCCCTGGCATGAGACAGCAAACAGTATGTAAATCAACGGTAATGTTACAGTTACTACAGCATCTGGGGTGCAGTATGGGCACTGCCATTTTTTAAATGACCACTGAAGTCAGAAACTGGAAAGCGTTTTTATCTCTTACATTGGAGGTAAATCACTTTAAAAACGAATGGCAACTTATAAAAAATATTTTATAAATGTTAACATTAATATATTCAATCATTAGGTCCTATTCACAAAACTTTAAGGAATGTTATAGACTTTGCTTTTTGCTCCGTTTTCAAAGACCAACACCTTGACAGTATGACACACCCTGTACACCACGTGGTACCAGGTGAGCACATTTTGGATGGATTATATCAAGCTTGCAGTTCACAAAACCTTTTCAACTGTTTTAGAGAAGGCAGTTGGGAAAAAAAAGGCATTCCTTAAAAACAGCCCATAAACTTTTATGACTAAGGTCATTTTTTTCTCAAAAGATTCACTTCTGAATTTTATAATCATGTTCAACCTCCTCTCAAATTATTTTACCCATTTAAATATTTGTTTTTTATAACCAAATTTGTTTAGGTTCTAATTTGTCAAACACTGAAGGAAAAGAACAGGGGACAACAGCAATAATGGATTTGTTTGCAATTCATTCAATTGAAATTGAGGAAGCCACAGCTGATAGAAGCAGGCCTTAAGCAAAGACAATTCGTTATTACTTAACTAACAGGACACGATAAACATTAAATGGATTCCAACTTTCAACAAGGGGTTACTTCTAATGGAAGAACCAATGCACAGTGACTTGTTATATTATAAAGATGCCCTGCTGTGCAACTCATTTGTGAAAAGGCTCTTGTTATTGAAATATAATGATAAGGGATTTTTTCAGGACATACCATGAAAAGAAAGCCCAATTTGATTCAAATATCCTCAATGAGTCATTGGTTGGGTAACACGATTCAGCAAAAATACTTTCCCCTTTACAAATAAAAACTGTTATACAGTTACAGCAGTCAAAAGATCAGTCATTACACCGTGTAACAATTTTTTTTTTTTTTTGGTTCCTGGGTAGTAAGTGTTATTTCCTAATTGCTTATGCCTCAAAAGTATAGAAAATGGCTATTATTCCCCACAAACTTTGCTTTTGTGACCAGGACAGTGATATTTTGAAATTTACCTATTTTCCAGAACATTTCAGATAGATTCAGTGCTGAGTAAACTTGGAGTAACTTCTAGAACTTTCTAGAACTTTCCAGTAATATAAATAGTAGTATAAATACAGGGGCCTTAAGCCCACCAGTTCAGTTTAGTTCCAGCTGCCTAAGTGGATACATATCTGCATTTTTCTGAGATGGCATCAAGAGGCTGCAAGCATCCGGCAGACGCATTTTGCTATGTCTGCGGCCAATTTATCAAGACAAGAGCGAAAAAGTACTCCGTGGAAGCATCTGCTAAGATGTGTGAGGCCTACAAGGCATATTTCAGCATGCCTGTCGGGGATCAAGACAAACCCTGGGCACCTCATTTCACCTGCGAGCACTGCAAAAAAACTCTGGAAGGTAAGATGGACAATTGTTGCTCGGAATTTTATGTTATAAAATTTGTTAAAGTTTTTAATTTTAAAATGTTTTACAATTTTCAATGTTATTGAAAAAATATATCATATATGAAAAATGTTGCGAGAATCTCTTACACATTAGTCATGGGTGAAATAAATGTATTTTTGTAGGATGGTACAGAGGGGAAAAAGAGCCATGAAGTTCGCTATCCCAAGAATTTGGCGGGAACCCACTGACCACTCAAGCAACTGCTACTTCTGCATGGTGGACCCTTCCAAGCGGACTGAGTTCTCTGTGGGGAGGAACAACGTCAAGTGGGAGCCACTGGTGGACCCCCGGAAGATGCTGATGCCACCACTGCACATCAAATTGGGCCTTATGAAACAATTTGTCAGAGCTCTAGATAAGGAGTCGGCAGCCTTCAAGTACCTTCAAGACTTCTTCCCTAAGCTGTCTGAGGCAAAGGTCAAAGCCCGTGTCTTCATCGGACCACAGATAAAGAAGATCCTGGAGTGCAATGAATTCCCCAAGAAGCTCACTAGTAAGGAGAAAGCGGCTTGGAACAGCTTTGTCGCAGTGGTTCGGGGCTTCCTGGGCAATCACAAGGCCGAAAACTATGTGGAGCTGGTTGAGACTCTGGTGAAGAACTACGGCACAATGGGCTGTAGGATGTCCCTCAAAGTCCATATCCTTGATGCTCATCTTGATAAATTCAAGGAGAACATGGGAGCGTACTCGGAGGAGCAAGGCGAGCGCCTCCACCAGGATATACTGGACTTTGAACGCCGCTACCAAGGACAGTATAACGAGAACATGATGGGAGACTACATTTGGGGGCTGATTCGTGAAAGTGATTTACAGTATAATCGTAAATCTCGAAATACTACTCACTTCTAAATCTTTTGTAGTCATTTTTGTATTACTTTAGTATAAATACATGTTAATTTGGATCATATGTTGTTTTTTTCTGACTTTATGTGAACGAAAAGACACAAATTCACCCGTTTTCTCATTGGAAATAGGTAAATTTCAAAATATCACTGTCCTGGTCACAAAAGCAAAGTTTGTGGGGAATAATAGCCATTTTCTATACTTTTGAGGCATAAGCAATTAGGAAATAACACTTACTACCCAGGAACAAAAATTGTGTTACATAGTGTATCAGTTGTTTTACTCGAAAACCAAAATTATAATTTAAAAAACACTCAAACCTTAATGTGACCCCCAAATGTATCGTAATTGAAGAACTGGCACCAGTTGTTTCCATAGCGAGAATGTTCCTTGTCAGAATGCCAACTTCCGCTCTCATATCAATCCTGTCAATGATCTCACCTACATGAGTGAACTGTGGCTTCCCTGATTAACACAAATCAAAACAGTTGGTTACTTATCAAACATTAAATTCCGATATCTTACATGTACTGTACATGTGTGTGCGTGTGTTTAGAACAAACCACTGACGAGACTTTAAAACACACCCCAGTCTGCCAAACAATAAAAGTAGGGCTCTGGACTTCTAACCGGAGGGTTGTGGGTTCAATCCCGGGAGGGGGGTACTGCTGTTGTACCCTTGAGCAAGGTACTTTACCTAGATTGCTCCAGTAAAAACCCAGCTGTATAAATGGGTAATTGTATGTAAAAATAATGCGATATCTTGTAACAATTGTAAGTCGCTCTGGATAAGGGCGTCTGCTAAGAAATGTAATAATAATAATACCTCACTGTATAACAGCACTGGTTAACTGCACTGCATTTTTCTGCATACAAAAAGCTTTTTTTTTTTTTTGCCATCTAATGTCCTGGAGGTTATAGACTGGTTAATGGTTACAAGTACTAGTAGGCTTTGCAACAGTGTGCTCCAGAACTCTTAGCTTAATTTCAGAATCTAGAATCCATCTCCCAGTCCTCTTTAATGCTGTTTGTTTCAAATATGACACCACCCAGATGTACATCATGAGATAACTCAGCCTCTGCACTCTTAGCTTAGGTAAAGCCTTGTTCTTGCAAATGGCAGTGATTTTGTGTCAAGGAGAATGGGCTGTGCTGGTTTGATAACACTTCTGTATAGAGTGTTGTCGAGTGACAACATATAAAGCTGCTGTGTTTATACTAGCAAGCGTGAATAAAAAGATAAACTTGGCAGCCCATCAAAATGCCTTAGCCGTTTGTTTTGACAACTTAATCGGAAAAAATACTGCAGACATTGTATGTTCTTGACTATTTCCTATTCAACAAGGTTGTGATGTAAAGGGAGCTAATTCATTAGCTTCCTTCCTACTGTCAATAGTCTTAGCATGATGTTTTATTTTTCAGCAACCCTGAAAGAGTCAGTTAACTAATCCCCCCAAAAAAAAAAAAAAATAGAGAATTCAGTGTTGTCTTTATTAAAACAGTGATGGCAAAGCTATCCACTAGTACTGTGGTTAATGACAGAATGAGAGGTGTATACAATTGATTTAGTTACTCTGGCAATCAGTTGCATCTCTTGCCATATTATATTTATGAGTTTTGGATGTTTAAGAGGTCATGACCAAACAGTGATTCCTTGCACTTGTTTTGATGCCAATGTATGGTTCACTTTCTGTGTCACAGGCTATAGGTCAGGTAGGATCCTATTACCTGTAACACAGGAAGTGAATGAGGACTGTAGCAAACATGTAGTGTTTTTGCAAGATATGGATTTGAAGGTATGAAAAATAGGTAAGGTAGTCCAAGAGTAGTGCTTTTCAGGGTCTGTGAAACCAGCAGCTAGTTTGTAAAGCGCATTGGTTTAGTAGAGTATAGTATGGATGTATATCTAAAGGACCACTGTTCTGTGAGCAACTACAGTATTATATGATACTGTCTGTGTACCTTGTATTTTGACCTGGTACTTGTTGCACTCTTTGGCTTGGTACATTGAGAAGTCTGTGCTGGCAATGATAACCCGGTCACCAGGATTCCAGCTCTGAACATCATCTTTTATGTGCAACATCACCCCATCCACAACCTCCACCTGGAAACCTGAGATCGGGAAACCTGTGGGAGGAGGGGAGATCATTACTGATAAACAAACTGAATGAGTCTGAGGCCACACTCTGGCCCTTTTCAATGCATGGTTTGCATCTTCTATAGTTATTAACTGAACATGTAATATTTATACCATCTTTAACTTAATTCCACTGACACCTCTTATTAACATCAGTACATTCTTAAATCTTGAATGAAAGTTATTTTCAGGAATGCAGACACAGAGGTGTGCGATAGCCTGTTGATTAGGTAAAAGCAGAGGTACACACTAATCCAATAACTGATCCACCCCCACTTTTCTCAACAGCTGCCCTGTGGAGCAGCAAAAAACCCTGTACCTAATGAAGAATTTGAATTAGTTTCCAACCTTCTCTCCACTCGCTGTAAGCGCTTACAGAGAATCTCACTCCGTCGACAGTGATGAATTCCCTACGAGCAACAGCCTGTCCTCCGGTGTCGTGGTTCTCATGCTCTCGAACATCCTCACTGCAGGAGGTGTTGCCACCGCCAATAACACCAATCAGGGCCCATGCCTGTCTGCAGAGAGGACAGTATAAGTGGATTAGGTATCCAAAATCTCCAATCAAGACCAGTCAAAGGAGAAGCAGCATCACACACAAAAGTACATTTTTTTTGACACAATCTATTATCATCACAAATATCTGGTCATAATCTATTAAAACATACATGATAATGGGTGTCCTGTTTTTATCCATACATCCCTAGCATGCGTTCTTAAAAATATCACAGAGCTTCCCACAGAAAACTCTTCCATGTTTTTAAAATGTACTTAAGACACCATTTAACACATGTGTTCCCTTTCAAGTTGAAAATAACCATCAAGGTATGGGACATTGCCATCAGGCAGTAGGGATTGGCTGAGCTTTATGTCAAAGCTGCCGATAGCCTCCGCGCAAGCTGCCGTAAGCCCGCCCCTGGGAGCTTACTATACGCAACGCCGGAGAGTCACTTCCTCTTTGCCTTCAGCCTCAGTAGCGGTAGGACTTAGAGCTGTTAACTGATTGTACTCAATAAGCTTAGGCTTGAGAAGCTGGTTTATCCCCTTCTCCGAGTTTATTTCAGTTATACTCTTCGGAGTAATTATTATTATTATTTTATTATTGTTTTAGGATTATATATTGTTTTTACATTATATTTCCTTCACGCTTTGCTTCGGCATCGCGTTTCTTCGTAGTCTCCCCGTCTTTCCTCTGTTTATTATTATTATTGTGTTTGGGTTTTTGTAAAATATTGTATGTAATATATATTGTTTATATATATTGTATATATTTTTTGTTTAGGACGCGTGTTGCGTTGGCCTTAGGCCACGCGCATATCTGCATCCTCGGTCTCGCTTAGGCTAGACCGTGTGTGTGCGTGTAGTCTGCTCTGCAGTCTTCCTTCCCCACCGCGGCGCGTTCTACCCGCCACGTGGTAACTGTATACTACACCTCTCTTACTATATATATTTTATTCTGTATATTGCAGCAGCGTCCAAACACACACACAAAAAAAAATTTCCCTTTCACTATACAGAGGAAGATAACCACTAACGTGCAAAATCCCCAGCACCATCAGGTAAGTATTGCACAGCATCAGACACTGTACCAGCACTTAGCATCTCCGCTTGGCGGGTCAGCTGACGCGTAGGCGTCTGTGCTAGCGTTCCATGCTCG
Source organism: Huso huso (assembly GCA_036884735.1). NCBI lineage: Eukaryota > Metazoa > Chordata > Actinopteri > Acipenseriformes > Acipenseridae > Huso > Huso huso. Next base: position 47,517,893 of record CM072663.1, on the reverse strand, counting down.
GTACTTGCGCTTCGGCGCTCGCGCTCCGGCGCTTTTGGTGTCAGCGCTTCTGCGCTTGGTGCAGCGCTTCGGCGCTTTGTGCAGCGCTTCTGCGCTTGGTGCTAGTGCTTCTGCACTTGGGGCTCGCTCGACGCCGACGCTGGGCGCCGGTGCTCCACGCCGGTGCACATTCCATCGACGCGGTGCTTTCGACGCCGGTGCTCGGCGCGCCGGTGCTCGACACTTCGTGCTCGACGCTTCCGGTGCTCGGTGCTCGGGCAAGCGACGGCGTTTGGGCGCCGACGCTCGGTGCCCAGCGGCAGGCATCGCTTCGGTGCTCGACGCCGCACCCTCAGCGCTCGACATGTGGTGTTTGTACATCGGCGCTTGGCGCCTTGCCGGTGCTCGGCTCGACGCACACGCCCGGTGCTGGTGCTGGCCTTACGCACCTGGCGGCAGCGGCGGCGCTCGGTCTACGCACTTCGGGTGCTCGGCGCTCGGTGCCAGCGCTTCGGCGTTTGGCACGCGCCGGTGCTTTCGGCGCTCGCGCCACGCTTTCGGCGCTTGACGGCGGTGCTCAACGCGCCGGTGCTCGGCAGCAGCGTTTGGCCTTACGCCGGTTACTCGGCAGCGGCGTTCGGCCTTACGCCTGTGATGCTCCCTCGCTTCGCTCTACTGCCGTCAGTGCTTGCAGTGCGCAAACACGATGTCTGATTCCCACCGTCGTGACCTGCCAGGCCAAGTTACCTGCCAGCGACCCACAAAGAACTGCGTAGCATGTTTGAGGGCGGACCATGCGCATCTGCCCTGGCAGATAGGGCATACTGCCATCTATGTGCGGGGTTCCAGACACGCACCCTTCGCCAGAGAGCTAGGAAGGCGGTTGGGGGTCGTTCCCCATCCTCGGGGTCGTCCCATACCGTCTCGGCCCCACCGTCATCTGTTTTGACGCCGCCGGTGACGTCACAGCTCCCCCGGAGCCCATCCTCCCAGCTTACAGCTGGTCAGAGGTCCCCAGCCAGGCGTGCTCGGGAACGTTCCCGCAGTCCCTCCTCTCGCGGGGCACGTCCCCGTTGGGAGTCTAGGTCAAGATCTCGATCGCCCTCGCCGTAGAAGGCACTCCCCTCGAAGGGGCAGGCGATATCAGGACACATTTGGAGTGGCTGAGCTCACCTCCAAAATGTCACAGTTCATGGAGGTCATGATGGGACAGCAATCCCTCCTCATGACCCTAGCGAATGTGGCGCCTCGGGCTCCAGAGCTAACAACCGGGCCCATCGCTAGTCAGCCGGTGGTTCCTCCACCAGTGCCTCACGGCCAACCCCAGGAAGTGTGGGACGTCGATGCTGTCTCAAGGGACGTGTCCGACGCAGAGCCACTATTTGAAGAGGGCACGGAGCCTGAGGTGGCATCCCAGCACTCTGGACAGGATGACCCTGAAGTGCTGGATACTAATGACCCTATGTGGTCAGTGGTGGAGAGGGCAGCCCGTCACTTAGGCGTGGACTGGCCTGCGTTAGAGCCAACATGACGCTCTCTATTTGAGTCGCCGTCAGCTCCGCCCCTTCAGTCCAGGATGCTACCGGCATTCCTGATTTTATTAAGGAGGTGCAGTCCACCTGGGGGCCCGGCCTCCACCCTGCAACTTCTCGCAAGGCTTCGGTCTTCACCATGCATGGGCGGCGGGCTGGGTTAGCGTCCTTCCACCAGTGGGCGCTGCGTTCGCCGCGTTGGTAAAGGCGCCAACATTATCGGGGCTGGCTAAGGACCCCTCCTGCCCTAACAGGCAGTGTAGGATTACAGAGGCCCACCTAAAAAAGGGGTACGCCACGGCTACAGAGGCAGTTAGGCTGTCTAACGTGGCCAGCCTCCTGACGGTCTACCAGGCGGCACTCATCCGTGATCTGCCTGAGTGCCCATCTGTTGCCCTTAGGACCGAGCTGAGTGCAATTGCGCAGCTATTGGTTAAGCTGGCTCAACTGAATGCGCGAGCACAGGGCAGGAGCATTGCTTCTCTTGTGATGGCAAGAAGGCAGCTCTGGCTCTCGCAGGCGAGGGTACAGGAGCCTGATAAGGCCCCATTGCTAGATGCTCCGATATCACCGGGGCACACGTTTGGCCCAGCGGTTGAGGAGATGCTGCAACGCTCTGTCAAGGCGCGTGAGGCATCACAGCAGTTGGCAAAAATGTGGCCAAGCAAACCCTTCCAGCCAAAGGCGGCCACAGGGCGCCAGTGGCGCAGGGCACCGCCGCAGCAGCAGGCGCAACCACAGGGCAGTAAAACCGCCCCTTTGGGTGTATCAGCACGCAGCCAACCCGCGTTTGCAAGACCGCAGTGCGGAGGGTGGCGCCCTAGAGGAGGTGGCAGACCGCGTCCTCGTGGCTCTGGCCAGGCCCCTCGTGAGCGAGCACAGCCTAAGCAGCCCTGAGAAACCCAGGCAGCCGTTAACCCACCCCTACACTGTTCCACAGCTCCTGTTCTGGCAACAATGCACCAACGACATCGCGCAAGAAACTATATTCACGGGTACACCCTTCAGTTCCGGTTAAAACCCCCCCTTCAGGGGAGTGGTGGTAACTGCAGTGAAGGACTCGGTTCAGTCCTCAGCTCTGAATGTGGAAATACAGGCATTGCTCAAGAAGCGTGCCATTCAACTAGTAGACCCTGCTCTGACCGACCAGGGTTCTCTCCAAGTACTTCCTAGTGCCAAAGGGCGGCGGGCTCCGCCTATTTTAGATCTCTGCAGTACTGAACAAATACCCACGGGTGTTGTCGTTCAAGAAGCACATTGTCCAGTCTGTCCGGCAGGGCGACTGGTTTACCACCGTAGACCTGACAGATGCGTACTTTCACGTTCCCATCTGTCGGGTCACAGGAAGTACCTACGATTCGCATTTCAGAGCAGGGTCTCACGAGTTTTGTGTCCTGCCATTCGGCCTGTCTCTAGCTCCTCGAACCTTTTTCGAAGTGTATGGATGCCTTTTAGCTCCCTTGCGGGCTCAAGGCGTCCGACTGCTGAACTATCTGGATGACTGGCTCGTCTGCACGCAGTCAAAGGAGCAGTTGGCACAGCACACAGTGATGGTTACAGACCATCTTCAGCGGCTAGGTCTGAAGGTCAATTCAGAAAAGAGCCGCCTCGTGCCGAGCCAACAGACCCAATTCTTGGGTCTGCATCTGGACTCTGTGTCCATGGGGCGACCCTGTCGACACAAAGAGTTGCCTCGCTGGGCGGTGTCTCTCCCTATTCAGGTTGAGAGAAACAGTCAGCATGGAGCTGTGTCAGCGCATGCTGGGGTTGATGGCTGCCGCCTCGCAAGCCCTTCCTTTGGGCTTACTACACCAGAGACCTCTGCAGGCCTGGTTCAATGCCTCTGCGAGCGGACCTGTTGTCCCAAGCCCAAGGAGGGCTATGGCACCCAAACCCCAAACTCATGCAGTTATGGGCTTGGCCCCTGAGCGGGGCGCCTGTCAGCCTTAGGGCTTTTCGGCGGGTTATATCGACTATTCAGAGTGCGAGAGCGCCCTCTACTAGGTCGCAGTATGCGTATAAGTGGCAATTGTTTCAAAGTTGGTGTCTGGCCATGACCCGGTCTCCTGCCCTATGGCAGTGATATTACAGTTTCTGCAGAAGCTGCTAGATGAGGGGAAATCTCCCTCTACACTTAAAGTGTATTTAGCCGCCATTTCGGCTTGCCATGTACGCATTGACGGGTTATCACCTGGTTGCCATTTTCTGGCATCTCAGTTCCTAAAAGGCGCAAGATGCTTGCGGCCTCCAAGGACGACCAGTTTACCATCATGGAGCCTTGATGTGGTGCTAGAAGCCCTTACCAAGGCACCGTTCGAGCCTCTCCACAGTGTGGATATGAAGTTCGTGTCTATAAAGACTGTGTTTTTGCTGGCAGTGGTATCAGCAAAAGCGCGCAAAGAGATTACATGCACTTCGGTGCATTCATCATGTACTCGTTTCGCAGGAGACGGTTCTAAGGTCTCCATGCGTCCAAATCCGGCCTTTTACCCAAGGTCATATCCCCGTTTCACATGAACCAACCAGTCGAGTTGATGGCGTTCCATCCTCCTCCTTTTCTTCCCCAGAGGAAGAGCGGTTACACATGCTCTGCCCTGTGCGGGCATTGAGGTGTTATATTGACCGCACAAGGACTGTGAGGCAAACAGAACAGCTGTTCATATGCCATGGTTCTAAGACTTTGGGTCAGCCGTTGTCTAAGCAACACCTTTCTCACTGGATAGTGGATGCTATTCAGTTAGCATATGATTCTATGGGCCTTCCGCCACCAGGGCAGTTGAAGGCACATTCCACTAGGGGTATGGCAACATCCTGGGCCCTCTTTAGAGGGGTGCCGATGTCTGACATTTGCGCTGCAGCCAGTTGGGTTACACCGCATACTTTTACGAGGTTCTACCGGTTGAATGTACTGGAATCCTCTGCTCCGTCATTTGGAGCATCTGTGTTACACTCTATGACGCCTCAGGTTGCGGACGTGTAGTGGTTGACAATATGGTGTGACTATTCCACCTTAGGACAGGTGTCATTGCGAGCATAGGCGGCTGAGGCGCAGCTCCGCATATGCGTAGATGTATTGCCCTCGCGGTTGCGTTTCGACGTAAGTCTGTCCTACTGCCGAGAATCCTCCCTCGCGACGGCTTAGGTACACTGTTCCCATACCTTGATGGTTATTTTCGACTTGAAAGGGAACGATAGGTTGCGGATGCAACCCCGGTTCCCTGAAAGAGAAAATAACCATCAAGCCGCGAGGTTGCTCTGGAAGCCTTCACGGGCTGAAGGGCAAAAGAGGAAGTGACTCTCCGTGCGTTGCGTATAGTAAGCTCCCAGGGGGGCGGGCTTACACGGCAGCTTGCGCGGAGGCCTATCGGCAGCTTTGACATAAAGCTCAGCTAATCCCTATTGCCTGACGGCAATGTCCCATACCTTGATGGTTATTTTCTCTTTCAGGGAACCGGGGTTGCATCCGCAACCTATCGTTTCAAAGGCTGTTACTTACTAAAATAAAACCAAGGAATCAAGTTAAAGACTCAAGATGATAATACCTCTGGCAAACATGAACATGGTGAATCAAATATTTTTCCACAACACTAAAATATCTTTCCAAATATGTTTTTATTTTAAAAGGAAACAGTATCACCACAAGAGGAAACATCAGTAAGTAATATTATTAAATGTAACAGAATGTCATAATGGTTTTAGAAACATGCAGAGGCTGTTTAAAGCATCCAGGCAAGACAGCCAAGCGCATGAACTTTGAACTTGGAGAATCAAATGGAAAAAGGGAGTACAGGCATGCACCCAATGAACCACCCATTTAAACCTACAGCTTCACACAAGCTTTTCATCCAGTTGTGCCTGAGCCCATTACTCATATATACCTGAAGAAAAACTAATGTATCAAAAACAGGTCAATTATTATGAAAAACCCTTTTTTAACATGAGATGCAACATTGAATTGCTTAATTAATTATTCATCATCATGGATTTTACTCATGAGTAAAACATTCTTGTAAACATTCACTGAACGATTAATTGCCCTGGTGACCTATTTGGAACCAACCCTTATAAAAGTTTATCATAATAAAAGCATTGCAAAGTGTAATAAAACATAGTGAAAGCATGGTAAAGTATAGGTAAGCATTGTAAGGAATAGCAAGGTATGATAAAGAATAACTAATAAATATGGCAAACCAGGGTAGACTATAGCAAATTTATAGAATATCCATAGGAAAAGCATGGTAAAACTGCAAAAATGCCATGCAAAATACTGTAGTAATCTTGCATATTTTGAAATTACCTCACTAGCTGTGAATCCACAGGTTTCAACTACAGTAACTGATAACTTCTCCACATCTCTATGAATGTGTTTATTTGAAACAATTTGAAAATACTGTACATTCATTCATGAATATGGCAGAGTGACAGGGATGGCAGAGTGGTGACGTCAGGCCAGCAGCAGGAAGAAAAACAAACAGGCAAGTACTGCGGTGCAATGGCGCTTACACTGTTTATTTAAACAACAAAAATAAAATAAAAGGTTTAACAAAAAACACACACACACACACTTGCTCACAGAGTGAAAATAAAACAGTTACACAAAACAAAATCTCAAACCCAAAACACATAGATTGGTCAGGCTGGTCAGCCAATGTTCTGACTAACTGTTTCTGACAAAACTCATGGGTCAAGTTCCTCTCTCTATCTCTTTTTTTGCTTGCTCCACGTGGCCTTCCTGTTCACCATGCTCTGAAGTAGACAACGTGTTTGTCTGTTACAAGACTAAAGATTACAGCAATCAGCGAAAGGACTTCTTTACAACAAGTCCTGGAACACACTTCCTCCCATCAGTCATCAGCCAACAATTACTACAGAAAAACTAGCTTCAAAGTGCTTTTCAAACCTATTTGTTCAGTGTTGCCCTGTACTGGCCGGTGACTCAAAAATGTTTAGGCTTGTAAACATTGATGTTTCGATTTTAAAAAGAAACCTATTTTCCTATTGTTATTAACTTAAGAAGTTCCAACTTTCAATTTGTCGGACAAGCCGGTGTTGTAGTTGACTGAAAAAATTTCCTAACGGCCCGTCTAGTATTCTTCTGGTACTGCAAATCATGATGATTCACAATAATGTATAGCAAGATTTGATAAGTCATCTATAAGTTGTGTGCAACTATTGAACAATAAGAAAAGCAGAAAGATATTGACAAGGGGCCTTGTCACAAAGACGGCCGGAGTGGGTGGCGTCAGACCAGAAGCAGGAAATAAACAGACAGAGACTTGTGGTTTGGTGAAGCTGAGCGAATGCTTTCGCTCAGCATTTAATAAACAGGACAGAAAATAAAAGGTTTTAACACAACAAAACACAGGACACGGCACTTGCGCCAAAATAAATAGACAAACAAAACGTACTAAACAGACAAACAAACACGGTGAGCAGATACTTTACTACTATTATTTTAACAATTACTACCTCCGTCTCCAATCCCGTTCTCCACTCACCGAACACCCAACCCTGAGTGAAAGAAACGTGCATTTATATATACTGTTGTGCTGGGATTCAATTACTAATTAATTATTCACTTGAATCCCAGCACGTGAATTAATTCTGTGCAACCCCGTGCTCACATATTACATTTAACCAGCACGTGAAGTGATTTGTGCCCTCCTCGTGCCTAAATACAAATCTACACTTTTTAAATCACACGTGAAACACAGACCCGTTTATATCCCGTGTACCAATCTATACACCAACATTAACACACGCACGCAACATACAACACATAATATGCACACAGGGGCGGGGCACATTGCCACAGGCCTATAAGTGGGTGCTCGTGCAGCTGGCTGGGCACTTAACACAGTTGCTGAATTGAGATTCAAGACAGTCACAAAGGTTCCTAGAAGTGAGAAAACCACCATTGAAAAGGCATGTCTGCATCCAAGCAGGTCATGATGGGATCAAGCTTGCAGACGTCTACATGATTTAGTGACAAGCAACAGACATCCTATAGTGGCTCCAAATCACAGAAACCTCCAAAACTAGAAAAGTAACACTTGTTGCCTCTTGACTATCTACAGGGAGCTACATGTCTTACCCACTATTAAGGCTATTCTGTAATTTTTGGTCAGTCTGTGTACTATATGTAATAACTGCAGTAGGTCGTTTGTAGAAAGCAGATATTTTTGATACTGTCAGATTAAGAAATGATTTATTACTCACAAAACTATTTAAAATCAATGCTTTTAGTTACATGTGTTTAAACGGATAGTATTAAAGATACACAATTTAGCTATGTTCTGTAGAGCTGAAGACCTAACCTTGTTTAACTCATTGCATTTTGGTTAAAAGTCTGAAAGTTTACTTCCTGTGCAGAACATAGGGACCACACCTAGCCACGTTCCTATGAGCAGCAGAGAAAGAAAAGTGTGAAGTTCAATAGGAAGTTCTAGATACCCTACTATTACTTTTCTTGTGCAGTAAATCGATTCATTTATGTTAAAAACAGGTGAATGGTGGTCACTAGAAGGTTGTATCTGGAGAAGGTTATTACAAAATATAGGGCTTGTAACCAGGAGGTCCCCGGTTCAAATCCCACCTCAGCCATTTGACTCATTGTGTGACCCTGAGCAAGTCACTTAACCTCCTTGTGCTCCGTCTTTCGGGTGAGACGTAATTGTAAGTGACTCTGCAGCTGATGCATAGTTCACACACCCTAGTCTCGGTAAGTCGCCTTGGATTAAGGCGTCTGCTAAATAAAATAATAATAATAATATAGATCTTAGATAAAAAGGGCTGGCCTATCTGGAATTCAGACATTTTAGCTTTACTCACAATTCAAGCACCTAGGCGTTTCCACACAGATAAGCAATGGCTTATTTTCAATACATATGCAGAGTAATGAGAATGTTGGCTTAGTTAAACATTCCCTGAGCAACCCAGCATTAGCTCACTCTAATATTAAGTAATCTACCGTAGCAGCAATAGGAAGCACTAATATCAGAAAAACATTGTTCTGTATTGCATTCCTGTGCTCTTTCACTGTATTCATAACAAATAAATTAAACACATGTGCACACCTTACTATAATATCTCGTGCTCTAGATCATTGAAATGAGACAAATAGTATGCTACACAAGCATTTTCCAACCAATCAATCCATGAACTTTATAGATCTTTCTTATCCATTCATGACAGTGACTCTTCTAATCTTCTGAAGGATATGTATTAGGCTGTTTAAGAGAACTTGAATCCTCAGCAACCCACTGGTGACCACACATGTTGTCTGAAGTGAACCCACCTACTGTACCAGTTAAACAGTGCATGCTGGAAAGCCTCGTCAGAACATGGGTCAGGTAAGGGCACAGTGGTGGACTTACATGACAATTTCCTATCTTTTTTGGAATTGTCAGCTCTTACCGCCAAGAAAACGTAGTTCTTTGTGGTAAATATCCATTATTTTTTCACTGGAAGGCTGATTTTAAACATATTTATATGCAATGGAATGTAGATCCCTCCATTTAGATTGTAGTCCTCTCTGCGTATCTTAAAGGATGTTTTTGGTTTGCTATATATTTTTTTTATTGATGGTGCAACTCTTAGTTTTTGTAGAAGAAAAATTATCTACTATTACAACAAACATTCCCAAGTAGGACCACATTTTAGATACATTATACACATATACATAGACTTCTAACACATAAAACAAGCTATTATTATTAGGCTATTACATTTATAAAAACATGAATACTTTAGTTCTGTTTATATTAGGCTAGCTACCTGATTGATTATTAATAACAACATGAACATATTGATACCTTGTTTAAAAATGTACATTGATTCAAATGGTGTCTGTGACAGGGTGTTGCTCGTGTCACGTGCGTGGGTAACCGCTGTTTAAGCAACACAGAGAGACATTGGAGGTGGAGTTGAAACGCCAACACAGGCGCACAGGATTTATTAATAATAAACAGAAAGTAAATAAAGGTGGTCATGTGACGTTACCAGCCATGGTAACGCACAGAGGACACATACAGCAAGCTGTACAAAAATACAAAATAAAACACAGTGCAAAAACTACAAATAAAAGGTGCCACAGAGGGCGAGCGCAAGCCTTACTGAACGAGGCGTCCCGCTCCAGGAACTGGCTACACTACGTAACCCTCGCTATACATCACATGGGATCACGATCCCCTAAACTAACCTACTTATGAGCCGGTATCCATACAACGACTCCTGGTGCTTCATACGGCCTTGGCTGGGCATTGCCTTCACAAGCACCGCTTGCAGTCTCAGGGTTGCGTAGCTGTCGTTCCTGCAGAGTGGACCCTCTCCTCCCGAGTATACGCCGTTCCCCTCTGGCATGGCGTTGCAATCGCCCCGAGCCATCTCCCGCGGATGTTTTTGAACTGACGGACACTCGGTCAAGACCCGCCCACCTGCTGATTGAGGACCAGCACAGCCAATCACTTGCTGCCTTTCCCCTCAACCAAGCTTAGCAGGCAGCAAGTCTCAATCGAGCGCCCGTCTGTAAACAATAATTCAATCATACAAATCAACTCCAAAACGATACACAATAACCCATTTCCCTATACAAATTATACCAACACTAATTTACACATGTGCAGGGCAATTGCCCTGCTACAGTGTCATTAGGAGGAGAATGGTCCATTTGCATACAATCGATTCAACCATTTCATCGCTTAACATAAACAAGATAATAGCCTAATAAACATGAACAACTGGATCTCCCAGATACTTATAACTCTGTTAACTAGGGATTTCAACATGGGTTATTCCATGCCAACTCAACCAGAAAAGGGGCATTTTGTTTCCCGACCATCTCAGATTTCGCTAGTAAAAATCACCCGGGGGTTTTCAGGTCTGCTGAGTTCAGAAATGCTAATATTTATTTATTTATTTATTTATTTTATTTCCCATTCGAGCTGTGACCTGGCAAAGGTCAACCTAAAGTGAAAAAGTGACCCTGACCAGAAAAATCACCCTGGGCTCAACTTTGACGCTACCATCATGTGTAGCACCTCATTCGACTCGTAACAAATAGGGCTTTCGAGAAAAAAATACCAGGAGCACCTAACTCACTTTGGGCAAGTTGCCAGACAAGGGGTAAGTGATGAGTTTTATTCCAACTTCAGCCCAACGCTCTACCCTGTAGTGGATGCGGGTCCTAAAATGTTAGTATTACTGTAAGAACCTTAGGGACCACTCTTCCAAATCAATCTCTTGATTTGAAAACCACCCTCCCATGCTTACAAAAAAAAGTTAAGCAAATATCCTAAAAAATTGTTTTTCTTCTAAATAATCTGTCATTCTCACTATAGCAGATAAGCTGGCTGTAAATCTAATTATGTGTACTCCCAAAGTAGTACAGACACTTGAAAGATACACTGACCACAAAACTGTAAATTTGTATCAAGGTTTTTCTTCCGGATACATAGTCAATTAATTTAAATACTGAACTGAAATTGCAAATATGAGTAAATGTACTATTTCTCTTCCAACTATCCTACTAAAGCAGCCTTTAGGGCTAGAAATGTTTAGTTTTCAATAAACTAAACTGTGTGCGTGCAGTGCAGTAAAACTTTTCAGATCTTCCCTTTTTCTTTTCTCTTTTCCAGAAGGAAAAGACTAAAAAAAAAAACAAAAAAAAAAAAAAATTCAAAAAAATCACACCGTCCAATTAATCTATTTAAATTTTAAAATTATTATGTAAAGTGTGTGTTCTGTTTTCTGTTAATTGTGTACTCAATAGGCTAAAAAAGAAAATGCACTACAATCATTTAGTTTCAATTAAAAATAATCTTTTACTATTTTCACACTGTACAGTAATGTGTACAATGCAGCAGCATGATGTATTTGGTGTTACCGGCAGGCTAAGGTAAAAAGAAAGTGCACTACAGGTATTCATTTGATTTTACTACTGTATTCTTACAAAATGTTTTTTTTTGTTTGTTTGTTTTTTGTTTTAACAAAAAACTAAATTCTCCCTCCAGACATGTCCGGTTTAGCGAGGGACTACTGATTATATAAACCTTTTTGATAGAAAAATATTTTAGATTTTTGGGGTGAATGTGGGGAGGGGGGGTGTGCCCACTGGAGGTCCATTGCCTGGGGCCCACACGAACCTGGCGCCGGCCCTCCGTATTTCCTTATCATAATGTATCTGATTTGTTCATCTTTTTTATAGGAAATTCCCATACAGGTTCTCACAATCTGTAATATATCATTCAAAATGCGTTGTGAAGACTTGAAAGCAAAGTGCTAGAATGACAAACTAATAGAATATCAAATTAACATTTGTGTGTGTGTGTGTTTTTAATGATTTATGAGAAAATAACCAAAGTTTTAAAAAAACTTTCTTACTTCTCCTATAAAGACTTACATTTTCACAAGTGACATTGATTTGGAGGTCTGTTTGTTTGCTAGACATTTATTTTCTTTTCTTTGAAGGATGTGAGAGTTTCTGTTCTTACCTGTCGTGTTCTCAAACAACTATCTTTAAACAACAGATCTAAAGTTCTAAATAGGATCAATATATCAGGTTGAGAAAATACCTCAGACATGCTACTAAAAGGCCAGAAAAAAAGCATTACCTGTACTTTAAATCATAGACAAAAGTGCTTCCCAGAAGATCTGCAATGACTCTCTTGGTTTCATCTAGTAGACTTTTCCCTGCTGAATCACCAACAGCTAACGAAACTATACGACCTGGGTGCAGGGATTTCAAAAACTCATGAAGCCTTCGACTGTCGCTTTTGGACTCATGTCATGAGTATCAAACCTGTCCACGACTAAAACCTCTGCCGTGTCCTGGTCTAGGACTCAAGAGATTGATACCACGGCTAAAATTCTAGAAAGAAACGTCCATGATAACTTCTCAGTTCCGTGCAGCTTCAGGGAGCCCCCTGCTCTGACACCAATGAACTTCCTTCCAAATCCCGGCACTTCTTCACCTTCATCCCCTCTACCAAACAAAGTGATTGTGGCTTTGGATCTGTAGCGGCATTTTGCTGCTCCAATGTGAAGCACGCCACCATCTTCTATTAGGATATAACGAGTTCTTAAGGTGATATTTTTGAAGCCCTCCGTATCGTCAGCAAAGACCAGTACACCTAAAAACATAATAAAAAAGAAATGTAAATAGCAAAATACTGATAGTATATAAAGTTTGTGGGTACACGTAGGCACGGTTAGATTAAAAAGTGATGACTTGTATTATTATATTTTAGTAAATATGAATAGAAATCAGTCTAAGCATGGTTGTACGTGTTACAAACAGAGAAATAAAATGGATAATGGTATCAATTATGATAGTTTTAACAGGTTCAAACAAGGTCAACTCTGGTGAGGTGTTTCCTCGGCTTGTGGCTGATGAAGAGCTGAGTAACTCATACATATCCCACTTGGTGAGGAAGTGTCTGAAAATGGTACAAAATGTCAATTTTGATTACCTTTGACCTTATTTTTGACTTGGACAAATACAGTTATTATTGTAAAGCATGTTTCAAGGGCTATCTAACCAAAAAAATTGAACTGATGCAAGATTTACCTCCTTTCTGAATGATTATAGCATGCATAGTGGCAGGAGAGTCTAGACGAAACAAGTCCCCTTTCCTGATAATTACTGTCTTCTGTGGATCCTGTCCAGGATTCCAGCTGCTAAGAGCTGGGTTGTGGTCTGGGCAGTTTTCTGAAATTATTAAGATGATCAACATTACAATATGTTTCATAGGCAAATGAAAACAGAATTAAAATAAATCAGCCATTATAACTGGAGTCAGTACCAATTCTGTCATGAAATGTTAATGGTATTGTGGAGGTTGGCTAATTTTCATTGTAATACTGCATTAGGTAAGGGTTTTCAGACAGGACTTGCCCATGTAAGGGTCAACACAGTAAAAGTAAAGTTGGTTTACAAGACCGTCAACAGTTATAATAGGTAAATGCTGTTTTGATTTCAGTAATTTCAAAGGCTAGAAATCAATTGATACCAACTTAAATGTAACAACCAAGGCTTTACATTGTCTTTGTAAATGTGTTCAGGTCCTGTATTGTAATTGCTGTTGCTTTTTCCCAGCCTTTTTGTTTTTATTCTACTGCTGCAGCTGCAGAAAGGTAAGAAAATACATGGTTATTACACCTTCAGTTTAATAAAGTTTCATTTAGCACAAGTCCTTGGTTATTTACCAATGGTAAGACTGACACTCAGCCTGTTTACAGTGGAACCCTGCAGCTGCCCATTTATACAGATGGGGGACTGAATCACAAGAAGCTTAAGTGACCTGCCTAGGGTTACAGCGTGAGTCAGGGCTGAGCTGGGATATTAACATATAGAGCAGTGTTTTAATACTGTATGTTTAGTCAAATGCATATAGTTTACTACAGGACAAATACGTTATGTTTTTTAAACATTATGTTTTTGAAAGCTATCGCTAATTTAATAATAAAAAAAAAGTAAAAAAATATATATATATATATATATATATATATATATATATATATATATATATATATATATATATACACACACACACACATACACACACTAGATCTATTTGTAAAGAATTAAAACTTAATATCCCAGCTGAAACGGTAATATGACTAAACATTGTCAGTAAAATTGTGTTTGATTCATATATTCAAGTTAAATGTAAACAAAATGTACATCACAAACTCTGCACTGAATATATACCTACCATCTAGAACTTCTCTTGTTGTCAGGCTAAGCATAAGAATGAGTACTATGAAGAAAGCAAGAAGAGAAACTGCAAAGCATACTAAAGTGTTTTTGCTTCTCCTTCTTTGAGTGGCTGCCCGTCCTCTTTTCTGTTCTTGCTCTGTAAATGAATAACTGGCGTGGCCTTGTTGAGGATCCGAGGAAGGCTTCTGAGAAGGCTTGGTCTTTGGCTGGGGTGGTGATCGGACTGGAGAGATTCTTCCCAGCACATAACCAGGTGACCTGTGGCTGTTCCCATCGGGGGGTGGGAGAAACACAGGGGAACGTCTGGAGACATCAGTTACTTGCATGTTATCAGCTGCCTACAAACCAAAAAACTGCTTTCAGTCAACAGACTAGAGAATCTGTAGCCTTCGGTAGAAGCAAATAGAAGCAGAACTAAATACTGAGCTTCAGGGATGGAAATACGACTCCTATTGCATAGCAGTTTCACCCATTCCAGGTTTTAATATGTGCTAGATTAGCCCCAGTGTATAGGTAACAAGCTGTGGTGTGTCTTATTAAACATAGCAAAATTATAAAAGGATCTAACTGCTATGCAATGGGAGTCTTATTTCTGTCACTGAACTTGTATCTTCAGTGCAATCTGCTCTTTGTGTTAGTTTTCAATTGCTATTGTTTTGTAAATTAAACTCTCTTTTTAAGTAATGTTTTATTTTATTTTATTTTATCTGGCTGTCTCTATATTCGGGGGAACTCGGGGCTGAAAACCAAAACATACTTTGTTTCATACATCCCAAATACACATTGTGCATACTTTACCCAAATTAAAAATATATTTGCTCTCACACACACACACATACCAGTACTTCCTGCTCTGTTCAGAATGCCTTAAAAAACAATGCCACGAAGTACTACAGTAAATACCAATTACTGACTGGCAGCAGCTGCATAAGACTGTCATGAAGACGAGGCAAAACCAGCGCACCGCAGACAACTTAAAGGGTTGCTTGAGTTCAGGAGAGCCTCTAGTTGTATCCACTATCTGGCGTTCTTCAACTTTTACCACGAACAGGTTATTCAACACTAGATCGTTTAACACTGTTGTATAACATTATTATATAAAATTACATTTGCAAGTATATTTGGTTAAACTTGATGCACACAGTAGTACAGTGCAATACAGTAATTAGAACATACTTACCGAGCATGTTCTTTTGTTTGATCGTAAACAAAAGTGCAGTAGAACTTTTCCAATTTAAAGACAGTATGCATGCTACAAACTTTAAAACATCTTGTTTTACTAGCTTCTGTAAATAAAGTAAACGTATGTTTAAGTTGTTTAGTAATCATCTATAGAATTGCGTTGATTTCTTACCGCTTATTTATTACTTTGCGCTTCACTTGCCATCAGCTGTCGGTTTTATCCAGTCGATTTAAGATCTTTACTTGCGGCCACCTCTTAACGTTGAAATAGATTTCCCACTTTTATAGACATTTTAGCGTTCTTACATGATGTTTTTCATTTAAAACTAAACTCCGCCAAACCCCTTCACATAAGCAGATGGAAAAGGAAGTGAGACAAGATTTGCGCTGCAAATTGACAACCAGTGCTGCCAAGTCTCACTAGAAAAAAAGCGGCACTGCCTTTCAAAACAAGCCCAAACCCATTTCAGAGGGAGGGGAGTGGGGGTGTTTATACAAATTATTTATTTATTTATTTATTTATTTATTTATTTATTTATTTATTTTTAGTAGTTCTAGTTTTTTTAGTTTAACTGGTGGGGATAGGATGATTCTAAACTTCTAATGACGTGCATATACCGACACCAGTCAATCACGCAACCCGTGACTCTCAAAAAATTAAAGCGAAGTTTTAAAAACACAAGCCCATTTCCGCTTATTATAAGCGGACTTGGCAACTGTGTTGACAACACAAGAGTAAACGAGTGGCCTGAACCAGCAAGTCATATTACAAGTTGTGCTGCGCTGTCTCTTCACACCACCTACTGACATAAAAGTGTATTGACCAGTTGTCGGAGATGTGCGGTCAAGCGCAATTGTTACTGTTTTGGTATATTTACAGTATTTATATTAGCATGTATTTAAATACGGCATTCTTTAAGTAACACGTATAATGTTAGGTTACCTACCGTAACCCTGGTTCCCTGAAAGAGAAGATGACCACCAACATTAAGTATGGGCTATTCCCTGCCCTTGAGGTAGGTAATACTGAGCTCTCTATATCAGAGCTGCCGAAGGCCCCTTCCTGTGATGACGCACTCGGTCCCGCCTACCGAGGGTATAAAACCGTCACTCACCGGAAGATCTCCCTCTTTTTCCGCCGAACCCGTGAGGGCGACCGGAGCGACCAAATGGTTGGTGGTCGTCTTCTCTTTCAGGGAACCAGGGTTACGGTAGGTAACCTAACGTTCCCTTTCAAGTCGAAGACGACCACCAACATTAAGTATGGGATAATGTATACCAGAGCCGTCGCGAGGGAGAAGGAACGGCAGCATATGAGGGACGCACAAGCGCTGTCTAACCTAGAGGTTAGCGGTGTGAACTTACACCCTCAAGGACCCTTGTGCCCACAGATGGCACAGCAGGATCTACCACATTAATGCGGTAGAATCTGGTGAAAGTATGCGGCGTAGCCCAGCTAGCCACAGTACAAATCTCAGACATCGAAGCTCCCTTAAAAGGGCCCACGATGTAGCCAACCCTCTAGTCGAATGCGCAGCTACTCTACCAGGTGGGGGTAACCCAGCACCATCACATTCAGTCGACACCGTGTCTGCAATCCAGTGTGACAGACGCTGCTTAGAGGGGCTGTCCTAGGGTCAGTGTTCCATGACAGACAAAGAGCTGGTCAGATTGACGCAGCTCTCTTGTCCTAGCACGTAACATCTCAATGCCCGTACTGGGCAGAGAAAATTAAATCTCTCATCCTCCGTTGAAGCAATGGAGGTGGATGAAAAGACTCCAGTTCCACAGACTGGTTAATGTGGAAAGCTGTAATCACCTTGGGGAGGAAAGCGGGGTTGGTGCGCAGTGACACTCCGCTTCCATCCTCCCACACACGCATGCAGGAGCTGTGAACAGACAGCCCCTGCAGCTCAATGATCCGCTTTACGGAGGTGATAACTAAGAGGAAGGCTGTCTTCATAGACAGATACTTCAGCTCAATGGAGTTTAAGGGCTCAAACGGGCCTTCATGAGAGCCTCTAGCACAATATTAAGGCTCCATTCGGGGAGAACAGTCCTCCGAGGAGGGCATAATCACCGTCTTGGCTTTAAGGAAATGGGTAGCCAAAAATGCGCACCCGGAGACATAGAATCTACGGGGGCATGGCAAGCAGAGATAGCCGCTGAATACACCTGCAAGGTGGAAGGTGACCGTCCAGCACCAAGCAGTTCCTGCAGGAACTGCAATATGACTGGCCTAGGGCAAGTGATGGGGTCATGGTTTCTAGCCAGACACCAAGCTTGAAAATACTTCCACTTATAGGTATACAAAAAACCTAGTGGAGTCCGCCCTAGCGCTCTGCATGGTACCCACAACTGCGTCCGATAGCCCTAGGGCTAGCCAGCAGTCCCTTACAGGGGCCAGACCCATAGCTGGAACCTGCGTGGCTCCGGGTGCCAAAGAGAGCCTTCCGCCTGACTGAGGAGATCCAACGAAGTGGAATCTCCCAGGGCTGGCTATGTAACAGCTGGCACAGGGTCGAAAACCACATTCTCTTGGCCACCTGGAGAACTGACGCTTTCTCTAACCCCACTTTTCCTAGAAAAGCAGGGAGCAGCGGTATAGGCGGGAAAGCGTACAAAAAACGCTTTGGACCACTCGTGGGCTGCTCTCAGTTCCCACACATTATATCCAGCGATCCGACCAGGGTCCGCGAACTCCTCCACCTGCCCAGACCGGCCCCCTAACAGAGTTGGGTGCGTCTGTCATCACCATTTGACAGTTGTGTATCACTCCTATGCTTGCGCCTTCACTCAGAAGAGAGGCTTGCTTCCACCAGCGTAGGGCTTCCCAGCCTAGGCGAGACACGGTCAGCTGACGGTGTCTGTAGCGCTTGGGGTGCGGCCTAAGGCACTGAGCCACACTTGGATCGGGCGCTTGTGAAGTAACCCCAGTTGGGTGGGTGATGAAGCCGAGGCCATCAGACCCAATAGTTTTTAACACAACACCAATTATACTGTGAACCCTTGCTGAACAGGGCCAGACAGTTGCAAATGGCAGCCACTCTGTAGTCCGACAGGCAGGCTTGCACTGTGTGGGCCACTGCTCCTTCCTGCGACTGGGCAGATCAACCAGTCGTTCAGCTAATTCATCACCCTGATCACTTGCAGCCGCAAGGGAGCTAGGATGGCATCCATGCACTTTGAAACGTGCAGGGGCTAAGGAGAGGTTGAACCAC
Organism: Huso huso; assembly: GCA_036884735.1. Classification (NCBI taxonomy): domain Eukaryota; kingdom Metazoa; phylum Chordata; class Actinopteri; order Acipenseriformes; family Acipenseridae; genus Huso; species Huso huso. The sequence continues at coordinate 47,499,261 of CM072663.1, read as the reverse complement.
AGCACAGAAAACTCAGGACGCTCCCCTGTAAGGCGAAGCGGAGATACTTCATGTGCACTAGACGAATAGCAACGTGGAATCTGCGTTCTTTCAGTCCAGTGTGATAAACCATTCGCCTGGCCAGACAGCCTGCCGAGTACGGCAGATGCCAGCACGTAACATCCGGGGCAACCACCGGTGCAGGCGGGGTCAGCTCCAGGACCGGTGCTATTGGCTGAGCTAGGGCCACAGCAAGGGCTTGAGCCTGCTGCCTGGCCAGGCCCAGCGCCGCGTACAGCTCAGCCATGTACTGAAGCACCGAGGACACTGAGTGAGGTAGAATACAGTACTGGTACACCGAAGCATCGGGGCACCGAGTGCAGGTGTTATTCACATGCTGTGGTGCTAATCACTGAGGCATGGAGCATCTAAACACCGAGGGCGCCGACTGGGGGAGCCCAGCCTTAACCCCGTGAAGTCAACACAACCTGGGGTAGCGCAAAGCATACACCGGGGTGGATACCCAGACTTCAGTGGCTGCGGTAGGCAACCAGGAGAGCAGTACAGGGGGGAGCGGTGCTGCACCATGGTGCAGAGCGGCGATAACCTGGTGCTGCACCATGGTGCAGAGCGGCTCTGTACCCCCTGGTTCTGGACTGTCTCCCCCCCTCTCCCTGCTCCTCCTACCCCCCCACTGTCAGTCCCACACTGCGGATAATAATAATAACGTGGCAGCGCATAGCCCCTCCCGTATGCCAGGGTGGGAGCACAGGCTCAAGGAGCTGCAACCTGTTATTTCTTAACTGCTTAAAGGCTAAAGGCAAGTAACCCAGCCATTCAGCTATGGGAGAAACACATTCACCATGCCAGGCGGGTGACCAAGATATCCGCCGAGTAGGCAGGCTGAAACAAGCCCTCCTTCTCCACCGGTGGATTCAACTCAACCGTGGGACACAGCAGAGCTGCCGGGCAGTAAGAAACAATGCTGCTCCTGCACACACACCACAGAAGCTGTGTGGATAAAAATATCAGTCACCACGGCAACACGGTTAACTGATTTTGTTTTGTTTTCCAGCCCCGAGTATGGCGGGCTGAAGCAAGCCTGCGTATGTAACTCAACAGCGGGCGCAGCAGAGCTGCCGGTTAAATCATACTACTATCATCTCTTTTTATTTACTTATTTTTCTAAACTGCAAGGCAGTAAAGAAAAACACATCACACACACACACACACAACAGCAAGGTTGTGAGGGTAAAATAACGGTCACCACGGCAGCGCGTGTGACTGATTTTAAACAGCGCACCGAGTAGGCAGGCTGAGACAAGCCAGCAGAAGTCAAACTCAACTAAAGACCGGGGCCAGCAGTGCTGGGTCCCTGTGGAAATAACGCTTTTTTTTTTTTTTTTTTTAAACTGCAAGGCAGTCAAGCAAACGAAAATACACCCTCCACGCTAAGCTCCTGTCCAGGGGTAAAATAGTTACCACGGCAATGCGGGTAACTGATCCCGATGGAGGAATCCAGAACTCTGTATCGTTTTTTATTTTTTCAACTCCGCTGGCTCCATGGCAGTGAAATAAAAACACATACAGATGCCTTGACAACAGCAAGCTGTGAGGGTCAATAAAGCAGACACCATGGCAACGCAGGTGAACTGAATATTTTAAGCTCCCTGTCTCCAGAGGGTGGGCTGAGGCAGTCCAGCAGATGTCAATTCCACATTCCGGCGCCTCCTTAAGACTCACCTCTTCAAACAGCACCTGTAGAAGCTCTGTTTGGAGGAATCACCCTTCATGTAAATGTCTTTTTTCTTTTAAACTGATTTTATTATTATTATTATTATTATTATTATTATTATTTTGTATTCCTTAGCAGTAACTATCACTATTTAATCATATCCTGATGTAACTATCACTATCCTGGTTTGGCTTGAACAAAAGTTATTGTATTTCTTGCTCTTATTGTATTACTAATAATAATAATAATAGCAGAGGGTGGAGCACAGGCTCAAGGAGCTGCAACCTGTTATTTCTTAACTGCAAAAACAGCCATTCAGCTATGGGAGAAACACATTCACCATGCCAGGCTTTCAGCAGGACTGTCGTGGGACACAGCAGAGCTGCCGGGCAGTAGGCAATGTACACACCACAGAAGCTGTGTGGAAAAAATATCAGTCAAACACAGCGTTAACTGATTTTGTTTTGTTTTAACTGGACGGGGGGTGTCTAGCCTGCGGACATACTGCATTTTATTTTACTTATTTTTCTAAACTGCAAACAGTAAAAAAAAACACATCACACACACACACACACACACACAACAGCCAGGTTGTGAGGGTAAAATAACGGTCACCACGGAAGCGTGTGACTGATTTTTAAACACCACCCGGTAGGCAGGCTGAGAAGCCAGCAGAAGGCACGGGCCATGCTATTTTTTTTTTTTTTTTTTAAACCAAGGCAGTCAAGAACGCCCTGATGTACCAACGCAAGCACCTGCCGGGGGCACCATACCCCTGATGCGGGTAACTGATGCGTCGGAGGAACAAGGGGAGGACCCCGATATGGTGCTTTTTTGCATTATTTTAAAACTGCTTTCGGCAGTGAAAAAAATAAAACACACACTGGACACTGCCCACAACAGTTAAGCTGTGAGGGTAATCCACTCACGGCAGCGTTACAGCAGGTATGCAGTCCAGAGCCCGGGTACATGCGTGTCTCACTTTTTAAACTGAACATTATTATTATTTTATTTTATTATTATTATTATTAAAGTATCCTGTTTTCACAGATACTGTGCAGCACCGTGAAGCTATGTGGCAGGTTGAGCAGTGTAAACACAATATCCAGGGTGGGTCCCAAGCGCACTGTGTACTGCATTCGAGATGCTAGGCAGAGTCCTGAGACAGGGGCGCCTGGCTTGTGCATAGCACTAAGCACTGCTTTCACTGCGTTTGACCCACAGGTACTAACACAGTGTAAATTTCACCTGACCGCTACAGCTGAACAGGCCATTAACATCGTCCTACCCCGCAGCCGGGTACCGTGGGCACAAGTGCACTGTGTACAGATACTGTGCAGCACCGTGAGCTATGTGGCAGGTTGATTTGCACACAATATCCGGGCACTAATGTACAACCAACGCACGCCTGCACCGTACCGTGGGCACAATATGTACACAGCGTGCAGTAATGTACACTGGGTGCTTGACACTGAGCTCCGTGCACTGGTATTACCGTGCAGCACCACGAGCTATGAGCTAGTAGAGCAGTACTTACGCAATGAGCGCAACGCGTGCACAGAGGGTATGGTTATCCTCTTGTGGGATACTGGCGTTACAAGCCGCATACAGGCATGGAACCCGGCATGGGTCTGTTCATAATCAGCATCGTTTTTTTATTTTTATTTATTTATTTATTTTAAAACGATGCACAACAGACTAGGCCTGCACTATACCATGCAGCACCACGAGGTATGCGCTAGCAGCTCAGTGCCTACACAATGCGAGCAACGTGCACAGCACTGCTCGTCCTCAAATGTTCCAGACGCCTTGCGCAGCGGGAGCGGAACTACGTACACTGCGCTCTGTGCGTAACTTTTTGGAAAGGAGCAATGAACACCTGTGCGTTGTATGCGCTGTGAATACTATTCTATGTACACTGCATACTGTGACCAAGTATCGTGTGCGTAAAGCTCCTACGCTGGCGTCGGATAATACGCAGCCTGTGCCAAGAGAATCATGCTATGCGTGCGCCGCGGTACCGCAGCACCAGAGAGGACGCTACGCAAAGTGCGTACCCAGACCGCGTGGTCAACACACACACCTGGTCAGCGCAAAGCGTGTACCAGGGGGGACAGAGGCCGAAGCCGCGGTGGGTGAAGTTTTTGTCAAGCAAAAATTACAGTTTATAAGAAGGAAGTAAAGGAGAGAGAGCACACCGAACGCACATGAACCGACACACCGCAGCGGTCAGGTTCGGCCGGCGACTCCACTCGGATGGGGATACGGTAGTACCTAGCCCCGAGGAAGGGAGCGCGGCTGGGTCACTCGACAGCGGGGATACGGCAGGCCTAGCCCTGAGGAGGATACTTGTGTGACTCTCTATAGGAAAAGACAACTCATTCGCGGGTGGCTGCACAGACAGCCGCTCACATACAACAGACAGCAAAGAGAGAGCGGCCAGCCCAGGGGGGGGGCTGAAAGACAGAAAGACAAAAAACTCGGTCTTTTTCAAGAGTCGTTGATTCCGGGAAAGCGGCAAGCCAGCTTTCAGAACGAATGCTAGGAACTACAACAGACCCGAATGGACTCGAGGGCTCTTCCTATCAACATGCTCAGTTCTAGACACAGAGGTCTTACCTTACCATCTTGAGAAGGAAAAAGAGGGAGATCTTCCGGTGAGTGACAGTTTTATACCCTTGGTAGGCGGGACCGAGTGAGTCATCACAGGAAGGGGCCTTCGGCAGCTCTAATATAGAGAGCTCAGTATTACCTACCTCAAGGGCAGGGAATATCCCATACTTAATGTTGGTGGTCGTCTTTGACTTGAAAGGGAACGTAACTTTAAATATCGCATGGACGACTATAAATACTTCTGAAATTACCAGGGAAGCAGGTAAATAAAAGACAGAGAGAGAGAGAGAGAGAGAGAAGAGAAATAAAAGAAATATGAAGTGCACACTGGATTTCTAAGGACAGACAAAGAGAGTAGGAGGAGACTTCCCTAAATATTTTGCAGTCACCTGTCTTTTCTGAGCTTGTCTGACACACTATCAGCCTGATTTTCAAAAGGGGCAGAGGGAAAAACAGGTCGCCAAACACCTTTGCGACTCCAGATATGTTGCAAAATGTATTTTCAAAAGTCATGTAAGTCAGTGGCGCAATGGAATTGTAGGCTTTGCGCTTTTTGAAAATACTGTAGCAATCTGTGCATTTGTGTTTATGTATCGTACTCCCTGCTGTCTGTTTGTGTGTTATTACCTCCCCGCTGTATTCGACCTTTACTTGTTTACCTTTTGTGTGTGTGTACTCCCGTACCATGTAACCCGCTGTTTCTTTGTCTGCCCTGGTCTGTTCCCATTGGTTGTTATCTGTGCACCCTCATTTGGTTGTTGTTTGTCTGTCAATGCCCATTGGTCCTGGTGTCGGCCAATGGGATGTGTCCTAAGCCTGGTAACATTTTGCATAAGGGGACAAGCTAAGCCTATAAGGAGGGCTGCAGCGCCGTTCAGTGGAGCAGCGAAGCGGCCGGAGCAGTGGTCTCTGAGTGGATGTGGAGATAGCGTCCAAATGAATAAAAATTAATGAAAGCAGCATGTCTTCACCATTTCTTGCCTCTGGTGAAACGTTGGAGTCAGAAGCGGGATCAAGGATGGAATGCATCAAGTAGGAGCGGCTAAGAAAGGGAGAGACGAGTGGCGAGGTGAAACGACTGTCCCAGCACATCCAGGAACCCGAGATGGAGCTCACCCGAATGGAGGATCGGGTCAGGAGCCGCGCTGAGAGACAATGGAACCCCAGCAAGCGCCAGCCCTTTCAAGGACTCCTGCAGAATGCGCGAGCAGAGCGAAAGAGCGGCGACAGCCATCAGTACCACCCCCCCCCGGATTCGAGTAAGCAGAGCAGATCATAGGGGGGGCTCCTGGAGCAGGAGAGTGAGCGACTCCATGCCTCACTGCAGGAGTTTGAGCACCTCTTTGCGGTCAGGCCGGAGGATGGGGGACGGACTGGGATGGTTCAACACCACATCGACATCGACCGAGCCCCACCCAGTTGGGAACCACACCGCTGGCTGCCCCTGTTCTGACGCGAGGTGGCCGCGCACATCATCCAGGAGATGCGGGAGGCTGGGGTGATTGAGTCGTCCAACAGCCCCTGGTCCGCGCCCGTGGAAGGATGGGAGTCTGCACTTTTGTGTTGACTACTGCCGACTATACGCGGTCATCAGGAAGGACTCTTACCTGCTCCCCCACATTGACGAGTCACTGGACCTCATCACTGGGTCCTCCTGGTTCAGCTCCCTTGACCTGAGGAGCGGCTATTGGCAAATGCAGCTCACCTCTGACCCCAAACAAAGTCCGTATTCTCCACTGGACAGGGCCTCTGGCAGTTCAAAGTCATGCCGTTCGGATTGTGCAATGCCCCATCCACTTTCGAGCGGCTGATGGAGAAGGTACTGGACAGCATCCCAAAGCAGGCATGTGTGGTGTACCTTAGGCCCTGCTCCACCTGTGGCGGGTGCTGCAGAGGATCCAGGCTGCCGGACTGTGACTGCACCCAGACAAGTGCCACTTGTTCAGGCGCAAGACCACCTTCCTCAGCCATCAGGTCAGCGAGGAGGGCATCGCCACCGATCTGGGAAAAATCTCCACCATGCAACAGTGGCCCACCCTGGCCAACACCAGACAAGTCTGCAGCTTCCTGGGCCTCGCATCCTATTATCAGAAGTTTGTACATGGATTTGCCACCATCGCCAGCCCCATGCACTGCCTCCTGGACAAAATCTGTCACTTCTAGTGGGCCCCCGAACACAAGGCTGCATTCTCCTAGCAGCACAATGCCCTAACCCTAATGCTACTGCCCCTACCTCTGCGCTGCAATGGTTGCTATGGTTCAGGGAACCGGAAGGATAGGTAGCCCGCTGGCTTGAAATGCTCCAGTCCTACGAGCTGGACATCCAGCATTGGCCAGGAGTGAAGCAAGGCAATGCTGACGCCATGTCCAGGCGACCATGCAGCGAGATGGGGTGTGGATACTGCGATCGCCAGGAAGCCAGGGAGAGAGGTACTGGAAGAAGGGGACACAGTGATGGTGAGAGAGGTGAAGCCCCTATCTCCCGCTGAGTGTCAGGAGCAGCAAAGGCAGGACCCCAAGCTTGGCCTGCTGATGAAGTGGAAGGAAGAGGACCGATGGCCTGTTTGGTCTGAAGTAGCCCTGTAACAACCAGACTTAAGGACACAAGCCAAAACTAACTGATTTCAAAAAACAGATAATTAAAGACTGATTGACAGCGAATAATGGGACCAAAAGTTCGTGGGTAAGAGTGTTTTAGTCTTCAGTAACCTTTTTACAGTGGCAAAAAACTGTAGAACAGTACAATGTCAATACAAAGGAAGCAAAATATGCCTTAAACATTGCTCTAAGAAACCTCATAGCACAATAAAATGCATAGTGTATACACTGATATAAATATTTTGGAAGTGAAACAGCAAGTAATACGGCAAAGACCACTCAAAATGACCCTGTTAATCCTGGATATTGCTGGTAAGAACGGTACACAAAACAGTTTGAAACATAATCAAAAAGTATTAACAAAAAAAAAAAAAACAGTCCATGTAATTAATGCAGTTACAAAGTTCCTTATTGCAGAAAAAAAAACAACAAACAAGACAAAGTCAATCCAAAAAACAAAGTCAATCATGCTTCAAGACAAAACAAACTTGCAAAAAACACATTCCAAAGAAAAATAAAGTATCAAAACAAACGCCCATAGTACTATAAAAAAAAAAACAATTGTAATCCAACATTGTCCAGCACAAAAAAGGAAAAGTCTAACAGACCGTCTCACCCCTTCCTGCCGTGTGTCCGAGGACCGGCTGCGCGTTGTTCCTGGGTTGTAAATCGATCTCCGTTTTCTTCAGTTTCAAATCATCCATATATATATAAAAAACGAACAGCATTCCAGAGTTGTATTCGTGACAGTTAGCTCAGTACTACTTCAGAAGAAATGTTACATCGTTTCTAGATAAGCTTAAATAATTTAAAAAGCAAAAAAGAAACCGCAACAAACTCTCTAGCCGTTTCCCGCTTCCTGCTTCCTGCAAACCCAGCTCAGCTCTCCTTTCAGGCCACTCCACCATTTCCCACAATACTCTCTTTTTATCAATGAAACCCAGCTGGCTTTAATTAAAACAATTACCGTAACTGGCATAATAGAAGAGCCTTCACATAGAAAAAATAAATACAATGAACCCTGATAAATCCCCCTCAAGCCTGGACAACTAAGCCAAACGGGAGATAAGTTAATAAATAAGGCAGAGAAGAACAATTTATTTTAACCTGGCCAGGTTTAATCCATTCTAATTAAAGAACAGATAATGATGTATTTTTAACATCATTTATGTGGCGGTCGCCACAGCCCCTCTCTCTCCAGCTCTGAAGGGGTTGTGGTCACAGTGACTGCGGGAGGGCATCCTGCACCGGTGATGGCAAGTCCTGTCCACTGGCAAGGGCTGCCTGCAACTAGTGATGCCTGCCTCACTCCAGTGCGTTGTACTCCATGCCAACCACAGCACGCTGGGGGTAGGCCACTTCGGCAGCAACAAAATGCTGTCCCACCTCCATGACTGGTAATACTGGGGTAGCTGCTGCCGCGATATAGAGACCCACTGCACCGCCAAGATAGGCCCCAGAGAACAGTCGCATGCCCCCCTGCAGCAATATCAGGTCGGGGAACCAATGGAGAGGGTGGCCATTGATGTCATGGGTCCTTTCCCCACCTCCGACAGTGGGAACTTATTCATTTTGGCTTCATTAGACTACTTCACAAAGTGGCCAGAAGCCTACGAGCTGCCCAACCAGGAGGCGCAGACGGTGGCGGATGCACTCATCAGTGGGTTCTTCTACCTGTTGGGGGTTCCCCAGGAGCTTCACTCAGACCAAGGGTGGAACTCTGAAAGCAAGGTCTTCGGCGATGTCTGCAAGTGGCTGGGGATCAGCAAAACCCGCACCACCCCCCTTCACCCCCAGCGTTTTAATCGCACGCCCGCTACCCAACTGGCCATCGCCACCAGTGCGTACCAGCGGGATTGGGATCTCCATTTGCCACTGACCCTGCTGGCCTGTTAATGATGGGCTGGGAGCTGCGGACGCCAGCCCAGCAATCCGGTATGGGTAGCCGCCAGGGGTAAAGGAGCCACCAGGGATGGAATACGCCCAGCTTGGGCAAGACCACCTGGATAGCGCTCTCGCCATTGCCAGAGAACAGCTCCAAGCCGCCGGGATCCGCCAGCAATGGGAGAAAGGATGCCACTTTCAGCCTGGGGAGTTGGTGTGGGTTGTAAACCCACACACACACCCACGCCGAAAGAAGGAACAGTTTCCCAAACTGGATGCTCCTTGGGTGGGACCATGTACTGTGTTGCAGCGAGTGGATGAGGTGGTCTACCGGTTGCAACTTTGCATCCGGAATCGAAAGGTTGTGCTCCACCGTAACCGCCTCGCCCCCTATCATGGGCCGGAGCACGCGGCGAGACCACCATCAACCCTGTCACCGACTACCCCTGTTTCACCAACAGCACAGCCCTCCGCCAGTTCGGACCTGCGAGAGACTCTCTCCAAGGTGAGGTGCAGGGCAAGGGTATATGCTATTTCCAATTGGGAATGTGGAACAAAATAGAACCAAACACAAATATTATCAGTTGTCTGGCTTCCCAAACATGCTATGTGTAATGGATTGCACACATGTTGCACAAACATCATCATTATTTAACAAGTTTTATGTGATGCTCAATGTACTGTATTATTACGGATATAGTTGCTAAGTACCCTGGCTCATGCCACAACTCATTTATCGTGGAGAACAGTGCCTTGTTGGAGGCATAATTAACATATGACCATTCAAAAACATATGTAGCAAACGCATATTAATGTTTAACATTTTTATTATGGTTTTTCACAAACATACATAAACATTCAGATATTGCATGTAAAGAATATGAATATTACTATTGCATCAGCAAATACATTGTGATACTGTAAAGCCATAAATATTTGCAACCAAAATATTTGGCGAATCACACCCATAAAACCTATTTTGCTGCAGAAATGTTGGCGACCTGTTGCAATATACGAAGTATGTATTGTTAGTGGAATTTGATTTCGTGCCAAAAATGTCTGCGTTTTTTTTTCCATACGTGAAAATTACATAATGAAAGGCTTGCAAATATTTGTTATTATTATTATTATTATTATTATTATTATTATTATTATTATTATTATTTAGTCATTTTGCATATGCTTTTATCCAAAGCGACTTACAGAGACTAGGTGGTGCATCACAACTTTAGGTCCCAGAATCTTTTTTGGAATATTTAATGTGACCCTTTTTATAGAAGAGGTTGCGTTTATTTTTTCGGTTATATCCTTCCGTATGTTGAATTTAGCAGTGGCTCCGCACCTTTTGCCGAAAATAACAGTTTTATGTGCTAAAATATCATCAAGGAAAAGCTCAACTTGGGTGGCTAAGAATGTATTTTTCCTTTCTTTTTTCCAATTGTTGCGACTACATGTGCGCTGCCTCGTTGTTTTCCAGTTAAAAGTCCAGACTAGACAAAGGAGGCTGGTCCAGTGGTTAAAGTGGCAGCCAGGAGGTCCCGGTTCAAATTAACAGGCCAGCAGGGACTCTGCAGCAGTAGTTCACACACCCAAATGGAGATCTAAATAAACAAATAATAATATTGAAATGGACTTATTGGCTGCTAAATGAACCTGAAAATCAATTGTCGTTTCAGTTAAATCAGTCATAATCTATGGAACGCCATTTGTGCCAAAACTATCCGGCCGTTAGTTTGTCAATTTGTGAATTGGTCAATTTGTCCAGCAGTTCGTCCATAAATTTGTCAATTCATATAGTAATTCATAAACATATTTATTAATTCATCTAATAATTAATTAATTAATGTGTCAATTCATTAATACGAAAGGCTGTATGGACCTGCAAATTTCCAATCAACCAGACAAACTTCCCAACAACCAGAGAAACTTCCAACTGTCAATCTCGCACTGTGCCGAAAACACTGCAACCTTTCTAGCCAATGGGAGCACACACTAATATTTTAATCAATGAAAATCCAGCCTCACTCAAAACTGCTTCAGCCAATAATATTTAGGAGGGTGTTTCAAAACATATTCTATTTAACAAGATACTCGACTCCGCTGATTTTCAATGGAGACTTCCGTCTCACTGTGCGCAAAGCATTGTGGTGATAGAGAGTTAGGCAAAAAAATTCTATGGCGAGTTAATGCAGGCGTACGAAATGTTGCTGGTTTTCGCATAACACTTTTGAAGTAGATTTCACATTTGCCCAAGGCCTTTTGAAGAAAATGGCAACATTAGCAAATTATGACAATATGTAGTTATTATGAAAAATGCTATTTTCTGAGCACAGTCCCGTTCGTTGGCGCATGCGCAGAAACATCTCTCTAAAGAAGGGTATTGATTAAATCATTTAACAGTCCGGTAACACCGGTTACTTTAGAAATACATAACAACAGAAAATATTATCAAGACACAGCAATATAGTACAGTAAACAAACTACCGGCATTTTTTTTAACATGGCGAAAACCAGCAACATTTCTTACGCCTGCATAAACTCTCCATATAATTTTTTTTGCCTAACTCTATATATACCACAATGCTTTGCGCGCAGTGAGACGGAAGTCTCCATTGAAAATCAGCAGAGTCAAATATCTTGTTAAATAGAATATCTTTTGAAACGCCCTTCTAAATATTATTGGCTGAAGCAGTTTTGAGTGAGGCTGGATTTTCGTTGATTAAAATATTAGTGTGTGCTCCCATTGGCTAGAAAAGTTGCAGTGTTTTCGGCACAGTGCGAGATTGACAGTTGGAAGTTTGTCTGGTTGTTGGGAGGTATGTCTTGTTGATTGGAAAATTAATGAATTGACAAATTAATTAATGAATTATTAGATGAATTAACAAATACGTTTATAAATTACTGTATGAATTGACACATTTATGGACGAATTGCTGGACAAATTGACCAATTCACGAACTGACAAATTGACAAACAAGTTGACAAATTAACGAATTGACAAACGAATTGACAAACAAATTGACAAACTAACGGTTGGATAGTTTTGGCACAAATGGCTCTCCATAATAATCAGCAGTCGCAAAGGGCGTTGCGAGTAAGAGAAATTAACCTGACCCTATTGAAAATCGAGACAAATAATTAGGGGGCAAAAGAACTCGACGTGCAAATGCATTGCGACATATATTTTCTCTCTAAAAATGCACCTTCTGAAAATCAGGCTGATCGTATGTAAATTTTGCCGCAACAGCCAAACAATCACTAACATCTGCCAACTGCTTCAGGTTGACCTGGAAGGAGACATGCGGAGAGCACACTGTTTGCCTGTAGCATAAAGGGTATCTGCTAAACTAACATTTTATGCCACTGGCTCGTTCCAACACACTGTGGGTTACTGTATACTGCAGACATGAGTCAGTCAGCTGTGCAGTGCGATATGTACCTGCAGCTTTAGTAAAGCGGGCAGGAGAATTAATCAATTTCCCGGTCTCTCACGAGCTGCAACAAAATACAAAGCAGGGTTTTCTTGGGAGGTATGAGTTTCCTGGTGTCCTTGGAGTCTTCGATTGCACACATGTGCAGCTACGTGCACCAACACGGAATAGGCACCGTAGAACGGGGCTGTTTGGGATTAGTGCTGAAAAATTATACTAGGTCGCGGTGTAGGCTAACCACTGATGTGCCTCCAACAAAACTTGCAGGGATTCATAACCAATATGTCTGCTCTCTAGAGCAACCACGTTTTTGAAGTTTGTTCAGGAGGTATGTAAGTAATGTATGTGAAAACGTGTCCCAGTCGAACTTCCGTTTATACAGAAAATACAATAAATCTGGTAATTTTTTGAATGACACCATGAAATAGTAAAGGTTTTGCTGGATAAGTGGACATTTTGTTTATCTAAAAAAGCCATGTATTTTATAGGCTGTAACTGTGAATGTAATTATGGTTATTATGGACAATGGTTAGGGGTTATTTAGGATGCAAAAAATAAATAAATAAATAAATAAATGAAACTACCAGCATATGCGCATGAAATACACACATACAGACAGATGTGAGTAATGCTTATAATGTACCATAGGAAATTTGAACGAATGGTGGTGTTTTTTCCTCACAGTTGCAGATTACCAGTGAAAGATGGTGCGTCATTACCGACGAAGGTACTCCAATGCCCGTCACGGCAAGCAGTCCACACCGTGCAAATCGTACAGTGAAGCTAACCTGTCGGAAACGATAAGGAAAGTAAAGGCAAGGCAGATGAGTTTACGAGAGGTGTCAGAAAAGTACGCTGTACCAAAGAGCACAATAAGCCAACGAAGTCGCAATCAGAACAATGACTCAGAAGACAGCCGGCTACTCAACACTGTTCACGCATGACGAAGAGCAACTGTTTGTCAACCACCTGAATGTGCTGTCAGAATGGGCGTTCCCATTTGACACAGTTCACCTTAGGCTGATGGCGAAAGGGTACCTGGACCACCAGGGCCGCCGTAGTCCACAGCTTAAAGGCAACCTCCCTGGGAAGCATTCATTTTATATCTGCAGGTACTGGGAGACTGGCTAGATAATAGCAGATGGACAAGTGCTCTAGTGCAGGTCGACATCGCAAGCTCTGGTACAGCAGATTCCTTCATCAGAGCCAGCCATGTGATGAAGACCCGGCACGCACACTAAGTCACAGCTGCAAGTATTCACACACTACTGCACCGAGCATATGCTAAATACACATCTGCAACAACTGCAGCAGAGACAGATGCTGTGTCCTTGGAAGAATGGTGTGCAATGAGAGCACAGCAGAGTGTCCAGTTCGATTACTGGTTGAAAACGCTATCACTGTAGAGGCCCTAACTCCTGACCCTAAGCTTCCAAGCCCATCAGACTGGGGCTGGAGGAAGGACACCACTGGGTGGCAAGCACTGTGGCCCACCCTTCCAGAAACATCACAGTCGTGCTACAAACTCATTCCCTGTGGGTGTAGGAAGGGATGCACTGGGCAATGCAAATGTGCCAAGGCCGCCCTCAAGTGTACTGCCCCCTGCTCCTGTTCTGGAGAATGTTAGCTTAAGCTAGTACTCAGATCATTACTCAGACCTACCAGTTCCTCAGCTCTCTGCATGTAATAAGTATGTGTGATATCTAATGTACATGTAGACACCACATTTATAATAAAATGGTTTATTTGAATTTAGGGAGTTATGATCATGTTGTTATGACACATGGTGTTAAAATATTTCTTACGTAGACGGTAATAGAAAGTTATATTAGCAAACCTTAAAGCATTCTCATGAGTCTATTTCCTAACCAATGATAAAAAGCTTCACGTTTTAGTGACTGTTTAGATTGTTTAAACTATGAAACAAAATGTCCATGGTAAAAGCATAGCGAAGTGTAGTAAAGAATTGTTAATACACTACACGGTGAAGTAGAACTTTTACCTAACCCGTGAGGTGTTTTTGACATGATGGGTCATATACATGGTAAGCAGTTTGGTAAAGCACTGACAGGTATGTTTGAACATGGCAAATGACTTGTGACTGACCTGAATTACCAAACAGACAGTTTTGTCCCTGGTGCCTTGTCAGATTTTTAAATGATGGAATACATATTTAGATGAGTTAAGTGTGTCTATTTCTCTGTTTTTTGATTATTCAACCCCTAATCCTTCCACCAATGATATGACCTCTCTTTTATTCTAAGACTAGAACGACAAAAACAGATAATGTTTGCTAACAAAGAAGTTGTAAGACCAACTAACCATGCAGGTGTAGCAGACTTAAAATGGTTAAGGAAGTCTGATTTGCATTATACTTGGGTCATTACACATGCATGTTGTAAGACTGGTAAGCTGCAGAAATACTTTTACCATGGTAACCTTAATGTATGGACATGGAGAACACATGTCTCAGTCCTTCTGATGCGAATGTTTAAATAACCTTCATTACATTAACCCGTGGATGCGCATCCTGACACATTGTTTTTATTTCAAAGAAAGAGTGGATGAATAATATATTGTAAGCAGTGGAGTCTTCTTATCTAAAATAGCAAACCCCTGTATTTATTATTATTCACTGCTGAAGGGGGTGGGGAGCAGTGCAATGGGAGAAGTAGTATTTAAAGCTGTTTTCCTTTGTGTGTTTGTACTACAATATTCTGCAGTTCCAAAAATTCTAATAAAGCAGTTCCAGTGTGTTTACATTCCCCATATGTAGCTTGTACTAAATTCAATGACAAACGACACATTTCTTGAGACATTAAAAAATACTTTGAGTTGAAGCGTTTGTCATTGAATGTAAGTTTCTTTTAGTATTCTAAATTCGCACTATTGAGTTTTTAATAGTTATGGAGCACCTTTCTTTGACACATGGTGTTGTACCTTCTTAGCATGGGCTTATATGATAACATTTCTTAAATATACCAACATATTGGGATTATTTTTTATGAATGTGGATGTGTTGCAGGGTGGCCACCAGGGGGACACAGAGAACATGCATGTTTTACATTTTGTGTGGTACTGTAGCATATGAAAGAAATGTGCATCACACGCATTCACAACCGCTGAGTGAAGGAAAGAGGGCAGTCGTGCTCCCTGATAAACAGGAGCTGCAGTAAGTTAAGAAAGATCAAAAGCAAAGTCTTCAGGCTTTAAAACACCAAGTACTGCACTTATTAGAGTTAAAAGTTGCACAGCAATTTTGCCACGTAACATTTTTTTATTTTATTTTTAAACAGTGTTATACCATACTTAGTTGTATGTTGATTTAAAATTGAAACAGCACCTTTGGAAACTAGAATGTCCACAGGAATAATACAAAAACAATGTACATTTTGTTGGAGGGGTGGATGCACTTTGGGACTTCACATGAAGAGGGGGGAAATTATCTTCTTTTGGATACAAAGAGTATTTTTTATTAATAAAAATGATTTACATATACTGTATTTGAGGAGCCGAATATTGGACAATCAGGGATAACAAGTTCATTAGTAAGCAAGTGGAGTTGGGCAAAATGGACAACAAACACTCCATCCCCAGGTTATTCTTTAGTTAGGCCTGGGCATGTACAGCATTCTAGGATTGTTGGTTTGTTCTGCATTAGCCAACACCCAGGGATTCTCTGGTCCATCAAAAATATATTTTATTTCCCTGAAAAGGTTTGCTACTTTGTACTTATGTTTTACCAGAGAAATACTGCCGACAAAAACCGTGAAAACCCTTGGTTGAGAAATCAGGTTGTCCAAAGCCAATCATGGTCCTTTGTCTTTAAATTTTATATAGAACATGGAATTCATCTTGTTTTGTTTCTCAAGGCGTTTCAGATCAGCAGATGACAATCCCAGGATATCAGAAAACAAGAAGCATATTTATTCACAGTGCCTCAGGATGCTTTCACAATCTCCTGTACTTGGGAGTGTTCAGCAATGACCGTAAATTAACTTTCATCAGTTGTATAGTTTGTAAACATATAGTGCATTTAGCTATATGTGGTTGTTGGATTTTGGTTTTGTGTAAAAAAAATATTAAATAAAATGTTTTACATTGTATTTATTAATAAGCAAAGCTCCTTTTGTAATGAAAGGTAAGTTACACAAATAAAAAAATAACAACATTAGTCACCCATGCTGTTTTAAAGAAAATTGATTTATAAATATGTATGCTTAACAGACGAGGAGGAAATAAAAATGTAAAAGTAAAAACACTAAATTATTTACAAGTTGAAAAAGCGGAGAGATTGCATTTCCTCCATTATGATCTACAAAGTAAACAGCATATTCAATGTTGGGATCACGACTGATTGTATTGGTATTGTGAGAGGTGATTATGTACTATTTGCCGCTGGTCCTGCCTGCTAAAGGGGAGAAGAAAGCCACCACCCTCTGAAACAGGAAGTGATCCGACAATGCCAGGATCAGCAGTGTGGACCGTGATGAAGCCACATCTCCCGAGAGCGAGAGCGAGAGAGAGCATCTGTGTGAGCAGTAATCTGGGGAAGGTGTTCTGCAGTATCATTAACGCCTGGATACTGGCCTTCCTTACCGAACACAGTGTCCTGAGCAAGAGTCAGATTGGCTTCCTTCCAAAACACCGGACATCTGACCACATTTACACCCTACACACCCTAATAGACAAACATGTAAACCAAAATAAAAAGAAAATATTTGTTTATTGTATAGACTTTAAAAAAGCTTTTGACTCAATTTGGCATGAAGGATTATTTTACAAATTTATCCAAAGCGGTGTAGGGGGTAAAGTATATGACATCATCAAATCTATGTATACAGAAAATAAATGCGGGGTTAAGATTGGCAATAAAAGAACACAATTTTTCACACAAGGGCGGGGAGTGAGACAAGGCTGCAGTCTGAGCCCAACACTGTTCAACATCTATATCAATGAGCTGGCCAGGCTGTGTGGTCACTGTCAGCTCAATCAGGTCGAGTCAGAGATACACTTTTTACTGCAGTGCACAAAATATAAGAATATAAGGGAAGCCTTCTTCCCAAAAATACAAAATCTCTGCATAGACTTCTCAGACTTGCCAGACCCAGAAAAACTCCCCATCCTCCTCAGAGAGCAGACAAGCTGTATAGAAGTGGCAGCCCAGTACACAAGCGCCTGCCACAGCCTGAGGGATAGGGAGTGACACTGAGGCTCCTCACACAGGGAGGAAAAGAAAAAAAATAAATAAATAAATAGTTATAGAATACATATATAAATGTACAGTACTGTGCAAAAGTTTTAGGCAGGTGTGAAAAAATGCTGTAAAGTAAGAATGCTTTCAAAAATAGACATGTTAATAGATTATATTTATCAATTAACTAAATGCAAAGTGAGTGAACAGAAGAAAAATCTAAATCAAATCCATATTTGGTGTGACCACCCTTTGCCTTCAAAACAGCATCAATTCTTCTAGGTACACTTGCAAAGTCAGGGATTTTGTAGGCATATAGTCAGGTGTATGATTAAACAATTATACCAAACAGGTGCTAATGATCATCAATTCAATATGTAGGTTGAAACACAATCATTAACTGAAACAGAAACAGCTGTGTAGGAGGAATAAAACTGGGTGAGGAACAGCCAAACTCAGCTAACAAGGTGAGGTTGCTGAAGACAGTTTACTGTCAAAAGTCATACACCATGGCAAGACTGAGCACAGCAACAAGACACAAGGTATTTATACTGCATCAGCAAGGTCTCTCCCAGGCAGAAATTTCAGGGCAGACAGGGGTTTCCAGATGTGCTGTCCAAGCTCTTTTGAAGAAGCACAAAAAACGGGCAACGTTGAGGACCGTGAGACGCAGTGGTCGGCCAAGGAAACTTACTGCAGCAGATGAAAGACACATCATGCTTAGTTCCTTCGCAATCGGAAGATGTCCAGCAGTGCCATCAGCTCAGAATTGGCAGAAAACAGTGGGACCCTGGTACACCCATCTACTGTCCGGAGAAGTCTGGTCAGAAGTGGCCTTCATGGAAGACTTGCGGCCAAAAAGCCATACCTCCGGCGTGGAAACAAGGCCAAGCGACTCAACTATGCACGAAAACACAGGAACTGGGGTGCAGAAAAATGGCAGCAGGTGCTCTGGACTGATGAGTCAAAATTTGAAATATTTGGCTGTAGCAGAAGGCAGTTTGTTCGAAGGGCTGGAGAGCGGTACACCAATGAGTGTCTGCAGGCAACAGTGAAGCATGGTGGAGGTTCCTTGCAAGTTTGGGGCTGCATTTCTGCAAATGGAGTTGGGGATTTGGTCAGAATTAATGGTCTCCTCAATGCTGAGAAGTACAGGCAGATACTTATCCATCATGCAATACCATCAGGGAGGCATCTGATTGGCCCCAAATTTATTCTGCAGCATGACAACGACCCCAAACATACAGCGAAAGTCATTAAGAACTATCTTCAGCGTAAAGAAGAACAAGGAGTCCTGGAAGTGATGGTATGGCCCCCACAGAGCCCTGATCTCAACATCATCGAGTCTGTCTGGGATTACATGAAGAGAGAGAAGCAACTGAGGCTGCCTAAATCCACAGAAGAACTGTGGTTAGTTCTCCAAGATGTTTGGGCCAACCTACCTGCCGAGTTCCTTCAAAAACTGTGTGCAAGTGTACCTAGAAGAATTGATGCTGTTTTGAAGGCAAAGGGTGGTCACACCAAATATTGATTTGATGTAGATTTTTCTTCTGTTCACTCACTTTGCATTTTGTTAATTGATAAATATAAACTATTAACATGTCTATTTTTGAAAGCATTCTTACTTTACAGCATTTTTTCACACCTGCCTAAAACTTTTGCACAGTACTGTATATCATTATTATTGTTGTTGTGATGTGTTTGAAGTACTGTGTTGTTTTTGTTTTATTTACATATGTTTTAAATGTTCATTGTAAAGATGGAATTTACCCATCATTGCTTTGGCAATACTTGTAAAAAATCAGTCATGCCAATAAAGTACTTGAAATTGAATTGAGAGAGAGAGCACAAAAACTAGCTAGGTTATTAGCCAAGCTGTACGTTGTTAAAAGACAAAAGGCTTGAAATAAGTTCCCTTTTAATGTTAAAGAAAGCCTTCAAATTCATCCAACTTTTAAGAGTGGTCTCAGAAATAAAAGTAAACTTCAAGCTGATTGAATTATTATTTTTATTATTGTACATAATTAAACAAAATATATAAAACAAAAAAAAACAGCTTTCTTGAGATGTTTAAAAATGTTTCTGTATAAATTTGATTCCGATATGCTGAACATTTGGCAACACTTGCACAGCAATTTTCTGAATTTACATTATAATTTCTACCGTACTTTCTAAATGTTATGTAGTACATCTACAGTTAAATATTATAAAAATGAAAACAAAAATTGTTTAACCATAAAGAACTAAGTACAGAAACGAGTTACAGACCGACTGCATGACAGTATTCCAGCTTTTTTTTCTTTAAATACCTGGCATGAAAACCTTCATTACTGATATTTGCAAACATTTCTTCAAAAGGCAGCAAACATGATTTGCAAATAAACCCTCAGGTTTACATCTTATTCACCACATGCAGTCAGTAAATGACAAGAAACAGCAATCAAAACAAAACAAATTCACAGTTATATAACATTTTTAAGTCCTTTTTTCATATATATATATATATATATATATATATATATATATATATATATATATATATATATATATTTTTTTTTTTTTTTACAAATTCACCAGCTCATGTGCAACAAACTGTTTTAATCTTTCAAGGTACTGTCCATAGAGCTCCACGTCATTATGGCCAGCTCCTTCCACCCATAACGGCTCCACTGGTCTTTGACAGCGGTCATACAGTGCTAGTCCATGTGAAAAATCTATGACTTCATCTTCTGTTCCATGAATAATCAATACTGGAGAGGTAATCTTAGAAATTTTGTCAATGCTGCAAAACAAAAAAAAGAAAAAGGGAATTATAGCATTGTGAGACTTCAGGATACTGCCCATGCATTTTAGAATATTGATTAATAAATAATTAAAGCCTACATAAATGCATAAATAAATGTCCACTGACACATGGCATTTAGAAATCCTTTTTTTTCTTTTAAGATACTATTTTCAAAAGCAGTCATTATTAATGCATCTGTACTTTGTACAGCCATTTAACATTGTTGTAATGAGATCTTGAGTGGATACATTGTTGTGTGGTACACTTGCTGTTTAAAATGCAAACTCATGCTGCTGCTTGTGAAGGACAAGGCTTTTATTAAACCCATGGCGAAGGACAGTGGCCTAGTCTCTGCAAAAGGAAGGTGTGCATAGCGTTTGGCTGCAGGAAAAACAAACGGTAGCAACAGAGAAAATGACAAACAGCACTAAAGATTAAGTTGTACAGTGGTAGAAGAAAGGACAAGGTAAAATTGGTAAATTATTCACAGGAAGAATCAAAAGGATTCAAAGGCAGATTGAGATTTGAAATTTAGCTTAGTTTTTCAGGTGTTCTGGTCAGTGTATAAAGATGTAAAAAGGTAACAGTTTTGTGGAACTATATATATTGCAACTGCAATATATTTAAGTGTTGATTTTAACTTACATTCCATCAAAATATTTAGCAATTTGTCTGAGAGGCACCAATTCCAAGAACTGAAGGTTCCTGTATGCTTCTAATTATAGTTAAGTTCCTTGTAAGAGCCAATTGCTACAGACAGCAAGTGATTATTATTATTATTATTATTATTATTATTTAGGCATGGTCAGATACAATCATGGAGGGGTGTTCTGTAACAGGTATAAATTAAGCAGTTAACAGCTTTAGGACTTGATGGAGGTTTAATTGGTTTAATTTAAAACATGGCTGGAACAAATACCTTGTCAGAAAGAGACAATTATTTGGTATTTCCTCACATGATCAAAAGAAATAGGCTAGATGTCACCAAAACCTTTTAATGGGATAAGCATGCTTTCTGGGCAAATACAATTATCCAGGCTGCTAACAGCAAGCATGACTCAACTGGCACAATTTACTGGGTACCTAACGGCAACAGAACGAGTCAACATTTTTTGTCCATGTACAGTTATTCAGCATACAAAACATAATTTAGTTTAAAGACTGCCTAAAATGATAGGAACAAACTTACTTTGGAAATGCATCAAAACAGTATGTCTTCCTTGTATCTGGAAAAGCTACCCGCATTCCGGAGGTCAGGGGAGAATGCAGAATGACAGCTGCACTCTCATATCGTGCAGCAAGGTCCACCGATGGTACGGTTCCTATACTCTGGCCATATATGATCACATTTTCAGGGCGGATGCCGTACCTATACAATGTAAAAAAAACATTATGGGTCTATTCAATTGATCTAAAAACAGTGGCAGATCTACAGTAAATATAAATCAGTGTTTGGATGTTTAACCCTTTGCAGTCCATTAATTAAGGCGTGTCAGGCACGTCAGGTCCAATTTATTTTCACACGCGCAGTTAATTTTAGACGCGCTGTTTAAAAGTATTTTTTTCCACAGTCAAACGGGTTTAAAAGGCCCTGCATATCAACAAAGCACTCACTAGGCATCTCCAGCCCCGCCCCACCCTTTCGTTTCGCTATAGCTTTCACATATGCTAAGAAATAAAAAATAATAATAATAATAATAATAATAATAGTCGTACATATCGATCAATCATCTCCTGATCACTCGTTTTATCACCAAACGCCTCAATAATGCGATCCAAGTCATTATTTTATTACTATAACATCTAAAAAAAGCTTTGCAAATGTCCGTGATATTCTCTGAGCGCTGATGCAGTATCAGCCAGCTTGTTTCCTTATGGCCGCCCCTATCTGATGCCAGGGGCAAGTATGACTATTCATGAGATACGCCCTTTTTTTCCGGCTTGTCTCGGCTCCTGTCGCTCCCACTCGGCCATTGAATGGTTTTCTCAGCTTTTTCCAGAGAAAAAACGACTAGAAACCCGTTTTTTGCATTTTTTTGATGATGTCGGACAGGGTCCAACAATGGACCGAATAGGAATAATTGCAATGTCGGACCGCAAAGGGTTAAAATAGAACCATGTGTTA
Source organism: Huso huso (assembly GCA_036884735.1). Taxonomy (NCBI): domain Eukaryota; kingdom Metazoa; phylum Chordata; class Actinopteri; order Acipenseriformes; family Acipenseridae; genus Huso; species Huso huso. Next base: position 47,476,917 of record CM072663.1, on the reverse strand, counting down.
TGAAGATAAAGGAACGCTGCATTTTATCCCCCACATTTTACAGTGCATATCTCTGGATTACATAGTAGCATAGATCAAGGAAAGAGCAGTGGTTACACAACAAGTTAAATAAGTATTCGCCACCACTTACACCGTACAGGGTTATTTCAGGCAGCCGTTTATATCGGACAAATAGAGTTTGCCATTCCCACTGATTTCAAGAACAAAGGCATCGTTTATACCATGTTAAGCATTATTTTGGGCAAACTCAGCTGTTTGGATCTCGTTATGTACCATTCACATAGATTTAAATAACAAACACACTGCTTATTACTGTAGGAATCGCTCTTACTAATCCACCGATCAGCTGTTTTCACCTTGTTACCTTGCCATTCACATAGATTTCAATACAAAAGGCAGCACTTTACTGTAGTAGTAAAAAAGCTTGACAGATCGCTCAATCAGCTGTTTGCACCTCGTTACTGAGCGATTACCTCTGTACTGTACCTCGGCTATTTAATCCTTGTACACAGTGTCAGGTTTATTTACAGTTTGAAAAAACAGCACTGACTGCAACAGCAAGCAAGCACGGCTGGAAAGAGAAAAGCGATGAGCAACAGCATGAAAATTCAGCGTAAATAAAATGTCTCTGTTAGATACTGTACGCTTGCTAAAGCATGCTTGGAACTGTCAGTCAGCAAACAATGCAACATTGCTTCAAAAACCTGGGGACAATGTGGGAATGGACCAGATTATGGACTGGGGAAGGGGATGGGAGTACTCTGTAAATAATGTGTGTTTGTAAACTGTGTTATTCTTGTTCAGATCTGTTAGCCTTCTCTGTGTGTTTTAGTGCATGTGACTAGAGCTGAAAGACAGCCTGTGTGTGAGTGCGTCACTGAGGGGGGTGGGAGCAGGTCTGACACGACCAGTCAGAGATAGGAAGTGTTGGACCAATGAGTAAGGAAGGGGGAAGGACGGGTGTGTGTGTGTGTGAGATGACAGTTTGAAAGAGAAAAGCAGAATCTGGCGGCGGGAGAATTGAGAGAGAGTGAACAGAGGTTGTGTTTGTCAGTGATAGGAGAAGAATGACAGCCTTTATTCACTAAAAGCTAAAAAATAATAATAAATACAGCATTTTCCTACTGCTTTGAACCACAACTGTTGTCTGTCTCATTATATCCTGGAAACCCTGCAGCTCAGCGCTACAATATGTAAATAAATCCTGTTTGCCTGCGGGGCGTATCAACTTCAACCTCTGTCTCGATCTCCTGCCTGTCACTCAGCAGCGAATGCACGCATCCACACGGCAGACGGCTACTCTGTCATAAGCATTAATACCCTGTATCTTTCTAAACAAGGGACTTCGGGGAGCTCCCTAATAAAAGACGAATTGCAAAATAATAATATAGTACCGTAATTCTTACAGCCGAGTATAATGGTATTTAAAACAGGACTCATTTATCTGGCTTTTTACATATCCGCCCTTACTCTGGTCCCATCGCAGGTTTTAATACATCTTTTTTATTAGTGTAATGAGTGTCTTAATACTGTACTGATGATTGGGGGGACATTTTGAAAGTCAGGTTGTGTGGGTGTTTATACCATCCATCGCTTACTGCGGGTGAATCGCGCTAACACAAACGTGCCTGTTCTAAGCGGTGGCAACTGTAGTTCTACATAGGAACTACAGTGATGTCATCTTAAGGCACCAATAGGTTTTGTTTTTCACGGGTAACTAATTATCTACCTGTTCAAGGGACCTTAGGATTCAAAATGAAAGCATACAAAGAGCTGCAAGTTTGATGGTCTCTTATAATAATAATACCACTCTGAATGGCCCTCAATCTACAAAATCCTAATCTAGACTGTTAATTAGTTGTTTTATTTCTGTGAGGCATTTACACAGGGAAACATGTGTCTAAACACTAAACAACGATGAAGCGTCCACTTTATCAAATGCTGCAAATGTTTTAAAAAAAAAAAAATAATAATAATAATAATAATAATAAATAATAAATAAAAAAAACAAATAAAATATATAAAAGCTGCTTCTCCACCGACCAAGGAAGGAATTCACAATCCAGCATGAAGGAGAATTCTCACTTCTATTACCTGCTCTACAAAGAATCTCCAGAGTGCAATTGGGTCTCCTTAAATACTAATCATGACCTAGGAAACAACATCGAACAAAGAAAAGTTTGATACAAAGAAATAGGATGTTGAGAACATTAGTACTAAACAAACATAGGAGCAGTTTGGGACACCTAGATATGTTTCCCCTAAACCAGCACTGCCACTCAATGGAATAGCATTATGCAATGTTTGAACAGCTAGTTGAACAGAGATGGCCAATAAACACAGTTTTGAGTGATCGACAGATTATCAAAAGCACAGATGTTAGGGTGCTAGAACTGAAAGAAATGGACTGGGAAAACAGGTCAGAAAAGGTACATGTACTGAAACCGTTCCAAGTAGCTACACAGTCAATGTCTCATCTGCAAAACGTATCAATCTCTTCGGTACACCCCATTGCATATGGCCCGATAACTAATGACTTGTTTAGACTGGAGGGCTCTGTTGTTGTGCGTGATTTCAAGACCATCGTGGTCAGTAAACGGTGTAGAAATTTCAAATAGACACTGACAAGACAGACAGCACTTTATTAACCGCAATGGTCCTTTATCCTCGTATCATTTTTTGCAACCAATAAGCACATGGCAGTCTACATTAAAGTGCAGGGTCTAATTGGTTTGGTTCCGCCATCCATGACTACCACAGGATACAGCAGCAAACCCAAGTTATCAAAAGTGCCCAGCCATTTAAAATAGAGATATCAAAAACACAAACCAAGTTCCAAGAAACCATTGCCCCAATTGTTTCTACTAACTTGGCTCGTGTTTTTCATGCGTTTCATCTGCGTTTGTTGTGCCTGAAAAAACACAAGCGAAGTTAGTAGAAAGAATTGGGGCAACCTTGGCCCCCACCGCTTTGCCAGCTGTGTCTATTTGCTTGGTGCTGACCAAGGTTGCCCCAATTGTTTCTACTAACTTAGCTTGTTTTTGATACAAGTTAGAAGAAACAATTGGGGCTACCTTGGCCCCCATCGGTTTTACAATTGTGCCATATTGACTTATTGGTAATGACAGCAATCATCCTATGCCTAACTCTTTTATACTCTTTAAGAATGTTCACCTACAATCCAGCATTTTATAGACTTTTCTAGAATTTGGTTCTGCATTATCATATTGAAATTTCTTGCACCTTGTAGATAATACTACCATAGCATGAAAGAGTATGAATACTTTTTGAATTAGCATTTCTGGAGTTTTGCAAAAAAAAATACTGAAATAAAAAATTGTAGACATGTATTTCTTGTTACTTTCACAAAAGCAAAACTTTTGCCACAAAATAATTTTTCTAAAATTCTTTGAGAAATTTCTGAAATTATAAATTTCTGTTGGGGTATGTAAAATTTTTTACAACCTATATATATATAATATTATATATATATATATATATATATATATATATATATATATATATATATGTGATTTGAAGGGTATAGGAAAATTATTAGTAAACTTGCAAGAATAGAAGAGATTCACATCTGATAAATATAGAAAAACTTAGACGTGGACACATCTGATAAATGTGAAAGGTAGTACTGTATATAGTAAATAGTGTACCCCATATTGATGCATTTTGCATTCAGTAGTTATACATTATTTAAAATATATGGAACATAGTAATAATAATAGTAATAATAATAATAATAATAAAATTATTATTATTATCCAAAAGATCACCCTCTGCATGCATGTTAACTTTTAAAAGCTCCATTGCCATATTTTAGGGTACACTGAAAAATATTACAATACATGACTGTGGGACTCTGCAGCTTTAAGATGGTCACAGAATCAACACCCACTTGAAACAAAAAATCTTAACTGCCAAAGCTGTAAGACAGACACATTAAAAAACACCCTAATACTGTACTACCTTTAAACAATACACACAAAACAAATGAATAAGAAATTCAAGTTGCATCAATTTACTGTACACATATACGTTAGATTTTAAAATTGGTTGTAAGGAAGCAAGGATCATATGGCCAGTATGCCTCGTAAGCAGTTTTCACTGGAGAAATGGATTTAATCTGCTGCACTGTGCACATGCTGACATCTGCTAAATGAATGTTAAAGACAGATCTACAGCACATTCAAGAAAAACAGCACATAATTTGGCAGTTTGAAAACAGGTCAGCTGGATTTAAACCCTAAAACAAGAACATGTACAATTTTCCCCAAAGAAACGAATTCCAGAAGAGCATGTACTGCATGGTTTAAAAGGCATAATATTTTTTTTTGTGTTCAAGTTTATGAATTTTGTAGCATTTCTAATGTATGTTGTCATAAGTGTTTGATTACTTGATCAAAGCATTAGGCCTACCAGTAAAAAATCTCCCGACGAACAGAAAACATCGCCTGCACCATTGTGCCTTTAATTAAATCAATCCATCAGGTTTTACACAAGAACGGATTTATAGCTACAGTAGTTGCCATAACAACAAACCACGACTACATTCTAAACTCACTATAGCAGAATAAGAAGCATCATTAATATCTTTGCCAGTGTCTAGCATTACAGTTTGTTAGAGGAACATGAATAATAAAAAGTTGTATCTGGTGCTTGAACAGAAGGGCGTATTGTCTGGCAGAACAAATATTTAAAACTGACCTTGTTTACTGTGTAAATTACCTTTATTTGAGCTGTTTAGAACACATTTTGTGGCACATTTTCCCATTAAACTTTCATTTGCAGTACAGACCCAAGAGTTGAATGAACAAGGTTTATTCTAGGATAAAAAGAAAAATCTGTAGCAGAAATTAGGTTACTGTAGCTTTTCAGCTGTATACAGCATCCTTCAAGAATAGATTTGAAACGAGGGTGAACATGCCAAGTACACTTGTACAACCTACTTTTGAAAAATCATGTTGCAGACTAATCTTAATAGAACAGATTATTACAGATACTATTACAAAATGATCAGTCAGCTGCCCACTGTTTCGGTATGGTTAAATACCTTTTTCAAAACGTTCATTTCTTTAAATCAGTCAGTTTTATTTATTTATTTATTTATTTTTAAATTAGAACAGTGAAATGGATTATTTAAACAAATTTTGAATGTGAAGGACAGTTGTGATTATTTTCTTTCAAGCCAGCATTTTAAAGGATTACCTAGTTTGAGATTTGGATATCAATTTCACATGCTTTGTAAGCAGTCTCACTTAGGAAATAACAATAAAGTTGCTTTGAAGTAGAAGCAGCACAGTGATGGGTTATGTGATCCTCTAGACCTATAGTAGCTGTGTGAGAATATGCTGCAACTATTCAGCAATAAACATGGGACAGCTTGAAGTGACTTCACAAAAGGAGCATTACAGTGGGTGCAGGGTTTCCCCTGGGTTCTAGATTTTTGTAGTCACTAGTGACTAATACTTTCTAAAAACATTAGTCACTCCAGATATTCAATAGTCACTACTGGCGCACAGCTCAAGTTTTCAAGGATGTTATGAATCCTGTTTTTATTTTATACCTTAAATCACTGTATTGACCAAAACAATTATTTAATTAAACCATTTTAATAATGCTCTTCAGTTTAAATAAATTGGTAATTTACAGCTGTAAAGTTTTAGAACATTAAAATTCAAGAACCAGATTTATTTGCCCTGAAAAACTACATACAGACACAGAATGCATTATGAATTACTTATACCATGTATGTCTTTTTACAATAAAAAGAAAAAAAAAAACAGGGTTAGAAATTATATACAACCCATGGAAACAGAGTTTTGCAATAAGGCTGAAACTTTGCTGCTTGTTTTCTTTTTCTTTTATCTGACGCTTGTGAGCTTTGTTTGTTCTTTTTTGTCTGGTGTTCCGAATCCAAGTCTTCAACTTGTTGTTCTGTTTGTTCTATTTCACTCTTGCTGTGGCCGCGCTGAAAAAACGAGTGGATTTTCTTCTGCGACATTTTACAGTATTGACTAACAGTTTTGTTTTTTAATTTGTGCGCACAAGTTTACCATAATCATGTATTTATATTGATGATAAAGTTATAGAAAAGAAGGCAAAGAAAAGTTCACTATCTACGCATCTCTACAGCTGACCTCAATACGAAAACATATTACTGGCATTTTTTAATTATTGGTGACTAAAACATACAGTACTGATGCTAATTAAAAAAGAATAATAAAATGCTTACCTAGTATCAGTGTGATGGATGTCCCTGCTTGTTACCACACAAATCACTGATGATGGCAGGGAAATTGGAGAGAGCTTCAGTCGCAAGACATTTTTGGTGTTTTTAATCTTTGATGGTATTTCGTCTTGATCGCCCTTTGCTAGTAATGTACTAGTATTGAGCAAACAACCCACATTTTTTCACTGGATTGAAAGCTAAAAACTCTTACTACTCTCACACCAGACGTAACGGCTTGTCAAACTAGACCGCATGACAATACTGCAGTTTCTGACTGGCCAAACATTCTGTATTTTGAAATGTAGTACTTAAGTTACAGTAAACTTTAATCGGGTCATTGAAAAGAATAAATATCGACTTGCAGGCATGAACGCACACAGGAAATAAAATGAGTTAAAGACTAGGCTTTTAGTTTTTTAAACTTAAAAGTTTTTTTAACTTTTTGTATCCCAGACAGACTGCAGTAACCGCCCAACTGTTTATATTACATTTAAACAACAGGGCTTATTTAAAATTTACATATTTAATATGTAAATTAGCCGTGTGTGCACTGAACGCTCCGTCACAGCACATCAGTCTGGTGTTAGCGATTAAACGTTGATTACATGACAAAAGTTTGCAATAGATTGGCAAGTGGTACTAAATAAAATGCGTTGTCTGCCATTTCAGAATTTTTCTCGAGTACCCCCAGGGGTACGTGTACCCCAGTTTGAAAACTGCTAGAAGAAACCACATTACCAACAGATACAGTTTAATATTATTAGTATTTAAATGCCGTTGTCCTCACTGGTAAAGTCTTCCAGCTTCCCCTTTTATTTTGACAATTTCCATACATATAGAAAATGTCATTTTTATCTTGACATTTTTCATTCTTAGCCACCAAGTAAATATTTTGGACAGTTTTCAAAACAATTGTTGCTTTATTTTTACAACACACGTTGGTGTTGTTGATATGATAAACGCGTATATCTGCTTCAGGTTAAACGATGGCCCGTGTTACACAGAACACTACAAATAAAATGTCAAATATACACTATGTATTTCGTTGGTTTTGTGGATTTGCTATTTTAACTTATTTTAATACTGCACATAATTATATAGTTTAGAAAATGCTACTTACCAAAACCATGCTGCACGTGAACTGTATTACATAATAATTTCCTTTATTCCGATTCCAGTGGTGTTTTTTCAATGCAAGATGTATTGTAGGCATATATACAGTGCCGTATAAAACCACATACACTGTATAAATATAATTTTATCATGCTCGTTATAGGTCTACTGGCGAAATGGTCAAGAGACAGTTGGTGCTTAACACATACGGAATAATTTTGGCCCTGAATTTTAGCATTTTTGGTCATAGAAAAGACACATTTCACATATTTTATAATGTTACGTAGGAGGCTTTTTTTTTTTTTTTTTATCTATTGCGTTTTCATTGCGTTGCAGAGTCAATGAATCGATGAGGCCGAGGCGCTGATCTGATCAGCAGCAGTGACTCTATGGTTTAGCGATCCCTTCTTTTGAAGAACGAGACGTTGTGTGTGACTTTAACAAAAGGGATTTTTTTTATAGTACAAACAGAAACGATCGTCACTAGTGACGATTCCACATTTTTTTTTGTCGTCACTTTCAAAAAACATTCGCAAATTACGAGACTGACGAGCGACAGCGAAACCCCTGAGTGGGTGCCTGTGCAATTGTCTCATCCAATGTGTCCATTAGGACAGTCCTGGGGGTTCTGGAATGGTAACAGTCTCAGAAAACAACCTTTTTACGCAAACTCCAATCCCAAGCAGGTAACGACAGATCAATCCCTCAGGACGCATACAATGTATTGACAAGTCATAGAGGCGATATGGTGGCCCAAACCACAAAACAAATATGCCAGGAACTACTGTACACATTGTGCGCTATTTAGGTCCTCTTCAATTCGTTGGACAATTAGAGTATTATTGTTGTACTCGTATGAATACTACCGGACCAACTCAAATTGGGTTGGTAAACTATCTAAATTACTATCTAAACCCGCAGCCCACGATGCATCTACCTGCAGGCCCCCTTGTCCAGTCAAAAACAATAAATAAATATCCCTCGGCCTGCAGCGGCCCCCCTCATCCCCTCATCCATCAAAAAAAAAAAAAAAAAAAAAAAAAAGAATAATCCCCCAAGAAGAAAAGCGAGTTAATGCTCTCTTCCATTGATGAAAATAAAATCAAAACATAAATGTACACGGTTTCTTTAAAACGTGTATAATTTACTATGTTAACACAATTTTGTTCCTGCAGAATAGCAGAAGTGTCGCAAGGTATAATTGCTTTTATGCCTCAAAAGTTTTGAAAATGGCTGATTAAACCCCCACAAACTTTGCTTTTGTTGACCAGGACAATGATATTTTGAAATTTACCTATTTCCAATGAGAAAAGCCAAGTTAATTTGTGTCTTTTCGTTCACATAAAGTCAGAAAAACAACACATGAATCCAAATTAACATGTATTTATACTAAAGTAATACAAAAATGACTACAAAAGATTTAGAAGTGAGTAGTTTTTCAGATTCAGATTATACTGTAAATCACTTTCATTCGAATCAGCCCCCCAAATGTAGTCTCCAATCATGTTCTCGTTATACTGTCCTTCAGAGCGGCTTGCATCAAAGTCCAGTATATCCTGGTGGAAGCCGCCACAACAGAAAGTCGCTCCCATGTTCTCCTTGAATTTATCAAGATGAGCATCAAGGATATGGACTTTGAGGGACATCCTACAGCCCATTCTGCCGTAGTTCTTCACCAGTCTCAACCAGCTCCATAAATAGTTTTCAGGCCTTGTGGGATTGCCCAGGAAGACCAAGAGAATTCTCTGCGACAAAGCTGTTCAAGACCGTTTTTTCCTTACTAGTGATATTTCAGGGAATTCATTGCTTTCCAGGATCTTCTTTATCTGTGGTGACGAAGACACTAGATTTGTCCTTTGCAACAGACAGCTTAGGGAAGAAGTCTTGAAGGACCTGGTGAAGGCTGCCAAAGGACTCCTTATCTAGATTTTTCTGACAAATTGTTTCATAAGGCCCAATTTGATGTGCAGTGGCAGGCATCAGCACCTTCCGGGGTCCACCAGTAAATCTTGTATTTTGACGTTGTTCCTCCCCACAGAGAACTCAGGGTCCGCTGTGGCCAGTCCCGCCTGTGGTAGTGTGTTGTGGTGTCCCTGCTGTCCCAAAGGCAAAGATAGCAGGGAAATGTGGTAAAACCGTTCATTTTGAGACCCATCAGGAATGCCACCATTTTGAAGTCTCAAAATGCATCAACCGGATGCTTGCAATCTTGATGCCATCTCAGAAAAATGCAGATATGTATCCACTTAGGCAGCTGGAACTAAACTGAACTGGTGGGCTTCTGTCCCTGTATTTATACTACTATTTATATTACTGGAAAGTTCTATGAAGTGGGTCCAAGTTTAGTTTTCAGCACTGAATCTATCTGGAATGTTCTGGAAAATAGGTAAATTTCAAAATATCACTGTCCTGGTCACAAAAAAGCAAAGTTTCAGGGGGAATAATAGCCATTTTCTATACTTTTGAGGCATAAGCAATTAGGATTTAACACTTACTACCCAGGAACTTAAAAAAAAAAATAAAATTGTTACACGGTGTAATTTACTGTGTTAACAGAGAGTGAAAGTGTTAGCAGAATGCTGTCGCAAGGTATGACGTTTCAGTTTGTGCAAGTTTTGTTGCTGATTAAACCCGCCAGTTTAGTTGAATACTTCTCTGTTGTAATAATTATAGTTTTAAAGAAAGGAAGAAAAGGTTAGGTAGATAAGATGGTGGAGAGCCAAGTTAATCTGCTACTTCAAAACGCGGTGAAAGAAGTGTCAAAAAGCAAAAGATTGCCGATGAAGGTAGGACTGGACTCTTCAAGAGAGCTGGGAGTTGGATTTCTTTGTTATGGGAAAACAAAAACAACAATTTTACCTCACCAAATAGGAAGCACTGTCAATTCCAAAATGGTTCAGTATTCAGAGACTACAAAACTCGCCATTCTGCTTGTGAAGCAAAGTTTCCCTAGGATCTGCCCTACGCACACGGCAGCTTGCATGCTTGCTTAAGAGCAGCCGTGCTTCACAACAGAAAGTGCTTAAAACTGGCGTATTGCAAAGTGATGTGGCAAGCTATTGCATTGCTTGGTTGCTTGCAAAAAATGCAAAGCCCTTCTCGGAGGGAGAATGAATAAGAGAGTGCTTTATCAAGTCTTCTGGGATTTCATTCGAGGAGTTCAAAAACCAAGAGAAGATTCTCAGACACACAAGAAGCCTGTAACTCAGCAGACTCAGTTTGTCGCAGAGACAATGATATTTCAGATGAATTGGCCATACTTTTTTGCATACTTTATTCAAGTGAGGTGTTTAGTGTAGCTCTAGATGAGTCCAATGACAACAGGGAAGTTGCTCAGCTTTGCATGTGTATTTCTGGACCTGGTAGAATTACACAAGGGACTGACTTTTTCAAAGCATTTTAGATTTTTCTTAGATCGCATGCTTTGCCACTAGAGAAACTAGTTTCTGTCATAGCAGATGGCTGTCCTTCTATGGTCAGAGTAAATCTTGTATTTGTGACACTGTTGACATCTCACATACCTAACTTGTTCAGGGTGCATTACATAATCCACCAGGAGCCACCTCTGTGCAAAGCTAGACAAGGGAGATAGACTGGAGGCTGTGATGTACAAAGTGGTGCATATTGTTCATTTTATATAAGCGCGACTACTGCACCACTGGCAGTTTATCAAACTGAATCAACTGGATATTGAATATGGGGACCTCATTACTCACTGAAGTACGTTGACTTAGCAGGGGAAAGGTACTGGAACGTCTCACTGTACTACTCCCATCTGTCCGTCAGTTTCTTATTCAGTGTTCTCATGTACAGGCTGAACTTGACGATGCAGTGGGTGCTGGATTTAGCTTTTCTCACTGATATCACCGGTCATCAACACACTAAACTTGGGGAAAAATCACCTCCTACCTCCCCTAATTGCCAGCGTCAGGAAATTCATGCCACAGTTAATGTCAGCTCAGCTGCAGTCTCACGATTTTATGCATCTCCCCCATCTTAAGAAGCAATGAACAACTGCTCTGATGCCAGCGAGACAGAGTACGATGCATCCGTTCACGCAGGCATGCTTACTGGACTGGAGGAGCGTTTTGAAAACCAGTTTTCATTACTGAATGAGCTGAAGCCATTAATTTCATTGATTACAAACCCGTTCGGATTTGACTTTGCTAACAGTAGAACCGTGTGCCAGAGGCTTGGGCTTGACAAGAAAAACTTCACGTGCGTGCACTGGATGAAGACATCATCAACCAGCTGAAGAAAGAGGGCATTCCCCAACTATGGCAAACTTTTCCAGGCCATGTTCAACCTATACATGCGAACAGACATTCTCTGTGATGGGAAAAATCAAAAACAACAAATGCAACAGACCAACATATGGAAACCTCACTGCTGAGCTGTGATGGGCCTGCACCTGCCTTACTCCGAACTTCAAAAAGCTGGTGGAAAATATGGTCACCCAGAAGTCGTAAGTAGTATATTTATGATTTTAAATGCTTTTTCTTTTGCATTGATATGTTCAATCCTTTATTACATACTTAATGTTTATATAATGTAATACATAGCTCTTTTTAAATTAAAATTTATAAATTTTGGCTTGCAATTGCGGTAAAGGAGGTCTTGCAGCCCTTGGAGTTGTTTGAGGGCCGGAACCTGCTGCCCTCTTGATTATCTTTGGTTGCCCACCACTGATCTAAATAATAATACAATATTTTTTTAACCATTCAAACAAAATCCAATATTCTTTAGTTATGAATTACTCAATATGCTCAATACGTTTAAATGAAATGCACACATGCCAACCAGACAAAACACAAAAGTCTAAACGCTTTTCATTATAAACAGTTAAGATGAAAAGGTCTGGTCCTCACGTCTTGGGTCCAGGTGTCTGCACACACATAGGAGAATGTTTTCTAAGACATGATTCAGAGCAGAGTCATATACACGAGAGAGACATAAAAGTGATCATGACCACGTGGTCAGAACTTTTTATTTATTTTATTTTTTTCAATAAGATGACGAGATTTTTTGTAGTTTGACTCAAAGATTATATTTGAGGTGACTCGATGGACTATGGCTGAGCAGCAGAAAATATAAAGTAAGCAAGTTACCATGTGAATATAAGAGGTCTACAGTACCTTTAATTTTGTAAAGGATGCATGTCAAGCTGGCATTTAATTAAATACAAAGCGGTACTTCTGTTTTTCAGATCTGTGCTTGCATAGAAGGATCAGAAATCTTACAGCTTACAGGCAATCCAATCTAAATGAAGAGCAGTTTTTCTATCTTACCATTAACTTAAACACACACACTGCATTTACCAGGTAACAGAGTTCCTAATACCATATTGTTTTCAATGTGCTCCGGAACCTGAAGTTCACTTAGACGCACTACATTTCCACTTAACTATCTTCTACTCAACGCACCTTATTAATGGCAGAATTCTAGAAATCTAACATGTACGTATTTACAGTATGTATGTATGTATGTATGTATGTATGTATGTATGTATGTATGTATGTAGGGCTTTAAATGAACAGTGGCCATGCGGCAATTGCTGTGGGTGCCCTCATCAATTGCCGCAATGCCGCGAAGAAACCGGTCCGGTACTGGTGCGGTAACCTCGTTCCCTGTTTGGTACGGTACCGCGTCGGGAACGGAGGAGGTCAGTGACCTTGGTACGGGTACAGTACGGGCCTTCTCGGTTCATGTTACCGCAGGAAGCAACATACAGGGATGCCCATCTGTATAAGCTTCTGGCTAACCACACAGTCAGTACAAGTACGAGACTGAGGGAAGCCTGCTTGTTAGAACCCAAACAGCCTTTGTAATGGTGATGCAAGCAGCAAGTTGTGTCACAGCAAAAACAAAGTCACATGGTTTGGCAGACATTTTTCACGAATGCTGGCCAATTTAACAAAATCATCTTCTCCAAAACCGCTTATGGTAGAGATAAGAACATAAGAAAGTTTACAAACGAGAGGAGGCCATTCGGCCCATCTTGCTTGTTTGGTTGTTAGTAGCTTATTGATCCCAGAATCTCATCAAGCAGCTTCTTGAAGGATCCCAGGGTGTCAGCTTCAACAACATTACTGGGGTGTTGGTTCCAGACCCTCACAATTCTCTGTGTAAAAAAGTGCCTCCTATTTGAAAGACGTGAAACCTGGGGCACATACTACCCTTATGGCCTATAAGTAGATTTGTTCAACACAAGTCGATTGGTCACATGGTTCGGCAGCCACATTAGATTTGACAAAAATATTCTAACGTCTTCTCTGAAACCGATATGCCGATTGAAACGAAACTTTGCATACATAACCTTGGCAAGGTTGTCTATCAAGTTTGTGCAAAGCAACTGCTTCTGTTTGCAAACTGTTTAACCAACTAACTCTAAACTTGGTAGGCATCATCCTGGGGACAATGGAATTCAAATATGGCAAAATGGTGTTCTTTTGTAAAATAAGATGGCCGCCAGACCGACATCTTCTTAAATTTAAAACTACTTCAGTTTAAAAAACAGTTTACTTGATTAACTCCAGACCTGAAAACCATCATGCCTGTGTCAGTACAATTTACTTTTTCAAAAATGGTGTTTGTGCGTGAACCAAGATGGCCACCTGACGCATTTTTTGGAAATAAATTCTTCTTCTGGAGAACTGGTGAAGTTACTGATTTCAAACTTGTCAAATATCAAGAAATAAACCTGCTTCATCCAGTAATTGAATAAGTGTTTGGTAGTGGTACTGGGGCTTGGGAATACAATGGAATACAAATATGTAAAAATTGTGATGTTTTGTAAAACAACATGGCTGCCAGACGGACATTTACGTCTTAAATTTAAAACTGTTTCAGTTGACAAACGGTTTACTTGACTAACTCCAAATATCACAAGCATCATCCCTGTCACTGTATCAATACAACTGACAAAAAAAAAAAAAAAAAATGGTGTTGACTGGAACCAAAATTATTCTTCTTGGGAAGCGTTGAAGTGATTGATCTGACATTTGGCATATGTCATCAGCATCCAAACCTGCTTCAAGCTTGCGAAGCAAACGGTGCTGCGATAAAGTTTACTATCAAACTGGCTGCTACCAAATTCCCCAAAACGTGCACCAAACAAACTGCTTCTGCTCGAAAACCATTTAACCAACTTACTCCCAACTTGGTAGGCATCATCCCGGTGACAATAGAATTTAAATATGGCAAAATGGTGTTATTTTGTTAACCCTTTGCGGTCCTATGTCGGTTCTGGTCCAACATCGCAATTTTCCCTTTCCGGTCCAATGTCGGACCCTGTCCAACATCATCAAAAAGACGCAAAAAAAAGGTCTCTAGTCGTTTTTTCTCCGAAAAAAGCCGAGAAAACCATTCAATGGCCGAGGGAGACCGATAGGAGCCGAGAGAAGCCGAATAAAAAGGGCGTATCTCATGAATACTTATAGACCCGACACCACATAGATAACACAGACATAAACAAACAAGATAGCTGCTTCCGCATCCAGCACTCAAAGAACATCACAGACATTTGCAGAGCTTTTTTTAGATGTTATATTAATAAAATAACGACTTGGATCGCATTATTGTGGAGTTTGGTGATAAAACGAGTGATCAAGAGATGATTTATCGGTATGTACTATTATTAAGAGGCATTTGAAAAATATAGCGAACAAGGGGTGGGGCGGGGCTGGAGATGCAGTACTGAGTGTCCTGTTGGTATGCAGTGCATTTTAAACCTGTTTTACTGTGAAAAAAATACTTTTAAACAGCTCATCTAAAATTAACTGCGCGTGTGAAAATAAATTGGACCCGACGCGCCTGACACGTGCTGAATAAATGGACTGCTAAGGGTTAAACAAGATGGCTGCCGGACCTAAATTTTCAAATTAAATTTAAAACTTCTTCAGTTTAAAAACGGTTTACTTGATTAACCAAACCTGAAAACCATCATGCCTGTATCAGTACAATTAACTTTTTCAAAAGTGGTGAACCAAGATGGCCGCCCGACGCATTTTTTGGAAAGAACTTTCAAAATCTTCTTGGAGAACTGGTGAAGTTACTGATTTCAAACTTCAAATATCAAGAACTAAACCCGCTTCTTCCAGTAAGTGCTTAAGTGTTTGGTACTGGTACCGGGGCTTGGGAGCCATAAAACTGCCTGGCAGTTCTAGTTTTTATTTTATTTTTTTTTATTTTATTTTACATTTTGACCACTTTGTAAATCCATCTCAGTTACATATGTAAGCAGGAGGATGATGAGTTATTATCTTAATGACGCTGAGTTATGTGAGTGCAGACCTTTTATGCCATCGGGGGCGGGCATGACTGCGTCACAGAGGCTCTGCGAGCGGCTTTGATAAATTTATTCAGGTTTCGGGGTCTTTAGGAGGTAAACACCCATTAGGTAATGGTTACATTTTGTACTTGAAAGGGAGCAAACAGGCTTTCACCATTCAGAATGATTGCATTTCACCTACCCACTTGGTGGAGATAATAGAAAGCAAGAAAGCTGTCAAGGACAGGAATTTCAGCTCTGCTGAATGTGTGTCCAGCACTACTTTGAGCCACCAGTGAGGGACAAGGTCCTTTCTAGGGGGGTTTAACCTCCGAACACCCATAAAATTCTGTCCCCAGGAAACCTAGGTAGTGAAGTGTGGAGGGAGATTTTCCTTCATCAAACAGGTCCTGCAAAATTGCAGTATATCTGCCATGTGGGCAAGTCACAGGGTCCAGTGCACTCGACTGACACCACGTCTGGAAGACACTCCATTTGTAGCTGTACTGGGAGTGGGTAGACACTGCCCTGGAATTCTGAAGGGTGACATGACCCTGTCAGATAACCCAAGGTGACTCTAATGTCTCCGCTCAGGGGCTAGATCCAGAGCTGCAGAACTGCTGGGTCTGGATGCCACAGAGTGTCCCTCGCCTGACTCAGCAGGTCGCGACGGGCCGGCAACTCCCACGGCTGACCGTACAGGAGCTGTGCCAGCGCCGAGAACCAAGTTCTCCTGGGCCACTTCGGGGCTACTACTTCCGGGCAACACAATTGAGACCGGGATACCAGAGAACACCCTGGTGGTTAATGTAAGCCACCACTGTGGTGTTGTCCATGCAGATCAACATGTGTCTCCCTTGTAATCTTCCAGGAAGATTGCAGCAGGGCCAACTGCTCCAAAACATTTATGTGGAGTGGGGGTTTTAACACGCCATGCACCCCTGGCCGTTCCAGAAAGCGCCCCAAGCTAGGTTGGATGTGTCTGTCCTCATGACACTGCCCAGAACTGTGCCCAAGCACAGATGAGCTGGTTGTTTCCACCACGAGAGAGCCTCCATACAGTGACGAGACACTGTGAGCAGGTGGTGCTGGTCCAAGACAGGGCGAAGGCCCCTGTGGTTGAATCAGAGCTGTAATCACTTGACTCGAGTCGTAATTTTTGGTGACTCGACTCGAGTCCCTGCTCAAAAGACTCCACTCGACTACCATCCCAAAAGTCTCCACTCGACTCATAGTCTTTATGATAAAATAAATTACACGATCAGTTTCGTTTTCAATAACCGCAGCGCTTCTTCTGATGCATACAAGCCCTGCCTCTATGAGTAATAATAATAATAATAATAATAATAATAATAATAATAATAATAATAATCTATTTTATATATCGCCTTTCATGTGCATCTCAAAGTGATGAACAATAACAAACAAAAAAAAACAATAAAACATAATTTCATACAATAAAAGCCATTAAATAAAAATGTCTTTTCAACTTAGATTTAAAAGTGGTTACAGAGTCACTATCCCTTATGACCTTCAGGAGGTCGTTCCACAGCCTTGGGGCTAGACATGAAAAGGCTCTGTCCCCGAAAGATCGAGTGAGAGGAACACGTGACAACAGAGAAGAGCGTCAGCAGCATGGAAGGTAAATCAAGAGTACCTGCGTTCGTCGAGTTCACAAGAACTATGGAGTAGACAGGGAGAGAAAAAAACAAACAAACAGTCTGCATCCTGCCAGCACTGAGAAATGCCAACCTAAAACAAAATCAACTGTCTAAAACAACTTAAATCATTTTTAGGTCTCTTATTATTTCTTACCAAGTATCAATAAGAAATTACTGTTTTGGTGGGTCAATCATAGATTTTTATTTAAGTAAGCTTAAAACTTAAATGATAGAGAAAAAAAATAGGGGGTTAGTGTTTGTTGTCTGGTTTAATGTATATTGATCTAAAAGTTATACTATGTATAAAAATAATTGTTTTAGAAAAAAAAAAACTGGAAAAAAGCCATATTTCGCTAAAATTGTTAGTTTTTAAAATCCAAACTACCACTTGCGAATCCAAACTCATGTACAAGCTTATAAACTTAAAAAGAAAAAAGCACATAAAATTTAACATAATAATGCACTGTATAACACAAAAAACAACCATCTGGAGTCTGAATAATTATATTTATTTTTTTACATTCCCATAGCCTTCTACGACCACTGGCATGGCAGCCCACGGTACAGTTGATCAATGAAGCTGTTGCACGGTCATCTTTGTTTTCCAGAATTCCCGAATTGAGTTAATCAGCTCTAGACGTGTTTGATTAATTTAATACATATGGATTTGCATGCTGGATAGATGTTTTAGAGTTAGTTTGATTAAAAACGTTTTGCTTTTTTAAACAATATATTCATAAAAACAAATGGGCAGACCAGACCACAGCAGCATAATTTTGGAAATAGGCACAATCAACATTTCCAGACTTAAGGAGGTTGAGGATGTAACTGCATTGTTTTCAATGAATTTTTAAGAAATGGTCTCTGGATTTTGTCATAGTGGGTGAAAAGATCAATTATGACGCTGGTAAAAAAATAAAAATAACTAATAAAAAAAGTGTTGGTTTGTGTTGCTGGGGTATTTTGCAAGTGTTTATAAAACAGCAGCTACAATACCAGTGCTTTTACATTAGTAGGGTTATTCAAAATACAATTGACCTCTTAGTATTACTGTATGTTTGCACATTTTAACTACACTGAGGATTTTATTTAGACAAACAACTCAGATTTTATTGTGCCAAGTATAAGTGGTTAAAGGGTTTATGTGTTCTGTGTGAAACATTTGCTTTTTTTTTTTTTTTTTTTTTTTTTTAAACGCATTAGTGAACAACCCTTTAACTGAAAGTAACTAAAAATTACTTAGTAACTCTAAGCCTTTTAAGCTACATTTCTTTCTGTAATATTAAGCAAATTAGGTTGAGTTTATTGATAAACTCAATAAATGTGCTAGTATGCAATGGTTTTAAAACTCTGATTCCGCCTGAGTTGCATTACTTGGACTGTTTTCCTTTGTAAATGTTATGTTTTAAAAGGCCTAGAAGCAACATTTCTATATCATATATCAAATTAAATGCCACAATTTACTTTCATATGGTTAAGGTATCTTGAATATATATATATATATATCAGGGAGTTTTACTGTTGAGAAAAAGTCTCAGACTGCCATTAGTAAAATTGTAAATAAATGGTTATGCATTCTTTTGTGGTATCCATTACAGTACATCCAACACAATTGAGCATAAGTAAAAGGGCCTCTGTATGGTCAATAACAAAACCTGTTTATAAATAGGCCAAGGAATCCACTGAAATGGAGAGACAAAACACAAGGCAGAAACCATGGACTTAATGGTGAACATCAATGAGGCAAGTATGACCACATTATTGTGCATCTCAATTTTGTATTTCATTGAAAATGTCTTTTCTATTTACTTGTAGATTGCTAATCACCTGTAAAATTAATCTGATTCAATCAAACTGTCTCGAACTGTCAGAACTAATGACTCGAACTGACTCGAGTCAGATAGGTGACTTGACTCGAGCAAAATCTGTGACTCAACTCAAGCTTGGCATGTCAAAGACTCGACTTGAGTCTTACCCCCAGTGACTCGACTCGAGTCCCAATTTTTGTGACTCGATTACAACATGTCAGGGGAGAACCTGACATGCTGCTGCAATCAGGCCCTGATGTCTGTGGAAGGCCAGTACCCTCACCACTGCATTGAGCTGAAAAAGCTCCAAGCAGGCAGAGCCTCTGCATATTGTCGTCTGATAGAGTGGCAATCGTGTTTACAGAAATCGAGGCAGATGTCGAGATAGACAACCCTTTGAGAGGGCGTCAGGCAGCTTTTGAATGGTTCACCGTGAAGCCTAGCCGTTGGAGGTGGCTGGTGACCAGTCCCGTGTGCAACACTGCCTGTCTCAGAGGAGCCAGCATAGCGTCCATGCACTTTGTGAAAGTGCGAGGAGCTAGAGAGAGGCTGAACGGCAGTACACACAACTCGTACACAGTCCCTTTGAAAAGCGAACCGCAAATCCATATTGTGGCCTGGTTTCTCAGGGATGTGAAAGTAGGTGTCCTTGAGGTCCACTGTAGTTATCCAGTCGTCTGGCCTGACAGCTGTTGCATTGTCAGCATCTTGAACCTTCATACTCTCCAGTACAGGTTGAGATGTCTGAGGTCGAGGATCGGTCTGAGACCACCATCCCGTTTTGGCACCAGGAAATACCTGGAGTAAAACCCTTTGAGAGGGTGAACAATTGCAATGGCTTGTTTTTGCAGTAGGGCCGATACCTCCCGAGACACTAAAATAGTGTCTTGAGGGTCCATGACCGTTGTTACGATCATGCCCTGAAAGGGAGGGGGGCCGAACTGAAACTGCAGAGAGTTTTCCTTGTATATGCTACCCTTGGGCGATATTGTCCGTAGACATGAGGTACATTTTAATTGTTATAATGATAATTATATTTCTCTAAAACCAGGTGACACCTCAGCTGAAAACACTCTGACTCCTTGTCATGCTGACATTAAGCAATAGATGTCAACAAACGTTTTAATGTTAAACTCAGATAAAAGAGATGATGCTCTTGGGATCACAGAATCAACCAAATACCGTAATGTAAATCCATCTGATTTTACATTTGGTAGTTTCTCCCCTGAGTTGAATGCTGAAATGAGAAATGTAGGTGTCATTTTTGATTCAGATCTTTCATTCAAAATATTGCTAAACTAAGATGTTCTCTTTTGCTGCAGGATGCTGAAAGACTGATGCATGCCTTTATAACATCTAGGATGGATTATTGCAATTTTATTTTTTCGGGTATTTCAAGTTGTGTTTTATCTCGATTACAGCTTGTTCAAAATGTAGCTGCCAGTGTATTAACTAGAACAAAGTAGTATGAACACATGACCCCTGTGTTAGCAGCCTTACATTGGCTCCCTGTACAGTTTAGGGTTGATTTTAAGGTCCTGCTTTTAACTTATAAAGCTTTAAACAGCCTTTCTCCCCTCTATCTAAAAGATTTGCTGACCCCATATGTACCCAATCGCTCTATTAGATCACAGGACGAAGTTTTACTTGGTATTCCATGGATAAAGAGAAAGAAGGCAGACGGCAGAGGGTTCAGCTTTAGAGCACCAAAGTTGGGGAAAGATCTACCACGATTTCTAAGGGATGCACCATCTGTTGCTGCTTTAAAATAAAGATTAAAAGACACATTTTTATAAATTTAGCATATGTATTTCTAAAGGGAACATTTTATTAGTCATTTTTAAATAATTTAAATTTTTTATCACTGCTTTTTTTTTTGTTTGTTTGTTTTAATAAATTTAGTCGTTGCCAATTATTTTTATTATTTTCTCCCAATTTAGAATGGCCAATTAGGCTCAGCTCACCGCTACCACCCCTGCGCTGACTTGGGAGGGCGAAGACGAACACATGCTGTCCTCCGAAGTGTGTGACTGCTTTTTTTCACACTGTGGACTCACGATGCAGCCACCCAAGAGCTACAGCATCAGAGGACAACGCAGCTCTCAGACAGCTTACAGGCAAGCCCGCAGGTGCCCGGCCAGACTACAGGGGTCGCTGGTGCGCGGTGAGCTGAGGACACCTTGGCCGACCTAACCCTCCATCCCCCGGGCGACACTCGGCCCCCTGGAAGCTCCCATCCACGGTCGGCTATGGAATAACCTGGACTCGAACTCGTGACGTCCAGACTATAGAGCGCATCCTGCACTCCACAAGGAGCGCCTTTACTGGATACGTAATTCGGAGCCCCATCACTGCTTTTAAAGTAATAAATTACAATTACTTGTTTTACTATTTTATTGTATGTATTTAAGGGGGTATTTGTATTTTATCATCTTATCTTTTACTTGTTTTGTATGTTATTATTTTTTTTTTATCTGTAAAGCGCTTTGAGGCGATTTATCACGAAAGGTGCTATATAAGCAATAAAGACTGATTGATTGAACGCTGCCACTGCCACTTTCTATCTTAAATTTCATGAAGCAAAGACTGGTTATCACTAATTGATTATTTTCACTGTTAAATAAAAGCAAAATCCAACAAGTTATATTCTACTTTTTTATGTGTGATGGGAGGGGGCAAGTAGATTTTTCTAGCATTTTGTCCCTTGGACAAGAAGTTCTTTTCAAAATTTCCACACCCCTGTGACTCACTATACCCATGACTCACTCACTACAGAATTAAACTCATACCTTAGGAGTGTAATTATTTTAGTGTATCCCACATTTTTGTGCCACTCCCTATTTTCAACAAACATTACATCCTGTAGAAATACCACCCCATTGGCAAACACGCACACTACTCATCTGCCCCCAAGAAAATTCCAAAATAACTGCACATATCTACCATAGCTAAAGTAGAATGCATTCTTTATTTAAGCAATATAACACCGATGAGAGGGCATTACCATCTGGGAGACCATGCTGGGACTCTGCAGTACTCGCAAGGCTCTTGTGGACACGGGTAGCCACGTCTTTCACAAACTCACGTTTTGTCGGACTCTCAGGTTTGCAGTTGTCTGCGTCCCTGGGGCGTACGTCTGTCAGTCTGAATCTGGCAGCCCCTCTCAGATTATTATTATTAGTTTTATTATTAGTAGTATTTTTTTTTTAAATCAGCTGTGGAGAACTGGAAAAAAATGGACCAGGATACGTATCGGAACTGAGTGGACTTAACACTATCCTAAGTTACACCCGTTTCACGTGACCTTCTGTGTACGGTTGCGTGTATTGGTGAAAATCCATTTTAGGATTTCTTGCTGACTGCTTCCCCAAGCATAAGTAACTGTTTCAAAGACTTATTATGTATTAAATATGTTTAAAAAAAAAAATAATAATAATTTAACTTGCCTCGAGTTAAGTTTTATAATAATTATGTTGATGCAGTTTTATGAAATGTAACAAAAGCAGGACTTCACTTCCCATTTTCCTAGAGCTTCATGTCTTGAAGTGGTGGCACAGAGAGCAGAGCACGCACAGTTTGCATTATTGAATACTGGTAAGCAAGTTAGTTCGGGGAACTCAGTAGAACAACTGTCTTTTAAGTGAGACCAAAAAAAATGGAAACACCTGGGTAAATGAGGGACACCAAGTATATTGAAAGCAAGGGCTTCCACACAGGTATGGCTCATGCGTTAATTAAGCAAATAACAACCCAGCATGCTTAGGGTCATGTATAAAAATGCTGGACAGGCCTGGTTGCCTAGAGGAGACCTCAGTGACTTTGAAAGAGGGGTGAGTGTTGGGGCGCGTTTGGCAGGAGCTTCAGTGACCAAGACAGCTCAACTTGCTGATGTTTCACGAGCAACGGTGTCTAAGGTGATGTTGGCATGGAACTCCAAGGGAAAGACATCATCAGCAAAGGACAACAGTGGGCGGAAGCGCATACTCCAGGATCTTGATATCCGTGCATTAATTCGAAGTGCAGGGCAAAACAGGCGAGCAACTGCAGATCAAATGACTGCAAATTTCAACCTAGGGCGCGAGCAGCCAGTTTCATCAAAAATGGTCCGCCGAGAACTCCACAGAGCGGGATACCATAATGGCCCAATGACCTATTAAGTGACTTTACATTGAATGTGTGAGCGAGTACCAACACAGCACTTGCACGTAGTATCAGATTCTGACTGTACAACAAATATGACGTGCGGCGGGAAAGTTAGGATTAGTTCGTAGTTAAGTTTTTAAGAAATTACTTGTCAATTCATTTTCAGCTTTTTGGCACACTGGCCCATTTTCCTGGATTCATAAAATGGAAGCCCTGTGCACTATATACACTGAGTGTACAAAACATTAGGAACACCTTCCTAATATTGAGTTGCACCCCCTTTTACCCTCAAAACAGCCTCAATTTGTCGGGGCATGGACTCTACAAGGTGTCGAAAGCGTTCCACAGGGATGCTGGCCCATGTTGACTCCAATGCTTCCCACAGTTGTGTCAAGTTGGCTGGTAGTGGATCTCTACTCCGAATAGCTCGTTCCATCTCATCCCACAGATGCTCAATTGGATTGAGATCTTGTGACTGGGCAGACCACTACAGTAAACTGAATTCACCGTCATGTTTGTGGAATCATTCCTGGACAATCCTAGCCTTGTGGCATGGGGCATTATCCTGCTGAAAAAATCCATTAGCAGATGGATACACTGCTGCCATGAAGGGATGCACCCGATTAGCAATGATGTTCATATATCCTGTGGCATTCAAACATTGCTCCACTTTTATCAAGGGGCCCAATGTGTGGCATGAAAACACACCCCACACCACCACACCACCACCAGCCTGCAATGTTGACATGCGGCATGATGGATGCATGTACTCATGTGGCACCAATGTTGTACTGGACTGTCAGTTGACTAACTGTAGCCCGTCTGTTGCTCTGCACAATTCGTGTCAGCCTCCTTTGGCCTCTTTCATCAATGAGCCGTTTTCGACCACTGGCCTGCCGTTGGCTGGATGTCCTTTGGGTGGTGGACCATCCTTGATACACACGGGAAACTGTTGAGAGTGAAAAACCTAGCAGCGTTGCTGTTCTTGACACACTCAAACCGGCGAGCCTGGCACCTACTACCATACCCCGTTCAAAGGCACTTAAATCTTTTGTCTTGCCCATTTACCCTCTGAATGGCACACATACACAATCCATGTCTCAATTGTGTCAAGGCTTAAAAATCCTTCTTTAACCTGTCTCCCCTTCATCTACACTGACTGAAGTGGATTTAACAGGTTACATCAATAAGGGATAATAGCTTTCACCTGGATTCACCTCGTCAGTCTATTTCATGGAAAGAGCAGATGTTCCTAATGTTTTGTATACTCAGTGTATATATTATACTAGTTAAATGTAACCGGCCCAGTCGGGCCTGTGGTGCTTCATAACTACCGGCCAAACTGCGATCTTTACTGGCCCCGGGCCGCCGGGCCATGGTTAATGTCGAACCCTGTGTGTATAATTTTTATATATATATATATATATATATATATATATATATATATATATATATATATATGCACAATAAAAAAGCAACAGTCTACGTTTTACATCAATAGCTCAATGGGAACATACATAGTGTTATTTACATTTTAAATAGTGAGCAGATAGGTTTGTTGATTGTTTCAGTAGTATTGTTCCTTGGGATAACAAAATACTGAGCTCAAGTCATGTGATTTCATAAAAACGGCAGATGCTCAATATTTGGTATTTGAGTTGGGTTAAAATTGCCAAAATGAGTTGATTAGTAATCTGTATAAGTAGCCAATCAAAAAGACGTGATTTTAATCAACGCAAGTACAGCGAAAGATACGACCATGCTCCGCTTGAGTAATGAAGATCGCCTAGTTGCTATTGGTATGATTGAAGGCGGTATGTCTGTGAGAGAAGTTGCCTGGAGATGTTCTGCTTCAACAATCAGCAGACTAGTCTACAGAAACCAGAAACCAGCTCTTTGTGGGACAGGCTACGTCCTGGAAGGCAGAGGGTCACCACACCGGCCCAGGACCGTCACATCCATCTGTGTAATCGTTTTCAAACTGAAGTGGCTACATCACGAGGAATTCCAGGAAGAAATAACTCGCGCATCAGCAGAACGACTGTAGCTCACCGTCTGCATGAATGCCGTTTTGCCCTTGACAGACCTGACGGAAGACAATGTGTGTGGAGACATCGTGGTAAGCGTTATGCTGACTGTTGCGTTCTTCAAGCCAACCAGTGGGGCGGTGGAAGTGTGATGATGTGGGGAGGAATCTCCTTTAAAACACAAGGATGCCTGTAGTGCAGATTGAGGGAAACCTTACTGCTCAGCGATACATTGACGAAGTCCTTGAGGCAACAGTTTTTTCATTCCTGCAAGCCAATCCGGAAGTGTCAATTTTCCAGCAGGACAATGCAAGACCACACAGTGCTAGGATTACAATTGCATGACTTCAAGAAAACAATGTTGAGGTCTTGGTCATGGCTAGCTTTTTCTCCTAACCAGAGTCCAATACAATATCTGTGGGACCAAATCACCAGTGCCATCCACAGGAGACAACCGCAACCAGCCAACCTTCGCCAGCTGGCTGCAGCTGCACAGGAAGAGTGGCGGAACATCCCACAGCAGTCTATCGAGAGGCTGATTAGGTCTATGCATCAACGCTGCCAGGATTGTGTTAATGCTCAGGGAGGTCATACCCGATACTAACTTTATAATGTTTTCATTTTGACAGTGTGTCACGTTTCATACTGAAAACTTATGATTCTTTGATGTTTCTCTCTCTCTCTCTAAAAAATATTTTTATATATATATATATATATATATATATATATATATATATATATATATATATATATATATATATATATATATACACACACACACACACACACACACATACTGTATATATATATATATATATATATATATATATATATATATATATATAAATAAATAAAACTGCAGTGTACAAAATTGAAGGCATATGAAGGAAAAGGTTTTTTAAAAAAAATGTACACAAAAAGTTTAAGATTAAAAATATTGTATTTCTAAGGTGTTTTTGGGCAAAAGCCCTTCTTCAGCGGTTTAAAAAAAAAGTAAACACAGTGCAGTAAACTTGTTGTTATTCAAGAATTGTTGAATAACAACTTAAATAACAAGTTTACTGCACTGTTAACTTTTCTTTCTTTAAACAACTGAAGAAGGGCTTTTTGCCTGAAAACATCCTGAAAATAAGAGATTTTTTAATCTTTTAAACTGTGTACATTTTTTTAAAAACCTTTTTCATATATCATATATATATATATATATATATATATATATATATATATATATATATATATATATATATATATATATATATGTACACATATACACACACAGTACTGTGCAAAAGTTTTAGGCAGGTGTGAAAAATGCTGTAAAGTAAGAATGCTTTCAAAAATAGACATGTTAATAGTTTATATTTATCAATTAACAAAATGCAAAGTGAGTGAACAGAAGAAAAATCTACATCAAATCAATATTTGGTGTGACCACCCTTTGCCTTCAAAACAGCATCAATTCTTCTAGGTACACTTGCACACAGTTTTTGAAGGAACTCGGCAGGTAGGTTGGCCCAAACATCTTGGAGAACTAACCACAGTTGTTCTGTGGATTTAGGCTGCCTCAGTTGCTTCTCTCTCTTCATGTAATCCCAGACAGACTCGATGATGTTGAGATCAGGGCTCTGTGGGGGCCATACCATCACTTCCAGGACTCCTTGTTCTTCTTTACGCTGAAGATAGTTCTTAATGACTTTCGCTGTATGTTTGGGGTCGTTGTCATGCTGCAGAATAAATTTGGGGCCAATCAGATGCCTCCCTGATGGTATTGCATGATGGATAAGTATCTGCCTGTACTTCTCAGCATTGAGGAGACCATTAATTCTGACCAAATCCCCAACTCCATTTGCAGAAATGCAGCCCCAAACTTGCAAGGAACCTCCACCATGCTTCACTGTTGCCTGCAGACACTCATTGGTGTACCGCTCTCCAGCCCTTCGCCGAACAAACTGCCTTCTGCTACAGCCAAATATTTCAAATTTCGACTCATCAGTCCAGAGCACCTGCTGCCATTTTTCTGCACCCCAGTTCCTGTGTTTTCGTGCATAGTTGAGTCGCTTGGCCTTGTTTCCACGTCAGAGGTATGGCTTTTTTTGGCTTAAGTCTTCCATGAAGGCCACTTCTGACCAGACTTCTCCAGACAGTAGATGGGTGTACCAGGATCCCACTGTTTTCTGCCAATTCTGAGCTGATGGCACTGCTGGACATCTTCCGATTCTGGAAGGGAACTAAGCATGATGTGTCTTTCATCTGCTGCAGTAAGTTTCCTTGGCCGACCACTGCGTCTTCACGGTCCTCAACGTTGCCCGTTTCTTTGTGCTTCTTCAAAAGAGCTTGGACAGCACATCTGGAAACCCCTGTCTGCCTTGAAATTTCTGCCTGGGAGAGACCTTGCTGATGCAGTATAACTACCTTGTGTCTTGTTGCTGTGCTCAGGTCTTGCCATGGTGTATGACTTTTGACAGTAAACTGTCTTCAGCAACCTCACCTTGTTAGCTGAGTTTGGCTGTTCCTCACCCAGTTTTATTCCTCCTACACAGCTGTTTCTGTTTCAGTTAATGATTGTGTTTCAACCTACATATTGAATTGATGATCATTAGCACCTGTTTGGTATAATTGTTTAATCATACACCTGACTATATGCCTACAAAATCCCTGACTTTGTGCAAGTGTACCTAGAAGAATTGATGCTGTTTTGAAGGCAAAGGGTGGTCACACCAAATATGGATTTGATTTAGATTTTTCTTCTGTTCACTCACTTTGCATTTAGTTAATTGATAAATATAATCTATTAACATGTCTATTTTTGAAAGCATTCTTACTTTACAGCATTTTTTCACACCTGCCTAAAACTTTTGCACAGTACTGTATATTATTTATATATATATATATATATATATATATATATATATATATATATATAAAGCTATTAAACCCAGATGAAATTCTGTAGCAAATGAAAGCAGCTTTGATCTTCACAGTGCTTCTGATCCAGTCACTTTGCTTATTGTTGGTTACACAGATAATCAGATTTAAAACACATACATAAAACAAACAAATACATAGCTATTCTTCCTTTAAGCTGATCTGAAGACCACAGATCCCTATTAGCACTATAGGAACTGTAAGGTAGTCAAATATTTGTGCTAATAAAGAAAATGAATCTGCTACAATATGACAATTTTACTTTAGGTACAAATAAATCTCAGAGTAATTTGAATATTTCTGTGGCATCAATGCCAACTCAAACTTGTGCAAGTTCATACAGTAGATGTTACTAGTTCCTGTTTCACAGGGAAGGCTCCACTGTGATGTATATACAGATCCTCACCCACACCCACCTCTTGCACCCCCTCAAATGTTCAAAATACAGATCTCAGGAGGCGATGACCTGCTCTGAAGCGAAAAAGGAGTATTAACCAACTCCCTGTTGGTGTTCACATCAACAAGAAACCCTTTTCTACATCCACAGTAGAAGGACCACTGGGTTATAGTCACAAGTTTAGAACCTTGATGTGATCAGATAAAGTGAAAATGGTTGCTGATTACTCAGTCAATGAGGAGATCAGGTTTAGAAAGTAGCTTCTGAACTCTCCTCTGTGGCTGGTGGCAAGCCAGAGGAGCATACTGTATTTCATCCACAAGAGAATCTTGTAAATAAAAAATCAATTGATTGCCGCGACAGTGCTTGGAATTCCCAAGCCCCCTGCCAACAGGATGGATTGCTGACTTTAGATACCAACAGTCGATTCTGTTTAAAACCTTATGGAATATAAAGCAGGAAGGCGCCTAAACTCTTTACTGGAACGGCACACAGCAATGGTACAGCACTTCATGACTGATGTGCACAATACCACTTTGTGTGTATGGTGCCTGGGTCTTATCCAACAATTTTAAGTGCTTTTATACTAATAAACAGCAGTGAATACTGAATCCTTCATAAATTGTACTTGAGAATATGTTATGCACATATACTTGGTATAGTATCTTTGAACGTGAAAATAGTATATGTATCATTACAATTTGATAACTTTTGAGGAATTATTTTTGTTTGTGCTCATTTTTCAAGCTCTTGCAGAATTACGTACGGTAATGTATACTGTTAACTTTAATAAATAATGATAGTTAATACTGTTTCAAAATAAAGATGTTCTTTGTATAGGTTTATTACCATTTATATTTGATATATCTTGTGAAGCTATCCGAGTTGAATGTCTGTTTTCCATTAAAATTACACATCTGGTAACATGCCAAATGCTGTAAAGCCATAAATATTTGCAAGCCTTTTATTATGTGTTTTTTGCGTATTAAAAAAAAAAACTGCAACCATGTTTGACACAAACATCAAATTCCACTAGAAATACATACAGTATATATTATATATATATATATATATATATATATATATATATACACACAGCATTTCTGGAGCAAAATAGGTATTATGGGTGTGATTCGCCAAGTATTTTGGTCGCAAATATTTATGGCTTTACAGTATATGATTATGAGATAGTGATCCATTTAAGAGCAACACAAAGGGTGAAGGAGTTCAAAAGCTTTCAAGATTTATTATGTGGATTATAAATTGTAAACAACCAAGCCAAACAGTGTGCTCTACTCAAACATCCAACAAGGTTTTCAAGAAGAATTGTAATTTGTCATTCCCATGAAGGAGAATGTGGGTATTCAAATAGCTATGAGAATGCATTCTAACACTAAATAATTCCACTATAAGATTACATTCTACTAGCATCTCATCATATTTTCAATATAAAAATACCATCCATTCTTACATTTTTTTATGCTGTTACATTTATGTTTTTTTCTTTTCTTTTTGCATACAGGTAGTTCTCCTTTTTCCCTTTGTATTTGTTTTTTGCATGGCCAACTTTCTTCCTATATCGTTTTCTGTGTCCAGAATGCTAGGACTTGAACCTGCACTGTATGACTCGCCCTGCACACCAAGCTGCTGCGCTTCTACAAGGTGAGCCACTCAGGAAACCGAATACTACTTCTTCTAGTTTTCATTCCAACGTAATCTCTCAATTAACTTAATTGATCTAATTATTTGTTCAATTGGACATTTAATATTTTTTCAAGGCCTTTTACAGTTCATGGTTTTAAAAATGCACTTGATTCAAGGTACACTACCTATGAAACATTCTGAGGCCTGGAGAGTATTTGTCCAATTAATCAACTAATTAGACCAATTAAGTAACTGAGAGCTCAGGTGGAACGAAAGCCAGAAGACACTGCGGCCCTCCAGGAACTGAGTTTGACACCCTACCTGCAACCCTTTCAATACCAGGATTGTCATTTCAACCGCTGTTGTCAAACAACATCACACGGTTTCATATAGATGTACAAATATAGAATTTGATTCAAATGCCAATCTATACCATGAAAGCAGTCTATAAAAATCTTGTTTGAATATCAAAATAGGGTTGACGGTTCCAAATGCTGTTTAAAATCCACCTGCAACTTGATGTTAAACAACAGTTATGGAAAATGTAAATTTGCCATTAGATTGAAAAGCCTAAAGTTTTATCATATAAAATCCAAGACTGTGCCACATTTATGAAGTGACATATGTATAGACAGCTGCTCCTTGTCGCTCTTCTAATCCCCAACCTGTGATTATTTGGTTCCTTCTGAATCCCATTTCTACAGTAGCCTGTGTTTTGCACATGCAAATCCTCAAAAGCCTTTGCTAAAATCCATTAAATATATATCCTACTAAATAAACTGTACATTTTTAGTGCTGCACTTCCTCAAGAAACTATTCTCACCAAAGGAAAGCCTTGCATAATTCTTTCGCCAGACTTACAAATACAGTAGATATTAAATTTATTGTGCTCTACAGCACAGTGCATTTACAGGAAGCGCTACAGCAAGGGTTGTTGTAATTGTGGTCATGACTAGTTAAATTAGGGATTAGCCAGCTCGCAAACGCTTTCACTTTCTGCTTCAGTGCAGTACTTAGACCTCTTTGACTGGATCATGACTAGTCAGGGAGTGACTGACCTCATTTATAATCTAGAATTTAACTCCACATACTGTAATTTAGGTTTCTTGTTATGTTTTATAGAAAATTTATTATTGTTCTTAAAAGTTGTTGGATATGCATATTACAGTAGCTGTTTACTGAAGTAGACCTATATTATAAATATCTTCCGTCAACCTAAAAGTGAACTTGAAAAAAAAAAAATTTGTAAACAGATAAACAAAAAATGTGAAAGTCTTGTGTAAAGTAAAAACAGGCCTGTTACAGTATCAGCACTGTTTAACAAAGCTATAGGGAATAGTGAAAATAGTACCTACTGTACAGTAAACACACTAAATACAGTGACACTACTCATTTATATGGAATCAGTACACTTACGTTTCTAATTAGGCCTATACCGTTGTGTTTTTGTTCTGCATATAGTGTACTTGTTTAATAAACAGAAAGCACATGACACCTGGACTACTGTGTTTATGTCTCTCATGAGGATAACTGTAAAAACAACCCCTAGCGGTGACTTAGCCACTGTCATTTGTTGACTTGTACTGCCTGAGCATGTGTGTATACTCTTTAAATTAGAGCCTATAAGCAAAATGTAGTTATGCATTTTGTGACATTGTCAACATACAATATTGTCCTGTTCTCCTGCGGTCTCAATGGATGGGTAGTGCTTCTCTATGTATCAGAACAGTAACCGATTATCTGAAAAGTCAGCAAACCATGTAATGTAATAATCAGCAAGTTAAAACAACAAGACTATTAATTATCAGGACATTCCCCAACAGCATAGGGATTTACACTGGCCCTTTAAATATGATGTGCACAATGTCAAAAATTAAATTTTGCAGACAGAAATGGATTCCAGCACTGACTTAATTACAGGGGGTGGTTCAACCCGGGCCAGTTGCAATGAGTTCCATCTTACCATTACTGACTTTAGGTGTAGCGAGAAAGGATTGGCATACATCTTATCTAAAACCAAATAAGTTTTACTTGAGCAAATACTTTTTGTGAATTACCATGGAGGCTGTGTGGTTCAGTGGTTAAAGAAAAGGGCTTGTAACCAGAAGGTCCCCGGTTCAAATCCCGGCTCAGCCACTGACTCATTGTGTGACCCTGAGCAAGTCACTTAACCTCCTTGTGCTCCGTCTTTCGGGTGAGACGTAATTGTAAGTGACTCTGCAGCTGATGCATAGTTCACACACCCGAGTCTCTGTAAGTCGCCTTGGATAAAGGCGTCTGCTAAATAAACAAATAATAACTGCAAGTTTCCCCACTCTCTAGTTGTAAAAAATATTTCTCATACTCCACTAATTTAACCATCTCAACTTTCTGTTTCTCTGTTACCTGAACGCTAGAAACATATCTTTTAGTGAAATAATTATTACCATGAAGGGCTCCATGGTGCATTAAAGTACTGAATAGTTACTGCATTTTAAGAACCGTTTGGTTTCCTATTGAAACAGATTATATAGATCTTGATAGAACCTAATGGAAATAAGGTTTCCAGAGAATAACCTGACCATATAGTCTCACTTATCCAGGTGTGTCAAACTCCAGTCCTCGAGGGCGGCAGGGTCTTCTGGTTTTCATTCCAACTTAAGCTCTCAATTAACATAATTTATCTAATTATTTGTTGAATTTGACATATTTAATATTTTCCAAGGTCTTTTACAGTTCATTGTTTTAAAAATGCACTTGGTTCAAGGTACACTACCTATGAAACATTTTGAGGCCTGAAGAGAACTATTAAATGTGTCCAATTAATCAAATAATTAGACCAATTAAGTAATTGAGAGCTCGGGTGGAATGAAAGCCAGAAGACACTGCGGCCCTCGGTAATCCTTTTTTTTTTTTTTTTTTTTTTTTTTTTTTTTAAAGTGTAGAAAATGATTTACCCTAACTGAAAAGTTAAGAGTTAGGAACAAAATGTACATACTTGTCTTGTATACTGTACAGTACAGCACAGCTTTATAAGAAAACACTTTTTTTTTTTTTATTCAGAGTAGTAAAACATTACATTATTAGCGTTAATCTGCTACATCATTAAACACGAATCTCTTGACGTATAAAATCCCTTTTAGTTTACATTTTTTAGTATTGAGACTATTTTAACAAATAATTCAAATAATCTTTTCACTTGTATCAGGCATCTACTTATTAAAAATCTAAGCACTGCTCGGTTTTACAAAACCCCAACAATAGCTGTTTAAAACACAAACACAAAGGCAGACTTGCAATTTGTACTGAGCTCCTAAACCCTACTGCTAAAACAGAAAACTCCTCATAACATATGCCTCTTGCTTGCTCACATGACAGAGTGGCACTGCAGTTTCCCATCAGAATATTAAAGATTCAAGTTACAGTACATCAGACTATAGATCAGCTGACAATGTATTCAGTCTAAGGGGTAGAATACAGTAAAATACAGCTGTGTAGTAATTAGAAGGTTCCCAGCAGCCCATTTTGAAAATCGGATTTAATAACAGCTTGAAAATGTTCTTGATGACTAAATTGTTAATTACAATAAAGGTTTCTTTTGGAGATTAAAAAAAAGAAAAGAAAAAGCCTGCTGTACTTCTGAGCCTCACTAATTCTACTAAACTGTTACAGGATCATGACAGTTTTTTTCAGTCACTTAGTGAGTAACAAGTTTATATAGGGGGAGGCATGTGATAACAGCTACTGTACTATGCTTGGAGAATTTAAACAAACTAGGCTGTCATGGTCAGTTTATTCTGATAGAGTGCACAATGGAAAATAACTAAGTAAAAAATATAAAAAAATGCTTTTAAGCAGTATTGTGTGTAAAACAGAGATACTCAACACTTTTGAAAATGGGCATGGTTATACCACAGTAATTTCCCCATGCCAAAGTGAATAATTACTAAAACTTGATGTAAACCATTAAAGCTCATGGTCAAATGACACTGTCGGGAAACTATTGCAATAGCAAATTCACTTCTACTGGGAATTAAATGGGGGGGGGCGGGGGGTCTCCAAGAGATGTATGAATGTGGGGGCTGAAAAGAGTCAATTACTTAAGTCCCCTGAGCAACGAACATAGGGTCAGGTTACTATTAGACAGACTGAAATGTCTCCTTACCGTGTCCTGAGTGCCTGCCAGGCAGCATCAATGTCTGCATAGAGGTTTTTCTCTGATGGCTTCCCAGAACTTGCTCCATACCCAGAATAATCGTAGGAGAAGACATTGCAGTTTATTCGAGAGCCAAGTCCGATGTAAAAGCTGCTCATCTGACCCAAGTCCACAGCATTCCCGTGGGAGAAAAGCAGGGTAAACTTGGCATTTGGGGAACAGCGAACAAACATACAGGCTACTCTGTTTCCTCGACTGGTCCTGGTCATGAAGCACTCAATGGCATCCTTTTCCCTGGCTGAGTACTGCCAGTCTGCTCGTTCCGAGAGGTGCAGAGTCCACCGGCTGCCGCTCTCATCACAGATCAGGGTGTACGTAGGGTCGGGGGGCAGGAAAGCGAGTTTTGAGGCAATTTTGCTAGGACACGGAGGGCAGCAAAACAGGCAACACAGCTCACTAAAGGAAAGGTTATTCATTTTCTGTTCTGGAATACAAAAAAAAATATGGAAAGAGTCAATCTACTATATAAAGCTCTAATAATATCAAATTACATTATCAGACAGCCCATAAGCTGTGTTGCTGGTGCGCTGAAGCTTATAAAAGCCCCAAATTCTCTACACAACACAGTAAAGGAAGTAAATATTAGAGATGGGAATTTTAAACGCTTAAAATGTATAAGTGGTCAAACGTTTAATAATATGCTAGACATATAACCGTTCACGTGACAAATTTCATCAAATGCATATTTATTTTAGTAATTTATCATATGCAGTGGGCCACATATCTGACTGAGGTGGTGCCAGAGTAAGGGTGGATATTTTAAAAAAGAAGGGGTTTGGCAATTGCCTCAAAGTAGTTTTTCTAACTGGTGCAACAGAAAGATTCACACTGGTGCTAGTTTAATCCTCGTCGATCTGGCGCTTCAGTGGTGCACTCTGTGTTCATGCTGTAGTAGGCATGGTATGGTATCCTATCCAGTCCACGTGGTAAGAGAGTTAATGACAAGTGTTTTTTTTGTTTTTTTTTCTGAAGTTTGTTATATTTTTTTAATAAAATGGCATCTCTAAACAAAGGAACGAGGTGAGGCAACGTTTGGAAGTATTTTAAGGAACCAGACGAGAAAACTGTGGTATGTAAATTATGGCAAACAAAATTGGCGTACCACAAAAAGCACAAGTTCAATGCTTCACCATTTGAAACAAAAACATTAAGAAATTACTGTGGATGGAGATACTGATGGCGGTAAAAGCATTTCCAAAATCTTTTGCTATTTTATACCTGGTAACTCCCTTTTCCAGAAGTGAAGTATTTCCACATTCATATATAGCATTTAAACATTCATATAAATGTTCCAAAATTCACATCCCTAGTAATGTGTGCCACTCAGCATTAGCAAGCAGCTGTACATTACACAAATTAAGCACTGTCTCGCCCTTCTTTGATGTTCCACAGAAACACATGTACTGCATGCACAAGGAAGCAAAGTCCCACATCATGACAAAAGAAAAGTACAGCAAAGGGATACAACTACTGTTGGTAGAATAAATGTTTCACATTTCAGCTTTTAATCATCTTTTCATCCTTGTGACAAAACATATTGTTGTAATACTGTACTCAATACATCTAAATCTAAACCACAATAATTAAATAAATACCAAAAATAACTGAATGCAATAAATGGAAGAACAGCAGCGAGTGTAAAAGAAATTGTTTTTTTGATTACCAAATTGCCATATACCATTTTATGTCTGTTTTTTTTAATTATTATTTTTTGGTCTTTGAGAAGCAGGTGCTATTTCCCAAGTCCCACCCATTCTGAATACAAAGATCATATATTACTGTACTACCTGTGAATAGAAAAGACTTGCAAGATGGGTTTAATAAGTTTAGCACCAGTTGGTAAATGGATGCAAGGCATCTGATGAAAACAAAATATGGCTGCTGTTTGACACATTTTATGTACAAACTTTTAATTAACTTTTCCTCTGCATAAAGACTATATTGTATAACAAGAAAACTAGATGGTTTACAATATGTGTACTTTTAATGATCCTGTACAGAGGGAGATATATGGATGGATTAGATACCGCTTTGCAGCTCACAGGGATCAGTGTTAACTGCTCAAGCCATGTTGTGTACCTGGAATGGCTCCAGTCAATATCAATGTGCCAAGATTAAGGACCTTATTCAAGAACCGGAAACAAGACACTGTATATCTTTGCCTAGTATCATATCCTCTGTGATGTTCATCACATCTGATACATAAACATCTATGTATTTTATTGTTGTTTTAACTGCAGTCCAAGCTACATTTGTAACCACAGCTCATTAACACAGGATCCACTGCTTTGACACTATTGGGATGAACTACTTTTACAGTAGCTCAAAAACAAATGACATTATGTGGTTTGCCAAAAGTCTGGGACAGCACCAACATCACCTACCCTCCCCCCACCTCAACCTCATCTTTATCCCCGTCCAGTAAGAATCTGGTCTTAAATACAATTTTTGACAGCTTCTGATTACTCTTTCATTCCAGTTATATTATGCACTTTCATTGTAGAAGGTTTTGCAGCACCTTCTGCTATAAACCTCAAAATACATCAACTGCCTTGGGCACCATCACTCACGTCCATTCGGTGAATTGAGTAATGATTGATGATACATTTTGATTCGGTTACTAACAGGGGCTTGTTGTAAAATGTACGGTAGCACTCTATTTCTTTGCTTATACAAAACCCATACACTCCATTCTTTCAAAATCACATCAGTGTGATTTCCAAATCAGTTTATTAATATATGGACCACAGGGAATGTGACTGTGTGTGACTGTGTAGCCTGACCACAAAAAGCCCAGTACTTGTATATGTACACACATACTTTTAAAAGCTTTAGTTTCATTTTCAAAAGGTACCGGCATTGCACAAATATATATATATATATATATAATTTGTGCAATATAAACCGCCATATGACTCCGATGTTGTACAAGACCAACACCTCTAGAAAGAGACACTTGGTAAGACTGAAAACACCAAAACCGCAATCTAGTCATATGTGAGATTGCATAGCATCTGCCTTGCGGAGATTTATATTTCTAAATTAGAATGAGGGTAACTAACTGTCTGGATATATCCACAGGGAGAAACAATAGATCACTATTTCCAGTTACTTGTGGATACCGAACATTCTCATTTCCCATGTTTTTGCTAATACAACAATAAAGTAATATAACAATAAAGAAAGTTGTACGAACCCGGAAGTCCAGCAGTTGAAGGTTGAAGTGGTACAGATAAAAATAAGCAGCAATAATCACAATAACATACGATGTCTGGAGTCCACTATGTCCTTTCGCTCGATCTGCTGACTAACATTACAAACAACCAACTGCTGTTCCTGAAAAACCCAAACTCGGCTCTGTCCCGCTATATAAAATAATCGAGTTAACATGTGGGTCAGTTTTCTTGGCTAAAACATTCGAGGAGTGACAAAGAGCCTTTGAGTCTTTAATCCTGTTAACCTAAACCCAACCCCTCCAGTCAGACTCACTACATCGCTTGAACCTGCTAGTCAATAACCTACCGTATTAATTACTGCCTTCTGTTTTCACGGCCAGGGTATAGGAGAGATTGAAAGTCATTTCAACCAATAGAAAGGAAAGCAAAAAATGACGGCCGGAAAAAAGTTCCAATAAAAATGAAGACCAAGAAAAGGAGGAGCTGGGTTGACAACAGCTGAATGATGCAGTCGAGTTGACAGATATCTAGAGTGGCACAGAAAGTATCAAATAGGAAATTACTTTGTCAAAGTACAGACCAATAGCTTTGAAGTAAGGCGACTCTTCTCAGTTCAATGACATAATGCTCAAGCCTCTCAGGCACGCTCACAAAATGCGAGCCAATCAGATTGTTACTGTTGGCAAAACATTATTCAAAGCGAACCAATGAAAAAACTATATAGTTAGGTTGGTGAAATAATTGTTCGTGTTCTTATTGCAGACTGCCGAGTGCTGCACAGAATCGCGGAGATGCGCGTTCTTCGAGGGCTGCTGGGTGACGTCACACAACTCCACCCATAGAAATCTGTGCAGGTTGTGCACAGCCCCAGCGCAGCTTTGAAAAGTCACTTCGGGGGACAGGTTGCGGCCGTGAACCACAGTGACGATGCAGAGATCCTTAGAGACCTGCTAATCGTAATGCAAGTAACCACTAAAACTAGTGCTGACCCTTGTTAATGGAGGCGAACGACATCTTTTTGTAAGACCATAAGAACGTAAGAAAGGTTACGAACATCCAGCTAATAAAATGACGTTGCTGCAACGTCACCAGCACGTTGGAGTTTCGTCGTGGCAACGTAGCGAAACAACGTTCTAAAAACGTTCAAATGAAGGAAGCTGGAATGTTCCTGCGACGTTGTAATATTACGTTATTGTGACATTCCTACAACCATGTGAGGACATCCACATGACATTTTCACAACCTTCTGATGGCATATTTTATTATATTCCAACAACCTTATTGTTACTTTTATGTGACATTTATATTACCTTGGGACATTTTAAATAGTTGTAAAAAAAAAAATTGTCTCGTTTTTCTTTTATTATATATAGGAATGTGCACTTATTTTCAAACTAGGCACTGGAGCCATTAGGAATGAACATTCTATTCTGAGGTCATCATCATCATCATCATCATCATCAACATCATCAACATTCTGGAATTTTGTTTAAAACTTGTTTGTTTTTTATCAACTTCATAAAGCACTGTTTTTTTGTATTCAGCCGATGAAGGACTTGTAGTCCGAAACGTCCTGATAATTGATTTGTAATCAATTATTCTACCTTTTTAAGTACCTGAAATAACCTTTTCTCTTTTTTTTCTTTTTTTCTTATTGATCATTTTGGTACACAGCAGTTTTCCTTTTTCTCAAACTTTACATATATTTTTACTGCTACTTAAGAACTATGACTTCTATACGAAAAATAACATCACAGTGCTTCCAAGAACTAACAAGATTTACCAGTTTTTTTAACCCAAGAATATCTCCAACTTATATCAAACTTGCAAGATCAGCATGGAGCAAGACAAGATTTACCAACCATATTCATTTCATTAAGAACTGTTTAAAAGTAAACCTCTTTCCTAAAGGCTTCAGAATGAATTTCCATTCAAGTGACAACCATAGAGGATATTACAGGCAAGTGCAATCTACTTTATTTAAATGTAGTAAAAGTATCATGAGGCATACGATCAAAAATTATCAATATAAAACACAAAAACTTGACCATATGATAATTTCCAAGACATGCTTGAAAGATATGTTAAATAATAATGATTTATACTACCAAGCTTGTCGCCTTATTCACAATTTAAATGAAGATATCTATGATTTCATGAAAATAAATAAAGCAAAAAAAAAATGGATAAGCTCAAGGAAGACTATAAGACATTAAAGACTACCATTAATTATCAAAATATAATACAGCAAAGACCACATAAAACTGTTGTTACAATCCCAGAAAATTTGGCACTTACTACTGCTGAACAC
The DNA here is from genome assembly GCA_036884735.1 of Huso huso. Lineage (NCBI taxonomy): Eukaryota > Metazoa > Chordata > Actinopteri > Acipenseriformes > Acipenseridae > Huso > Huso huso. The sequence goes on along the minus strand of CM072663.1, from coordinate 47,437,004 downwards.
TCTGTTTTATCCAAAGGTCTCACATTTGTACCTATAAAAAAATCCACTGACACATTTGCAGTCATCAATGACACACAGCATTTCTTTCGCCGCATGCGTTTACATGCCCATTTTCATGCAGACACAGATACAAATGAATTAGGTGCTTCACAATCCTCCAACACAGCTTCTGATTCCTTAGATATTTTCCATCAATACAAACAAAAGCACTCTACTTGGACACCAGCCTCCGGAGCATTTCAAGCCTTAGATTTTTTTTTTATTGATAAATGTGAACGAGAAATAAGTCAAATTAATTTTCAACAACACACTAATCGTTTAAACTTGACAACAGATGAATATCACGCCTTACAGAATATACAGAAACGTAATGACATCATAATAAAACCTGCTGACAAAGGAGGAGTTGTAGTAGTTTGGAAAAAGGATCTATGTATAGAAGAAGCATCTAAACAACTTTCTGACACTAACTTCTACACGAAAGTCCCAAATGATCTTACCCAACTGTTACAAACTACAGTCACATCTACTATCCATTCTGCCATCCAGAATAACTTATTACCAAAATCTGCATCTAATCTTATTATTTGAAAACCCTCGCTGTAGCCGTTTTTATTTACTTCCTAAAATTCATAAGCCTACCAACCCAGGCTGTCCTATTGTATCAGCATGTTCCTGCCCCACTGAAATAATTTCCAAGTTCCTTGATGTCTTCAGACCCATTGTGGAATCTCTACCTTCATACGTTAAAGACTCTAACCATTTTTTGCAACTAATAGATCATTTATCTTTAAATGGTAACAGTGAAAATATAACTCTCTTCTCAATGGATGTCAAATGCCTCTACACAGTTATCCCCAACAGTGACGGTTTACAAGCACTAAAATACTTCCTTGATAAACGGACAGTAAAAGAACCTGCAACCGATATTCTTTTGCAACTAGCCCAACACGTCCTTTCTTTGAATTGTTCTCCTTTAATGGAGACTTTTATAAACAAGTTAGAGGTGTCAGTATGGGAACAAAAATGGGGCCCTCTTATGCCTGTCTTTTTATGGGATGGATTGAAAATAAAGTTTTTCAACCGTACAAGGGACATACACCAATTTTATATCTTAGATACATTGACAACATATTTGGCATCTCAGATAACACTAATGAAGATTTAATGGATTTCATACATTTTATTGACCAGTCTCATCCTGCTCTAAAGTATACATGGAACATTTCTAAACAAATTTCTTTCTTAGACATTACCATCACGGTTTCTAATTCAATACTACAATTTTCTACAAAGAAACAGACTCTCATTCATATCTAAGATACGACTCCTCACATCCCAAAGCTTGTCGCAACTCCATTCCATACTCCCAATTACTAAGACTGAGACACATTTGCAGTGATGATAGTGATTTTTTGAATAAAACAAATGACATCTGTGCATTTTTCAGAAACTGTGGTTTTCCAGACACTATACTTAGAGAAGCTCAGTTAAGTGGATCGACAATAAACAGAAAGGATGCCTTGTACAAAACCAAAACACAGAATACCAGCAATCGTATTCCCCTTGTTCTTACATATCATCCTATGACCAAAAAAGTACAACACATCATACAAAGAAATTTTAGCATTCTTCAAGATGATCCTTCTACAGCTACTTTTTTCAAAAACCCTCCTCTAATGTCATACAGAAGAGACAAAAATCTAAGAGAGCATCTGGTCCACAGTAACATTCGACCCAATCTGGACAGTCTTAAGGGTACGTTTCTATGCAGTAGGTCACGCTGTGCTACTTGTAAATACATTCACAGCAACACAGTAAAGGGAGCAAAATCCTCATTTACTATCCATGATACTTTTACTTGCATTAGTAAAGGAATAGTATATTGCATTGGCTGCATCAAATGTAACAAGCTATATATTGGTGAAACAAAACAACGCTTGGCTGATCGCTTCGTGGAACATCTGAGAAGTATATGAATTAACACCTCTACCTTTCCTGTCGCCAGACATTTTAACAGAAATGACCACACTGACGACCTAACAGAGTTCCACTTCTTTCAGCAAAACACAAGAAACTGCGGTTGCAGTGGGCTAAGGAACGAAAACACTGGACACTGGAGGATTGGAAAAACATTGCCTGGTCTGATGAATCCCGGTTCCTGCTGTTTCACTCTGATGGGAGGACTAGGGTATGGAGAAAACCACATGAGTACATGCATCCATCATGCCACGTGTCAACATTGCAGGCTGCTGGTGGTGGTGTGATGGTGTGGGGTGTGTTTTCATGGCACACATTGGGCCCCTTGATAAAAGTGGAGCAACGTTTGAATGCCACAGGATATCTGAACATCATTGCCAATCAAGTGCATCCCTTCATGGCAGCAGTGTATCCATCTGCTAATGGATTTTTTCAGCAGGATAATGCCCCATGCCACAAGGCTAGGATTGTCCAGGAATGGTTCCACGAACATGACAGTGAATTCAGCTTACTGCAGTGGCCTGCCCGGTCACCAGATTTCAATCCATTTAGTTTAGGAATGCAATGAAGCGTTCCTAAATACCCGGAAGTGTTGTGACAATAGTGACGTTTTTGTTGAGTCAACGCTCAACAGTACCGTTGAATTTAGGTACGCACACTTTTTAAGTACCTGAAATATCCTTTCTCTTTTTTTTCTTATTGATCATTTTGGTACACAGCAGTTTTCCTTTTTCTCAAACTATATATATATATATATATATATATATATATATATATATATATATATATATATATATATACAGTGAAAAAGTATTTACTCCCTGTCTGATGTTCTGCATTTTTGCATATTTTTGACACTGAATGTTATCAGATCTTCAACCAAAACCTAATATTAGATAAAAGGGACCCTGAGTGAACAAATAACACAAAAATGTGATACATATTTATTTATTAAAGAAAGTTATGCAACACCCAATGCCCCTGTGTGAAAAAGTAATCCCCCTTAGACTCAATAACTTGTTACGCCACCTTTAGCAGCAATAAATCCAACCAAACGCTTCCTGTAGTTATTGATAAGTCTCTCAGTGCCGTGGAGGAATTTTGGCCCACTCCTCCCTGCAGAACTGCTTCAACTCAGTGACATTTGTGGGTTTTCGAGCATGAACTGCTCGTTTCAGGTCCTGCCACAACATCTCAATGGGGTTTAGGTCTGGACTTTGACTAGGCCATTCCAAAACTTTAAATTTCTTGTTCTTCAACCATTCTGATGTAGACTTGCTTGTGTGTTTCGGATCATTGTCTTGCTGCATGACCCAGCAGCGCTTCAGCTTCAGCTCACGGACGGATGGCCTGACATTCTCCTGTAGAATTCTCTGATACAGAGTAGAATTCATGGTTCCTTCAATGATGGCAAGGCAGCCAGGTCCTGATGCAGCAAAACATCCCCAAACTACGGTGGCCCTGAAGTGCAAGACACAAGCAAATAAAAAAATACAGACAAACAAAAAAATGTGTACCTGCAATTAAAAAAAAGCTTACCTGCAATTAAAAAAAAGTTACCTGCAATTAAAAAAACAACTGCAAATACAAAACAAACGCTTGACTCTTAAAATTTGTGTACAAACACAAAAAAACGCTTACATCTTAAAATTTGTGTACAAACACAAAAAAAGGCTTACATCTTAAAACTTGTGTACAAACACAAAAAAACGCTTTACATCTTAAAATTTGTGTACAAACACAAAAAAAAAGGCTTACATCTTAAAAAAACAGCACCAAACAAATCAAATCCTATAACGGAAATGACATAGACAAGTGGGCGGGTGTTGGTTGTGGAAAGACATAAATCAGATCTCCGATTGGATGAACATTTACTCAGTTACTGTGATCCTGGACCGTGGAAGCTGTCGTCTTTGTACACGTTTGGGTCTCTCTCTCTCTCTCTCTCTCTCTCTCTCTCCACATTTTCTTTCTATAAAAATATAGAATCACGTATTTTTTAAAAAAAATATTATTACAGTAGTAAAGGTGGGACTGAACAATGGAGCATACAAAATAGTAACCTGCATTATAAAATTGTAAAAAGCGCTGAGCTTCCACACCACTACTACAGTCTATGTACAGCAGCTATTTTATAGATATGAGTGATTACATAATGGTGTAACTGTATGAGGGATTCTGTCTTCCTTGTTTTTAAGAATTTAAATATTCCTGTGTGTAAATTTTTTGACCGAATACAACAGCAGAACCCGTCATAAGCAGAGTTCCGTAAAAGGGGTGATGAGGACTACCATCACAGCAAACAGGCTAAAACTGTATATCAAAAGTTTAGAGGAGTTGTATTCATGTTAAAAATAAATCTTCGTTATCCTTTTCCTAATTATGAAAAGCTGCTTTTTAATAACGCAAAAGTTTAGGATTTATTTTTTAACATGAATACAACATGAGACATTTGTGGAACCAGGGGTCCACAGTCCCAAATTTGACTTGATTTTTTGTTACTTGATTCTATATTTTACAAAGCGGGTGCTCAGAGGGAGGACCCTACCATCACAGCAAACAGTAACTATAAAAAATGTATAATCAAAAGCTTTCATGGTAACTACCTGGACAGTTGTATCTGTTTTTTAAAAAATCTTTTTTGTGTTTGTACACAATTTTAAGATATTAAACAAATTTTCATAACTTTTTTTTGAGGAATCAAAGGGCAATAATAAATTTTGCTTTGCCCAAGTTTGTTTTTTTGTTTTGTAGTCATTTTTATAATTGCGGGGTTTGTTTTTTTTAATTGCAGGTACACTTTTTTTGTTTGTCTGTATTTTTTTATTTGTTGTATTTTGCACTTCAGGGCCACCGTACCAAACCATGACACTACCACCACCATGCTTGACTGTTGGTATGAGGTTCTTACTGTGGAATGCAGTGTTTGGTTTTCGCCAGACATAACGGGGCCCATGTCGGCCAAAAAGTTCCACTTTTGACTCTGTCCATAGAACATTGTTCCATAACTCTTGAGGATCATCCAGGTGCTTTTTGGCAAACTTGAGACGAGCATTCATGTTCTTCTTAGTGAGCAATGGTTCCTGCCTTGCTACTCTGCCATGAATCCCATTTTTGTGTTTCTGATGGTGGAGTCATGAACACTGACCTTAGCCGAGGCGAGAGAGGCCTGCAGATCCCTGGATGTTGTTCTAGGGTTCTTTGTGACTTCCTGGACGATTTTACGCCTTGCTCTTGGAGAGATTTTGGCAGGACGACCACTCCTGGGAAGATTCACTACTGTCCCAAACTTTCTCCATTTGGACAATATGGCTCTGACTGTGGTTCGGTGGAGCCCCAGAGCCTTAGAAATGGCTTTGTAACCCTTTCCAGACTGATAGGCATCAACAACTTTTTCCGGAGGTCTTCAGGAATTTCTTTTTGTTCGTGGCATGATTTGCCTCTAGAACCTGTGTGCTGACAACTTCACTCTGATGGTAAGGGCCAAAGTTAGTCAGATTTATATTGGGCAGAGCTGGCCCAAATCAGGCCTGGTTGTTAACCAAAGTACTCAAACAGCTGACCCTAATTATCCCTTTAATTGGGTTGAGTTAACTAGGGGGGGCAATAACTTTTTCACACCTGAAGATTGCATGTTTGATTACCTTGCACACCAAACAAATGAAAGAAGCACCAAACTTTGGTGTCATCTTTTCTCTCAGACTCCCTCTATATACTACTACAACCCACAAAAAAATCTGACCAAATACAATGTGAAAAATGTGCAAAAATGTAGAAAATCAGACTGGGGGCAAATACTTTTTCACGGCACTGTATATATATAACACACTCAGTAAAATACATTAGCTACAGTACACCGTCTTAATCTTTACAATTATCTCTAGGTTGAATCTGTGTTCAACAAACTCTGAAAATATATTGTTGGTAAATATTGTATAGTTTAATAATCAGTATATTAAACTACATTATCGGAAGCCCTGAACCGCAGTTGAAAAAGTAAAACCAGACGCAGCATCACGTTTGCAAAGCTAGCACGGATACCTACAAGTGAAGGAACTATATTTTCTGATTTTTTGCATTTCAGGGCTTCTGTAGCCTACTAAAGTAAACACCAAATAACACTGTTTCAAATGAAGCAGGTTGCGAACGCTTTCAACAACTACTCATAAATAGTATGTATTATAACCTACTTATTTTGAAAATATGTTTTTGAAGTTTGTTGGACACTCATTCATGCTAGCGAGTACCGTAAAGACTGCAGTGCAGGTAAATTGAGTTAAGCCAATACTCTTGACTGCCACTCCACTCTACCTCCACCCTCTTCTCCTCACTCACCTCCTCCCTCGACTCCCTCTGTCCCCTCACCTCCCGACCTGCTCGCCCCTCCCCTCCCCATCCCTGGCTCTCCTCTGCTCTCCGCTCGGCAAGAATCACACTGCGATCTGCTGAAAAGAAATTGAAGAGAACCAAACTCCCTGCTGCCCTAGACCTTTACCGCACTCTCCTCTCCTCCTTCTCCTCTACTTTCTCCTCTGCTAAATGTGCTTATTTCCAATCTGTAATCCAAGCCTCCACTAACAACCCACGTAAACTATTCTCTACCTTCTCCTCCCTCCTAAACCTCCCCCTCCTCCTCCCTCCTCTATCTCCCCTGATGACTTTGCCTCCTTCTTCTCTTCTAAAATCTCAGATATCCGCAAACTCTTTAACACCTCTCCTCCCCCGCACCCCTCCTGCTCCAACCCCCACACCCACTACATCCCCTACTAACTCACCCTCCTTCTCCACCTTCTTGCCCCTCTCAGACTCTGACCTCTCCTCCTGCTCCAGGGTCACAAACCCACCACGTATGCCTTGGACCCCCTCCCCACTCACCTCTTTCAAGCTGCTGCTCCTGCTCTACTCCCCTTCATCTCCTCCCTCCTCAACACCTCCTACTTTCTGGTATCTTTCCTCTGCCTTCAAAAAGCCTCTATCACTCCCCTCCTCAAAAACCTACCTCGACCCCACCTCCCTCCAGAGCTACCGTCCTGTCTCCCTCCTACCCTTCCTCTCCAAAACCCTCGAGCGGACTGTACACCGCCAGCTCTCTGCTTTCCTGTCCAACCACTCTCTGCTTGACCCCTCCAATCTGGCTTCCGCTCTGCTCACTCCACTGAAACCGCCCTCCTGTCTGTCACCAACTCACTTAAGTGTGCCCGAGCTGCCTCTCTCTCCTCTGTCCTAATTCTCCTCGACCTCTCTGCTGCCTTTGACACTGTTGATCACTCTATTCTACTATCATCTCTTGCTGACCTGGGGATCTCTGGCACTGCTCTGGCCTGGTTCTCCTCCTACCTCTCCAACCGCACCAGGTAACCTGGCGTGGAGCAACCTCCACACCTCACCCTCTCTTAACTGGAGTCCCCCAAGGGTCAGTCTTGGGTCCTCTCCTGTTCTCTCTCTACACCCGCTCCCTGGGCCCCCTCATCGCATCCTATGGTTTCTCATACCATTTCTATGCTGATGATGCTCAGATTTTTCCTCTCCTTCCCCACCTCTGACTCCACCATCTCCTCTCGTATCTCTACCTGTCTGTCTATTTCCTCCTGGATGCATTCGCATCACCTCAAACTCAACCTCTCTAAATCTGACCTCCTTTTCTTTCCTCCTCCTCCCCCTCCTCTGATCTCTCTATCTCTGTTCCTCTGGAATCTACCACACTCTCCCTCTTCCTCAGCTAAGAACCTTGGAGTCACCCTGGACCCCTGCCTCTCTTATTCCCAGCACATCTCCACTCTGGCACGCACTTGCCGATTCTTCCTGAGCAACATCCGAAGAATCCACCCTTCCTCACCAACTATGCTACCCAGCTCCTGGTCCAGGCCCTGGTACTCTCCGCCTAGACTACTGCAACTCCCCTCCTGGCTGGCCTCCCTGCATCCGCCACCCGTCCGCTCCAGCTCATCCAGAACTCTGCTGCCCGCCTGGTGTTCTCTCTGCCTCGCCGCCCACGCCACTCCACTACTCCGCTCGCTCCACTGGCTCCCGATCACCGCTCGCATCCAGTTCAAGACTCTTGTACTAGCCTACAGATGCCTTGACCAGACTGCACCCAGCTACCTCAGACCCTCATCTCTCCCTACACCCCCACTCGACCTCTCCGCTCCGCCTGCACTAGAAGACTAGCTCTACCTCCGCCACGCCCCCCTGCCTCCAGAGCCTGGCTCCTTCTCCACCCTTGCTCCGCAGTGGTGGAATGACCTTCTACAGATGTCAGGACTGCCCAGTCCCTGACCACATTCGGCGCCTCCTTAAGACTCACCTCTTCAAACAGCACCTGTAGAACTCCTCTGTTTGTATCCTGGGACACTATCACCCTTCATTTAAATGCGCTTTATTTTGCTCTTATCTGCCCCCTATTTTACTGCATTTAATCCTGTACTTCAGAATACTGTAATCTGCCAAGTGTTTAACCTGTAGTACTTTGTATTTAATCATATCCTGATGTAACTATCACTATTTAATCATATCCTGATGTAACTGTCACTATTATCTGCTGTATTATTGAATTGTGGTTTGTCACACTTGTACTTTGCTTGAACAAAAGTTATTGTATTTCTTGCTCTTATTGTATTACTTGTATTGTAACACTTGAAATGTATTTGCTTACGATTGTAAGTCGCCCTGGATAAGGGCGTCTGCTAAGAAATAAATAATAATAATAATAATATAGTTTTACATCCAGTTCAATTAAAAACTGTAATTTAACTGGATGTAAAACTATATGAATGTATATTGGTCAACCCTTTACTTGAACATGTTATAATTAGGGACCTACCTAAATCGCGATTTCGCGGAAATCGTGAAATTGAGGGATCCCCGCGAAATTCACCTCTTAGGGTACAATGCATACAAACAAGTACTGAGAAGAAGAAAAAAAAAGAAACCGCGTTTAAATGAACCACTGCACAATGCAATGACGCCAAACCACGATCTTCCTTGTTTAGATAGCCCGTTTTTTATTCCGTCGCCGTCCCGTGTGCATTGCACTTAAGCAAAAAAACAAAACAAACAAAAACGTCCACAAATAACATTTACACAAAAAAATTCTCCAAAGCAGTTAACGTTCTTGTTTACTATTCAAATGACAAAGTTTTAATCAGCCTATCAGTGCGTCTTTACTGCTTTTATGTGATCTGTAGTACTGTACAGGAGGGGGCGGGACAAGGTTGGTGCTGCATTGTTTTGATTTATGTTGCTTAAATCTAGTTTTCAGCATTGGAGGTAAAATAGTAGAAATGGACAACAAAAAAAGCAAAGTATATTTCGGATGATGGTTTCAAGATATTTCCCAGAGAAACTGTACATGCAGACTGAGGCAATTGTTTTGCATATCTTAATGTGTATTTGGAGAAAATACGATCGATCGCTATTTAGCTTTAGAATCACATATTAAACAAAAGGCTACCACAGAACAGAACGTAAAATAAACTGCTTTCAGAAACCAAACTGGAAAGTCAGCCCAGACAAAAAGTATTCCTGTCTGCAAGTTAAATCAGTACTAAAACGATCCAGCACAGCCACCTCGCTTCAACCTGCTGCTTAGTTGTAATTTTAGACCCGAATAGCCACGTCTTCTTTGTTTTGACTCGGTACTAATAAAATAATTATTGGATGGGGACAAATAACATGACAACGAACGTACTGCATATATTGACTTTATTAAAGTATGCCAGATACCCTTGTGTAACCGAGTTTTTGGGCTGTTTCTAATCGATTTCCACATCTGTATAACTTGGCAAGGCATTGCCTTATCTTCCAACCAATTCAGTGGATGCAGAACGTGCAGTCTCAATGTATAGACAAGTCAACTGCTGGGGGATGCTGCATACTCGCCTTTAACAAATGACAGCACTCTGTTTTAGTAAGGAAGCAAGTACCGCTATTTTTAGGCTTTTATAGTGCTCTGAATACTGTCTACTTAGGTTTATTTAATGTTTAAACAGGTCCGCGAAATGTCTGTGAAATCCTAATTTTATTCCGCAACATACCCGTGAAAAATACGTAAATTTACCGCGATTTAAGTAGACCCCTAGTTATAATGCATTACAAAAAACAACACAAACAAGAACATAGTAACAAGTGGTATTCAGGAATAACATCAATGGGGCAGTTTACAAGCAAAAACTGGCGGTGTTTACATGCAAGTTTTAATCGCGCTACTATAGTGCATTCATGACGTGTCATACGCAAATGACGCATGATTGTGCTTGTTCCAAAGGTGCACGGCAAAAAAAGGGTGCGACTTAAGTGTCATTACACTTTGATAAAGCACGGTAAAGTGCGCGCTAATTGGCCTAATTAGTCCCATAGCAACAAACTCCACAGTTGTGCAAAATACTTAACGATAGACTTTCATGAAATAACACGATACCTCCTCCACTTCCCCTATGTAAAAGAACGCTCTTCTCTGGGAACGCTCTTTCTGTCCTCCTATGTAGCGTAAGTAAGATTTTCCTTATCCCAGTCTTACTAATACAAATCAGTTAAATATCCATCCATCCATTATTATCAATCCGCTTCTCCTGGTGAGGGTTGCGGCTAAATTATATATAAATTGTATATAGAGATATTGATTTATACCAATACAATGATGTCAGCAGTTTATAGCATTATTTATTCATTTCAGTGTATTATGAACGATGCATGAGAACTACTAGATCATTATTACCAGCATTATTATCATAATAATAATGCTACGAATAATGTAGCTTTTTTCACGCAGGATGTTTCAAGCTTCCACCCCTTCTGACAGCACGCAACACCAGATCCGCTGGACAGATGAGGAAACTCGTTCCCTCCAAATTATTGCGGACCTGGGGGATATGGATGAACTGGATCGACCTCGCCAAAGAAATGCCACCATTTTCACCAGTATTACCGGTGCTCTGGCTGAACTTGGTATAAATAGAACGCTCCTGCAGGTACGAGATAAATTCAAGAAACTGAAATATCTGTACCTGCAGGAGAGAAAACGCCTGCAGTCCTGCGGTCAAAGCTCGAGGTCCCAATTTCGGTTCTGGGAGGAAATGCACTGGTTAATGGGTGACCGGCCAGTGGCAGTGGCATCGGACCATTTGCTGGAATCCTCATCCATCATTTACTTTTCTAAACTAAAATATGCTACCGCAGTAAAGTTAGCTTGACGTTTGATATTCGTTTGATATTCGACTCAAGCTAATCCGACATGAATGTTAAATGGCTGTATCTTGCCAACCACAGAAGCTAGAGTGCTCAAACCAACTTTAATTTAAAGGAGACCAATTGGGAATTGTTTCACAGTCTCTGTTTTACATGTGAATCCTAAGAATAATTTCTGGAAAATAATAACATACCGCATATACGCACACTTAGCCTCAGCCACGTGTAAAGGGGCTTTATCTCCTCAACCACAGCAGCTACAGCACTCAAACCAACTTTAATTTAAAGGATGCCAAATTTGAATTGTTTCACAGTCTGTGTTTTACCTGTGAAGCCTAGGAATAATTTGTGAATACAATAACATATCACATATACACACCACCGTCCCAGCGTCAATTAAAAGTGCTTGATATCCCCAACCACAGCAGCTAGCATTTTCAAAACAACTTTAATTTAAAGAAGACCAGTTGTGAATTGTTTCTGTTTTACATGTGAATCCTAATAATAATTTGTGAAAAAAAACAAATGGTTGGGGATATCAAGCCATTTTATGCAGGTCAGGCTAAGTGTGTGCGCATATGCGATATGTTTTGTTTTTCACATATTATTCTTAGGATTCACATGTAAAATAAAAGCTGTAAAGCAATTCACAACTGTTCTTCTTTAAATTAAAGTTGGTTTGAACGCTGTAGCTGCTATAGCTGTACAGAAGGATGTACCGTCTGATTGCACGCACCGGCAATACAGCCACCTCTTGGAAAGGCTGGACCACGCTGATCAATAGCACCAAGAGGTGGTTGCGTTGCACGCCAAATTTCTGCACATAATAACAAGAGAACTGCAGGTGCCTACCCCAGCTCCCGCTGAAGTGGGCACCCGTTCTGCTGTGCGCAGTTCTACCGAATCAGCTGTCCGAGAAGTTTGTACAGAGCAATACCCACTCGCTTCTGCAGCGCACAGGTGTACGGACATGTATTGGTGACGGCTCCATGTCCACTCGTACAAGTTCCACCAGTTGGTCAAACGTAGCTCAGATGACCCGAAATGTTTCAATACATTTTTCGTCTTTCCTGCCGATGCACAAATAGAGGTCCTTACATAAATGCGCGAGAGATCTGTTGTCACGCTTTTCAGTTTTTGCTTGTAAACTGCCCCACTAAAAAGCGTGACAACAGATCTCTCGAGCTTTTTTGGTCATGACAGTTCTGCTTCCACGTTTACATGAGAGTTTATTTTAGAGAGAGAATTTAGTTGTCCAAATGCAAACGACCTCATTAATAATAAAATAATGGGAGGGTTTATTTAAATATCACCAAACACGCTGAAAAGAGATGCTGCACGATAAAGGATGTCGTATAAATAATGCATAGGGGTTTACATGAGGCTTTATGCGCTAGGCAGAGATGAAGAGAAGGTTACCCCCCCATCTGTCTAGAATGTAAAAGGCTTGCAGTTAAAACGGTTCATGCTGCCAAGAAGAAGAAAATAATAATAGCACTATGTAACACAATTTTTGTTCCTGGGTAGTAAGTGTTATTTCCTAATTGCTTATGCCTCAAAAGTATAGAAAATGGCTATTATTCCCCACAAACTTTGCTTTTGTGACCAGGACAGTGATATTTTGAAATTTACCTATTTCCAATGAGAAAACGGGCGAATTTGTGTGTTTTCATTCACATAAAGTCAGAAAAAAACAACATATGAATCCAAATTAACATGTATTTATACTAAAGTAATACAAAAATGACTACAAAAGATTTAGAAGTGAGTAGTTTTTCGAGATTTACGATTATATGATTACACTTTCATGAATCAGCCCCCAGATGTAGTCTCCCATCATGTTCTCGTTATACTGTCCTTGGTAGCGGCGTTCAAAGTCCAGTATATCCTGGTGGAAGCGCTCGCCTTGCTCCTCCCGAGTACGCTCCCATGTTCTCCTTGAATTTATCAAGATGAGCATCAAGGATATGGACTTTGAGGGACATCCCACAGCCCATTGTGCCGTAGTTCTTCACCAGAGTCTCAACCAGCTCCCATAGTTTTCGGCCTTGTGATTGCCCAGGAAGCCCCGAACCACTGCGACAAAGCTGTTCCAAGCCGCTTTCTCCTTACTAGTGAGCTTCTTGGGAATTCATTGCACTCCAGGATCTTCTTTATCTGTGGTCCCACGAAGACACCGGCTTTGACCTTTGCCTCAGACAGCTTAGGGAAGAAGTCTTGAAGGTACTTGAAGGCTGCCGACTCCTTATCTAGAGCTCTGACAAATTGTTTCATAAGGCCCAATTTGATGTGCAGTGGTGGCATCAGCACCTTCCAGGGGTCCACCAGTGGCTCCCACTTGACGTTGTTCCTCCCACAGAGAACTTGGTCCGCTGTGGCCAGTCCCCCTGTGGTAGTGCACCTGGTGTCCCTGCTGTCCCAAAGGCAAAGATAGCAGGGAAACTTGGTAAACCGCCTTTGAGACCCATCAGGAATGCCACCATTTTGAAGTCTCCTATGACCTCCCAGCCGTACTCATCATACTTCAAGGCGTCCAGCAAGGTCTTGATGCTGTTGTAATCCTCTTTGAGGTGCACCGAGAGTGAGCCAGGGGAAGAGACAGGTACTTGTTACCATTATGGAGCAGCACGGCTTTGAGGCTCCTGGATGAGCTGTCAATGAAGAGGCGCCACTCATTCTGGTTACAGGCGATTCCGATTGCCTCGAACAGACTGGTCACATTGTGGCAGAAGCAGAACCCATCTTGACGGGTGAAGAAGCTGGAAAAAGGTTGGTGACGCTTCCTCTGATCTGCGACTTGCACACTTTCATCCAACAAGTTCCACTGCTTGAGCCTAGACGTCAAAAAGCTCGGCATTGGACTTGGTGAGACCAAGATCTCTAATCAAGTCGTTGAGGTCTTTTTGGTTGGGGTAGTATGGGTTTCTCTCCTCAGCTCCACCTCTGAAATTGTCATCTGGATCTACAACGTCTTCCTCGCTCTCTGACTTGCTGCTCTCTTCTAAAGACGGCTGCTCTCTCTCCGGAGGAGTGGGTACGGGGAGCTCATGGCAGTGTGGCACCGGGGCGATGGATGAAGGAAGGTCCGGATACGTGATAGCAGGTGCATTCTTGCCAGTCCCGACATTTGGAAGGGTCCACCATGCAGAAGTAGCAGTTGCTTGAGTGGTCAGTGGGTTCCGCCAAATTCTTGGGATAGCGAACTTCATGGCTCTCTTTTCCCTCTGTACCATCCTACAAAAAATACATTTATTTCACCCATGACTAATGTGTAAGAGATTCTCGAAAACATTTTTCATATATGATATATTTTTCAATAACATTGAAAATTGTAAAACATTTTAAAATTAAAACTTTTACAATTTTAAAATTTTAACAAATTTTATAACATAAAATTCCGAGCAACAATTGTCCATCTTACCTTCCAGAGTTTTTTTTGCAGTGCTCGCAGGTGAAATGAGGTGCCCAGAGTTTGTCTTGATCCCCGACAGGCATGCCAAATATGCCTTGTAGGCCTCACACATCTTAGCAGATGCTTCCACGGAGTACTTTTTTTCTCTTGTCTTGATAAATTGGCGCAGACATAGCAAAATGCGTCTGTCGGATGCTTGCAGCCTCTTGATGCCATCTCAGAAAAATGCAGATATGTATCCACTTAGGCAGCTGGAACTAAACTGAACTGGTGGGCTTAAGGCCCCTGTATTTATACTACTATTTATATTACTGGAAAGTTCTAGAAGTTACTCCAAGTTTACTCAGCACTGAATCTATCTGGAATGTTCTGGAAAATAGGTAAATTTCAAAATATCACTGTCCTGGTCACAAAAGCAAAGTTTGTGGGGAATAATAGCCATTTTCTATACTTTTGAGGCATAAGCAATTAGGAAATAACACTTACTACCCAGGAACCAAAAAAAAAAAAATTGTTACACGGTGTAGTTATTACTATTATTGTTTAGAATTAGTTGTTCTATAAATGGTAGAAGTATCATGTGTACAAAAACCGACAGCACTCACCAATTCCCATTACTGCTTTTCTTATGCTTCTTAGGCTACTGATGTCCTTTCACACACCCATATATATTAGTCTTAGCCAACTGCATAACTGTTAATGTGCTAAACAAAAGTAGTATGCGTTCAATAATCACAAATATGCGTTAATGTGGAACAAATATATTAAAAACAACTCATGATGTGTTGGTTTCAAACACAGGTACTTTGTTGAAATATTAAAATTAATTATGCAGAAAATGTGGAAACTTACACAAACACTGTTAATATAATAAATACATAATTGGTGTGTATTTGCTAATTAGTTATAAGGGTATATAAAATCATAGGCCTACTTACAACGTAGTTGCAACAAAAATGGATGGATGGAGAAGACGCAGACAAACACTGGCTAGATTAAGTCTTGTATGGGAAGAAGTCCTTCAGTCCCATGCAATGGGTTTGCAGGAAAGGAATCGTGCATCTATTGCTTTCTTATCTAGAGCTTTCTTTCCAGCAGACACCCTCATCCACTTCGTTCCTATGTACAGACCTCTATTTGTGTATCGGCAGGAAAGACGAATGCGGGTGCATTATCGTCCCTCTGTTTGGTGGGAGGAGGTTGTGCTTCACGAGTCTTTCTCTGACAAACAATGGATTGAAACATTTTGGGTCATCCGAGCTACATTTGACCAACTGGTGGAACTTGTACGGGTGGACATGGAGCCGTCACCAATACATGTCCGTACACCTGTGCGCTGCAGAAGCGAGTGGGTATTGCTCTGTACAAACTTCTCGGACCGCTGATCCGGCAGGACTGCGCATAGCAGAACGGGTGCCACGGGGTAGGCACCTGCAGTTCTCTTGTTATTGTGTGCAGAAATTCGGCGTGCAACGCAACCACCTCTTGGTGCTGTTGATCAGCGTGGTCCAGCCTTTCCAAAAGGTGGCTGTATTGCCGATCCTGCCTGGCAGCGGTGCGTGCAATCAGACGGTACATCCTTCTGTACTCCAGGCGCATCAGACGATGCTCCTGGATCAGCAGCTACAGCGTTTAAACCAACTTTAATTTAAAGAAGACAAGTTGTGAATTGCTTCACACTTAGCCCGACATGAGTAAAATGGCTTGATATCCCCAACCGTTTGTTTTTTCACAAGCAGAAGCTATGAAACAATTCACAACTGGTCTTCTTTAAATTAAAGTTGTTTTGAAAATGCTAGCTGCTGTGGTTGGGGATATCAAGCACTTAATTGACGATGGGACGGTGGTGTGTATATGCGATATGTTATTGTATTCACAAATTATTCTTACACTTTGTTGGGTTGTTTACCGTTCTGAGCAGGGACAGATCTTAACCCAGCGCCTGGGTTATTTCTCTTAACCAATCACAATCAACTCCAGGTAGCTCGAGCTTCCCAGGGCCTCGCGAGTGTGAAAAGTTGTTCAAATTTCTCCTGAGGTGATTTGAGAACGGGCAGAAAAGATTGAAAGTCACAGCTACAGGTAACTGTCATATATACTATTATTATTATTATTATTATTATTATTATTATTATTATTATTATTATTTATTTCTAATGTGGGTTTATTGTGTATCATGTTAAATAGGTGGGACGATATAGCGTCGTACCGCGAACATTCCAGCAACTGTGAACTTTAAGACATCCCACAGATTTCTTTTTATTTATTTATTTATTTATTTATTTATGTATGTATTTTTATGTTTAAAGAGTAGATGTAAGTGGTGTAGTCGAGGGTATACGCAGGTAAACGGTGTGTACCCATTTTTAAATGTGGGCAATATAGTGTTTATCCACATCTCATAAGTAGGGCTTCTCATTTTCTGTGTTTTCCAGTTCCACCGACTTTTCGACTCTCCTTTAGAATTCAGTTGATACCCGTTAAGCCATTCGTGTATCTCAATCACATACTGTGAAACACGTCTATAGTAAAATTGATTTAATTATTTTTTTTCTGTGAAACAAATGGGCTTTTAAATCGTAAGTCTGACTTTTTTCATTTCAAAGCAGAAGCGACTCTTATGTAAATACAGTCACGCACAACGTTTGTGAGTCCAGCATCAAATACTTTATTTTTCATTGTAGCTTTGATAAAGATTTGTCGTTATTAACACGTTGCGATCTCGTTTCTGCTTGTTAATTTGGTTGTTTCACAGAAGAAAAAAAAAAACACGTTTACTATTAACTCGTTTCTCAGTTGTGATTGAGATACACGAATGGCTCAACAGGTATCAATTTAATTATTAAAGGAGAGTAGAAAAGTCGGTTAAAGACAAGATATTTGAACGACGTCTGTTGTGTAGCTGCGCGAGACTGAGAGCTCTCAGTCAGAACTTCGGCGCGAGTAGGGGGGCGTGTGTGTGTGTGTGTGTGTGTGTGAGTGCTCTGTTATTGGTTGTTTACGTTTTGTTACTGTTCAGTTATTAGGCACACTGGACCTGTAGGGCGGTGCTAGTAGCCTTCATCCTAGCCTGTAGTTAGTACAATAACGATACACTAGTCAGAACTGAAGAGGAAACCCACCGTTTTTCCTTTTGTTTTTTCTTTGTTTTTATTATTATAAAAGCCCACCAATGCATGGTATTTTAAATACATTTAAGAAGTCAATTTTCATAAACCAGTTTTTTTTTTTTTAAAACTGGTATATGTGTGTATTTATTATGTATTTCTGTTTTCAGTTAAAGGGATAGATGTCATGGACACAGCAACTGATGCTTTTGTTAAACAAAAACTGGAAGAATGGAACCTCCACTCATTGATCTAAATGTTTGAAGGTAAATTGTAATTAACATATATTTTATAATTTGCGACTTGCCACTATCATAAAATATACTGGGTATTTATCAATATTATAATTATTATACACACACACTTCTAAATGTTTCAGCATTTGATCTTGCAGGAAGCATGGTACCCCCAGGGAAGACACCACCATCCTGCAACTGGCTACCCTGAAGAAAGGCTACGCAACATCAGAAAACACCTAAGAAGACAGAGCCAGGACAGATCACAAAGAACTACAGACAGAATGACAAGCAGAGCTGTGAACATGCCCGGTAATTAATATATTGATGTATTATAAAGTAATTACATTAGTGATTATTGCTGGATTATTTCACTTCAGAGATAATGAAATAATGAAAAGGGTATTTCAGGAAGTAATATTTTAAGTCTGTGTGTACAGGTTTATATAGTAACATTCTGTATTATTTTAAAGGTTGGGACGAACATGGTTGAATGCCTTCAGCATGCAGAAGTTGACAGACCCCACCCCTTCATGCTGCTGCTCGGAGAACGACACCATTTTTCACAAGCTTTTGTTATTATCTATGGACAAGCACTGGAGCAGGCATCTTTACTTAAGGCTGTTGATGTGTGCTTTAAAGCATTTTATTGCTTTGATATTTTATACCCAAAGCAGTGCACTCCTGCTTGGGATTTTTTGCAGCACGTTGTGTATGAGGTCACTGGTAATGAGTCTCCATCACCCAGTGTTAGAATTAAGAAGTTTTATTTTTTCTGTTTTAGGATGATGTAATTACATGTACTGCTACTCAGAGTGGTATAAATAACTAGATCTTTTGAATCACTAACATGTAAATGTGTTTTCATCAATGTTTTAAATAAATATGTTAATTCTTGGATGTTCCTTTTTATAAATCAGTGTCTTCTTTCTTATTTGAATGGTATGAGAATATCACTTTTTAATCCTATAATTATTCTGCAGTTTTTCATTAAGATTTTATTTTGATTGGTGCGCAACAAATATTTTAATAGTGTTACTTAAAGTTTTCTATGTTAACATATCGTTTCTCATAACACTTGAGTTCTCAGTTCTTGATTATTTATAGGTTTTCCATATACAGTACATCAATACTGTAGTATATCCCTGAAAAATGAACAATATTTTCTGAACCTGTCAAAATAAAATATACATATATGCACACATACATGCTGTATAGGTCTTATGGGTATTTAGCTTTTTTTGTGTTTCAGAAGTAATTATTTGATGTAAATAACTTGACAAAACCATTATTATCTTGTAAATTATAAGGTTCATCTGTTTTTTCAAATGAGCTTTGGAAACCAATCTCAGATTATGTCTTTATAAAGACACGGTTTGGATTGATTTCCAAGCTGCATTAGAAAAAAAACATTTACATCAAATAATAGCAGGTTCTAATTTCAACCCAACTATGAAGGTTAATTTAACCCAGCAGTGATATAATATAACCCAATAAATGGGTTGTTTTTTACCCAGCGCGCTGGGTTATAACTTTAACCCAACTGGCTGGGTTACAATAACCCAGCGTTGGGAAGGTGCAATAGTAACCCAGCGCTGGGTTGGCTTTCAACCCATGTTGGGTTATTTTTAACCCAGCATTTCTTAGAGTGTAGGCTTCACAGGTAAAACACAGACTGTGAAACAATTCACATTTGGCATCCTTTAAATTAAAGTTGGTTTGAGCGCTGTAGCTGCTGTGGTTGAGGAGATAAAGCCATTTTACACGTGTCAGGTAGGCTGTGTGCGTATATGCGGTATGTGCACCCAATACGCATGCCAGCGTCAGTGACACACTGTCGCTGGAGGTGAAAAGCGCTCAGTGCCTACTGGCGCTGGTGTATAACACCTGTAACATGTTAAACCAGCGCTCAGTGCTGCACCGCCGTGGACCAGCAGCCAATTGTAAGCTAGCAAGCCAATATAGAAAGTGACCCATGACAAGTGTTCGTGTGGTGTTTTAGCTTGCTGAAATCATTTTCTTTAGAAACTTTATTTTTATTTTTGATGGCGCACATTGTAAGTGATATTCTGGAAGACGAGACTCCCTTTTAAAAGCGCGTAGAAACAAGCAATCAGCAGCGACAGTGCTTCCTGGCAGCTTTTGTCGAAATTCTCTTTTTATATTTATTTTCTGTTAACATTAGTTTATGGATAATTTTGTTTGCTTTTAAACCAATTAAATTGTTACAAAAAAAGACTATTCTATAGTCCATTCATTTTAATTCCGTACATGGTCTTGTTGTACTAGTGCTCAAATAAACACTCCCAATAGGCAGGGACGGGACGTTGAAAAGAATTGTGGGAAATGTGGAATCAGGCATAGAAACAAAGGTATATTTCAAGGTCTTAAAACGACATTTCCCACAATTCTTTTCAACGTCCCGTCCCTGCCTATTGGCTGAGCGGCACATTCAAAATTCAAACTACACACACACAGATACGGAGCATTTAGCTTATTTGTTTTTAAGTTACTAACTGTCTCTATTGAACCGAATACTGTTTTGTTTTTAGCCGTATTTTTATTTTCATCGGCAGACGCGCTCTGGATGCAAGCACAGTGCTGCCATGTCATTTCCTAAGATTATATTAAGCGAGGTTTGGGGTAAATATAGAAAGAAAAAAGGGAGTGTATATTTGAGCACTAGTACAACAAGACCATGTACGGAATTAAAATGAATGGACTATAGAATAGTCTTTTTTTGTAAAAATTTAATTGGTTTAAAAGCAAACAAGATTATCCATAAACTAATGTTAACAGAAAATAAATATAAAAGAGAATTTCGACAAAAGCTGCTGGAAGCACTGTCGCTGCTGATTGCTTGTTTCTACGCGCTTTTGAAAAGGGAGTCTCGTCTTCCAGAATATCACTTACAATGCGCCATCAAAAATAAAAATAAAGTTTCTAAAGAAAATGATTTCAGCAAGCTAAAACACCACACGAACACTTGTCATGGGTCACTTTCTATATTGGCTTGCTAGCTTACAATTGGCTGCTGGTCCGCGGCGGTGCGGCACTGAGCGCTGGTTTAACATGTTACAGGTGTTATACACCAGTGCCAGTAGGCACTGAGCGCTTTTCACCTCCAGCGACAGTGTGTCACTGATGCTGGCATGCGTATCGGGTGCACCAAGCTATTTATGGCATGAAATGGGCATTTAAAGGTTGGTTCTGCCAGTTTTTTTTTCAATAGTATTATGTTATCCTCTCTTAGTTGTATGTTAAATGTATCTCTTTCATCCGCTGTGCAACTTCAGAACCCAGTATATTTAATCTGTTTTATACTTCCAAGGGATTCAGGGGATGGAGGGCTTAACCTGGACTGAAACGGGGCAGGGAATGTGAGCGGGTAAATGTACTACATTGTTGCAAACTTGTTGGCGGGCTAAGGGCTACTTAAGAGTACCCTGCTGAAAGCTCTTTGAGGCAGTGGATAGCAGTGGGTAGCAGTGTGTATACAGCGGGTAGCAGTGGGTACACTGTAAAAAATATTGTGCCTGCTCTACTTAAAAAAATTAGTTTTATGTATGCTATACTTAGCTTTTAGTGTAAAACCAACTTCATTGTATCAGTTCCAGAGTCACTATTGTATGTTTGAGTTACTTAAATTTTCTAGTCCAGAACTGTATTTGTAAGTTTGATTTACTTCATTTTTCTGATTAGTTACTTATGGTAACCAGGTCCATGAAAAGTATTTTATTTAAGTTCATAATGTGATTTTTTATGTACATCCTACTCAAAAAGCTGATGCAAATAGTTGCCTCAATTTTCTTTTGTAAATATGACTATTTTGTGAGGCAACAACATACATAAGAATATGCATAAAAGTAACAAACACCAGAAAAACATTCAAACTTCACTTTATTTGACTTCTTTCTGAAATGTGAACATTTCAAATAAAAAACTTCAAGTTCAAATGGAAATATCAATGTTAAGCCATTTTTCCACTGCAGGATCTCTGAAATTCTGACCAAGGAGCAACTCTTTGCAAAATCAACCACAAGTTGCACATATGTACATTTTAAAGCTCACATAAAAAAGTTAACTTCAAGAATTTAAAATGTTTCTACTGCAAAAGACATTTAACTGATTCCTTTTAACAATCCTAACCACTTAATTACACTTCTTTCCCTGAGAAATGTAAAATGGCGTACAATTCTGGTTGCAATTCTGCAGCGAGAGCTGCCCAGCAGTGTAGTTAAAGGGATAGTTCACTTTTTTACACCTTATAGTCTGATGGTTCCTTACTCTGTAAGTAGTCCATGGGCTTGGAAAAACTGTAATCTGAGTTGTTTAAGCCACTACTAACTTTAGCCACGGCTAACAAAAACAATGGGAGTGAATTAAACAAAGTTCAATATGTGTGGCCAAATCACCTCAAAGTAACTATACCAACCAAGTCAGAAAGTTCATTTGAGTTGATTTGGCTATGCAATTTTGAACTTTGTCTAATTGCCCACATCACTCCCATGTTTTTTTTTTTTTTGTTAGCCGTGGCTAAAGTTAGCTGAAGTTAGTAGTGGCTATTTAAACAACTATGAACCATGGATTACAGTTTCTCCAGGCCCATTGACCACTTTCAGGGTAAGGAACCATCTGACTATAAGGTGTAAAAAAGTGAACTATCCCTTTAAAGAAATAGTTTGTCTACCGTAACATTTGAAAATGAACACAAACATAATCAGGTTTTGCTTATTCAAAACAGGCAAAGAGAAAAAGTCAATCTGTGAGCATTTAACATGTTGAAATCCGTTTTCTCTGGCAGAAACAACAGCAGATTCACGTGTTGCAAATTGAACAAATAGCTGTCCATTCAAGTAAACTCAGAAGTTCAAGTGGTAAAGTTAAGCATTTTAACATTTTGGATTCTGACAAAGGATCGATCATCCAAACACAAAAGCTCCACCTTTGGGTTTTATGCTTGCCATTTAGGCGAGTAACTTTCTCCTAAGAGACTGGACCTTGGAGGTGGTTTTCTCTACGTTCAGTTCCAAGACGACTTTCTGGAATACCTCAAAGGTATATTTCAGTTCTTTGGGGTAGCTTAGGTTTAAGGCATAGATAAGGCCCATCAAGAAGGTGCATGCTTGTGCTACACTAGAAATACCAGATAGGACCTCGGCTCCTTCAATGGCTATCTCCACATCCACTGGGTTGTCGTTATCGGTGGCACCTTTGTTGACCACAAAGATCTTGAGGACATGTTGTGTGAGGTCCTCTTGGATGTTGGCGTCCTCTGCATCCTGAGAAGTTAGACTGTAAACTAGATTTACATAGCCAAGGATGTAGTCAAAGTTAAAATGTGATGATATTCAGCGAGGGAGGAGACAGAGTAGGGAGGGAGAAGAGGGAGTTAGAAAGGGGGACAGATAGGGGGTAGAATGAATGGGGAGGGAAAAAGAGAGGGGGTGAGGGAGAGAGGGTAGAGAACAGGGAGGAAGAAAGAAGTAGGGAGAACAAGACAGGAGAGAGGAGGGAAAAAGAGAAGAGCGGGAGGGAGAGAGAAGAGGGAGAGGGAGAGAGAGAAGAGGGGGAGAGGAGAGAATAGTGGGAGGGTAAACTAGAGAAGAGGAAGGGAGAAAGAGGAGGGAAGGCAATAGAGATAAGAGGGAGAGATACATTTTTTTACCTGGTATTCTTTGATAAGGTCCTTCACGTTCTCACTGAGGTATATGATGAGGCCACGGATCACGGTTTATCTTCTCTTCTCGACAGTGTTGCTCTGTCACAAAAGGGAATTACATTTTATTTACTACAAGCTGCAAAAATGGCACAAAATATAATTGTACTGTGATGTCATGAGTGCATACCCCATACAGCATTTCCTGGATCCCCTGCAATTTCACCCCTGCAGCACCTCCTTTCTTCTTGAATAAAGACAACAGTCTTGGCATGTAGCAGTCCAGTTTCTCCATGAAAGTTGTGATCCTCCTGAATTCCTCCTCACCTTTACCTTTATTGTAGTTGATTAAGACAGTTTGATATTTAGTTATATTATTGTGAGAAATGGCAGCTATATTTTGCTGTGTCTTCATTGTCAATGACTTCCGCTGATTCTGAAAATGTGAAACTCCTTACAAACACTCTAAACCAACTCATAAAAAATGTATGGCAGACAAGGCATTCAGAATGGAATTCCAATTTAAAATTAGTTTGGTTAGGAGTGTTTTTAAGGTGTTTTATAGATATTTTCCAAATCTATGGAGGTCAGTGGCAATGATGACCCAGCAAAATGTGGCCACCAATTTTTCTCTAAAACATAATATAAATATTAAACAACGATCACAGGGAATCAACTAATAAAGAGAAAAATGATAACAGGTCCACATGTCCAAATAAGTAAACTACTCCTTTAAATTTTTCAAGAATCAAGGGGTATATCTTTAATCTATACAACCAAAAGAGCTTTATCAATTACAGATTATGGCTTTAAAAACAAAAAAAGAGACTGCCTTTTTCAAGATGCAATAAAAACACAATTACAATTAATATTTGAACATACCTTCATATGCAAAACAGACGCTTGGATGTTCACAGCAACGGGATTCACCTGTTGATGATATGATTTGATAAGCCTAAAATAAATTGACAAAGCAACAGGAAACTAAATAGCTCCATTCGAATGCCCAAAGTCATCTCCACAGCGATCATACGGCTGCTAGCTGACATCCTACTCTACATCTTCTATTTCATAACCCAAAAAATAACATTTTAGAAGCACATTTGTCTCATGCTTACGTTTGGACAATCTCGTGTGTTGAGAAATACTCGCGCTTAAAAAGCCACCACCTGTGAGACAAGAGCGGTTGGTGGTGGTATGTCAGATGATTTACTCAACGCCCAAGCTAGCACAACCTGATCTCACAGCAAAACGTTATCATGGTAACATTTTCACTAGGCTCTGAAACGTTACCTACATAACGTATTTCAGCGTTTTTGCTGCATTAACCACAATGCTTTGCAGGTGAAATTGTGATGTTTTCAAAACGTTTTTTTCAATTGTTGCATTTATACCTTGATGTTTTCAAAACGTATATTCAAATTGTTGCATGTATACCGACTGTTTATTTGATTTAGAACGACCAATCTGTTTGCTTTTAAACCAATTAAATTGTTTAAAAAAAAAGAAAAAGAAACACTATTCTATGTCCTTTCATTTTAATTTTTATGGGCGTGTTGTACTAGTGCTACAATACACAGTATTTTTACCATGATGACGTTTTGCTGTGACTGAGATCAGGTTGGCTAGCAAACTAGCTATCTGCTACTAGCGTTAGCTAACGTACGTTAGGTACCGTCCTGTAATATGCTAGCTAAGGTTTGCTAACTCGTGTGCACAACCACGTTGACTACTTAGCTAGAAAAGTTGGTAATACGGCTGCACACCCATCCAATTTGTGACAGATTCAGACGAAATTGTTTCACAACACGATGAATGAAATGTGTCTATCCGACTACAAGTATCAAATTAGCAAGGTTAGCTTAGACTTAGTCTCATAGTTCGATCCTTACCTGTTGAAAGACTTCGGTTGTTTGCCAGTCCAGATTTATTTGCCCGGGCTTGCCTCCGTCAGGCGGGGTAAAGAGTTTGAAGACAATTCTGGTCCAATCCGTGCATGCTCACTCCACGTGAATTTATGCTCGTGAACCCACGGTCCACAAAGTAAATGTGACATAATATTTATTAGTAGATGGATGTACTCAAAAAATTATGTTGAGATTATGCAGCATGATCACGTTGAATATTTATTCCTGAATATGATGTTTTGGAACAAATTGGAACAAATTAGAAATATTCATGTAAAATATAGAAATATTAAATTTTCTTTATCTCAAAATTAAATTTTCTTTTTGGGATTCAATTTTTTGGGATAACACATTTACAAACCCCATATCAAAGTCATTTTTTTACAGTGTAGCAGTGTGGTATACGATTAACTGTGTTATTTATCGGTGTGCATTCGGTGCACAGTGCTTAGTGCACTCGGCACTTTCGATGCATTAGTGGCTAGGTGCACTTTCGGTTTTCACGGAGTCGGACCTGTAAACGCACAGCACTTTCGGTAGGTAGCAGCCATGAAGAGCATCCCATGGTTCCACGCCTGCAAATCTTGTAAGGCGAATATGCTACTCAGTGACAAGCACCTGCTCTGCATGCAGTGCCTACGGGTCCAACATGCCACGGAGGCCATGGGCCAAGAGGACTTCTGCGACTTGTGCATGGCTTTTCAGCCCAGGGTACGTCGCAATAGGCTCAGAAGGGCCATGGGGATAGACATTCAGTCTCCCACGGCAGAGCCATCAGCAGCCCTCTGAGCCCCATCCCTGCTCCTCCAGCTCTCACAGAGCCCCTCACAGGAGATATTCTGCGATCAGGCTCCTGTGACGAGACCTCCCAGTCACTCCCCCTCAGGTAAGAAGGGTGAGAATCAGCTTTGAAATAAGTGGCCTAAAGCTGTTTAACCCCTGAAATACCCCAGTTACTGATTCAATTTGCATTAATTGGATAACATGCCAGCTTGCTCTCTGTGCCATGTTTGCCTGCTGTTTTCATATCAAAATCAAGTTTGGGTCGGGATAAATTCATATGGGTGAGGTAGAGGGATTCCCCCTGTGTGAGAATCAGCTTTGAAGTAAGTGGCCCAAAACGATTTAACCCCTGAAATGCCCGTTACTTATTCAATTTGTGTTACATTTGCAGGATGCGATTAAAAAGCTGGAATGCGAATAAGAAGCCAACTTTAGCATCATACCTTGGACCCCGTTTATCAACAAATAAGAGCAAAGGGGTTCCTGTGCATTTTATTGGTTAACATTTGGAATGCTGCTGCTCGTGGGGTACGACTTGTTCACTAAAATCTTTAGTGTTTTTGCAAAGAGAAGACAATAACCTATCATAAGTAGGGGTCTACTTAAATCGCGGTAAATTCTTGGTTTTTTTTTCACGGGTATGTTATTGAATAAAATTAGATTTGTGGACCTGTTTAAACATTAAATAAACCTAAGTAGACAGTATTTCAGAGCACTATAAAGCCCAAAAATGGCGGTACCTTGCTTGCGGACTCTCTTCCTCTTTTTGCTCTTCAGGCCTGAGCTTGAAGGCTTCCGAGGCGACATTGATGGTTATTTTCTCTTTCAGGGGAAGGGGTTGCATCCCAACCTATCGTTCCCTTTCAAGTCGAAAATAACCATCAAGGCATGGGAACAGTGTACCCAAGCCGTCGCGAGGAGGATTCTCGGCAGTGGGACAGACTTCGTCATAACGCAACTGCGTGGGCAGTACATCTACGCATCGCGGAGCTGCGCCTCAGCGTCTATGCTTTCAATGACACCTGTCCTAAGGTGGAATAGTCACACCATATTGTCAACCACTCTACACGTCCGCAACCTGGAGGCATGGGAGTGTAACACAGATGCTCCAAATGACGGAGCAGAGGATTCCAGTACATTTAACCAGTAGAACCTCGTGAAATGTATGCGGTGTAACCCTTAACTGGCTGCAGCGCAAATGTCAGACATCGGCACCCCTCTAAAGAGGGGCCCAGGATGTTGCCATACCCTAGTGGAATGTGCCTTCAACTGCCCTGGTGGCGGAAGGCCCATAGAATCATATGCTAACTGAATAGCATCCACTATCCAATGAGAAAGGCGTTGCTTAGACAACGGCTGACCCAAAGTCTTAGAACCATGGCATATGAACAGCTGTTCTGTTTGCCTCACAGTCAGTAATGCGGTCAATATAACACCTCAATGCCCGCACAGGGCAGAGCATGTGTAACCGCTCTTCCTCTGGGGAAGAAAAAAGGAGGAGGATGGAGCGCCATCAACTCGACTGGTTGGTTCATGTGAAACAGGGGATATGACCTTGGGTAAAAGGCGGATTTGGACGCATGGAGCCTTAGAACCGTCTCCTGCTAAACGAAGTACATGATGAATGCACCGAAAGTGCATGTAACTATACCGTACGTTTTGCTGATACAACCGATAGCAAAAGCGCAGTCTTTATAGACACGAACTTTATATCCACACTGTGTGGAGGGCTCGAACGGTGCCTTGGTAAGGGCTTCTAGCACCACATCAAGGCTCCATGACGGTAAACTGGTAGTCCTGAGGCCGTAAGCGTCTTGCGCCTTTAGGAACTGAGATGCCAGAAAATGGCAACCAGCTGATAACCGATCAATGCGTACATGGTTTCGAAATAGCGGCTAAATACACTTTAAGTGTAGGGGAGATTTCCCTCATCTAGCAGCTTCTGCAGAAACTGTAATATCACTGCCATAGGGCAGGAGGGTCATGGCCCTCAGCCAGACACCAACTCTGAAACAATTGCCACTTATACGCATACTGCGACCGAGGTAGAGGGCGCTCGCGCACTCTGAATGGTCGATATAACCGGCCGTCCGAAAGCCCTAAGGCTGACAGGGCGCTCCTGCTCAGGGGCCAAGCCCATAACTGCATGAGTTTGGGGTTTGGGTGCCATAGCCCTCCTTGGGCTTGGGACAACAGGTCCTTTGCAGAGGGGCTCTCCCTCGGGCGACCGGGCAACAACTGCACCAGACTGGGAACCATATCCTCCGAGGCCACCGAGGGCGATCAGAATCACTGTCGCTTGTTCTACCCCTGACCTTCTCCAAGAAGGGGGGAGCATCGAATCGGGTGGAAATGCATACAGGAGCCCTGGCGGCCATTCGTGAGCCAGTGCATCGACTCCCTAGGGGGCTGTGAGGTCCTTCACCGAGAACCATAGGGGGACAGTCGTGGTCTCTGAAGCGAAAGAGATCGACTTGCGCCTGTGCGAACCAGTCCCAAATGCGCTCTACCACAAGAGGGTGTAGGCGCCATTCGCCTGCAAGAGGACCTCCTCTGGACAGGAGATCCGCTGCGTAATTGACTCTGCCCGGTGGGTGAACCGCACGCAGAGAGGCTAGCGGTTGTGCCCAAAGCAACAGCCCGTGTTACCATCCGGTGCCGGGGGGGAGGCCAACCGCCCTGGCGGTTGATATCGCCACTACCTTGGTGTTGTCTGACCGCACTAACACGCGTGCTTGCCTAGAAGCACTGGCAAGAAGTGCCGAGAGGCGAGGTCCACCGCTCTGAGTTCCAGCGCATTGATGTGGGCCCGACCTCCAGGGTCCCTGACCACACTCCGCAAGTCCCCGACCCGTTCAGACTGCTCCCCAACCGTGGCTGGGCGTCGGTCGTAATAACCTCCCGCGGAAGATGGGACCCAGCGTGCGCCCTGGCGGATGTTCGGACGGAACTTTCCACCAGCGCGGTGCTTCCCAGCAGGTTGGGGATACCCTCAACCTGCGGTGTTTGTCTCTCCAGCGGATGCAACGCGAGGCATTGAACCAGGCCTGCAGAGGTCTCTGGTGTAGTAAGCCCAAAGGAAGGGGCTTGCAGGCGGCAGCCATCAACCCCAGCATGCGCTGACACAGCTCCATGCTGACTGTTTCTCTCAAGCCTGAATAGGGAGAGACACCGTTCCAGCGAGGCAACTCTTTTGTGGCGACAGGGTCGCTGACATGGACACTGAGTCCAGATGCAGACCCAAGAATGGGGTCTGTTGGCTCGGACGCAGGCTCTTTTCTGAATTGACCTTCAGACCTAGGCAGCTGAAGATGGTCTGTAACCATCACTGTGTGCTGTGCCAACTGCTCCGCCGACTGCTGGCGCAAGGCAGGCCAGTCGTCCAGATAATTCAGCAGTCGGACGCCTTGAGCCCCAAAAGGGAGCTAAAATGGCATCCATACATTTGGAAAGGTTGAGGAGCTAGTGACAGGCCGAATGGAAGGACACAAAACTTCGTACACCCTGCTCTGGAATGTGAACGAGATACTTCCTGTGACCCGGGCAGATGGGGCGTGAAAGTACGCATCTGTCAGGTCCCGGTGGTGAACCAGTCGCCGTGTCCGGACTGACTGGATGATGTGCCAATGGTAAGCATCTTGAATGACAACACCCGCCAGGTATGTGTTCAGTACTCGCAGATCTAAAATAGGGTGGAGCCCGCCGCCCTTTTTTGGCACTAGGAAGTACTTGGAGTAGAACCCCTGGTCGGTCAGAGCAGGGTCTACTAGTTGAATGGCACGCTTCTTGAGCAATGCCTGTATTTCCGCATTCAGAGCTGAGGACTGAACCGAGTCCTTCACTGCAGTTACCACCACTCCCCTGAAGGAGGGGGGGTTTAACCGGAACTGAAGGGTGTACCCGGTGAGTATAGTTTTGCGCACCCAGATATCGTTGGTGCATTGTTGCCAGGACTGGAGCTGTGGAACAGTGTAAGGGTGGGCTAATAGCTGCCTGGATGCCTCAGGGCTGCTTTGGCTGTGCTCGCTCACGAGGGGCCTGGCCAGAGCCACGAGGGCGTGACCTGCCAACTCCTCTAGGGCGCCATTCACGGCGCCCGTGGTCTTTAAACCCAGGCTGGCGGCTGGCGGACGGACCTACGGGGGGAGGTCCCACTACCCCGTGGTTGCGCCTGCTGCTGTGGCGGTGTCCCACGCCATGGCTGTTCCTGAGGCGCTTTGGCTGGAACTGTTTATGTGCCACATCTTAGCCATTTGCAGTGTCACAAAATCCTGCGTGTTCAGATTTCTTTTACATTACTCTTTTTATTTGCTCAGCATACACTCTTATCTCAGGGGAGGCGTTAGGAGGACAGAGATGTTATTACTCCTAGTGGGATATAGTTCGTGCTCTGGACCCTTGGTATATTCGGATGACCAATATAGTACCCAAGAAATTGACAGACTCATGTATCTAAAGTGTTTTTACGAATCAGAGTATGATCAGTACTCTTGGGTTTATTAACAGTTAAATATTGGATTGAGTAGCTACAGGCTACTTCATATCCCCAGCTGACAGACGTTCTGGGCAGTCCAGTGTCTTAACAGATATTAACGTTAACACTTTAATACATCTTTATGTATTCGTGCAGCCGGCAGGGCCTGGCCCGCGACCACGACACTAAATACACCCAGTAGCCTCTTTTCAGCACATTCAACAAATGTTCTCCTATCTTCTAAAACATAGCGTGAGCCCCTTATAGCAATACATGCAATACATGTGAGATAAAATAATAATTGATTAATGCTTACCCTTTAATATAGATCATAAAAAGGATACGACTGTCTTCACCAGGCAAATTAAACTGAGTTAAATCAGTTCAATTGTGTTTTTGGTTTGCAGAAGATGGACCACCTTGCCCTGTCTGGGATGAGTGTGGTACTCCATTGAAATTACTCTGGAGTTAAATAGGTTTTTCGTCTCATTGGAATACATGGACGCCTCAATTAAATCAATCATTAATCAGGTGGGACAGTTCTTATCCATTTTACAAATAATAGTTTTCAAAGATCCGGACTAACTTTTTCAGAATTAATAGGTGTCATGTACTCAATAAATTCAATACTTCATATTTGTCTAACTCCAAACCTATGATCTCATTTCTTTGCTTTCCTCCGAGCCCCTCCTTTATCTGAAAAGTTAAGTGAACCAAGGTTCCCAGGATCTTGGTTTATAATATAATATAAAAACACTACTGCATGCAAAACACTAATTTTATATGTGTTATATATGAGAGATGTTCTTAATATGTGACATCATCTTCTAAGTGATTATATTATGCTAAATTAAAGGTGTTTTTTTTTAACTTCATATTGTTTCATCATTTTGTTAATGAGTCAGTTTTGATTCCATATACCATTGTCTAACAGAGTATTTGACAAAAGTTTGTCTCATACAATATTCAAGTCATTTAGTTTCACTAAGTTTAAGTGGTAATAGTTTTCATTACAATTATTTATCCATTAAGAGATGCACTGACCAGGCTCTGACCTGTGCGTCTCTGGGAATATGTTACTGCTAGCAGTTTCCACAGTCTCTTGTTTTTTTCCAAGGTCAGAGTCTGTGCAAACACTTTTTTAGATTTATGACCTATAAAGGTCTGTTAAGCCATAATTTTTGCATATTATTTCAAGATATATTCTTATCTGTGCTAAACCACTAATTCCATAAACCTTAACACTCCATCTACATGAGGCTTGCAGCTCTGCTGAAGTGGAACCCAAGGACTTTCCCTCTTTCTAGATAAGAAGAGAGGCCCTGTTTTCACTGCAGCAGTTTCAAATCACCACATTATAAGGAATCCATCTACCATCATTAGACAATAGTATAGTGGATTAATAACAAGGTACATTATAGTATATTATTACAAACTTAACACAAAACATAACACAACACCTTTTAACTTCTATAATTCAATGGATATCATAATGTCTAGAAGTCTTATTGTTCAATAGAAAGAAGAATAAACTTGTACCATTTTCCCATTTAAGTAAATCGAATACTGCTCCAGGTTTTAATCTTCTTATCACTACAGCAAAGTCGTGAACAAGCAATAATACTTGTCAGTTGTAAATAATATGTTTTCTCATTATAGCAAATACTTACAACATATTATTAATCTTATGAAATAACTGTTATGAACTATAAACAGTGTCAATTAGCACTGAACCTGTTTCATTATAAGATAATCTTTCTATTAATTTACCTCTGTTTATCAGTTGCTATAATATTACTTTGGTGAATCCCTCTTAAGATTTAAATCCAAATATAGGCCAGTATAACTGCATTCAACTAGGCTTGACCCTTCTCTTTGTTCATACAAAATCCAGCCGAGACAGGATTTTTTCTCAAGACCTCTGGCTTGTTAGTTAATCTTTTTGGTCATAAAGAGTCTCTTCTTATCTTGTGTTTTTTCGTGACATAAATTTGTAGATTAACGTTCACTTTTTTAGCGGAATGGTGCTTTTTATCAAGCGTCATGCTTTCTGAAGATAAGATATACTAGTGGTAAATCGTTCATTATATATATTTTCTTAGGGATTCTCAGACCACTAAGTATTTAATTGAATATATGTGTAATTCCAAACAAGAGAGGACTGACCTATTTCATGGAGCAAGAGTGCCACCTACTAGTGGTACAAGGATACTCTTTTCTTTATCCTTCCTAATATCTTTGACACTTCATTTTATAATACATTCCATATTTGAAATTGCCTAGTCCATGTCCTGCGTATCCCAGCGTTCCCAGCAGGATTCAACTTCTGTGCGGGTTCAGCTCTGGTTGGTTCATAAAAAATGACAACAGGCCCCTTTATCCAAAGTTTAGCATCACAGGTGTGAGACGCCATCTTCCTCACTTGTACCCTACAAGATACTTGGACACGTTTAGCTGGGACACCTTCTACACATTCCAATTTACCTAGATGAGCCCATTTCACTAAAATGACCTCCTTCACAATTTATGCATTCAATCCTCTTAATATCCTTTGGATCTACGTTTAGATGAGAGAAAGAAATTCCTTCAGAATCATTACATTCAAACAAGATTCTACAGTGTTTGGCTAAATGACTACAGGCTGGACAAAGTTTGGGCCCAGTCACTGATGTCTTGCTTTGGCACATATTACATGCACACATAACAAGAGGATTATGTTTCAATTTGTGTGTCAGGGTTAATTCTGCACCATGTACAATAGTTCTGGATCTGTACACATTGTTACTATACATTCCCTTCTGTTCGCACAGAGTCACTTTGCGAGGTACGCCTTCCATCCAGAACACTGAAGGAGGCCAAAACTCACTGTTATTCATATTTTCTGGTATCCAATTACTGTTCTGCCTCACATCATCAGTTGGTAGACACAATACAACTGAATCTGAATCAATTGATGAACCATGAGCCTTAGCTACTGAGATCCTCCATGCAAAAGGTGCAAAAGCCTAGCTGATTCAGCGTCACTTGCGACATTTCCCCCTCTTGGTTCCTCAAATGAATCAGATTCAGACCAAGATTCTGGGTCTTCATCAAGTACACGAACAGAGGAAAGCCGAGGTGCAGTATAACAGTATTGGTCACATGGGTTATAAAAGCTGTCAGATATCATGGTCACACAAGCACCCAAACTTTTTATCCATTCAATCGGACATCCGAGTTGCTCATACACATCTTTAACTGGTTTTCCAGTACGTCGGTCAATGACAATTCTAGTAGTATATACTACCCTCAGCATCATATACATAGTTACCATCTATATCTCTGTCAGGGACTCGCTCATTCAGGAGGTTTCCTGTTGTCAAAGGGGCAATTTTCATTACAAACATTCGATCATCTGGCTCACCTTCCCTTGTAAAAGATGGGCCATATGCTTCATCATGACATCCTTTACATAATTTCATTATTTTACATAACTCTAGATATTTTCCGGGGTCACGCCTGCCACAATGTGCACAAGTCTCCCCATCACAAGGCTGAAAAGACATTTGTCCAAGTCCTATTAAGTTCTTGTCTATCCACAGCGTCAATTTGCTTGAAGTTAGGTCTTTTTCTTCCTCAGATCCACTGATTTCAATTTCTTTCAACATTTGCTCTTTATTTGCAATGACATCAAGTGTGCCAGGTTCATTAATCCCCACAAGAACCCTTTCTTCTCCTGTCAATCCCCTAACTATACAGAAGTATATTAATTTAAAATCAGGTCGGGTAGGAACAGGCAGGATAGTTGTCTGTAATCACAAAAACAAATCTTTAGTATAATTCCTAAATTCCTTCCTTTTTAAATGTATTTTTATTACTATTATTAGTATTATCTGGGAAAACAGCTTGTAACAGAGAAAAACCGCTTGCTTCTCGATCAATGACCTGTCTCACCTTTCGGTTATTCATTCGCAAGGTCTCTATTGAAATATGAGTGCAAGTTTTATTTTGTCTTATTACAAGCAGATATATCTGTTATAATTAATATATCTCCCAGACTTGAATAAACTGCAAAGTGTCCTAAAATGTGAAAATGTTCTTAAAATGATGTTACAAAAGCCCATAGGTCTTGACCAAGCATCTATAATTACTAAAACTAAAACAGGCTTAACTATCCTTAAAGTTATTTTTATTTCGAACTTATAATATTTCATTGCTCACAATATCATACTCCATACTTTGAGGTTTACTGTGTCTGCTGTGAAACAACATTGAGAGCAGAATTTTAATGCAGACTATCATACATTAAAAAGTTTTTTTTTTTTTGTTTTTTTTTCTTTCGTTACAGGAACTGCTTGCTGTATTTCCAGAGGACAGTGTAATTTACCACTCTCTCAATAAACAGTCATAAGCTACTTTGTACTTTCCAAATTGTTCTCTACAATTTCTGTTATTTTCCTTTTATGGTTTTTGCTTTATTTATCAAGACAATAACTTTGTTGCATTCTTTTTTATGAAAGCAGAATATAAACGTTTCAGTTTTATTTTAATGATAGCCAAATGTGTCCATTAAAATAATTATATTCACAGTATAAAAGGTTTTATTTCCATTACTATCCAAACGTATTATTGCTATTAAAAAGTTGGGTATACCCATGTCCTACCTGTCCCAGATAATTTGTGTATCGAAGTCCAGATCGGAACACAGTTTCGGGAGCCCCCGAAACCAAACCGGGGTCGGAAGAGTTACTGCTGCTGCTAAAGGAGGAGCGGTTACTGGTGGCCATACTCAGAGGTTAATATGCTTTGCGACTCTTACCACCTCTTTTTCTCTTCTGTAAATTAGTGAGGTGTGCAGTCTGTGATTCTCTTGGAGTATCTGTGAGGCGGCCCTTTCTTTTCCGATTCACTCGTGTTATCTTGTCTACAAGAATGAGCATTCGTATTAGTCCAGTCAATAATACTAATCCAATGATTACCCCAAATATCACTAGAATCCAAAAACCTATTTCACCAATCGTACCCAATATTCCAGAAAAGGGAGTTAATATTCCTTTTAACGTTGTTGTAGCTATTTGAGCTACCCCTTCTCCTAATATTCCTCCAGCGTTTGCAACATCTTTAACTAACAATCTAGGATTACTAAGTCGACTAAATACTGGAGTTACTATATATTCGTCCAACATATCAGCAAACGCGTTTCTTTCCCCTTCATAATTAGATTGATTTCGTACTTGTACTCTCCAGTTTGTTTCATCCCTTATTTCTTCAATTTGGTCCTGAATTATGGAAGCGATTGAACTATTTAAACAATACCAAGAAGGACCTAGCCATCCGTTTACAGAAAAGTCAGATTCATTTACAGCCATTTCTATTAATTTTTTCCAATGTCTCCACTCCAGACCCCGCCGGTTCATTATTACCTTTACCCATGTTTCTAGAAGCTGTTTATAATTATCCTTTCCTATTTTATTCCAATGTTCAAATAGCACTTGACTGCATGATCTCATCCATTGAGGATACGTAAGGATATTTCCTACGGCCTGTTCCTCCTCTACATCACTAACATATCTTAAATACATTATAGTGGAAGGATGACAGGTTAAAATTCCGAATGGTCTAGAGGGGTCACTGGGCACTTTGGGTCCATAAAATATCTCAGGATTATATGTCCATTTCCCTGTTTGATTCTTTAAATATGCCATTGCCCTCATTTTGCT
Source organism: Huso huso (assembly GCA_036884735.1). Taxonomy (NCBI): domain Eukaryota; kingdom Metazoa; phylum Chordata; class Actinopteri; order Acipenseriformes; family Acipenseridae; genus Huso; species Huso huso. The sequence continues at coordinate 47,400,564 of CM072663.1, read as the reverse complement.
CATACAATAGACTTCTGCTTTATAGAAGATCCTATGCGTATAAAGATTCACACTGGACGGGTGATTGATTATTTTATCCCATTGATCTTTGAAATTGTAACTTTGATTTGCCATCATATCGAATTGTTCTTTCATAAACCCCCAATACCAATATTCGCCTTGTTGTACTATTTGTGCCATCTCTTCAACAACAGCAGGAGATCTCCTACCTCTAATAGTCACGTCCCGGGAGGATTCGATCAACCAATCAATTATTACACCATAAGTGTGTTTAGTCCCACCTCCGAAGGTGTAGACTTCATTACTTGTTTGTTCCATATCGAAATTAGGATGCAAGGTTATTCCCTCACATTTCCTCTTCTCCATCACCGGAATGATATCAGGTGACAGGGTTTGATTAAAACAAAGTCCTGTGTCCTGTATTAAGTATTTCCCTGACGGGAGCTGGTGTATTCCTACACTAGCCACTAAATATGATACCCTTTCATCACAGGAATCACCCAAATAGCAGGGCTTTCTTTTAGCTTGTTCTGAGCATACTATCTTTTTATTAGTTTCTTCACATTGTGATTTATCCAAATGAGTAATCCCCTCAAAGTCTATTGCTACCAGGTCAAAATTGAATTCTCTTTTAGTTTTTCTGTAACCCCCATCTTCTGGTTCCAAAATCCCATAATTTATTACATCAAATGATTCCTCATAGTACTTTTCTACTTGTGGAATTGTGATTCGGATTACTATTTCATACCCTTGTTCTATTTGCTTACCCCCTATTACCTCAGTAATTGCCAGTTGTTTTTGTTTATGTTCTTGGTACTTGTTTTCTGCTATGAACAAATATTCCTCAATGTTTTCAGCAAAATACTGCATGGGATATTTACCAGCCACAACGTTCCTTATTCCCCTCAAATATTGTTCAAGTCTTTGCGCAAAAACCACACCATAGGCTTGATACCCGAACTCATCAAGTGGAGAGTCTCGATATCCTTTGATTCTGCTATAATCTTCATAAGTACCAGCCTTTACTGTATAATCCTGTCTTAATGGCTGTATAGTAACTGGATAAACTGCTTGTATTCCTCCTAAATTATTTTCTCTACATTCGGGATAAGCCCATGTTATTAATTTCAAATAGTGACATGATTTACTATCATAATTAGCTGAGTGACCAATCCATACATATGTAGTATTAGGTTTGTTATTAGTCATTTTCTCGAAGCAAACTATCTGTTCAGTGGTCAAAGGAGTGGGAATAGCGTACAGTGTGTTTGTATTGGTATTAACTGTAGGTGTTGGATTTGAGAAAGTTCTGTTAGGATGGCCAGGTGGACTGGAGGAAGCTGCACTCGGTTCAGTTGTGAAAACAGTGTTGGTGATTGTAGTTCCTTGAAATGAAAAAGAATCAGTAGCTGTGGCATACTCCGTAACTGGAGAGTCCCCCAGAGCGGTACCTCTCTGTGAGCTCTCCGGCCCGTCAGTATTTTCCACGCTCCGTATTCCCTTCAAACATCGTCCCTGTTCCTCAATAATTCTTACTAATCCTTCCTAAGGATTCCAATATGGGCAATCTTTCAGTTTACTCACATCCATGCAGTTGTTCCATGATTTCAGTACAACAGCTCCTGCTCTTATTCCCCTTTGGCCTTTGGCACCATAAAACAACTTGGTTCATTCGTTAGCCTATCCAGCAGTTTCTCATCATCCACATCTAATATATTCAGGCATTAGTTCCCTAGGCAGTTTTACTCCTTTATCTGTCACATCAAGTTCCACTCCCTCAATCACATTTTCGATAGCCCTCAGTACTATTTCTAAATCCTCCTCTGACAGAGACATATATGCCCATCTCTGTGCAAAATCCTGACTTGTAAACTCATATTTTATGGTCTTGGTCTGTGACCCAGAGGTTATCAGTAACTCTTTCCCATTCCTAACTATGACTTCAGCCCCTAATCCCTCGGATGTATTAGGTGATCGCTTTTGTCTATTTCTTCCTGATTCTTTATAGCTTTCTACTATATGTCTATCCAGAGTCAGTGATAAACAAATGACTGTTGCTATAAGGGCTGTGAGAGTACAAAGTAAGAAAATTAATAGTATTACTAGGCAATTCATTCTGGTGGTCCTTCTTTCAGCTTTCGCTAGGAGAGCTCCTATCTTGCCCATGGTCTCGGTACCTTTTTTAGCTGAAAGACAGAAACGGATTTCTCATTGCCCTTGTGTAGAATTACCGCAGTATTCCTATTCAATATTCTAAGTATCTGAGTAGGAGGATGCCAGTACACTGCTAGAGGCTTGGAATCTTTGCGGTAATTTCTCCAGCATACCCAATCCCCCTCATGTAAGCGGCCCCCCTCCTTGGGGTTAAAATCGGAAGGCTGTAGCTGGGTCCATATCTCCACTAAGTTTGGGTCAGGGTTACGTACCGTGGGGTTCAAGGGAGTGCTGTTTTCTCTCCCGAACATCAAAAAGAAGGCAGTATACCCTTCATGCCTTAAATAATTGTTAATACCCATTTGCACCCATGGTAAGTAAGTGTCCCATTTTGCATCTACAGGGGAGGTCAAACATTTTTTAAGAGCTTTCTTTATTACCCCATTTTTCCGTTCAACAATCCCATTAGACTCAGCATGATAAGGGACTATCAATTTCTGATCGATACCCATTTCCCTGCATAGTTCCCTACAGACTTCTCCCGTAAAACTAGTTCCCCTATCCGAGAACAACATCTCTGGGAGTCCCCAGATTGGTAGTATATCTTCCATCAAAATCTTAATCACTGTGCTGGCTGTGCAGTTTTTAGTGGCTTTTACTATAGTATAACCTGTAAAAGCACATACCAACACAAACAAATATTTGTTTCCTTTCTTACTTCTAGGGAGTGGGCCCACAAAGTCCATCATTACTTTCTGCCAAGGGCTATCCCCCTTCAAGCTGAGCATGGGCCCCCCTGTCCCTTTATTTTTTTTGATTATGCTGTAGACAGGGCAAACATCCTCTGCAAACCTCCACAGTTTCAGCATACAATTCAGGCCACCAGTATTCTCGTAACTGATGTAAGGTTCCTCTGAGTGCGCTATGTAATGCACCCGCTCCTTGATGAGCTGCTAGTAATATGGCCTGCCGACTTGCTGCAGGGGCACTATTTTCCTACTTGTCTTAAACAGTCTGTATAAAATCCCCTGTTCCAGCTGGTATTTGTCTCCGTCAGGTGGGTATTCAGACAACAGCTGGCTATCAGCAAGCAGACTAATCTGTTTTGCTGCTGATGCTTTAAAAGTCAAATTTTGATGACCTTGTACTGCCCCTCGTGCCAATTCATCAGCGCGATTATTTCCAACTATAGTTACATCCTTCCCCCTCTGGTGACCTGCTGTATGCTGTACGCTGATTCTATTGCTTCTTAATTTTTCAATCTCTCTCCATACATTAGCATGTGCCACAGGACTACCCCTATGGTCAGAAAAACCATTTGCTTTCCAAGCTAGAGAATAAATGTTGAATGCCTGGGGCAGTAGTGAGAGTCTGTTATTAATAATATGCTCTCTCTCTAGGCGTCCCCAGACTGTGAGCCATTTCAAAGTCCCTTCAATAGGGCTTTTACTTCTGCTAATTGAGCAGATCGACCCTGATACCACTGCGGGTGGTATTGAATTTCCTCATAAATTCCATTTTGAATTCGAACCGGCGGAAATTCCTATCACAGATTGGCCTGCTCTCAATTGTCTGACAGGATCCGTCGGTAAAGATCAGCCAGTCAGGCGTAAATGATTGCCCTGCTGGAACTGTTCGTTCCTCCCATTCTTCAAATGGGGGAAGATGCTGGAATTTTTGACTGAGGTTGAGGGTTAACTCAGGGAAGGTGGTAAGACTATTCTAGGGTCAGCTAGCAAAGTAACCCATCTATCCCACCTTGGTTTCAGCGCTTTCGTGTTTATCAGTGATCCTTTAGTCAGGGTAGCTAAACCTGGGATATTACTGAAAACTTCAATAAGATCATCCTGAGCTAAATTGAACAAAGATGCCATTACTCTTGTGAGTGCAGTCATCATCCTTTCTTCATAACAGAACTGCTGTTCAGTAGAGGAGAAATTGAAACCCAAATATTTAATTGGCATTTCATCTCCTTTATTTTTCACAACTACTACTGCAGCCTGTTCTCCAATGTGGAAGTGAGCCTCCAAAGGCTCACCACTCACCCTAGTGGTTATATTTTGTGCTTCTTGTATTAGTGTTTTAAGCTGTGTCAGTCTAAGTTCATCCTCCTCTGTCCATGAGACCCATTCTCCCTCAGTGTTACACTGGGAGATTTTTTGATATAACGGTCCTGCCAGGATCGAGTATCCTGGTACCGTATTTCTCGCATAATTAAACAGTCCCATCACAGCCTGAAGCTGTCGTTTCGTTTTCGGGGTGGAGACACTGCTAATTTTTTCTTTGTAAGCTGTACTCAGATTCATACCCTGATCCTTAATTTCCATTTCAAAACTGCACTTGCCCCGACAAATTTGATTTTTTTAATATTAATTAGAAACCCTTTCTCCGTCAGGGCTCCCAAGACTTTCCTGAGGCATTCTAAATGTTCTGTTTCATCATCATGAGAGAAATAGATGTAAATCGATGTAATTAATTACCTCAGGTATATTTTCAAGTGTAGTTTGGACGCTTCTTGGAAGATTACGGGTGCGTTGCAATACCCTTGTGGGAGACCGAACCAAGCGAACTGCCTCCCTTGAAATGTAAAGGCTGTTTTGAACCTGTCCTCTTTTCTAACAGGTATAGACCAGAAACCATTAGCTAGATCTATAGAGGTTTTAAATTTTCCCGTTTCACATTCTCTAGCATTCCGGACACATGAAAAGACTGAGCTTTCCAGGGTTTAGTTACTCGATTAAGTGCTCGATAATCTAACACCAGCCGCCAGGAGCCATCCGGCTTTTTTTTATCAAGTATGGGTGTATTAGTGGTAGAATGGCATGATTCTAAAACACCTTGTTTTTTAACAGTTAGATCAATCGTAATTTTTTAGACTGGCTATTGCTTCGGCTTTTATAGGGTATTGAGGCTGCCAGGAATGTACTCCTCCTTCTATTACTACAGGTTCTCCTATATATCGACCTGCTGCGTTTTTATCCTTTGCAAAATAAGCTTCAAAATCATTATCTTACTTAGCACAGTTTTATTTTTTGCCGTTGTTTCGTCGAGTTGTTCCTTTATTTTTTCTGACACATTAATCTGTGTGTTATTCACATTTACTATTCTTATTCCTAACTTTTCAAAATCAGGAAATCCTATTATCATTTTTTGCGCGTTCATTGCTTGTTTCCCTACTAGCACTATGTTACATTCAGCTTCCTTTTCGTTGTGTTTTACAATTACTTTTCTATAATCCATGGCTCGTACTATTCCTTGACCTATGCCTGTCAATACAACAGATTCATCAATTGGCTCCCCCCCTACATCAATGCTATCACACATCATGGAGACTTGGGCTCCCGAGTCTAGGAGAGCCAGTAAGAACTGCCCATTAACGTGTACTTCAGCATAGGGTTGTGCTAGGGGGTTGCCCCAGTCCTAGCGCTGTCCTGACTGGTTGAATTGTCGCTGAGGAGGATTAAAATTAACCCTTCCTCGGTTGCTCTTAAAATTACCTCCGTAACCACTTCTTCCCCTAGTGTAATTCTGAGGTCCCTGAGATTGAACAGGTAATGCTCCTGTTGAACCTGATGACCCTTAAACCGGGTCCAGAATCCAGGTGATACACTCCTTGGGGCAAAGATCTGACCGCTTAGAAAATAGATCCACGTTTCTCGGTTTTGTTTTTATTTTCTGCAGATTAGTCTGGTTTTTGGAATCGTTCCTTCAACATCAAGAGGGTGAACAGTTTTAATGGATTTAGTGAGTTTAACACCTTTGGATCTAATATATTGACTTATAGCAGTTTTTTGCTTGCTCCATTTTGTACTTTAACTGTGTCATCTGTATTCATTTTGGCCAGCAGTAGAGATGGAAGAGGAGTGGCTTCATGGTGTGCATTAATGCAATCCATAAGTATATCTAAACACTGCTGTTCTGGGATATATTTAGAAATATAATCTACCAGATGTCGAGACCTTCAAGAGAGGTTTTTAACTTCATCAATTCTGTGCATCACAGTTATCGTCTACCTGTGGTTTTATTAGTTCATTAACTATTTCCTGCAGGCTGTCTTTTTTCGGTAAACAAGCGCCTGTTGGAAGAAGTCCTTTTATTCCCATCAAGTAAAACCGTCCGGTATGCTGATCTATGGGATTCATTGTTCCAATTAAATTTTTTAATCGCGTGAGCCACCCTGAAAGATCCCCTTTTATAGGAGCGCTCATGGTGCTTTTAAGTAGTTTAACCATTTCCACATTTAACTGAGCTCTACTAAGCAAGGAAGCATTATCCTGTGTCTGGTGTGTTTCAGTGCTTACAGTAGGATTAGGAAAACGTCTTGGCAGAAGCATTTCTGAGTCCTCACCCGTTTGATCGTCAAATTTAAGAGGCAAAGCCCTATTTGTTTTAGGATCTCTTCGTACTGCATCGTTAACCCTAGCCTGATATCCCGCAGTGGCAGCAGCATTTCTTTCCCTGCTAAGTAAATAATCATGCGTACCTAGAATAGGGTCTAAGGCACCTGGACGTAGAGAATAATCGTACTTGGGAGCAATTGTACTTACACCAGGGTGTTCACCTCTGGCTTCTTGAGAGGAAGTTTGAGATATATCATCATCATCATCAGCTATTTCCATTTCCTCATTCTGCTGAGCGATAGTATGAATAATACCATTTGCTTCCCCCAGCATTTGCTGGCTGCGTAGCAATTGAGTTTGCATTTCAACTAACCTATCCCTATCTCTCTCTCTTTCCTCAGTTAGGATCGCATTTCGTCCTACTAGCTGACTCGCAGTAATATTAAGTTGGGCAATCTGCTGTTTAAGAATTGGTCATGTCGGATCAAGCGCATGTCTTTCTCCTTCTTGACACAAATATACCGGAGTCGTCCCAATACCTGCATACTTTTCACATAGTAATAATGGTGGCGGTTGCTCTAACAATACAATTAATATAGGGATAAGTTAAAACAGGTGGGTTCTCTGCTCACACCCTCAACAAGTCAGTATCATTAGTTCCTTGTTTTCAGCAGACAAACAACTATCTTCATCAATTTCCTCCACTGCTGCCATTAGTTCCCTCAGTAGCAGAGCACTTCGTTGAGGGTTATTTATGACAGGGTTACCTGATCTACGATCTGGGTTTATTGTATTTCTCTGCTCTATTGGAGCCTCAATATTTTCAAAATTAGTGGTGACTGGTTGGGATGTTACTTCTAATATGGGGAATATAGCTCTGCAGGAGGCAATTGATTCAGTTTTACATATTGTCCTAATTCTCTTATTTGAGTTTCTAAATGACGATAACATGAAACGATATTATAAGAAATACCGGTGGTTGAGGAGGTGGTGGAAGATTCGGTGCTATTCCATACCTGTCTAGGGTTGGTGAGTGCTTAACACTCTCCCTTGTTCTTGCTCTGCTTCGCTGAACTTGGGAACAAAAATATTAAGCCCATTGTGCTACAACACGTCTTTCATTTATGAATTAGTTTGATTGTTTTAACTATTCTGGTCTGATGTGTTCCTGCCCATTGGAAACAGGCTCTTATTATTTCCTCCATACAGAGTTCATTATTCTGATTCCCAGGTGAAAATATCCCTGCACTAATGAGAGGCATGCTAAGAACCTGCATTAAAGAGAGGAGGCAGTATCAGAGCTGCTAATACTGCTTCACTTAATTTTACATGAATTCAGCATCCCCTTCTCTAGGACCGACAAGCGTGAATAATTGCAAATGCAGGTAACAAACCAGCTGCAGTTACAGCCGTTTCTCCCCTTCTAATGCTGCCTTTCGTTCTAATCCACTCGTAGCTCTCCCTGAATTATTAACCCGCCTGCCTCAGATAGGGCTCTAGCCACACCTCCTTCATGTACGAGGTCTTCATTAGCTGGATTTATTATTACATCTACTGGCAATTTTAATAATGTTACCATGGTATACTTCCAAACGTAATTCTCCTATTTCCAATGAAATAAGACGCAAGGGGACATCAGAGGATTCATGTGTTTGAACGTATGCTAGGCTCGAGGGTTCACAAGCAGACTGTCACATTGCACTCCTATTTCATGATTCATGGTCTGATCTAAAACCCTGCGCATTTCATCCACCTCCTCTATCATAGCTTGATAACCTGTAACTGCCAATGGATTATATTTTGGAGGTCTAGTGTATTCAGCGCTTTGAGTTTTTTGAGGTAGTTACTTTTCTGTGCTTGTATTCTACTCCCTTTTGGGACCTGATCGCAGGTCATTATGTATTAGTGGGTGGAGCTGATGCTCTACCTCTTTCTTGTCTAGCTGTCGCTCCCCGAGGACTTACTGAGTTCTCTCTGCTTGTACCGCCTTCAGCTGGTTCACGCCTTGGGTTTATCTACTTTTCTTTTTTTCTTTCTCTGGATCTGGTAAAGATAAGTAACAGCTTTTTCCACATACCGGTTTTTTAGCAGTCTCTTCCCTGTTTCTGACTCAGAGCAGGAGGGTTGAGACTCCTCCGATTACGTCACATTTTATCTAAAGTTTCTACTTCATTATCATCTGTAATTTTATCCATATTAGTCCTTACTCTGATATATATCTATAACTAATTGATCTCTATCTTCCCACATTTGTCGTCCATTGCAAGGAGTTCTGAGTCGTTTTTTTCCTTTTTATAGGCGTTTCCAATTAACCTAAGCTATTATTTATCTATAATAGCCTGTTCTTTTCCTCTCGTATTTGCTAGACTTTAGTACGGAAGGTTTTTGCAGGGTAACGTCATCGCGTTTTGGGGGCGTAGCATGGCATGAGGGTTTCAGTTTTTTAAATGTCCATCGTAATTCACTTTACAAAATTACGTTATGGAATTAAAATGTTTAAACGGTTTTAATATTCGTTTTAAAACGTTAAACTATTTTTAATTGTACATAGGTCGATATAAAAATAAAAAAATTAAAATAAAAAAACAATTTCTTGATTAGTCATATGGAGTATTTATCTACTGCGGGCCCTACGTTGGGCGCCAAATGTCCGCGAAAATCCGCGTGTTCAGATTTCTTTACATACTCTTTTTATTTGCTCAGCATACACTCTTATCTCAGGGGAGACATTAGGAGGACAGAGATGTTATTACTCTAGTGGGATATAGTTCGTGCTCTGGACCCATGAGTATATTCGGATGACCAATATAGTACCCAAGAAATTGACAGACTCATGTATCTAAAGTGTTTTCTGAATCAGAGTATGATCAGTACTCTTTCGGTTTATTAACAGTTAAATATTGGATTGAGTAGCTACAGGCTACTTCATATCCCCAGCTGACAGACGTTCTGGGCAGTCCAGTGTCTTAACAGATATTAACGTTAACACTTTAATACATCTTTATGTATTCGTGCAGCCGGCAGGCCTGGCCACGACCACGACACTAAATACACCCAGTAGCCTCTTTTCAGCACATTCAACAAATGTTCTCCTATCTTCTAAACATAGCGTGAGCCCCTTATAGCAATACATGCAATACATGTGAGATAAAATAATAATTGATTAATGCTTACCCTTTAATATAGATCGTAAAAGGATACGACTGTCTTCACCAGGCAAATTAAACTGAGTTAAATCAGTTCAATTGTGTTTTTGGTTTGCAGAAGATGGACCACCTTGCCCTGTCTGGGATGAGTGTGGTACTCCATTGAAATTACTCTGGAGTTAAATAGGTTTTTTCGTCTCATTGGAATACATGGGACGCCTCAATTAAATCCAATCATTAATCAGGTGGGACAGTTCTTATCCATTTTACAAATAATAGTTTTCAAAAGATCCGGACTAACTTTTCAGAATTAATAGGTGTCATGTACTCAATAAATTCAATACTTCATATTTGTCTAACTCCAAACCTATGATCTCATTTCTTTGCTTTCCTCCGAGCCCCTCCTTTATCTGAAAAGTTAAGTGAACCAAGGTTCCCAGGATCTTGGTTTATAATATAATATAAAAACACTACTGCATGCAAAACACTAATTTTATATGTGTTATATATGAGAGATGTTCTTAATATGTGACATCATCTTCTAAGTGATTATATTATGCTAAATTAAAGGTATGTGTTTCTTTTAACTTCATATTGTTTCATCATTTTGTTAATGAGTCAGTTTTGATTCCATTTGATACCATTGTCTAACAGAGTATTTGACAAAAGTTTGTCTCATACAATATTCAAGTCATTTAGTTTCACTAAGTTTAAGTGGTAATAGTTTTCATTACAATTATTTATCCATTAAGAGATGCACTGACCAGGCTCTGACCTGTACGTCTCTGGGAATATGTTACTGCTAGCAGTTTCCACAGTCTCTTGTTTTTTTCCAAGGTCAGAGTCTGTGCAAACACTTTTTAGATTTATGACCTATAAAGGTCTGTTAAGCCATAATTTTTGCATATTATTTCAAGATATATTCTTATCTGTGCTAAACCACTAATTCCATAAACCTTAACACTCCATCTACATGAGGCTTGCAGCTCTGCTGAAGTGGAACCCAAGGACATTCCCTCTTTCTAGATAAGAAGAGGCCCTGTTTTCACTGCAGCAGTTTCAAATCACCACATTATAAGGAATCCATCTACCATCATTAGACAATAGTATAGTGGATTAATAACAAGGTACATTATAGTATATTATTACAAACTTAACACAAAACATAACACAACACCTTTTAACTTCTATAATTCAATGGATATCATAATGTCTAGAAGTCTTATTGTTCAATAGAAAGAAGAATAAACTTGTACCATTTTTCCCATTTAAGTAAATCGAATACTGCTCCAGGTTTTAATCTTCTTATCACTACAGCAAAGTCGTGAACAAGCAATAATACTTGTCAGTTGTAAATAATATGTTTTCTGATTATAGCAAATACAACATATTATTAATCTTATGAAATAACTGTTATGAACTATAAACAGTGTCAATTAGCACTGAACCTGTTTCATTATAAGATAATCTTTCTATTAATTTACCTCTGTTTATCAGTTGCTATAATATTACTTTGGTGAATCCCTCTTAAGATTTAAATCCAAATATAGGCCAGTATAACTGCATTCAACTAAACTTGACCCTTCTCTTTGTTCATACAAAATCCAGCCGAGACAGGATTTTTTTCTCAAGACCTCTGGCTTGTTAGTTAATCTTTTGGTCATAAAGAGTCTCTTCTTATCTTGTGTTTTCGTGACATAAATTTGTAGATTAACGTTCACTTTTAGCGAATGGTGCTTTTTATCAAGCGTCATGCTTTCTGAAGATAAGATATACTAGTGGTAAATCGTTCATTATATATATTTTCTTAGGGATTCTCAGACCACTAAGTATTTAATTGAATATATGTGTAATTCCAAACAAAGAGGACTGACCTATTTCATGGAGCAAGAGTGCCACCTACTAGTGGTACAAGGATACTCTTTCTTTATCCTTCCTAATATCTTTGACACTTCATTTTATAATACATTCCATATTTGAAATTGCCTAGTCCATGTCCTACGTATCCCAGCGTTCCCAGCAGGATTCAACTTCTGTGCGGGTTCAGCTCTGGTTGGTTCCCTTAAAAAGCGACAACAGGCCCCTTTTGTCAAAGTTTAGCATCACAGGTGTGAGATGCCATCTTCCTCACCCATTTACCTACAAGATACTTGGACACGTTTAGCTGGGACACCTTCTACACATTCCAATTTACCTAGATGAGCCCATTTCACTAAATGACCTCCTTCACAATTTATGCATTCAATCCTCTTAATATCCTTTGGATCTACGTTTAGATGAGAGAAAGAAATTCCTTCAGAATCATTACATTCAAACAAGATTCTACAGTGTTTGGCTAAATGACTACAGGCTGGACAAAGTTTGGGCCCAGTCACTGATGTCTTGCTTTGGCACATATTACATGCACACATAACAAGAGGATTATGTTTCAATTTGTGTGTCAGGGTTAATTCTGCACCATGTACAATAGTTCTGGATCTGTACACATTGTTACTATACATTCCCTTCTGTTAGCACAGAGTCACTTTGCGAGGTGCCTTCCATCAGAACACTGAAGGAGGCCAAAACTCACTGTTATTCATATTTTCTGGTATCAATTACTGTTCTGCCTCACATCATCAGTTGGTAGACACAATACAACTGAATCTGAATCAATTGATGAACCATGAGCCTTAGCTACTGAGATCCTCCATGCAAAAGGTGTCAATGTTTTACTGACCAGCCCTAGCTGATTCAGCGTCACTTGCGACAGCAGCGCCTCCAGCTTTGACGGCGGGCGTTGCAACATCTCCTCCACCGCCGGACCAAATGTGTGTCGGGTGTAATCGACATCTAGCAAGGGGCCTTGTCAGGCTCCTGCACTCTTGCCTGCGAGCCAGAGCTGTCTTCTGGCCACCACCATAGAAGCGATGCTCCTGCCCTGAGCCAGCGTTGAGCTGGGCTAGCTTCACCAGCAGCTGACTGAGTGTGCCCTAGCTTCGCTTGAGGGGAGGGGGCAGAAGGGCACTCAGGTAGGTCCCGAAGGTGCCGCCTGGTAAAACCCGTCAGTAGACTGGCTATATTAGACAGTCTAACTGCCTCGATTGGCCGCCAAGTACCCTTTTTTGAGGTGTATCTCTGTGGTCCTGCACTGCTTATTGGGGCAAGCTGGGTCTTTAGTAAGCCCAGATAGTGTCGGAGTCTTCACTAACGCTGGCAAACGCAGCGTCCACCGGTGGAAAAAACGCTAAACCGGCCTCACTAGCCCCTTGCATAGTAAAGGCGAAGCCTTGCGAGGCGTCGCAGGAGCAGAGGCCGGAGCCCCCAAGTAGACTGCACCTCTTTAACAAAGTCCGGGAATGCGGAAGCATCCTGGACTGATGGGACTGGGCTGAAGGACTCGAACAGAGATGGCTGGGAAGCTCTGTCCCACCCAATCGATGCCCAAGTGGCGGGTTGCTCTGTCCACCACAACCACACAGGGTCGTCAGTATCCATCACCTCGGACTCAGCGACCTGATCCGAGTGCTGGGAGGCTACCTCAGCCTCTATACTGTCCCCTTCCAGGATGTCAAATGCAGTCCTGAGGTTGCAGTGGAAGGGAAACGGCCACTGGAGGTTGTAGAGGAGCCACTGGCTGGTTGGCGATGGGCCCAGTGAGTTGTTCTGGAGCCCGAGCATTAGCTAGGGACATGAGAAGAGACTGCTGTCCCATCATCATCTCCATGAACTGAGACATCTTGGGTGAGCTCTACCACCCCGACCTGTCTCTGCATCGCCTGTCGCGACGAGGGGGAACGAACGTCCTCACGTCGGGGCAATCTGGAGGCGACCTAGACTCCCGATGAGGGCATACGCTAGAAGGGGAGGGGCTGCAGGCCCCAGCACGCCTGGTGGGGGACCTCTGACCAGCTGTAATCTGGGAGGCCGGGCTCGTGGAGAGCTGCAGTCGCCCTGGCGGCGTCGCCGTGACAGGCGACGGCGGGCTGAGATGGTGTGGGAAGATCCCAAGGAGGAGAGTGCCCACCACTGATTTCTTAGCCTTTGCTGAAGGTGCGTGTCTGAAAACCAGGGCAACGGTGGCAAAAGCCCTATCTGCCAGCACGGATGTGGCGTGTTCTGGCCCAAGACATGCCACGCACTCATCGTGCGGGTCACTGGCAGGCAGCTTCGCCTGGCAAGGCGCAAAGCGATGGAAGCCCGACATTTTCCATCGAGCCACGACGCCGAAGGTGCGTCGAGCACCGAGTGTCGAGCCGCCTAGCGTCGGCGCCCGGCTTTAGCCGCGTCAGCGTCGGCGTCCGGCGATAACGCGTTCGAGCGTGTAGCGCCGAGGAAAGCGCCGGGCGTCTGGCGTCCGGCGTCGCCGTCGGCGCCGAGCGCCGAGGAAGGCCGAAAGGCCAGCGCCGAAGGCGTGGCCGCGTGCCGAAGCGCCGGTGGCCGAAGCGTCGAATGTTTAGCGCCAGTGTCGACGCGTCGAAATGCTGGTCGATGTACCGAAAGCGCCGAGCCGCATCATACCGGTCATACCGTCGGCCTTGAGGCGTGTGGCGTCCGCCGAAGTCCGAAGTACCGTCGCCGCCGAGGCGTCGAACACCGAGAATCGAACCTGAGCAAGCCGCTTGCACCGAACTGCTGCTCAAAGCGCCGAAGGCGATTAACCTGCGCGAGTAGTTAGTAACGAGGCGTCAGACGTAACACAAGGCGCTGTTGCAACTGACCCTGAAGCGGAGGCGGCTAGTGCTGGTACAGTGTCTTATTGGTGAATACTTACCTTGGTGCTTAAGGGTATTGGGCTTTGTGGTCGTCTTCTTAATGGTGAAAATTTTTTTTTTTTTTTTTTTTTTTTTTGGGGCGCTGCAGCAAGTGCTTAGTGTACTGAAGAGTGGCTGTAGGGCAAACCATTACAGCTACCACCTTGATGGGGAACACACAGCAGTGGAAGATTATAGAGGGCTGCAGCGCAGACTCCACCACCACCTTGCGGTCTAGCCAGGCAAGACCGAGGCTGCAATACACGCAGCGTGGCCAAGGCCAACGGGGTGGCGTCCAAATAAAATATATATATATAACAAATATATAATATATACAAAACCCAAAAAACACACAATTAATATTAGAATAATATACTAATAAAGAAAAGACAAAGGTCTTAAACAAAAACGCGATGCCGAAGCAAAGCGTGAAAGGATATATAAAGTAATATATAAAATATATATACACAATTATATAACCAATTTAACCAATAATAAATGCAACTGAAATAAACTCGGAGAAGGGGAAAAAAACAGCTTCTCAAGCCTAAGCTCAATGAGTACAGACAGTTACAGGCTCTAGTACCTACCGCTACCGATGCTGAAGACAAAAGAGGAAGAGAGTCTCCGCGCGCTGCGTGTAGTAAGCTCCCAGGGGGGCGGGCTTACATGGCAGCTTGCGCGGAGGCCTATTGGCAGCTTTGCTATAAAGCTCAGCCAATCGCTACTGCCTGACGGCAATATCCCATACCTTGATGGTTATTTTTGACTTGAAAGGGAACTTTAGTTACAAAGTATCACAGAAGATCCTTTAGGTTCTTTTTATTCAGATAACAGATCTAAAAATGTAGGAACAATTCAACCAAGAAAATCAAACGGATACATTTTAGCAAATGTTTGGTTATTGTAAACTTCCAATAGCAACACCTAGTTTCAAACGGTACTGATATAATAAAACAACAATTCCATTCACTTGTTAACAGGTAGCAAGATTTCAAGCCGTTAAACAAAGTTCACATGAATGAGGTTGTGTATTAAAGTGCAAATGCAACAACGCTGCTACCCAGCAATAAAGTGGAGATACACATTCAAAGACATGGTAAAACTGTCATAATAAAACAATAACACCACGGTACAAAAGTACAAATACCCACACCACACACACACACACACGCACACAATGTCCGTGCAGGGGAGGGAACACACACACAGAGAGCGATAGAGAAACCAGCATTGCAATATAGCCTATCCCGTGCACTTCTTAAACTCCAGTCGACTACCAGATAGGCGAAAAACACTCTGGCCGTTCGCGCTCATTATTCGACACCGGCATACCATCAGCCCAATACTTATTGTACTGGATCCCCCATATACTGGTCCATTTCCGCCTCTCTCACTCATTGTTCCCCGCTCCAAACACTGCTTTCCCACTCCGGCACAGACATACAAACCCCAGGATGTCCATCCCATTTGTAAACATGTGCTATTTATATTCAGGTGCGTAAATTGATCAATAATTCAATTACTAGGTGCTCAACAGGGCAAACAAAGGGAAGTGGGTTGAGAAGCCAACATATCGTGATACAAATCAATTGTCAAGAAGTGTCAGACAACACAAAGCGTGCACTAATCAAATCAATAAAATAATTTTATAAAAATAATAACATACAAGTGTAAAATCAATTTGAACAGGGCATTCTTGACCCTGTTACACATATATGGGGCATCAGAAGACGTGCCCCCATGCGTTCTGCATTGGTTATAATGGGCTACATTTTGGGGTGCTTCTGCTCGTGGGGTACAGCTTGCCTACTAAACTCTTTAGTGTTTTTGCAAAGAGGGGGTGATAACATATCTAGAGATACCTCGATATTTAGTGAGCAAGGCGTCGAAGGGGGGTAAATGGGGCATCAAAAGACGTGCCCCATGCGTTCTGTATTGGTTATAATGGGTTACATTTTGGGGTGCTGCTGCTCGTGGGGTACGGCTTTCTCACTAAAATCGTTGGTGTTTTTGCAAAGAGGAGTCGATAACCTATCTAGGGATACCTAGATATTTGGTGAGCAAGGCGTCTAAGGGGGTAAATGGGGCAAAACAAGCGAGTAATATAGGGTACCGCTATGCTGCTGATACAGATGTGTTATTAATATTCGTTTTTTTTTTTTTAAAGAAGGAGCGATTATTTTTTAAATAGTAGCAATATATTAATTGAGCGATATGTGTAAATGCGTTAAAACACACAGAAAAAAGACACACTGCTTTATCAACTATACCGGAAGGAACCTAGAATAAGTAACCAACTTCCAGGTGGTGATGGCATGTTGGTGTGGTTCAGTTGTACATAGCATGTGAAAGATTTCTAGGGGTGTGCCTGGTTTGATCTACAGTTACCATAAAAAAATGTCCTAACAGTTAAGAATAAACTCCAGCTCTTATTATAAACTAGAAGGAAATGAGTTACAGTATAGTGGTGTGATAGCTGAAATATAAACAACTATAAACTTGTTATATTCAGACTTAATCGATACTCACTTTCACTGTGTCATTTTGAAATTTGATATGTGAAAATCTAACCTTGTTTGTGTAATAGTATCATTAGTTAGAACTCGTAGGCAGGTGGAGTCCAACGTCCTCTCTTGATAAGCTGTCGTCACCCACACGCAAAAGGGGTTTCCTGAATTGCAGCTTGGTATATACGATTGATTTTCTCCACTTCTAGCATTGTCAAACTGCTTTCAAGATGACAAGCTGCAACGAGTCTGTTATACTTGTCACCAAGGTGTTTAAGGGGACATTTGTCCACTCCACACACACTTCTCCGCTGGAAATTCTGGAAAATATTATTTTGGGAGTTAGTGAAGATGGAAAGGTGAGTTTCAGTGTTGAGGTGATTATTCTCCAAATTACTAATGAACGATTTACATCACGTTTTAATGACTGGTTTCACAGACACCAATTATCAAATGTAATGTAAAGTAATAGACGATTAGTGCTCATTTTTGTATGTGAAACCAGGCGTAAATGTTCTGTCATGTTTTAACAGAATTGAATTAGGCTACCGAATTAACCTGATATCAGCAATGAAATAATGCGGTAACATTATGAATGGATTTTTAAAAATGTATTTATTTTCGATACCTGGGGAATGGGGATTCAGCTTTTATAAATCTGACAGGGTAAAAAAAATGTGTGTATGTATGTGTGTGTGTGTGTGTGTGTGTGTGTGTGTGTGTGTATATATATATATATATATATATATATATATATATATATATATAATTGAGAAGGAGAACAGACTAGTAAGAAACGATTTGGGAGATTGTGAGTTGCAAAAGCAAATCTGTACCATAATATTTTATTGGTAAGAACCCCTTAGTTTTAGATACTGTAACCAAGTGCATTTCAAGAATAAATCCTACCTAAATGGTTTAAATACAATAAATTAGTAAGCCATCGAATCACCTCCCCCCCAAAAAAACTAGGGGTGTACCGATAAGGATTTTCTGGGCCAGTACCGATAACCGATGATGACCCAACCATATCAGCCGATACCGATCCAATACCGATATAATATTAAGTAATAGTGCAAGTCATTTCAAAATACTGAAGTAAATTTATAAAACGTTTGAATTTATAAAACGTGCACACTTTTATTTTTGCCTTACTGCTTCTAGATACGTTTGGAAGCAAAAATCCACACACATATGAACTTCTAAACTTCTACTTTTAAAATAAATGCAGAAAAAATGGCCAAATCAAAACACTTTTGCCTTCAAGATGAACAGGCTTTAAATCTAGATTAAGGTGTTACAATTACAAAATAAAAACAGTGTATACTAGTAGAAGCGTTGTCATCACAAAAACAACAGCAATAGCAACAATAGATAGATAGATAGACAGACTAGCCAATTTAACGTTTTAGTAAAGTAATATAAATATTTATATATATATATATATATATATATATATATATATATATCTCTGTATCCGATTTACATTCTTGCCTCCATCATACACTAGCTTAGTCATATATTTAGCATAAATAAGTGAGTGGAAGGTTTTTCTTAACAAATAGTAGCATTTCTGCTTTTTCACACATTACATTAGCCTGTTTCTCTTCTTGACCACAATATGCGAAGCTGCACTGAACAGCTGTTCACTGTCAGCGCTACTGCAGGAGGCAGACAGAAACTTCCGTGCAGATTCAGCTAGAATGGGAAAACAATCCTTGTTGGTCTCCCAGTATTTTAGCTTATCTCCACTTATCTGAAGTATGGGCTCGCCCATGTAGCTTTGTTTCTGAAGCATAACACTACTGTTTATAGCATCAGTTACTACCCCACCAGTACTTTCGTCCAATATCTCATCGTACATCGAACACAGGTTGTGGCTGGGTTTTGTAGTGCCGTCATCTGCTTCCTTTGGTTTTCGAAGCAGGCTCCGTTGAGGTCTGTTCCGTTTCATTCCCCTTGGCTTGCATGTGTGTCACCAGCATTTGTGTAGCCAGCAGCTTTTTGTCATTACCAGTGAAGTACCTGTCCTTGTATCTTGGGTCAAGCAGGGTTGCAACACAGTAGAGAGGTTCTGTTTCCATTTTCTCAAAGTGTGTTTCCAAGGCTTCCAGCAAAGTGTGTTTCATAGTCTTTACTCCTTGGTCTGAATCTGAAACTTTGCTCAAAAACCTTTGTAACCTCAGAAGCAGAGACCAAGGATGAACTCAGTTCACAAGTTCTTCAAATTGGAGGTCCCCGGTTCAAATCCCACCTCAGCCACTGACTCACTGTGTGACCCTGAGCGAGTCACTTACCTCCTTGTGCTCCGTCTTTCGGGTGAGACGTAATTGTAAGTGACTCTGCAGCTTATGCATAGTTCACCCACCCTAGTCTCTGTAAGTCGCCTTGGATAAAGGCGTCTGCTAAATAAACAAATAAACAAACTATCACTATTTTTTCCATCATCCCCCACTGCTGTACAGTGAGAGTTGTGGGGATTTCATGGTCAGCAGCATATTCTCCAAGCACACGCTTCTGCTCCCAAAGGCTTTGCAGCATGTAGTAAGTGCTGTTCCATCTTGTCTGTACGTCCTGCTGTAACCTCTTCGAAGGCATTCTGAGCAACGCCTGCACCCTTTGAAGACGAGAATACGCCAACGGAGAGTGTTTAAAGTGCCCAACAATTTTTCGTGACACTGCCAGTAAATCAGACACACTGCGCTGTGATAAAAGTCCTTCGTTCACAACAAGCTGGAGTGTATGTGCTACACAAAGTAAACTTGGTAAACTGGACTCTTGCATTGCCTTTGCTACGTTTCTTGCATTATCCCTGATAACGGCATGAACTTTTTCCTTCCGAATTTTCCATGCTGCAAACATATTATCAAATGCTATTGAAATAGCCTCAGCTGTATGGGAAGTGCTGAACTCCTGTGCCTGTAGTACTGCCTTACGTAAATTGAAATTCACATCTATCCATTGTGCAGTTAAACTCAGCATTGACATTGGCGACACATCAGAGCCCCAAATATCCGTCGTAAAGCTCAGTGCTAATACATGATCATCTTCAACCAGTGTCTGTATTTGTTTTAAAACAACACTGTAGAGCTCAGGAAGTGCAGTCTCGGACATAAACTTTCTACTGGGCAGTGTGTAGCGAGGCTCCAGGCATTCAATGAGACGGCGAAATCCAGTATCTTGTACAACAGAAAATGGCTGATCATCCAGAGCTATACATTCCATTAAACGGTTTGTAATTTCTTTAGCCCTGGCATCCCCACCTCCAAATTTTTGTGTACGTTTAAGTGTTTCATGTAGTGATAGTTGCTTCGGCGCAGCTCTTTCCTCCCCCTCTTTCTTTTCCGTAGCCTTTAAATAGTTCTTGTATTCAGGGGCATGGCGCGTCTTGAGGTGATGAATTAAGTTTGTTGTGTTGAAATCTTTACTGCTGTTGCCACCACGTGAAATATTTGCACCACATAGCTTGCAATCAGCTGTTTTGGAGTTCTTTACAGGCACTTTAAAAAAATTCCAAACTGTACTCCTTAATTTAGACTTACAACTGACAGAGAGCGCACCTTACACACTATAGTGGATATATTCTTGTCTCACGGTTTATACGTCGCCACATAAATATCAGTAAACATTATTGGGCTGATAATGTTATTTCCCTTTATCGGTGCCGATCCGATAACCAACCGATGTATCGGTGCACACGTAAAAAAAAACCCTGCTTCTTAAAATAAGCCATGTCTATGAGGAATGGGTTTTAACCGATAAAACCCGATAAAACACCCCCGATACAAAAAAATTAAATCAGTGAATAGCCAATAAACACCAGAAAACACCTTAAAAACTGTTGAAATGGCTAATCTATTCACATTGACTTTACCCTTTTCACATATAAAAAAATAAAACCTACTACAAAAATGATAATAAATACATTTCCCTGTGCTGTTGGGCAATGTCCCGCCTTCCTGTCCGCCCCTGTGCAATGTATTGTTTGTATATGTGTATTATGATTTATTTTGTGTATTTATGGTGTGAAGGATGGTCAGGCTATAATAAGAGGAAGGAGTACCAGGGACGTGGGGAAACTGGTATTTCGCTCTCCTATAAAAGAGAACCACAACAACAAAACTTCAGTTCCCAAAAGCCTGAGCGCAGTAAGAGATCAGGTGACCTGGTAGCAGGGGAAATGGACGATAAAAAGGACCCCCGGAGTGTACAAGTGTGGGTGTAGGAGCGTGTAGCAAGGATGCAACTGGGTTGCTGTGAGACTTTCGAAAAGTAGAAGAGAATAAGGTATTACAGGCGAGTAGTACTGTTTTATTGTTTTGTCAGACCTACGTTTGGTCAAAAGAGATAACGTGTTAAAGAACCGTGTGTGACGTGAAAAGGATTGCGTGGAGCAATACAAAACGCTGTGAAGTAAAGGATTACTAGGAGCAATAGAAAACGTTGTGAGCACTACATCCTGGATAGCCGCACCCAAGAGGTAAACAGCATTTAAACTACCCTCTGTTTCGCTGAAGTGAAAAAAAAGTTTGCACTGCTGAGTGAAACCTGCTTACACTAGTGAACTGGATCAGGGCTAACTTAACATTGACTGTTATGAGTGTATCGGTACAACCGAGTGGAATTACAAGCTGCACTGTCCACCGTGACAACGGATTTAAAGAACTGCGGGATGAAGTAATAAATGAAACGCCCAGCCTGGGGAAAGTGTGATTTAAAATATCCGGTCGTAAAAACCAGAACTTTGGGACAGGGTTATAAGTTACTGGTGATAATACCGAGCAGGTGAAGACGCGTTGTATATTTACAGGGGAAGGTAGTACCCGGGTCTCTGAATATTTGCATAACCCTGTGCGTATGTCTAGCCAGGGCTTTACATATAGAGAGCGAGTGCTGTGTGTGAAACAGATGCCTGAAAGTTACTGTGTTAAGGGCTGTTTTATTATTTGTCTTGAACAAACACACAGAAGCTAAAGTGTTTAAGGGCTGTTTTATTATTTGGTTTGGAACAAACACTTAGAAACGAAAGTGTTATTGTTTGGTTTTGAAGAAACCCACGGAAGCCAACACAATGTAGTTTGTTTAGTAATCTGTGAACACACCAGGCTGGCTGTTAAAAAGCACTGCTCCAGGGACAGAGTGGTCCACAGTCAGTCACTCCTTAAGCAAGGGGAAAATTAAAGAACCTGGAGAAGCAGACAAAGGATTACAAATTGATAATACACTGAGGGTTGCCAAAACGTGGACACTGTCTATACTTACCTGTGGGGCTGCAACTGCGACCGGTGTCCACCAGAGGGCAACTGAGAATACCTACCTGTGTTCCTGCACTGTTCTGGGGAACAGTGCCACCTGCACGCCCCATTTGAGATTCCCCGAGGTATACTGAAGAAATATACTAGAGTCTATCGCACTCAGTATTCCAAACGCGAAGTGACTGTTTTTTTTACCTGCAAGAAGGTTAGCTTCTGCAGGGCTAGATCGGGAAAATAAAACAGTTCAGTTAGTGCCCAGAGGGCAGGTTTTCTTTTGTTTATTTTTGTTTTTCTTTATTCATGTTTAAATATAAATAAACTTACCAGTTTATTATAGTGCCTTCGTCCTCTGCGCTCTCTCCGACTGTCAATTTTGGCTTCCACACCAAACAAATAATTTACTTATGGTTTTAGAAGTGGGATCCTCAAACTGAAGCAACACAACGCTACAGTACCCAAAAATACTAGTTTGGAGAGACATAACCAAACGGGGAAACATAACCGACACCGACGCCTTTGCCTGTGCGCTAGTGAATGCGATGGCAGCACAACAAGACAGCACTCAGAAGAGTTGCAACAGGCAGCTATCCTAGTATAACAGGAGACCAACCGTCAGTACGAAACGTTACTCAAAAAAGCCAGAGAGGAGCGACTGGCTATTATGAGGAACCTGGAGCGCAGAAACGGAAAAACCCCTACCCACAGCAATATCCGGTTCACCCAGGTCCTGAATAAAATGACCGGGGTGGATGACATCAAAGCATTTCTGCTCACGTTTGAGAGGACTGCCAGCCGAGAAGAATGGACCAGGGACAAATGGGCATGGATACTCGCTCCCTTCTTGACAGGAGATGCACAAAAAGCCTACCATGATCTACTACTGAGCGACGCGAAGGATTATGACAAGTTGAAGGCCGATCCTGGCCAGAGCCTGGGTGACTACAGCAGTGCGAGCTCAAAAGTATCATGCGTGGACCTTCAACCCATCGATAGCCTCTTGCTCCCAGATGTTCGACCTCATCTATCTTGCCCAACGCTGGCTGGTGCCAGACGTGAACAATGGATATCGTGTTGTCAAACTAATAGTGATGGATCGCTACATGAGGGCCATGCCAGGGCCTTTGAGGAAGTGGATCAGCCAGAATGACCCCTCCAATATAAACGACGCTGTGTCGTCAACTTGCCGCAGATGACTTGGCCCGAGCTCCTCCGAGCACCCCTGGTCATTGGAGACCCAAGACCTCACCAGAATTGAATAAGGGACCAATTCCAGAAAGAGGGGTCGAAGAGCGGGCTAGACCCGTGAAGGGACAATTTATAAACCGGGAACCGAGTAGCTTTAGATACTGAGTGGGCCCGATAGACCACTCTCAATACAAATGCTACAACTGTTTAAAGATGGGACACATCGCAAAAAAATGCCCTGAACATTCGGAACCCATGCAATGTGACATCGGGATGAGTTCCTTTTGTGGTAGCATAGTGGTAGCTGGGGTGGCAGAGGGCAGAACTCCTTATTTGGCTGGGGTACAGGTGAACAGGATACAGACCAAAGCTTTCATTGATTCGAGAAGCACCATTACATTGATAACGCCCGAATATAGCAATGTCGATAAATTGGACTACAATCGACGGACGGGGATTCCCTGCATCCATGGGGACACCAAATACTACCTTACCACACTCGCAACATTGACCTACCGGGGTGTAGCTCATGACATAAGGGTAGGTGTGGTCCCCAGGTTGCCCCACTGGGTAATTCTCGGCCGAGATTTTCCAGGTTTATCAACACTGGTCCAAATTAGCGGGGAATTGGATAAACCCCTTTCTAAAGAAACGGCCCAAATGGGACCACCTGAGAGCTTGGTCACGGTATTCCCTTTCTCTGATCACGACTTACCGGACATAGAACCGAGTCGAAAACCCAAGAAGACACTCCAGCAAAGGTGCCTGGACAGGGAAATGGGAGGCCCAGTGGAAACAGGTCTAGTAGGGGATTCGGGGAAACAGGCACAGAAAGGGATAGGTGTCCAGGGTAATGACCGGGAGATAGTAAATGAGACAAGGGAAAGTTCCACTACTTTAGAGCCTGAAGGTATGAGTGAAACATGGCATAACAGCTTCCTTCCTGTGAGTGAGAATTTTGCCAGGGAACAACAGCAGGTTACCTCATTAATGCATGTGCGGTCTAGAGTGGTATCAATTGATGGTATACCTGTAGAAGGTGTAGTGGTTAATCCCCGGGAACATTTTCTGGTAAAAAATGATCTGTTATACCGAGGGACTCTGATTAATGGGAACCCCATAGAACAATTGCTAGTGCCTCTCCCATTTAGGAACCAAGTTCTGAAATTAGCGCATAATCACTTGTTTGGGACCCATCTGGCGGCCGACAAAACATTAGACTGCATAGTACAACGGTTTTACTGGATAGGGATACGAAAAACCGTCAAGCACTTTTGTAAGTCCTGCCCCACATGCCAGCGGACTAGCCCTCGTCCCCACTTACGAGCCCCATTAAAACTCATGCCCATTATTGACGTTCCATTTGAACGTATTGCCATGGACTGTGGGCCCCTTGTCCAGGTCAGCCCGTGGACATGAGTATGTGTTGGTGATATTAGATTATGCTACATGATATCCCGAGGCAATCCCACTGAGGAACATGGCCTCCAAAACCGTGGCTAAAGAGCTAGTCCAAGTCTTTTTGAGGGTAGGGATTCCGAGAGAAATACTTACCGACCAGGGAACTCCTTTTATTAATCGGTTGATACAAGATTTATGCACCACCCTTCATATTAAACTGATTTGAACATCAGTTTACCACCCACAGACTGATGGTCTCGTGGAACGATTTAACAAAACACTTAATGCTCAGGAAGGTAATAGGAAAGGATGGGAAAGATTGTGCTCTCCTGTTACCTTATTTAATGTTTGCAGTGCATGAGGTACCACAGGCTTCCACAGGGTTCTCACCATTCTAACTCCTATATGGACGTCAGCCCCGAGGAATTCTGGTCATCGCCAAGGAAACTTGTGAGTGCCAGCTTTCCTGAGGCAGGAATGTGGTCAGTTATATTATACAAATGCAGGACCAAATTGAGAGAGTTACTCCCATCGTGAGGGAACATTTAGAGAAGGCACAAAATAGACAAGCCTTCCATTATAATAAGATAGCGAGAGTGCATGTGTTTAATCCAGGGGACCAAGTTATGGTTCTAGTGCCGAACCTGACCAGTAAATTATTTACTCAATGCCAGGGCCCCTATGAGATAATTGAGGCCGTCGGGACAGTGAATTATAAGGTCCACCATCCGGGCCGACGGAAGGAAATGCAAATATACCATGTTAACTTACTGAAACCCTGGGTAGATCGTGACCCTTCCCCAGAAACTAGTGTAACCACCCCCTCGTGTACGCTGGCAGAGAAGACCGACACCGGGAAGGTGAAAACTATAAACATAGGCCCGGACCTAAATAGTCAACAGAGAGACGAAGTCAAACAACTAGTAGCCAATAATCAAGACCTTTCTCTAATCTTCCAGGTCGCACGTCCGGTATCGAGCATGACATTTCGACTCCTCCAGGTGTCCGGGTGAGAGTACGACCATATCGTCTACCCGAGGCAAAGAAGGCAGACGTTATTCATGAAGTAGAACATATGTTAAAACTTGATGTCATTTAGGAATCCTCCAGCCCCTGGAACAGTCCCATTGTTATGGTAGCCAAACCCAACTGGAGCTGGAGGTTCTGCAATGACTTCCGTCAGCTAAATCTGGTTTCGAAATTTGATTCATATCCCATGCCACGAGTAGACGAGTTAATCGAGCAACTAGGGAAAGCGAAGTACCTGACCACACTAGACCTCACCAAAGGATATTGGCAGATTCCTCTAACACCAAGCTCAAAAGAGAATTTCGACTCCCATAGGCCTGTTTCAATATACAGTGATGCCCTTTGGATTGCACTGAGCCCCTGCGTCATTCCAAAGGCTCATGGATAAAGTGTTAAGACCCCACAGTAGTTATGCATCAACGTACATCGATGATATTGTGATCTTCTCTGAAGACTGGGAGGAACATTTGCCTAGAGTCAGCAAGGTGTTGCAGGCTCTCCGAGGGGCAGGACTCACTGTGAACCCAGAGAAATGCTACATAGGTCTAACAGAGGCTAAATATCTGGGCTACATAGTAGGAGGAGGAACCATAAGACCTCAACTATGTAAAATGGAGGCATTAAAATCAAGGCCGATTCCTGTCTACAAGAAACAGGTCAGGGCGTTTCTTGGGTTGGCAGGCTACTATCGCCGATTTGTGCCAGTTTTCGGCAATAGCAGCCCCATTGACAGACTTGACAAGGAAGTCAGCGTCAAATAAAGTGAAATGGTCGGAGGCAGCCAACCAGGCATTTTTAAAGATAATTGAGATATTGTGTAGCGGTCCCATATTAAAAGTACCAGATTTTTCAAAACGTTTCATTGTGCAGACAGATGCTTCAGAGGTGGGCGTGGGAGCGGTCCTCTCCCAAATATTTGATGGTGAAGAACATCCAGTAATGTACCTTAGCCATAAATTACTACCTAGAGAATCCAGATATGCTGTTTTAGAAAAGGAATGTTTAGCCGTAAAATGGGCAGTCGAAAGACTAAAATACTATCTGTTGGGCCGAGAATTCACCTTGGTCACCGATCATTCACCATTAAAATGGATGAAGGAGAATAAGGAAAAAAACGCCAAAGTGACCAGGAGGTTCTTGGCCCTACAACAATACAAATTCACAATAGAACATAGAAGTGGGTCAAAAAATGCAAACGCAGATGGGTTATCGAGGGTACATTGCTGGGGTAAAAAGGTCGCTCGACCTGATAGGTTTGAGCTGAGGGAGAGGATAGGTGAAGAATGGTCAGGCTATAATAAGAGGGAGTACCAGGGACGTGGGGAAACTGGTATTTCCCCCTCCTATAAAAGAAAACCTAAACAACAAAACTTCAGTTCCCAAAAGCCTGAGCGCAGTAAGATATCAGGTGACCTGGTAGCAGGGGAAATAGATGATAAAAAGGACCCCCAGTGTGTACAAGTGTGGGTGTAGGAGCGTGTAGCAAGGATGCAACTGGGTTGCTGTGAGTCCTTCGAAAAGTAGAAGAGAATAAGGTATTACAGGCGAGTAGTACTGTTTTATTGTTTTGTCAGACCTACGTTTGGTCAAAAGAGATAACGTGTTAAAGAACCGTGTGTGACGTGAAAAGGATTGCGTGGAGCAATACAAAACGCTGTAAAAGGATTACTAGGAGCAATAGAAAACGCCGTGAGTACTACATCCTGGATAGCCGCACCCAAGAGGTAAACAGCATTTAAACTACCCTCTGTTTCGTTGACGTGAAAAGAAAGTTTGCACCGCTGAGTGAAACCTGCTTACACTAGTGAACTGGATCAGGGCTAACTTAACATTGACTGTTATGAGTGTATCGGTACAACCGAGTGGAATTACAAGCTGCACTGTCCGCCGTGACAATGGATTTAAAAAGCTGCGGGATGAAGTAATAAATGAAACGCCCAGCCTGGGGAAAGTGTGATTTAAAATATCCGGTCGTAAAAACCAGAACTATGGGACAGGGTTATAAGTTACTGGTGATAATACCGAGCAGGTGAAGACGCGTTGTATATTTACAGGGGAAGGTAGTACCCGGGTCTCTGAATATTTGCATAACCCTGTGCGTATGTCTAGCCAGGGCTTTACATATAGAGAGCGAGTGCTGTGTGTGAAACAGATGCCTGAAAGTTACCGTGTTAAGGGCTGTTTTATTATTTGTCTTGAACAAACACACAGAAGCTAAAGTGTTTAAGGGCTGTTTTATTATTTGGTTTGGAACAAACACTTAGAAACGAAAGTGTTATTGTTTGGTTTTGAAGAAACCCACGGAAGCCAACACAATGTAGTTTGTTTAGTAATCTGTGAACACACCAGGCTGGCTGTTAAAAAGCACCGCTCCATGGACAGAGTGGTCCACAGTCAGTCACTCCTTAAGCAAGGGGAAAGTTAAAGAACCTGGAGAAGCAAACAAAGGATTACAAATTGTTAATACATTGAGGGTTGCCAAAACGTGGACACTGTTTATACTTACCTTACTGTTTATACTTACCAGAGGGCAACTGTGAATACCTACCTGTGTTCCTGCAATGTTCTGGGGAACAGTGCCACCTGCTCGCCCCATTTGAGATTTCCTTGAGGTATACTGAAGAAATATACCAGAGTCTACCGCACTCAGTAATCTAAACACGAAGTGACGGGTTTTTTTTTTTACCTCTAAGAAGGTTAGCTTCTGCAGGGCTAGATAGGGAAAAGAAAACAGTTCAGTTAGTGCCCAGAGGGCAGGTTTTCTTTTGTTTATTTTTGTTTTTCATTATTCATGTTTAAATATAAATAAACTTACCAGTTTATTTTATTGCTTTCGTCCTGTGTGCTCTCTCCGACTTTCAATTTGGCTTCCACACCAAACAAATAGTTTACAATGGTTTATAAATATAGCGGTGTAGCCAAATGTTTTGTATTGTTTAGTAGCGTGGATGGGAAGCCCCATCTACAGTAATTAAAAACCTTGTGCAGAAGGTGACCATCTCCCGAGTTTAATTTAGTTGTGTAATTGTTGCTAATCGGGAGATGGTCACCTTCTGCATAAGGTTTTTAATTTAAAACCTGCACCTCTCTGCACTCCGGGTGGGTGTTCAAGAGGAGGAACGGGAGCGAGAGAGGAGCTTAAAAGTACAATTAAATATACAGGTTCAGTGACAGCATTTGCCAAGCCTGACCTGTATTGTTTTGTTTTGTGTTTGAGATTGTGTTTTGTTTAGAACTTTTATTTTTGCACTGTGAGCAGTATTTGTTTTTTTAAATACCTTTATTTTATTTGTGTTTGTTATTTAAATAAATGGAGCCACAGCGCCTTTGCACTGCAGTATTTTTGAGTTTGGTTTCTTCCTGCATTCTGGCCTGACGTCACCACTTAGCCATCCTGTCACACACCCCAACTACTGAGTGACAGCACATTCCTACATTTCTATTGAAGACTCCGCTTGCGAGATTTAAAACGAGGCTTGTTAGCAGGATTTAAATCTGTATTACAGTTAAGACACGGAGGATTTAAAACAGAATTGTGGCGAAATGTACAAAAATGCCTACACACAAAAACCCCAGAAGAATGTGCCCGTGACCATAGGGATTTCGTTGTGGAAGACAGCAAAGGAAAGAAGGTACAACTTAAGTGTGCAAGTACCGTCGAGTTACGATACATATTTTGACACACACACACACACACACACAAAAAAAGCTTAAGCATTTTGGAAAGTAACTGAAAACACTAATTTCATACAGTATATGAAAAATGAAAGCCCTGGAAAAAAAAAACGATTTACATAAAACTCGAAAATAGCTAAAAATAAGCACCGAAAAATACAATTAATAAAACCCGAAAAACAGAACCCCTAATTATATTGTAGCGAAATAGGTTAACACAGGCAGGTGCATCACACAGGGCGAGACAATCCACATACAGGCGGAGTGCGGGCATGAACCCGGGACCTCTCGCACTAAAACATAGCTCCGATACCGCTGTACAAAAGAGCCGGCTCCTTTGCAAGGAGCGTATATCGGGCTTATGTCTTTGTGTGTGATTACGTCACCTACCAGCCCTGCTGCCGCCTTCCCCCTCGCACGCTACACTATGTAAATTTTCGGCCCCTGTGCAACTTCGGAACCCAGCGTTCCGGGTGGTTTTATCAATAAAACTATTTTTGGAATGGAATGGGCATTTAAAGATTGGTTCTGACAGTTTTCTTCAATAGTATTATGTTAGATGTATCACTTTCTTCATATGTGCAACTTCTGAACCCAGTATTTTGGACTGTTTTATACTTCACCCCTTTGGAATGGCTATAGTTAAAGGTTGGTTCGGACGGGTTTCTCATCTATTTGTATTATATTGTAATTGCACGTGCAGGGCTTCGTGCTCCTGCATGCACAATGCACGGAGGCGGTGCAAGGCAGCCGCTTGGGATCGCTCCTTGGACTCTGTAGGGATTGCAACAGTCAGGCTCCATAGACAACCATTAGTGGAACTTTTCACCCCTTGTCATGGGATCCAAGGGATTCATGGGGCAGAGGGGTTCACCTGGACTGAAACGGGATGGGGGCTGTGAGCGGGTAAATGTATTACGTTGTTGCAAAGTTGTTGGCAGGCTAAGGGCTAATTCACGGTAGCCTGCGAGCTCCTCGGGGCAGTGGGCAGCAGTGTTTATGCAGTGTGATTTGTTGTACAGCTGTCAAGAGTCATCTGTACCGAATAAAATAATGGCCATTCTGGAACTGAATCATCTTGTCTCGTCTGTTCTATTCCTTCTTCTTCCTGAATAGCTGATACGCTACAATATGTATAATTTTGTCGTCTTTGCACCTTTGGAACAGTCTGTTCCTGGTCCTTTTTTGTGTTAAAAAAATGGTTCTGGGCCAGAACGGGTTAATGACAGCATAACTTTCTTCCTTGTTTTTAATGTGGTTTTATTAATTCAAATGCTGTTACGTCACATTCAGGGTTTTACCCCAACTCTGTTTAGGAATGCACATTAAGCAGGAGGTGCCCGGAGGAGCCCAGGGAAGCCCAGAGGTGCCTGAGCTGTACTAGCATGTCGACCGCCCAATAAACTCATGACAAAATGTCATTATATAGTGAAAAGTAATGTTTATATCCATGGAATGCTCTTATGTAGCATGATAAGTACAATTATATACACAGCTAAAACACCCGGTCGTTCAAATATAGTCCAGTGCACCTCCAGTTACCTCCGGTCACCTAAAGCCCCGAGGGAACCGGAGGCGCCCGGATAGACCAGACACGCCCGGGGTGTTTTAGCTGTGTTTATTGTTGTCGTTGTTGTTATTATTATTATTCACTGTTGTATCAGGAAACAGAGACAAAGAAAGTATGTAGTGCTTTCTTTAATAGCAAACCAGCAACCAAACTAACAGCTTCAACTTCCTCCACCCTGCTGCTCAGTCAGTAGGCTTTTTTGTATATTATTATTATTATTATTATTATTATTATTATTATTATAAGTGTTAATAATAACAGCAAAAGTTTCCTGGGGGAGTCTGTCCATCCTGTTGCTTCTTCTCCTCCACCCAACAATGCTGCTTGCCTTCTCCCCTTGCCTCCGCTGAACCTGCCACCTCAGCCCCACTGATCCTACTCCCAACTTCAGACAACATGTGTTGCTGAGGATTCAAAAATTCTCTGAAACAGCCTAATAAATATCCTTTAGAAGTTTGGAAGAGTCATAAATTGATAAGAAAGACAGATGGGTTGTTTTGTTAGCTATTTCTTTAGCTATTTGTTAACTTATTCTACTGTAAAAAAAAGATAATTTATTGGACAGGGAATCTGTCAGTGCCTTGAAACAATCCAGTGCATTGTTTTGTTCTATTCTTTATTGTTCTGAAGTTCACTCTGTGCTTTCAGATTGTGTTTATTGAAGATTCTTCTGAGCAGGAGAATCTTGCCAAGAGATGGGGATTCGAAAATACAGACATCACACATCTCAAAGACTGGTCAGTAATTTTTTTCAGTTTAGAGTAATTTGTGTGTTAAAAGACATTTCACGTATATATATGTTGTAATAGTAAAGACAACTAATTTTATTCCAAATGAAAAATGAAGTTGATCACTTTCTTTAAATATAAGATGAGTGTATAAAAATAAATTTCTGATTAGTGTGCTACCAAACCTGTCTCTGCAGCTGTTAGACAAGTAAGAGTTTGAAAATTATACTAAAGAGTTTGAAAATTATACTAAAGAATTGTCGTAGTGGAGACCTGATTCTGCATTTAATTTCATTATGTAGCACCTCAATTTAAAGCAATTTAAAATTAGCTGTGCACGAATGACACTTGACTTGTGTGTGTGTGTATGTGTATATATATATATATATATATATATATATATATATATATATATATATATATATATACAGTCAGCACTCACATATGCGACCCTATAAAATTTTTACTTCAGTGACGGTTAAACGCGTGTGACGCACATCTGTTTATTTCCTCTGATTTGACATGTATATAGGTGTGCACGTTGTAACCTGTCCCCTACCACCCAAACAGCCCAGCACACACACACACTTCGTACGGAAAGAAAAAATATGACTTGGGTTTTCAGGAACTGTACAGGGAGACAGTTTTCTTTGGCACTGTTGCGGTTTTATTTCTTATTTTTTTCTTATATTTGACATATCACAAGAGCTGGATCATGATAATGGTAGATCATTCATGGAAGAGTTTGATTCAGCAGGGTCAAGGCAGGATATTTAGCAGTCTGTCTCGAATGTTAAACTATCTGAAGACGGTCCTCCTGTTAGTTTCGTTTTTCATCCAGAGGGGTCTTTCATTGATTCTTTCATTGAAATTTGTTAGCGCACGAGTTGGGGAATAACACAGCAGTAAAAGACAAATGCTTGTCTGTTTTTTCAGGGAACACAAAAAAGAAACAATGTCAGAAAATACATAGCTGAAAGGAGTGCTTTAAAATAAGTAGTCTTCCAATTAGATGTACTGTAGTTGGTTTTGTTGGTACAGTACTATATAACAGAAGTATTTTAATTCAGAACCATATGATTCTGAAAATCACTTGCCAAAATACAACATGTGGACTGTAATACAGTACGTACTTTTAAATTCAGTACGTACTGTACTAGCATTATGTAAAATTCCCCATTAACAACCCAACAGCAAAATTAAATCAAAGTGTTATCCATGCACAGCACTGCTTAAAACATAAAAGGCAATGCAGTTTCTAGAATTAAAACAGTATCCAAAGTCAGTATTCAAAATTGCAAAATACAGTGATCGATAAGGCCCTACCAGTTCATTTGCAAATGAAAATGCAAAAAACAACTAAAGATCAGTTTTAAAAAAAAATGTATTGCAGTATCTTAAACTGTCTAATGATTAACTTTTATATTACTGTGCCTTGTCTCGTTTGCTTTGTTGTTGGAGGAAGCGCTGTGTCCCATAAAAACGGGGAAAAAACTGCATACTGTGACAGTTAAACAAGTACATTGTGACATTGAGATGGACTTTGTACCAGAAAACTGGTGACCGAGTCAGAAACTGCATGTGATGGGTAAATGTATTAATTTATTACATACTGTATATATAATGGTGTGACAGGCTGGCTGGGCGGTGACGTCAGGCAGAGGCAGGAACTAAAAATACTGACACCAAACTGCAGTTTTAAACAGAAAAAGACGTGGCGGCGCCGTTTTATTCAAATAATATAAAATAAAATAAATATTTTTAACACAAAACAAAGTGCTCACAGAGCGAAAATAAATATTGAAACAAAACAAGTCTCGAACACAAAATAACACAATCAGGCTGGGCAATAGCCTTCACTGATCCTTTGAGTTATTCTTTTAAGTTTCGTTTTCTCTCGCTCCTCTCGCTCTCTCGCTCCTGACACACCCACCTTGAGTGCAGCGAGCTGCAGGCTTTTATGGAGGTGACCATCTCCCGATTAGCAACAAATCAATCACTCAATTAACTCGGGAGATGGCCACCTTCTGCACGAGGTTTTTAAATTATTCCTGGCAGAGGACGAGCACCAATCTCGCCTCTGCCAGGACACGTTTTAAAAATAAACAAAACAATAACAAACATGGTGCACGCCGTCATTAACACAACGATAATAATAAATACAAATACAAAATAAACTGCACAGGGGCGGAGGGGGAAACCCTGTTCTAAAAATAAACAAAATACAGTTAAACAGCAGGGCTCTCTACCGCCCTGCTACAAATGGGGATTGATTTTATTCTTAATACAAGGGCGATAAAATGCGACTGACGTGTATCTGGGTAACGGATGACTGTATATATATATATATATATATATATATATATATATATATATATATATATATATATATATTCTTTGTTGCAGGGAATTTTTCATTCCAGGTATGGTTGATACTCATATCCATGCATCCCAGTACAGCTATATGGGAACAGGTCTTGACATGTCCCTTCTACCGTGGTTAAACACGTACACATTCCCAGCTGAACTGAAGTACAAAAAAACTGAGTTTGCGGAAGAGGTCTACAACAAAGTTGTGGTAAGCATTTTTGTAAATCTGTTTCCTTTGTCACCAAATAGTTGATTCATTTTGTGTATGATGATGTATATATTAGGGCAGCAGTGTGGAGTAGTGGTTAGGGGCTCTGGACTCTTGACCGGAGGGTCGTGGGTTCAATCCCAGGTGGGGGGGCCACTGCTGCTGTACCCTTGAGCAAGGTACTTTACCTAGATTGCTCCAGTAAAAACCCAACTGTATAAATGGGTAATTGTATGTAAAAATAATGTGGTATCTTGAAACAATTGTACGTCGCCCTGGATAAGGGCGTCTGCTAAGAAATAAATAATAATAATAATAATATTGTATGTAAAAATAAAACCACAAGTTTCTCTGAGACACATGTTTGTAGGCAACACCCATCACTCTAATATATTTCATCACAAACAATTGCTGTTTCAGATCTTCTTTTTTATGAAGCTTGTTATGACATCCTGTTTTATACCAGCTCTGGTCTCATGGATAATTATAATAAATAAAGAACTAACAACTTTTCTATACTTTAGAAAAGAACACTGAAAAATGGCACAACTACTGCATGCTACTTTGCAACGATTCACACAGATTCTACTTTGTTACTTGGAGAAATTGCAGGTAGGTAGCTGCATACTATTTAAGTCTGTTTACTGTGTTCTTCTAAAGTCTGGCATCCTGTGGTCGCTGCTGTGTCTGTGCTTAGTTTCTAATTCCCTACAGGTTTCACCTGTTTTCAGTCAAGTACAGACATGAGTGTAACAGGATGTGAGTCATTACTGATTATTAATTATTATTTATTTCTTAGCAGCTGCCCTTATCTAGGGCGGCTTTGTTACAAGATATCACATTATTTTAACATACAATCACATTATTTTTACATACAACTACCCATTTATACAGTTGGGTTTTTACTGGAGCAATCTAGGTAAAGTACCTTGCTCAAGGGTACAGCAGCAGT
Organism: Huso huso; assembly: GCA_036884735.1. NCBI lineage: Eukaryota > Metazoa > Chordata > Actinopteri > Acipenseriformes > Acipenseridae > Huso > Huso huso. The sequence goes on along the minus strand of CM072663.1, from coordinate 47,365,308 downwards.
GGCCCCCCCACCTGGGATTGAACCCACGACCCTCCGGTCAAGAGTCCAGAGCCCTAACCACTACTCCACACTTCTGCCCGAGTCAGACACCGAGAATTGGGTGTAAACATGCCGCACAGGCGCATATATTTAATAAAAACACAGGTGCTGCCATGAAGGTACTAGAAATGGTAGCCCTTGTGTTAGATTTAATAAAGAAAACAAATGAAAACAAAGCTAAAAATAAAAGTTTGCAACACAAGGCAAGCTAAAGTCTTATTAAAAGAGACATCCCGCACCAGGAACCTACACTACAAAACCCTCTCTATATAGTGGTTGGGATCCACATCCCTTAAACTAACCTACTGCTGTTGCTTCCCAGACTCTCAGCAACGCCAGGTATTTACAACGTCCTGGCTAAGCAGACCCTTCACAGACACTGTTGTGCCTTAATTTAGAACGTGACATGAAACAGAGTTAAATCTACTGGCATTTTAAGCAAAATAAAAACAAATAAACCTAATACAAAAATATAACAAAGTCAGCAGTTTATAACAATTCATAAACTTTAATGGTGCTGCAGAGACCATTTAATCTTGACTCAGATGTATTATATTTACAGCACATACTTTGACAGAACTGGGCATGATTGTTGGTGTCATTTTTTCCAGATAAGATTGGACAACGGGCTTTTGTGGGAAAAGTGTGTATGGATATTAATAATACTGTGGAGGAGTACAAAGAAACCACAGAAGAATCTGTTGAGGAAACTAAAAGGTAAAACTAGGACCTGCTGCAGCAGGAAAGCTTCCATCATTTTAGGCACAGACTGAGAGAAAATTATATGTACTGTACGTACTGTAAGTATTGTATGTACACACGTTGGACAACAAATTAGTCATAACACCATCAACAGAGCAACCATGTGGAGCCAGGACACCACTGTTTCCAAGTCTGTTGCAACACAGTTTCCTCATAGCTGATTTTGTACCCTGAATATGCCTGCTGCATAATTTAGCATTTGCATCACAATGTAATGGTTTGACAAGATGTTATTAAATACACTGCAGTATACAGGGAACATATTGGCATGTATGTGTTTCAATTAAGTCTGTGACATTGGACATTTATCTAAAACCTTGCTTATTGCACAGCTCAGTAGAACACTGGTATCTATTCAACTGATCTAAACAACAGCAACTGTGACATATCTTATTGTAACTATTTTGTTCATCACTTGCAGATTTATTTCAACACTTTTACAAAGAAAGGTAGGTTTTTCCTAAAGTTAAGAAACCCATGCTTGCCAAATGAAACTGGAAACAAATCACTTTTTGTTTGGTTGCAGTGTGTCATCTTGATGAACAATTTCTGAAATAAATCTTAAAACAAAATTATAAAGGGTTTAAATGAGTAATACGAAATTATTGAAATGAAATGCAAAAACATGCAAGGAACCAAAATATCTTCAACAGACTGCCAATGAGAGATAAAAATACATTTTAAAACCTTAAATGTACAGTTAGATGAGAGTTTAATATCTATTAGATGTTGTAAACTGATAGTGGGTTTAATAAGCTACATAACTACATTAGTAATTACATTTTCAATTACAAGAAGCATTAACAACCTCCAAAAAAATTCATTTTATAAATACATATGTAATGAAGTAGCAATTGCACTGTTACTGTACAAGTACAGTATATCTATAAATGTTTGCCTTTCTGCAGGATTCTGCCTTCTCTGTACTACACTATTAGTCCCGGCAGGCGCCCCGTGAATTATAGTTAAATAAAATGTTAGCAGTAATTGCTTGTTAGCCTGTACCAACAGCTGTGCACTGATTCCCTTTCCAGTATCCGCAGGTGAAACCCATCATAACACCACGATTTGTGCTGTCCTGCTCCGACAAGCTGTTAAAAGATCTAGGTTTGATTGCAAAAAATAATGATCTGCACATTCAGGTATGTTAAGTAGATTCCTTAACTGATGACAATGTTTCTGTTTTATTATCTTAGTTTTGTCTCCTTACATCTACCTAGCTATGTACAGTATGTATGAATACATTGTAATTACTACCCCTGTTCTTTATTATGGGCATGACCATCTTATTGTCTTTATATTTTGTTGTACAGGGGGACCAATGCTTAAATGTGTTAAGCAGCTTTAAGACATCTTGAGATAGGAGGTTTTGACATTTAGGCAATAATATGGAAGATTTATATTATATTAACACAAAACACCAAATGCAATTAAATACAGGTAGTGGACAAAAAAATGGAAACACCAATGTATAGTCACTTATGGTGTCCCGCTCTGTGGAGTTCTCGGCAGTCAATTGATCTGCAGTTGCTCGCTTGTTATGCCTTGCACTTCGAATTAATGCACGGATATCACGATCCTGGAGTATGCGCTTCCACCCACTGTTGCCCATTGCTGATGATGTCTTTCGCTCGGAGTTCCATGCCGACATCATCTTACACACCTTTGTTCATGAAACATCAGCAAGTTGAGCTGTCTTGGTCACTGAAGCTCCTGCCAAACACGCCCCAACAATCATCCCTCTTTCAGTCACTGAGGTCTCCTCTTGCAGCCATGCTGGCCATAATTATAGGCAACCAGGCCTGTCCAGCATTTTTATACATGACCCTAAACATGTTGGGATGTTATTTGCTTAATTAACGCATGAGCCACACCTGTGTGGAAGCCCTTGCTTTCAATATACTTGGTGTCCCTCATTTACCCAGGTGTTTCTATTTTTTGTCCACTACCTGTATGTTTTAGGTGCTTTTATATGTATGTGAAATAACTGTTAGTGGTCTTTAGCTGCAGACTGTAGTTTTATTTCTTTATGGGAAAGATACAATAATAAATACAGCGCTTATGACCGACAATACTTCTCTTTATAGAAGGACACTTTTTTGCATTAGCGAAAGTGTCATAATCTCCTGTGCTGACATTCCTGTGCTGTGTTTTTGGATTAAAGCCACCAATATGTGTTTAATAAACAATGCTGCATAGAAACTGTAATGCAATGAAGTTCTATACATGTGAATTTTAGATATTTGATTGTATTTTACTTAGAGCCACATAAGTGAAAACACAGAGGAGGTGCAAATTGTAAAGAAAATGTTTCCCGACTACAAGTCTTACACAGATGTGTATAACAAATGCAACCTTCTGACCAATAAGGTAAGCAGATTAAAGCACCATCTAAAATGTGGTTCCCTTTCTCTCCCCCTGTTTTGCATGGTGTTTTTTTGGGTTTTTTTTTGTAATTCTCTATTGCTGTAAGTTATTATTTACCAGACATTTTCACTTGACACCTATTACTACTACTCTTCGATTATGTAATATTAGCTTGGTTAATGTAGTCCTAGTCACAATATTACTTTGGTGAAAGATTAGTGTTAATATGGATCTATGAAACCAGCTCTCAATGTCCTTATTAAACAGGTAATATTTTCCAAAAAGTAAATCTATTGAGTTTAATTAAATAATTAAACCTTTTACCAATAAAAATAAAGTACATTATTCTGTCTAATGTAAGCGTGGAAAAATGGGCAATAAAATCCCCACCCCCATTGTTCTCGAAAAATTTTTCCAGTTCTTTTTAAAATATCAATATTTTCACAGACTGTGATGGCACATGGCTGCCATCTCACCGATAAAGAACTGGACATTTTCAACCAGAGAGGGGCTGCAATCTCTCATTGCCCTAATTCAAACCTCTCGTGAGTATTACTCTCATTGTTAATTTAAACTTGTTACATCTTCAAACAGAAGTCCATTAAAGAATCTCGTTGGGCAGGTTTGTGTGAGTCACATCGTCTTTGTACCTGTACTAACAGATAACTTTTAATGTATGCCTTATGATGTAAATATTCAAAGAAAAAAAGGTGTGGAAACATGTGGAAACATGTCCGAAACCCGTATCTTATGATCAAGACACCAGCAGTGAAGATCCTGTTTGTGATGTTGCACAACCTTCTACTATAACTAAAGGCCATACCAAGCAATTCTTTATTAACTACTGAGATCTGCTGGAAGTAGCCCTGGCAAGTTTCTTTGACCAAATAGGAAAAGATAAGCATACGGTAAGAGGGGTTTAGAGACCTCTTTATTCAGCATTTTTTTTTATGTGACATGATTTATTCAACTTTTAAAATTATTAAAGTATTAGACTTTTCTGCCCCTTAGCAATAATATGCTATTTATTGTACACTATCCTTAAGTAGCATCTAGCATGGGTACCTACCAAGGACAAAAAAAGGAAACGTTTGTACCCCAAAATGTATTAAATTAACATGGAGATATTACTGCGGGCTACCGACAGCACCAGCCCATAAGTTTTTCTTTTGTGGATGAGGAAAAAAAGTTGTGTCTACAATTATTATTTCAACTTTTTTTTGTGCAAAACTCCAAAAATGCTAATTCAAAAGTATTCATACCCTTTGATGCTATGATAGTATTGTCTACAAGGTGCTAGAAATTTCAATATGATAATGCAGAACCTAATTCTACAAAAGTCTAGAAAATGCTGGATTGTAGGTGAACATTCTTAGAGCGTATAAAAGGGTTACCAATAAGTCAATATGGGAAAAAGTAAAGAGCTATCTGAAGACCTTAGGCAGAAAATTATTTAATATCATAAAGCTGGAGAAGGATACAAGACTTCCAAGTATTTGAGTAGCCCAATTTCAACTATTGTTTCTATTATCAAGAAGTACAAGACTCACAGGGTACTGTCACAACGCTCCCTCGGTCTGAAAGAAAGAAGGTCCTTTAACCAAGAACAAGTAGAAAAATTGTGAGGAAGGTTAATAACAATCCGAGATTGACTGCCAAAGATATTCAAAGTGAATTGAATGTAAGTGGGACTGGAAGTTTCCATTTCAACCATAGGTCGAGTATTGCATGGTGAAGGTCTCAATGGTCTCAGGCCAAGGAAAAAGCCACTCTTAGGAAAACGTCATAATTGCTTAAAGTTTGTAAAACGGCATTTGAATGATGGATATGAGTTCTGGTCAAAGCTTTTGTGGAGTGATGAAACAAAAATCAAGCTATTTGGCCACGCTGATAGTCGTTATGTTTGGAGAAGGTCTGGTGAGGCATACAAAGAAAAGAACACCATACGTACTGGCAAGCACGGAGGTGGAAATATCCTTCTATGGGGCTGTTTTTCCTCTAATGGCACGGGAAATTTTAGTTCCTATACATGGTAAAATGGATTCCATAGCATACCAAAAGATATTGTTCAATCATCTGAAACCCTCCGCTACAAAACTTAAAGTGCAACTGGATGTTCCAACACAGAATGGTTAAAGAAGAACAAAATCAAGGTTCTGGAGTGGCCTAGTCAAAGTCCTGATCTAAATCTGATTGAGAATCTTTGGTATGAGTTGAAGAAAGCTGTGCACAAGAGAAGTCCTCGGAATTTGAATGAACTTGAAAAATTTTGTGTTGAATAATGGTTAAAAATCACTAAAGAATCATGCCAAAAGCTCATTGGCAAATATCCTAATCATTTAAAAGAGATTATTATTGCTAAATGTGCCTCAACTAGATATTAGTTAAATTTTCTTGGTGGGATAAGACATACTTGCCAACATTTGGAAACTGTTCAGCGGGACGTCAATCCTGGGGGGTGGGGGTGGGGGTGGGGGGGTCATATGCATCATACACAAAATGGGTAAATATCGGGACTTTCTTCCTATGCATCGGGACGTGGGACATTTGCTAGGAAATCGGGACTGTCCCGACCATATAGGGACTGTTGGCATGTATGGCAGGAATACTTTTGAATTAGCATTTTTTGAATTTTGCTAAAAAAATTGCTGAAATAAATAATTGTAGACATCTATTTCTTGTAACTTTTGTTTTTTTCCTCATCCACAAAAGCAAAACTTTTACTACAAAAGATTATTCCTATAATTATTTGTTCGTGAGAAATATCTAGAAATTATACATTTCCATTGGGGTATGTAAACTTTTGATTATAACTGTATATATAACCACATTCTACTGGCGAGAGCCTTGCACTGTTCCTGTGGAATTTGGATTAATGTATTATTATTATTATTATTATTATTATTATTATTATTAATAGTAGTAGTCGTAGTAGTCGTAGTAGTAGTTAGTAGTAGTATTATAACAATATTGTGTAGTGGCAAATGTTGGCAAGTAGGGTAACCTATTGTAGATTTACTACCCGTATTTTAAAAATGCTGTACTAAACATTTTTACTGGATAATTTTAGTTTTTGTTTTTTGTAATGCTATGTCTGGGTTTTTGTTTTGTTTGCGTGCTTTTTTTTATCTGTATATATTTTGCATTTATTGTGTTAGTGATATATGTGATATTTAACTAATCGCTGTAATAGTTTTTACTATTTACGCGTATAGTGTGCACTACAGTCTGTTATATCTCACTGCGGCCTTGTGCCCCACGTAAAGCCAGCGGCTTGAGTCGCTCCTTCTCATGGATCCAGCAACATAAGTCAGCTGACTTTGTGCTCTCTCCTAGGCTGCATAGCTCTGGCTTAGGGTTGCCACCTGTCCGGGTTTGACCCGGACAGTCCGGGAATTGGCTTCTGTGTCCGGGTGGCAGGAATTAACAAGCTCGGACACCCTAATGTCCGGTTTTACGTGAAACGCATAAGAAACACCAACATTCCTTTCATATTTTCTTTGACATACCGTGTAACAGGAAAGTTTGGCGTGGAATTTATTTTGGTTTTATTAGCGGTTTTGATTGGATCGCCAATAATGCTTCCACCAATCAGAACGTGTCATACAGTGAGAGAACCCGCCCTCTGACAGACTTGTATGAAGCGCTGGACACGGGAAAGAATGTGTCGGATGTCAAAGTGAATATGAGAATGGTAGTGAGTGATGAAGCCAATTTGCTTGGAAAAAACTAAAAGCAGACCGGACATTTCCATCAATGGATTTAGAAAATCTGGAATTGATGATGCGATCAGAAACCGAGGCAGTGTAATAAACTGCGCCTGCTACTGTGATACCTGTACGACTGTTCTTTTTAAGGTTAAGCAGTTTTTTTTTGTTTTGTTTTTTTTGTTACATGGGGTTAATTAAGTAGCAGCCAAAATTGTTTATGCCAGAAAGTCTGTAACAGAATGTGGCAAATTTGCATTGGATTGTTACTGTCGATACATTGTAGATGCATGTACTACTATTAAGACACCCACCGTGCTGGTATCGCAAAGTCCTTAAACAATATGTTTTGCACCTTATAAAACTGATCTGATTTTGCCAGTGCTTGCTGGTCTATAAACCAGTTTTAAATTTAAAGCATTTTCGTTTCTGATTAATGGTTAAAGTTTTCACACATGACTACTGTCCTACAATTACTACATGATACTGTGATCATTAAACTGCGTCATGTTAGTGAACCATAGCAAAGTTTTAAAACTTGAGAGTTAGCAAATTACTATCGTACTGCAGTTAGTAATCCTTTCCAGTTACTGGTATCTTAAAATTAAGGGCCATATAAAAATGATAAACAGTATACTGCAGCTACATTAGAAGGCTTTGTTCTCCCAAGTTGCTGCAGTGACATAGATGCTATAACCAGTTACTGTAAATAAGATACTGTTTTAGCAGACGGATTTCAGTAAGTAAACATGTATTTGAATGTTTTTCTAAATTGAAAGTAGAAATACAAAACAGTGTTGCATTTTTCTTTGTGAACGTGGTAGTGATGAATGCCAATTCAAAAACCGTCAAAATCTACCAAGGTAGCAAATACGCCAAATTGAATACCATCCAAAAGTTACTGATCTGTATATTCTACTGTGCCCCAGGCATTTAAATAATGTTTTACATTAAATTGATCTGTGTGATTAAGTACATAACCTTTACAGTGAAATATGGTTTACTCATGATATATAATGATAATTAAACCACATATATGCTTGTGCATGTATGTTTAAATATTTAACTGTAGCCATTTGAGTACATTTGGACTCACTTTGTCTTTTTACAGACACACAACCGGTAGTGTTGTTTGTTTTAGTTTGGAACATGTATTAATAACGTTTTTTAATATTTATTATTAACGGCTGTAAAATAATTCAGACCGTCAAAAATGGGCTATATGGTGACTGTCTGGAAAGATTATTTGTGAAACTATAAACAGACAGCATTGTCGCTTCAGAAATTGTATTGATTTACCACGGCGTTACTCATCACCACAGCTACTTGTCTCAGGTATAGATAGCTCTAACGTACCATGATATAGCTACTATTTCTTTTGCTTCGATTGCTAGAAATATCAAGAGCATGATTATTGATGTGGCGGCATTGTGTTAAACTGTATTACAGTATACTGCAGTTTTGATAAACCTAGGCTGACTGAGAAATATGTCCGGGTTTGATCTGTGGAAAAGGTGGCAACCCTACTCTGGCTGGAGTCATTTTATTTCTCGTTTTTGGCGTTTTGCTAAAATACGAGACATTTTATATTATTTATGTAATTGTATATTGCTGTGTTTGGGTGAGAGATTTTTCTCTTGTGTGTTTTTCTGTTTTTTTTCAGAGACTACTCGCAGGCCTGTCTGCAATCTGGTGCTACAGCACACATGTAGCAAGAGCAGCTGTTGGGCTCTTGTTGTTGCTTGTAATCTCTTCCACAGTATCTTGATGCTGTTTTGGTGACAGCTTTAGCATCACCATTATGAAGGTTGTTTGTTACATTCCAACAAGCAGGCGTCCCTCAGTGTGTGGTACTGACTGAGTGGTTTTGCCAGTGGCTTGTACATGTAGGCATCCCTTTATGTTACCACCAGCGGTGACTGTGAACGAGTGGACCCGTACTGTACCTGTACCTGTACCGAGGTCACCGACCCAACCCGGTATCGTACTGGTACCGTACCGACCTGGTGCTAAAGTCAGCAAACCGCTAATGAGCCAACCCAGTACCATACCGACCCGGTGCTAGGTCAACGAACCGGTACTGAACCGACCCGATACCAACCCAGTTTCTACCCGGTCCTACGCGGCCCACTACTGACTGGTGCTTAGGTCACCAGTCCAGTACCGAACCGGTCCCGCCCGGTCGATATCTATAAGCATATTGAGCAACTGTACAACTGCATAATGTACACTGCATTGCTTGCTTCTTGCTTCATGCCCAGGTTTTATCCCTGTGAGACATGCAAGGCCAGTCTGCCTGTTGAGGACAAGCACAGCAGATGCTCTTCCTGTCTGGGGCAAGAGCACACCAAGGAGGTAGTGGCTAATCGCAGCTTCTGAGAGTTTTCTGCACCTTTCTCCAAGCTCACACTTGAGAAGCGGCTATCCCGCAGCACTACGGATCTTCCCCCGAGGAAGAATAAAAGTTACCTTTCCAAGTGATCGACGATTTGGACCAAATGGAAGAGCTCTGTCCAGCGTATCCCCTTGGGGCCCCAGGCTATGAGCACAGATTGGCCACAGGAGGAGGAGGTGGCTGAACAGGAGGTGGCTGAACAGGAGCTGGCGTTCGCATCTGAGGACGTGGAGTCTGACAGCGTATCCCCAGCAGTTAAGCTCTCCCTGCTGGCAGAGCTTCTGCTGCTGATCAGGAGGGCCACTGCAATATTGCAAGTGCCCTGCCTACAGAAGGCAAAACAAGGCAGTCCATTTTCCCCTCTCCCGTATACCCCCCCAGTTCACCCGGATTTTCTTTTTGAAGTCCAGTCTTCTTGGGATCATCCGGCAACAGCTCCTGCTGTTTCCCGGTCGATGGACACCCTATACAGTGGCTGTCAAAAGTATTCACCCCCGTTGGACTTTTCCACATTTTATTGTGTTACAACATGGAATCAAAATGGATTTAATTAGGAGTTTTTGCCACTGATCAACACAAAAAAGTCCATAATGTCAAAGTGAAAAATAAAATCTACAAATTGTTCTAAATTAATTACAAATACAAAACAGAAAATAATTGATTGCATAAGTATTCACCCCCTTGAGTCAATATTTGGTAGAGGCACCTTTGGCAGCAATTACAGCCATGAGTCTATTTGGATAAGTTTCTACCAGCTTTGCACATCTGGACACCGCAATTTTTGCCCATTCTTCTTTGCAAAATTGCTCAAGCTCCGTCAAGTTGGATGGGGACCTTTGCTGAACAGCAATTTTCAACTCTTTCCACATATTCTCAATTGGATTGAGGTCCGGGCTTTGACTGGGCCACTCCAGGACATTGACCTTTTTGTTTTTAAGCCACTCCAGTGTGGCTTTGGCTGTATGTTTGGGGTATTGTCCTGCTGGAAGATGAATCTTCTCCCAAGTCCCAGGTCTCTTGCAGACTTCAGCAGGTTTTCCTCCAGGATTTCTCTGTACTTTGCTGCATCCATTTTGCCCTCTATCTTCACGAGCTATCCAGGCCCTGACGCAGAGAAGCATCCCCATAGCATGATGTTGCCACCACCATGCTTCGTTAGGCTTGCGCCAAAAATAGCGCTTAGCGTTGAGGCCAAAAAGCTCTATTTTGGTCTCATCAGACCATAGAATCTTCTTCCACTTGGTCTCAGAGTCTCCCACATACCTTTATAGCAAACTCTAGCCGAGATTTGATGCAAGTGTTTTTCAACAATGGCTTTCTTTTTTGCCACTCTCCTTTAAAGGCCAGTTTTGTGAAGCACCCGGGCTATTGTTGCCATATGCACAGTGTCTCCCAGCTCAGCCGTGGAAGACTGTAACTCCTTTAGAGTTGCTATAGGCCTCTTGGTGGCCTCCCTGACTAGTGCCCTTCTTCCCCGGATACTCAGTTTTTGATGACGGCCTGTTCTAGACAGATTCACAGTTGTGCCATATTCTCTCCATTTCTTAATAATGGACTTTACTGTGCTCCAGGGGATATTCAATGATTTGGAAATGTTCTTATATCCTACTCCTGATTGGTGCTTTTTAAGAACCTTATTCTGGATTTGCTTTGAATGTTCCTTCGTCTTCATGATGTAGTTTTTGTTAGGAAATGTACTAACCAACTGTGGGACCTCCCAGAGACAGGTGAATTTAACCTGAAATCATGTGAAACACCTTAATTGCACACAGGTGGACTCCATTCAACTAATTATGTGACTTCTAAAGACAATTGGTTGCACCAGAGCTTATTTAGGTGTGTCATAGCAAAGGGGGTGAATACTTATGCAATCAATTATTTTCTGTTTTATATTTGTAATTAATTTAGAACAATTTGTAGATTTTATTTTTCACTTTGACATTATGGACTTTTTTGTGTTGATCAGTGGCAAAAACTTCTAATTAAATCCATTTTGATTCCATGTTGCAACACAATAAAATGTGGAAAAGTCCAAGGCGGGTGAATACTTTTGAGAGCCACTGTAGAGGGTGCATGATGTGGAGAAGCTGGGCCTGGCCCATTTTCCCCCGGTCCAGGCTTCTATTGCCGCCTTGGTGCAGGTGCCTAATTTAGTGCTCCTGTCCAAGGACACTACCTGCCCTATCTGATCTGATCCTAAAGCGCGCCTATTCGGGAATCCAGGAAGGAGCTAGTTCGCCTGCTTCCCAAACAACCACCTCCAGTGTGTAAACCAGCAGCAAACTGGCGCCCTAGGCCCCAGCAGCCTCAAAAACCAGCACAACTGCCAGAGATGATGTTCGCCGCCGAGGCTTTAATAGGTTCCGCCACCCTGCGCAGAGACAGAAGCCGCAGGCCAAGCCACAGGAAGAGCAGTAGCCCTTGGAGTTTGCTGCCACAGGCCCAGTGCCCCTTTTCAGGGAGACATCAGGAGTATTGGCGTCAATGCACTACGGACATCTGGGTGCTTACTACCGTTCAGACTGGCTACTCACTGCAATTCATCCCCATAAAACCAGTGCACAGTAAGTACTAGTGGTTCACCTTTCAGGGAACAGCATACAAGTTCTGTGTCTTGCCATTTGGCCTCTCCCTAGCTCCCCGTGCCTTCTTGAAGTGCATGGAAGCTATCCTGGCCCCATTGAGAGTCAAAGGCATTAGATTGCTTAATTATCTGGACAACTGGTTCATTTGTGCCCAGTTTCCAGCACAGGTCTTATGGTGAATCATGTGAAAACCCAGCTCACACTTTCTCAGATAGTGTCCTATCTAGGAGTGTGCTTGGACTACAGGGCCATGCTGTCCACTCTGTTGTACGGCAGAGTGCAGAGAATAACTGCCTGTTTGGAGCTCTTTCAGCTCAACAGAGGGCTTACGGTAGTTACATTCCAGAAACTTCTGGGCTTGATGGCAGCAGCTTCCCAGACCCTTCCATTGGGTCTCTTGTGCATGTGCCCTCTGCAGACCTGGTTCAACAGCAGGGTTTTTCAGCCCACGTTAAACTGCCTATTGACAGTGTCTCATCACTGTCTAAAGGTACTCTCTTGGTGGAAACAGCCGGCCCATCTACGTAGTGCTGGGCAGTGTCACCAGAAGAGAGGCTGTCACCACGGACACGTCCAGCCTGGACTGGGGCGGTGTGTGGAATGGCTGGGTTGCGCAATGTGTGTGGAACCCCCATGGGCAGGGTCTCCACATCGATGTTTTGGAACTGCAGGCAATTTACCTGGTCTTGCAGATTTTTTTGTAGGAGGTTTGAGGGAGACATGTGCTTGTCTTTACAGACAACACAATAGTGGTGGCTTACATCAACCACCAGGGCGTTCTTCCGCTCCTCCAGTCTCCATCACGTGGCCCGCAAGCTTTTGCTCTGGGCACACGAGAACCTCCTCTCACTGTGGGCTGTACATCTGGCCTGGGAGACAAACTGGGCAGCAGACATCCTCTTAAGGAGAACCCCAGCAGCTCAGAGTGAAGGCTTCACCCTGAGGTGGTGAGCCTCATTTGGAAGAGATTTGGGAGAGCAGAGATAGATGTCTATCTCACAGGAATCAACCCACTGTCCCCTCTGGTTCTCTATAATAGGAGGTGGGGACCTGCTGGCAATAGATGCCCTGCTCCCGCTGTGTCTGGAGAAAATCTGGCAGGACTGGGCCCAGGAGACTCTGGATTTCAACCCTGATGCAGCTCCTGAGTGGCCAGCCATGGAGACTGCCCAAGCACCGCGACCCGCTCAGTCAGGCATGGGGGACCTTATGGCGTCCTGACCCATCGAGCCTGCAGCTCTTGGTCTGGCCCCTGAACGGCTGCATTTGAGCCGTCTGGGGCTTTCTAATAGGGTCATTGACACCCTACAGAATACCAGAGCACCATCCATGCATTCCCAGTACGAGTACAAGTACATGGTGTCTGCCTTGTGGGTTCGGCCCCACAACCTGTCCTATGGCATCTTTGCAGGACCTTTTCGACTAAGGGAAAATCCATTATTCCAGGGTGCTTCTGTCAAGGAAATGTGCAATGCAGCGATGTGGGCTACTCCCCATACCTTCACTAGGTCCTACAGACTAAATGTAGATCCTCAAAACCCTGGCTTTGGACTAGAGTTTTAAGGGTGCCTTTTCTGTCAACCCTTACAACACAGGCATAGAGGTGAGTTTCTCCCTCAGTTACTTGTAGCATTCCAGTCGTTCTGCAATCTTGCCCTTGCGACGACTTTGCACCCATATGTTAATAGATGCATTTCATTTCATACTTGAAATGGAACGTTTAGGTTATTATCATAACTCTGGCTCCCTGAAATAGAAATGTAACCATTAACCTTCAAGTTCGCTGCATCCATGATTGCTGCAGGCTTGCAGGAAAAATGACGCTGAGATCTGTGAGTGTAATGTCGTTGTGCCCTTGGGGACAGGCCACGACTACATCACAGGCTTGCAGAGTAGCTTTGGCATACAATATTCAGGTTTCAGGTCTTTGAGGTAAATACCCATACAGTAAGGTTACATTTCTATTTCAGGGAACCAGGGATAATAAAGTAATGTTTAGTTTTTTGTTATGTTTTTTCAAAAAGGGCCTTACTGGTATGTTCTTCTGTTTATGTAGGCTTTGCAGTGGATTGCTGGATGTGCGTAATGTTTTGAAGCACAAGGTGAAAATTGGGCTGGGCACAGGTGAGTTTTGTTTATGTAAGTGGTACTCATAATATTTGTTATCTGAAAAGTCCACTACTTTTCAGTTGAATTCAGTGATGTTCAGTTTTAGTCTTATTTTTTTTTTTAAATGTTTAAAATCTGCTATGATTCTTTCTTATACTTATACAATATCAGAAATATGTAGAAACCTTTTCAAGTATTGGTTGGGTTGGCATGGACAGACATGGCATGTCCCTTAAGTGACTCCACTGCCCATAACAAGAAACTGCACTGACAGTGGACAAAATTTGAAGCAAGTACAAAGGTATTTTTATAAGAGAGGAAGGAAATCATGTAAATGATATAAAGCTTGCATGAAACAGCTCCCTCTAGCAAGCAAGCCATTTCTTGCTAGCTTTATACCATTTAATTCCTCCCAGAAAATAAGCCTTTGCAATTCGAAATATTACCTATTTTGTTTAAATTCAGTTCAGATTTGACCCAGAAATATTTCCTAAATATTATAGTGGTTTTTTTTTTTGGCTAGATGTTTCTGGTGGGTATTCTCCTTCCATGCTTGATGCTATGAGGAGAGCTCTGGACACCTCCAAGGCTCTTACTATTCAAAACTCTGGGTATGAGACACTGACCTACAAGGAAGTCTTCCGATTAGCTACCCTCGGAGGAAGCCAAGGTGGGTATTTAAACAGTACCAAGCCTTGCAGTCTGAGGAAGCAACAATTGATATCAGTCTAAAAAACTGGAATTCTCATCTGTTTTTAAAAATAACCCAAAAATTCAAACATTTCTGCCGGTAACTCACTGACATCTGCTCACAAAAAGCAGATACAGTCAACTCTTGATTATCCAGGGTAATGGAAGGGAGGGATGGCACAGGTAAAAAACAAAAACACTGATAATGCAAAACATATAAAAGCATATAAAAACACATACACCTTATAGTTTCTTAAAGTAGTTGGTCATCCTTGATTTGTTCATTGATTTCCTCTTAGACAAACCGCTTGAGTTATTCGTGTGTGAAATCAACTCTTCCTTGTTTTTATAGGTCTGTTCACCAATTCCATATTCCACTGAAAGTTGTTTTTACAGTACTACCTTTTTTCAGCTTCTCAACTATTTCAGGTCTTTCTTGAATTGTTAAAACCACGCGTTTACGTTTTCTTGCCGACATGTTTGCAGTCACAATGGCACAGAGTCAAGCAACCTGGATAATCCGCCTACAGATAATTGAGAGTTGACAGTAATTATGTAAAACGAATACATTAAGAACAAAGAACATGTGGTAAAAATAAGTTGCTGTCTGGAATCTTGTGTTTAGTGATTTATGTTACAGTATACAGAATGTAAAATTCTAGTTATTGCAGTTTATTATCATAACAGTAGTTGCTGTACAGTATTCCTAGAAGATGAACAGTTAATTGTTCTAAATCCAAAATTTGGCTACACCAAGAAGAGTGATTTGTTTTCAATGTGTGACAGGATGGTCAAGTGGTGACGTCAGGCCAGAATGGAGGAAAGAAAATAAACTCAAAAATACTGCAGGCAAAAGGCGCAGTGCGTGCCGTTTATTTTCAAACAATAAATCAAATAAAAGGTTTTAACAAAGACACTGCTCACAGAGCAAAATAAATATTTAAACGAAAACAAAATCACGAACACAAAACAACCCTTAAGGTCTGGCTGGGCAGTAGCCTTCACGGTTCCTATGAGGTTTTTAATTTTACTTTTACACTCCTCTCTCTCGTTCCTCCTCTCAAACACCCACCACAAGTGCCGAGAGCTGCAGGCTTTTATATTAGTGAAAGTGCCGAGAGCTGCAGGCTTTTATATTAGTGACCGAGGGATTAATTAGCTATCAATTATTTATTAATCCCTCGGTCACATTCTGCATGAGTTTTCTAATGAGGATGGGGCTTCCCATCCATGCTGCTAAACAATAGAAAAAACATTTGGCTACGCCGTCAAAACAATAACAAAACACTGCTGTGCCGCTATATTTATAAAACAATAAACCATAACAATAATACAACAATAAATCACAATAATAATAACTACAGCAAAACATATACAAAATAATAAATTGCACAGGGGCGGAGTGGTACCCCGTTCTGAAAATAAATATACAATACATTTAAACAGCAGGGCATCGCACTGCCCACTTTTCATGTGCAGGGCTTTCTACTGCCCTGCTACACAATGCCTTCCAGTTTTTTTTTTTAAATCAAATGTCACCTTTTAATGATCACTCCTATAACTCATAATAGGGATTACTGAGTGTCTTTTGATTTAAGAATTTTGCTGAAATTAATGGATGCTGTCATTTTTCAACAGTAATGCATTAAATAGAGAATATGTGTTTTAACAGTGTTGGCTTTGGAAGACACCATTGGAAACTTTGAAGTGGGCAAGGACTTTGATGCCGTGCTTGTGAATCCTTCAATCCCAGGCGGGCCTTTTGATGTTTTTGCCAGTGATACTTTTGAGGTATTTATTCATTGATCAATCATTTGCATGTATTCACATTGATTAACAGTGAAACAATACATTACTATTTACTAAGTAACATAACTGAATTGCTGTTTCTGCTGTAGGTTATTAGGTCCTAATGTTGTATGACCTAATGTCCTTTTTCACCCATGGGGCTGCTTCTGAAAAGGCTTCTAAAAGACTTAAACACTTACATTTAGTGGTATACTTGTAAACTGTAAGCTCATTTTTGCACTCTAGCTACAGTTTAATATAAAGAGATGTATTGGAGGCAAATGTGTGTCTACTATTGATTAATTGCAATGTGTTTACCTTTCAGGCTGTTGTTGAAAAGTTCTTCTACTTGGGTAAGTATGATTCACTCCTAAGATTGGGGCATACATTTTTAGTTTAGTTTATTCACTTTGTGCCCGCAGGGCCAGCACAGGTAACTTTAAAGAGTAAGTAGTGGGGTTCTGAAAAATATAGCATTATATGTTCCCATGTGTTGTTGCAACTGTTTAAATATAACATACCTGTAATTTTTCTTTTCATTCTTAACATCCTGACAACTTTTTACACTTATAATTTTAAACTGTTTCAAAGCTCTTTCCAAAATGTCCGTTCTAGTGCAGTGGGGTTTGAGATCTGTCATCTATACACATGGGGACATCTAACGCTATGTTTTTCAAAACCCTGCTACTTGCTCTTTAAACACTGCTGAACTCTAAGTCCTAGGACACTTCTTTCAAAACAACAAATTGCTAGTGCAACCTATGACAATATACTCCTATCAATATAGCCAATTGCTAGTGCTGTCTAGGAAAAATAAACCAGTCTTGAGTATGCCTCTCTGTTTCATTAGTTATTGCAGAGTTGTCTGTTTGCAAACTTACTTAGTATTGAAGAGTTTATTCAGGCATTAGTATTATTTAAAAATTTATGGTTTGATGCATGGTTTCAGGATTGATTCATAGCTCAAGAAGAAGCAGTTAAATGCTCTTTACTCCTTGAGTGTATCATTCTGACAAAAATATGTTTTTTGGCTAAAATACTGATCGACGGAACACCAGTAATGCACTGCTTGACAATCATTAACCTGCTGGATTTATTAACTGCTGATAGTCATCTATATTTGTGAAAGGATATTTTGTTGCGAAAGGGAAGCTTTAAAGGAAAGCTTTGCCCCGATCAGTTTGTTCTTTTCTCTGGATATTGTACTTTTTAAAGTTGGAATTAACTAACTACAGTAGGGTACACTATAATAGTGGTGAGTTATGGAAACTCAAATGTAATTGTGTGCAACCTCAGAAACTATGTATTAATTGTATATGATTTAATCATCAATATTTAACAAAGTAGTACACTCTTAATAATATAAAATCCCAACATCTTTGGTGTTTTGTCTAGGCTGTTTTTTCAATAACCCCCCACCCCCATTATTGTGAAATCATTTACCTTCACTTCTCAAAATGATTTTTATTTTAGGTGATGACCGGAATATGGTAGAAGTTTATGTTGCTGGCAAGAAGGTGGTTAATTTGTGAGGCGTCCTTTTGACTCACTATACATGGAACTTGCTATGTAAAAACCTAATTACAAGTATAAAGATTATAGTACTTTAATCTGTCACAAGTGTTGTTCAATCTGTAGTATTTTGCATGTAATCGTATCCGGATGTAACTATCACTGACACTTATCTGCTCCAATATTGAATCGTATTTTGTCATATACTTGTACTTGCTAGAACCAAAGTCATTCTATTTTATCTTACTCTTAATTGTATTACTACTTGTACTGTGATTCTTGAAATGTATTTTTGGATAAGGGCATCTGCTAAGAAATAAATAAATAAATAATAATAAACTGTATTTTATCATGTGCTGATATTAAAGTGTTTTAACTGATTTGGTTATTTTAAGTGCTCTTATGTTTCCCTTTCAAGTATGAAATGTAACGATTACCTAATGGGTATTTACCTCCTAAAGACTCGAATCCTGACTACTGAAATTCCAAAGCTGCTCTCTGAGCCAGTGATGCAGTCGTGATCCCGCCCCTGAGGTATCAAAAGGACTGCGCTCACAGATCAGCACTATTTTTCCTATCAAGACTGATCTTATCAGAGAGCCTTGTTCATATAAGTACCTGTATGTTGGAACTTGCGGTGACTGTGAACCGGTGGACCCGTACCGAACCGGAACCGAGGTCACCGACCCTCTCCATTCCTGGCCCGGTACTGTACCTTTTAGTCCCACCACTAAAGGCATTCTCTTGGTGGACACAGCCGGCCCATCTACGCCTAGGCATAGCGCTGGGCAGCGTCACCAAAAGGGAGGTTGTCACCACAGGCATGTCCAGCCTGGACTGGGGAGCTTTGTGGAATGGCCGGGGTGTGGAACCCCCCAAGGAAAGGTCTCCATATCAGTTTTTTGGAGCTGCAGGCAGTTTACTTAGCCTTGCAGAATTTTGTTTGCACAAGGTTCAAGGGAGACATGTGCTTGTCAGTACAGACAACACAACTGTGGTGTCTTACATCAACCACCAGGGTGGCCTCTGGTCTCCCAGTCGCCATTGCGTGGCCCGCAAGCTTTTGCTCTGAGAACACGAGAACCTCCTCTCATTGCAGGCAGTAAATTTGCCCGGGGTGACAAACTGGACGGGCGGACCGCCTCTCATTAGGTAATAGTTACAGTTATCTTTCTTTTATACTCTTATTTCTGTATTTCCTGTATTCTGTATCAAAGCCCCAATTATTAGAAATATAATACAACAAACTTGTGCTGTGTGTTTTGTGCTCCTGGATAGCCTTTCTAAGTTTGTAAAGTAAACATCAAAGTTTCAATAATTGGTCCAGTTTACTTTTTGTTCCAATACAGCACGTTTTCCCCAATGTTAGTATTATAAAACTAGAAAAAACAACTTACCATATTAATATTGCCTCAAACATTGCTACTGTGTAGTCTCACTTCCTCACAATCAGCCAGAAATAAAAATTAGGAATATGTACATGATATAAACCGGCGTCCCCAGTTTTGAAGTCCTTATAATCATAAACAAAATAAATGCCCATACTGCATCATCACATATTCATGGCTAAAGGTAAATGTTTATATCATCTCAGTTCATGATCTAACCTTTCACTACACACACAAGGCACAGTGGGGATTGCTCACACAGCCTCTTTCTGCTATACCTGCTATTTGCATAAATAGATGACTTCTGTCTTCAACGCCCTTGATCCCGAGCATGCATTATGTTTTATATGTCATCTTGTTTTATTACAACACTGATAACAGATACCAATCACAAGCAATATGACACTTTCCTGAAACTGTGTCTAAATGCCTGCAGAAAGAGAGAATTGAGCTTTGCCCCCTGATACTGTACATATCTGGGTCTCCGGACATTGCTGACATGCTACAACTGTATCAGCTCTGTTAGTTTGCAGGTCATTCACCAAGAGGAGATCAATATAGAGCTAAAAAGTAGGTTTACCCCATGGAAGCAGGGCCTGCCAGAAGTGTTTAGTGGTGTGATAAATATGATAATTATAGGATACGATATATTTGAGTACAAAAATAATCATTTGGCACAACCCTAATAATGTAAACTTGTAAAATGGTTACATTTTCATTATGATACCACTATCCTTATAGCGGTTTTAGAAAAGTTAATTTTGATGGTTGCTCTGTATCTCACTGTGTCAGTGCCAAGAGATAACATGGCCTTGAATGGATTGCAATGAGGTAAACCAAAGCTGACCACCATTATTCAGTTATATAATGTGTACTTTTATCTATTTCTGTTCTGTAACAAAGTGTGTTCAGGGATGTATTCTTATTCTGTGGGTTGATTACATATACAGTTGTAGTGAAAAGTTTACATACCCCAATGAAAATTTATAAAACAAAGAATTTTAGGAAAAATCTTTTGTAGAAAAAGTTTTGCTTTTGTGGATGAGGAAGATTACAAGAAATATATGTCTACAATTATTTATTTCAGCAATTTTCTTTTGCAAAATTCCAAAAATGCTAATTCAAAAGTATTCATACCCTTTGATGCTATGATAGTATTGTCTACAAGGTGCTAGAAATTTCCAGAGATCTTGAGAGTCTTGAGACCTGGTCTTGGTCTTGAGACTGGTCTCGAGATCACATTTTGAGGTCTTGGTCTCGGCACGTCTGGTCTTGATCTCTGTCTCGGCACGTCTCGTCTTGATCTCGATCTTGATCTCGTCTCGTCTTGGTCTTGATCTCGGCATGTCTCGTCTTGATCTCGGTCTCGGCACGTCTGGTCTTGGTCTTGATCTCGGTCTCGGCACGTCTGGTCCTGGTCTTGATCTCGGTCTCGGCACGTCTGGTCTTGGTCTCGGTCTCGGCACGTCTCATCTTGATCTCGATCTCGATCTCGGCACGTCTGGTCTTGGTCTCGATCTCGGTCTCGGCACGTCTGGTCTTGGTCTCGATCTCGGTCTCGGCACGTCTCGTCTTGGTCTCGGTCTCGGCACGTCTCGTCTTGATCTCGATCTCGGCACGTCTGGTCTTGGTCTTGATCTCGGTCTCGGCACGTCTCGTCTTGGTCTCGGTCTCGGTCGCTGGACATCTCGTCTTGGTCTCGATCTCGGCACGTCTGGTCTTGGTCTCGATCTCGGCACGTCTGGTCTTGGTCTCGGCACATCTGGTCTTGGTCTCGATCTCGGCACGTCTCGTCTTGGTCTTGATCTTGGTCTCGGCATTAATGACAACAAATATGGTTTAATTACAAAAAAATGTAAAATACACTAGTGGCATTTAACGTCCTCTCAACATAGCTCACACACTTACCATGGATAAAGCCATAGCAATGAGCCACTGATTGGCTAGAGAGATGAGAGATTAGAAGATGTGCCAGTCTGGTACTAGCAAAAGAGAATGTGAGCGTGACGTTTCCTTTTCTGTTTGTTTATTTTTCAGTAATATTTTGCTACGAAATTACCGATAAATATAGTCACTGTAGTCACATTAAAAATTGCAGCAAATCTAAAAAAAATGTAGTTTAGTTTCTGTAATAAATGTACTTTCTCAATTTTTAAATTGATGAGAAAAATAATAAATGGATGGTAAAGTGCAAGCATTGCCACATAAAGGTGTCAGAAGTGTGGGGAACATCTTCCTTCTTAAGGTAAGCCAATTGTTTTACATGTGTATAGCTTGTTTGTAAAACTAGCTAACACAATATTTCAACTCGCTTTGTCGTTATTAGATTGTCGCCCTGATTAAATTAGGAAACAGTTTACAGTTTTAAACACAAGCTCAGTGGTCAGATCTCAGAAATAAATGCAGAGAAACCCAGCCCAATATGAAATTTTATATATATATATATATATATACACACTACCGGTCAAAAGTTTTAGAACACCTCCATTTTTCCAGTTTTTATTGAAATTTACGCAGTTTAATGTCTCAATGTACTCTGAAATTAAAGCATAGAACAAATAAACAATTGGAGATAAAAAAGAAATCATGGAATCGTTTTGTTTAACAAAATTTAATCTAAATTTTTGACTCATCAAAGTAGCCACCTTTTGCAGATATAACAGCTGAACACACTCGTGGCATTCTTTCTACAATGGAAATCAAATATTGTTCGGAAAGTTCTTCCCAACACTGTTGCAGAAGTTCCCACAAATGTGTTGCACTTGTAGGTTGCCTTGCTTTCACCCTTCTGTCCAGTTCATCCCAAACCAGCTCGATGGGGTTTAAGTCTGGAGACTGTGCTGGCCATTCCATGATTTGAAGCCTACCGTCTTGTTCTTTTCTTCTAAGGTAGTTCTGACATAGCCTGGAGGTATGTTTTGGGTCATTATCTTGCTGTAGGATGAACCCCTGACCAACTAGGCGATTACCAGAGGTTATTGCATGGCGCTGCAAAATGCAGTGGTAGCAGTTTTGGTTCAGGGTGCCACTCACTCTGTGCAAGTTGCCGACTCTGGATCCAGCAAAAGAGCCCCAGACCATCACGCTTCCTCCTCCATGTTTGACAGTTGGTGTCACACACCGAGGAACCATTCTTTCGCCTACTTGACGGCGTACAAAAACCCAGCGTGATGAACCGAAGATTTCAAATTTTGATTCATCGGTCCATAAGACCTTCTTCCAGTCTTCAGTAGTCCACTGGCGGTGCTTCATGGCCCAGGCAAGCCTCTTTTTCTTATTTTGCCATCTTAGCAATGGCTTTCTTACTGCCACTCGACCTGTCAAACCTGCAGCTCGAAGTCTTCTCTTCACAGTTGAAACTGAGACTTGCTTACTTCGACCAGTGTTGAGCTGTGCTTGAAGCTGTTGTCCTGTGAGCCGCCTATCACGCAAGCTGTTGACTCTCAGAAACTTGTCTTCTGATTCTGTTGTGGCTTTGGGTCCGCCAGACCTCTTCCTGTCAGTTTCCTCCAGTTTCCAAGTGCCTTTTGATGGTGTAGGAAACTGTACTCACTGACACCTTGGCTTTCTTTGCAATTTCTCTAAAGGAAAGACCTACACCTTTAAGGGTTACAATGGTCTGTCTGTCTTCCTTTGTTAATTGCCTTTTTCTCGACCATTATGAGAGCAATATACTACTTCCTGCAGTACAATACTGTCCAAATAATGCTTACGAGGGTGTAGTAACACAGTCTGTTCCAACACTGCTTTTATACAGACAGAGGGTTTGTAAGTAATCAACAAAAGTTGGGACACCTGTAGGAATTGTTAGCATCAACTTTCAAGGCTTAATTTACTTCCATTGCTGCAGAACAGCTGTAAGTTGTTAACCCATTACTTGTTCCCTGAAAAAGGCCTTTTTGTATAACTCTGAAATGTACATTATTTTTCAGTTTTTGGTAACCTAAACTTTTTTTTAACCTCTGGCAGTTTACCGCTTACCTTTGTACCATTTCAGGTTATTCACTGGACTTGAACTGCTTAAATTTCAATAAAAACTGGAAAAATGGGGGTGTTCTAAAACTTTTGACCGGTAGTGTATATATATATATATATATATATATATATATATATATAATGTCACTAAAACTATGTTTGCTGTATAGTGTTAAAGATATGAAATAAATACTATTGCTTTTATTGAGAACACTGTGTGGATTTGGACTTGATTTTAACAGAAGTTGCTGTCTTTTCCCCTTCACTGTGGTTTTCCACTGGAGGAGATTTTTGTATGCAGTTGTCCCAAGACGAAGCACCCCGTGCTTTTGCAGCGCTGGGATTCACACTGTTATATATACAGGTAGTGGACAAAAAAATGGAAACACCAATGTAAAGTCACTTAATAGGGCGTTGGGCCACTCTGGTATCCCGCTTTGTGGAGTTCTCGGCAGACCGTTTTTGATGAAACTGGCTGCTTGCGCCCCAGGTTGAAATTTTCAGTCAATTGATCTGCAGTTGCTCGCCTTGCACGTCGAATTAATGCACAGATATCACGATCCTGGAGCATGTGCTTCCACCCACTGTTGCCCTTTGCTGATGATGTCTTTCGCTCGGAGTTCCATGCCGACATCACCTTAGACACCATTGCTCATGAAACATCAGCAAGTTGAGCTGTCTTGGTCACAGAAGCTCCTGCCAAACGCGCCAACAATCACCCCTCTTTCAAAATCACTGAGGTCTCCTCTTGCAGCCATGCTGGCCATAATTATAAGCAACCAGGCCTGTCCAGCATTTTTATACATGACCCTAAGCATGCTGGGATATTATTTGCTTTATTAACGCATGAGCCACACCTGTGTGGAAGCCCTTGCTTTCAATATACTTGGTGTCCCTCATTTACCCAGGTGTTTCCATTTTTTGTCCACTACCTGTATGTATACAGTATATTGTAACAAATTTTGCTTGTGGTGTGTAGTAGGCAATAATAAATCCATGGAAAACGGAACTTGGAATGAAACACGCCAGGGCGCGGCTTTATTTGAAAACAAAACAAATGCACTGCAGGTGCATACAAAAACAAAAGAAAAGCCTAAACCCTTTTTTTGGGTCTAACTAAACAGTTAAATCGTCCCTCTCTAAACAGGGACAGGCTACTCCTGTTTACATCGATTTACAGACACAGGTAACTTATTTAATTTTCCTTACTTTAGTTTATTTCTGCACAACCAACCACACTCATGCTCTCAGCAACTCCTCTTCACGTTCCACCCCCCAACCTTCTCAACCTTACCACTCTTTTAACTCCCAGCCAATTAAACAATTAATCAATTAACCTATATTGGAGAGAATCCTCACATCATTATCATCCTCAGGGTCTTAATGCCTCCATATACCCTATCCAATATAATGACATACCTTTTACAACCCAACATAACATTATATCTTATTAAACCCAAGCTTGTGGTTTAACCTCAACCAGCCTGTAATATCCACTGTACGTTCCTTTGATAACTCTGATTTTACTTTTACACCTTTTACATTAGCGCCTCCCTTTGTTTACCATCCAGTTGGTTTATGTTGTCTTTTCACACTTTATTACTGTTCATTTCAAGCAGAATGTATACAATACTGTAATCTGGTTATACCAGCGTCTTCTGCTAATCCACTGTGAGAAATGTATCAAGTAAACACAATTCTTCAGCCTATGCATAATTTTATACCACGCTTATATTAATAGTAGCAGTAATAATAATAATAAGAATAACTAGAGTTGCGAGCAACTTTACGGCTTCCAAGCAGTTAGTGTGAAATTTAAGCACATTGGTTGTTATAGATGAAAAGTTATCACAAATCATTTTGGACTGTGTCAATTTTGGCCAAAATATTGGAATCACTGGTTAGATGATCAATGCTGAAATCTCATTGGCCCACAGCAGCCATGTTTTGTACTGTAGCAACTTCCCTTGAACAAACGTAAAAGATAATCATACTTGCATCATTTATGTTCATTTTGGCTTCAATCAGAACGCTGCATGTTATATAACAACCATCTGCAGTCAATAAGAAATTATGGGAAGTTTTAGAGCCAGTTTTAAATTTGACCTTTAGCAGAACTTAACCATACTATATAAAACTATTTATGCATTACAACATTACACTACTTGCATTACCTATAGTGCTCATATAAACACACCAGTTTTGTAAAACAACAAAAGTCACATCTAATAAATTACAAACATACTTTTTTCTATACCTTGCTATATTTTTTCTATACCCTGCAGACTTGTCCATGTTAACACCTGTTCCCAGTGGTGGGAATGTGTCATTTCAGGTTGAAAAATTGACACAACTGGCATGTCACCCGTATTGATTGGCTCATGGCGGTCATGTTTGTTGATGTAGGAACTTTTCCTGAGTAACTTTTTTAGAGGACAGTACAAAGATAACGTATACCCATGATTCAAATCAATAAGCCAAAGGGCTCATGAGGAGTTGTTATTTAAGTGTTTTACGCAAAATCCAACATAGCTGCCACACCATGTGACCGAGCCATTTTTCCTTGAGTAGAATCAATCGTGGACATGAGCGCACTATGTACACAAATTTTCACAGCTGTACTATTTACCGTTCATGAGAAGACTTGAATATTTTCCAAACTTTTCATTAAATCCAAGATGGCTGCCACACCATGTGACCAAAGGCCTCCATATTGACCACGACACAACATCCCATAGTCCGCTACATCCGTGTAAAATTTTGTGAATTTTGGTGCAGCCGATAAGAAGTTATATGCAGTTTTATAGCCAGTTGCGTATGTTGATGATGTCATGCAGCGTGGACGCCATGATTTTCACAGTAGCAACTTCCCTTGAACAAGCGTAACAGATGAACATACTGAGATGTTTTATTCAAATTTTTGTTTCAATCGGATAAGCGGTTTCGAAGAAGAAGATGTTTGAATTTTGATGATTTTATATTTTTATGGTAATTTTATGACATTAATCAATGTGGTTGCCAAACCACAGAACCAATCAGCTTCATATTAACAACAGTTAATCATGGACTATCCCTCAACATGTATAGAAATTTTCAGAACTCTGCAGCAAGCGGTTTCCGATACATAGGCGTTTTAACAAATTCCACAAAATCCAATATGGCTGCCGAACCATGTGACTTGCGCAAATTTGCTGAATATCACCGAATATCATCCATAGGCATCTACCAGTGTACCGAATTTCGTGAGTTTTTGAGCATGTTTTGGCAGAAAATAATAATAATAATAATAATAATAATAATAATAATCCTAACAAAAACAATAGGCTTCCCCAGCCTACGGCTTGGAAGCCTAATAACTAGAGTTGCAAGCAACTTTACGGCTTCCAAGCAGTTAGCGCGAAATTTAAGTGCATTGGTTGTTATAGATGAAGGGTTATCATCACAAATCATTTTGGACACAGCTGACTGTCAATGTTGGCAGAAATATGGGAATCACTGGTTAGATGATCAATGCTGAAATGTCATTGGCCCACAGCAGCCATGTTTTGTACTGTAGCAACACATCACATCTACAATAAGAGACATCTAACTACTATAAATACAGCACTTAACTATCAGTCTGTGTATTCTTCAATTATTCAGACCAGAGCTTCTTAACCATACTATATAAACCTACTTATGCATTACACATTCCACTATTTGCATTACCTATAATGCTCATATAAACACACCAGTTTTTGTAAAACAACGAAAGTCACATCTCATAAATTACAAACATACAAAACTTGCAATTATATTCACTCCA
Source organism: Huso huso (assembly GCA_036884735.1). Lineage (NCBI taxonomy): Eukaryota > Metazoa > Chordata > Actinopteri > Acipenseriformes > Acipenseridae > Huso > Huso huso. Next base: position 47,338,186 of record CM072663.1, on the reverse strand, counting down.
CAACAAATCAAAACCAATTCATATCAACACACATCCTACATTAAATAATAAAACATAAGCACTTTATATAAATAGTGAGTATTTCACTAGGTAGGAAACTCCCACCACTTTAAAGTGTACTACTCAAATTAAATTCCATACACTTTATGGCTTTAAATTGCAAATATAAACAAATTATATAACATGCTCCCAAAGTCTAAAGTAAAATAAACAAAACTAGAGTTGCGAGCAACTTTACGGCTTCCAAGCAGTTAGTGTGAAATTGAAGCACATCGGTTGTTATAGATGAAACGTTATCATCAAAATATCATTTTGGACACAGCTGACTGTGTCAATTATGGCCAAAATATTGGAATCATTGGTTAGATGATCAATGCTGAAGTCTCATTGGCCCACAGCAGCCATGTTTTGTACTGTAGCAACTTCCCTTGAACAAACGTAAAAGATAATCATACTTACATCATTTATGCTCATTTTGGCTTCAATCAGAACTCTGCATGTTATATAACAACCATCTGCAGTGAATAAGAAATTATTGGAAATTTTACAGCCAGCTTTAAATTTGACCTTTAGCAGAACTTAACCATACTATATAAAACTATTTATGCATTACACATTACACTACTTGCATTACCTATAGTGCTCATATAAACACACCAGTTTTGTAAAACAACAAAAGTCACATCTAATAAATTACAAACATACTTTTTTCTATACCTTGCTATATTTTTTCTATACCTTGCAGACTTTTCCATGTTAACAGCTGTCCCCAGTGGTGGGAATGTGTCATTTCAGGGTGAAAAATTTGCAAAACTGGCATGTCAGCCATATTGATTGGCTCATGGCGGTCATGTTTGTTGATGTAGGAACTTTTCCTGAGTAACTTTTTTAGAGGACAGTACAAAGATAACGTATACCCAAGATTCATGTAAATCAGCCAAAGGGCTCATGAGAAGTGTTTTACGAAAATCCAACATAACTGCCACACCATGTGACTGATCCTTTTTTCCTTAAGTAGAATCAATCGTGGACATGAGCGCACTACGTATAACATTTTTCACAGCTGTACTATTTACCGTTCATGAGAAGAAGACTTTTGAATATTGTCCAAACTTTTCATTAAATCCAAGATGGCTACCACACCATGTGACCAAAGGCCGCCATATTGACCACGACACAACATCCCATAGTCCTCTACATCCGTGTCAAATTTTGTGCATTTTGGTGCAGCAGATAAGAAATTATAGACAGTTTTTTAGCCAGTTGCGTATGTTGATAATGTCATGCAGCGTGGACGCCATGATTTTCACAGTAGCAACTTCCTTTGAACAAGCGTAACAGATGACCATACTGAGATGTTTTATTCCAATTCTTGTTTCAATCGGATATGCGGTTTCAGAGAAGAAGATGTTTGAATTTTGATGATTTTATATTTTTATGGTAATTTTATGTCCTTAATCAATGTGCTTACGATTGTAAGTCGCCCTGGATAAGGGCGTCTGCTAATAAATAAATAATAATAATAATGTGGTTGCCTGTGGTTGCAGTTAGAACGGTTCATGCTGCCAAGAAGAAGAAAATAATAATAGTTATTACTATTATTGTTTAGAATAATATGTGAAAAACAAAACATATTGCATATGCGCACACACTTAGCCTGACATGCGTAAAATGGCTTGATATCCCCAACCATTTGTTTTTTCACAAATTATTATTAGGATTCACATGTAAAACAGAAGCTGTGAAACAATTCACAACTGGTCTTCTTTAAATTAAAGTTGTTTTGAAAATGCTAGCTGCTGTGGTTGGGGATATCAAGCACTTTTAATTGACGCTGGGAAGGTGGTGTGTATATGCGATATGTTATTGTATTCACAAATTATTCTTAGGATTCACATGTAAAACAGAGACTGAAACAATTCACAATTGGTCTCCTTTAAATTAAAGTTGGTTTGAGCACTCTAGCTTCTGTGGTTGGCGAGATACAGCCATTTTCATTCATGTCGGGTTAGCGTGAGTCGAATATCAAACGTCACGCTAACTTTACCGCGGTAACATATTTTAGTTTAGAAAAGTAAATGATGGCTGGCGCAATTACCATATTGTATTGATGGGGCTGGTATTTCACAGGACGTCTGGAAGGATGAGGATTCCAGCAAATTATTATTATTATTATTATTTATTTCTTAGCCGACGCCCTTATCCAGGGTGACTTACAGTCGTAAACAAATACATTTCAAGAATCACAGTACAAGTAATAATACAATTAAGAGCAAGATAAATGGTCCGATGCCACTGCCACTGGCCAGTCACCCATTAACAGGTGCATTTCCTCCCAGAATCGAAATTGGGACCTCGAGCTTTGACCGCAGGACTGCAGGCGTTTTCTCTCCTGCAGGTACAGATATTACAGTTTCTTGAATTTATCTCGTACCTGCAGGAGCGTTCTATTTATACCAAGTTCAGCCAGCGCACCGGTAATACTGGTGAAAATGGTGGCATTTCTTTGGCGAGGTTGATCCAGTTCATCCATATCCCCCAGGTCCGCAATAATTTGGAGGAGGGAATGAGTTTCCTCATCCGTCCAGTGGACCTGGTGTTGCGTGCTGTCAGAAGGGATGGAAGCTTGAAACATCCTGCGGGATAAAAGCTACATTATTTGCAGTATTATTATTATGATAATAATTCTGGTCATAATGATCTAGTAGTTCTCATGCATTGTTCATAATACACTGAAATGAATAAATAATGTTATAAACTGCTGACATCATTGTATTGGTATAAATCAATATCTCTATATACAATTTATATATAATTTAGCCGCGACCCTCACCAGGAGAAGCGGATTGATAATAATGGATGGATGGATATTTAACTGATTTGTATTAGTAAGATTGGGATAAGCAAAATCTTACTTACGCTACAGAGGAGGACAGAAAGACCGTTCCCAGAGAAGAGCGTTCTTTTACATAGGGGAAGTGGAGGAGGTATCGTGTTATTTCATGAAAGTCTATCGTTAAGTATTTTGCACGATTGTGGAGTTTGTTGCTATGGGACTAATTAGGCCAATTAGCGCGCACTTTACTGTGCTTTACCAAAGTGTAATGACACTTAAGTTGCACACTTTTTTTGCCGTGCACTTTTGGAACGAGCACAATCATGCGTCATTTGCGCGTGACACGTCATGAATGCACTATTTCTGCAAATATTTCTGTCAGTTATGGATGTATTATATGCACCACTTATCTTATGGCCAGAAAGGGAATAGCTGCGGAAAACAATGCCCATGTGTTTTAGAATTCATTTTGGTACCCGTGTGGCTATTATAATGGATTGTTTTGAAATATTTATTGAGCGACCCTCAAACCTTATGACTAGGGCTCAGACATGGTCCTCATATAAGCATCATAACACAGTGAAATTCTTAATAGGAATAGTCCTGCAGGGTTCAGTCAGCTTCATCTCCAAAGGTTGGGGGTAGAGCCAGTGACAAACACGTAACAGAACACTGTGGAATTCTAGATAGTCTTCTCTCTCAAGACCTAGTGCTTGATGATCATGGCTTTGATATAGCTGAGAGTGTGGCCAGTGTCAGACCTCAATTACAAATTCCAGCTTTCACTAGAGGGAAAGACCAGTTATGTGGAAGAGACATTGAGAAAACCAGAAAAATCCCGTATCCACGTTGAATGTGTAATAGGGGCAGTGCAGAACAAATACCATATATAGCACACTACCCATAGACTTTATCACCAAACACAACAAGGACATTGCAACAATTGATAAAATTGTGTTTGTGTGTTGTGCCCTTACTAACCTCCATCTGTTGTGCCTTTCTCATAAATAAAAAAATGGTATATTAAACTATACTTACTCAAGCAATGATATGTTTTTAAAGTTTACTGAACACTCAATGATCCCAGCCAGTATCAGTAAGCATTGCAGGTAAGTCATTATGACAGGTAGTGTCAAAACTTATGTCTGCCACTAAAAAACATAAGTATTGGCACCCCCATCTTAACTCTGATTACTAGTACTTGCAAGGATAATTGCATGTTCAATCAATTTAATCGTTCAATAAACTTTTATAATTGCTAAATAACTAGTTTAATATAAATGAGTGAATAACATTGACAATCATTTTGTCTGCGACTGTACATACGTCTCCATAATATTATTTGGATGATTCTAGCCGTAGATTTTTATATCCACTGTTTTAGGGGAAATCACTAATGAACTGCTGATATATAAATACAAAAGTTATTACTTTTGCTGTGCCAGGTAACAATTTTTTTTTTTTTTTTTAAACTAACTTCCTGTGATATATTGCCTTAATAAAACGGTCTAAGAGAAATGCATTCAATTGTAGTGAAATTGTTTTTATAAATTGAATAAAAAAAGCAATGTTTGATACTTTTGTGCTTAATACCCTAGTAATCACCAATACAGTCTTTATTCAAAATATTAAATTAATCAGTTTATTAAGTATTATACACACAACAAATTTCCAGTTAGCAAGAACTGATAGATCTCACGTATTGTATTACACAACGTGTACTAATTTTGTACAAGTATAGAAATCCAAACAAGTAATAAAGTAATACATTAAAAGTTAACAGTTGCTTATTTTTTATAATTTGAAACTTTACGTTTAGTTGTTTTTTTCATTGTCCCTAATTCAATTCATGCAATTGATCTGTTCCCCACTTCTTATTCTCATTTTCTCTTTAATGCAGGTAGTTTCTTGCATTCAGGGCAATACCAGTTTCCCTTTGGAACCCTCTTCACATGGATACAAATCAGGTGGTACCACAAGAGAGGGCACTCAGGGTTGTCACATGCAATCATATCACCTTCTCCTTCTGATTTCCTGCAGTAGTACCTGGTTGTTCTGGGTTACTCGTGCAAGCACTTTTCATCTTGGAGGCTGTTACTCTCCATGCTCTGAAACGCTGCCATGTTTTTGAGTTAGCTTGGTCACGAGTAGAACTTTGCAAAAGCAAAAAGATGTGCTCCGACATGAGTACAAGTTTCTCCCAGGCCAGCCATGCAGTGTGCAGCTACCATTTCATCTATGAGCCAGGTGCACAGGCACTTGTCATGCAAGCGCTGAGAATGCATTACCTAAAAATATATAAAATATCGAGAAATATAAAGAAGTTCATACAAGAATATAAATTCAGCAGCATATATACTTTACTATTTCATTGATTAAATACTTCAAGATATTAATTTGTTTGCTTTTGTAACACATGCAGAATAATGATGTATTGTTCTCTGCAACAGACTTTAGAAAAATAAACAAAATCCTGTATTTACAAAAATGATCCTTTTAAAATTGTGTAAATTTAACATGGTATTACAAATAAGATAAATAATGGGAGCTTCTTGAGGTAAATATTTGTTTTGTGTGCTATATTATTTTAACCAGTAGATGTCAGTAGTTAATTACGTTTCTGAACGGGTGCCTTAGTTTTCAAGCCCCGTTATAAACTATTGCAATAGATACACAATTTGTTTTAATTGATGGATGCATTTTATTACGAGTTGACCGAGTTTGTATTTTTGTGTTTGTATTGTTTTTGTGTGTTTTTTTTTCTTTAATATTGTTTAGTTGATTTATTGTCAATTTGTACAAGTCATGTTGTTTATGATCACGTCTTCACCCCTCTACCCATCCACAGATAAACTGGTTGTATGACTCCAGTCCTTTGTAGCATCTCAAATCCTCAAGGGTGTAGGCATGTATGAGGCGCCGTTAGGGACATAAATCAAACTGACACCCCATACACTACACATTGAAATTGCATGCAGTACACACTGAAATCGCATACACTATATACTGAAATCTTGAAACCTCATACACTACATAGTGAAATCGCATACACTATATACTGAAATCTTGAAACCTCATACACTACATAGTGAAATCGCATACACTATATACTGAAATCTTGAAACCTCATACACTACATGGTGAAATCGCATACAGCTGTGAAAAGATAACAGTCACAGTATTGGAATCACAAAAATAACATCTGTCAGCGTCTTAAGCAGCCAAACATGAGCACCAACACGGCTTTTTTAGTATTGTACTTCCCTGTGTGCTGCCTGAGTCGTGTCTCTCTCAATCTTCGTACTCTTTCATCCACGAAATATTGTTCTTTCCTTTCTACGGCTCTGTTCCCACACTCTTGTCCACCTGCTCCCCTACTTAATCCATTAATATCGGGTCGATCTTGCGGGTCTTTTTTTTCCCCTCCCTTGTCACCGTTCATTCATTTTTCTCTCTCCCGTTTGTGAGTCAAAGCACTCTCTTTATTGTCTCTAAGGGATAGATTAGGGCAGGTGAAAACACCGGAGATGATTAACTGTGGGAGTCCTGAGTCAGGGATCCCAAACTGGTCTCAGGTGTGGTGTTCAAGCATATTAATTAACAATTAGTGACTACAACAAAAACAAACCATGCAGTGATAAAAAAAGAAACTTCACACACAAAAATTATAACAATAAAAATCAATCACATCATAATAATAACAATTAAACACATTAATAATAACCGTGAATATATTAAAAAATATTTAGTGCACACAATAATAATAACACTTGCTCCACCCCCACCATTTTAACAACTTGGTCATTCATGACATTCCCCCCCACACTTTACCCATTGTCATCCCAACGATGTAATTAGTTTATCTACTCACAGTATCTCTGGGGTAATTTACCTCGACCTTCCTGTTGAGACCTCCGCAGTGGAGCTTCCCCCTCGTGGGGTAGCTCTACTGGAGCTTCATTTTCTGGTTCAGGTCCTTGGGCAATGGCAGGCTCAGGTACAAGAGATCTAATTAGAACTGGTTGCCCCACAGGCGGGCACATATTCCTTCCCCACTCCATAAGAGGCCTAATGGAATCTGGTTGGGGGCATGCTGGTGTGTGAGGTTCTACTGGAAATGAGGGGCAAGCTTAAATTATTACGATGTATTGTCTGTTCCGGGCCATCTTGGCCCTCTGGCCTTATCCTATAAACTGGACTATCAGGTCTCAAACGCTTTACTACAACAAAAGGAATCGGTCTCCAACGAGGTGCCAGTTTCCCATGCGTCCTACGGCGAAAATTACGCAACAGTACTCGCTCACCTGGCAACAACGGAATCTGCTTACTTCTGAGGTTGTAACGAGTGTCATCTTTCTCCCTCTGTTTTTGTGACCGGGTTGCTACTATATCATAGGCTCGCAGGAGGGTCTGGTGGTGGACTTGGACCCACCCTTCTAGGTCACGTCGTTCTACAATGGGAATAGTTCCCATCACCAGATCCACCGGCAGCCATGCGTGTCACCCAAAAAGAACAAAAAACAGAGTTAGTCCAGTAGTACTGTGAATTGTATTATTGTACGCATGTATTAGCTCCGGGAGTTTCTCTGCCCACCTCTGTTGTTCATCCTCACCCAACGTACCCAACAGTGTAAGCAAAGTTCTATTCATATGTTCACAAGCCCCGTTACCTTGAGGGTGATACGGGGTCGTGCGGCTCTTTGTACATCTATAGATCCTACATAATTGGGCCATAACCTCAGACTCAAAATTTGCTCCTCTATCTGAATGGATACGTTCCGGGCAACCAAAAGGTTGAATCAAGTGTTGCCACAAAGCCTTGATTGTAGTCTGAGCCGTTTGATCTCTAGTTGGCACTGCCCATGCAAATTTAGAGACTAGGTCAACCATTACTAAGATGTAAGGATATGTATCAGTAGGTCGACCTAATGCTAAATAATCAACTGCAATGACTTCTAGGGGGGAATGAACTTACGACAGACTGAAGGGGGGCTCTTACCTCCAGTCCCGCTTTACTGCACACACACCGGGGGCACTCAGCTGTCCACCTCTTTGCGTCTTCCCCCATCCGAGGCCAGAAGAAGGTCCTCCGCAGGATGGACAAGGTCTTTGCTTCTCCAAGGTGGCCTGCTGCACTATGATACTTCTCCCAGACCCTGTGTGTCTGCTCCCTAGGCACAACGATCTGGTGCTGCTCTACCTCAGAGTTGGGTTCAAACTTGCGTCTGACCAACATCCCATTCCGGCACTGTAAGAAATCCCATTCTTGTAAAAGTCGTTGAATGGTATACGAAAGAGTCTTATGTACACAGACCTCTGGGCTCACTCCTTGTTCAAGGTATTGAAGAATCTTCTGTATATCAGGGTCTTGTTGTTGCCATAACTTCCAGCAACCTTCCTACCAGGGTTCCAATTCTTCGGAAGGAGCCTCACTACTGGGCCCTCCAGGTATCTCTGCCATCACAACCACCACTGGATCAGTGCGTTCCCCCGGAAGCCTGGAAAGCACATCTGCATTCTTGTTTACCAAACCTGGGCGATACTTAATATCAAGTTGAAAATTAGCTAATTGTGCAACCCATCGCTGTTCAGTGGCTCCCAACCTGGCTGTATCTAAGTGGACAAGATGGTTATTGTCGGTGAAGACAGTAAACTCCGCTCCCCAAAGATAGTCCTTAAACTTCTCTGTTATAGCCCACTTGAGGGCCAACAGTTCCAATTTAAATGAACTATAGTTTTTATCATTACGCTCGGTAAGGTGTAGGCTTCTACTTGCATATGCTATGACTCTGTGCCATCTTGTACTTGGGCAAGAACTGCCCCTAACCCATCTAAGCTGGCATCCGTATATAATCAAAAGGGAGCAAGAAAATCTGCATATGCCAAGATAGAAGCACTCACCAGGGCAGTCAACTGAACAAAGGCAGATTGACACCGATCAGTCCAGGTTACAGGCGACGTCTTCTTTCCCAAGGTGGCAGTTCTAATCAACAGGGCATGTAAGGGAGCGGCAATTTTCAAAAAAGCTGGAATAAACAGTCGATAATAGCCCGCAAAGCCCAAGAAAGAACGCATCTGTCGGACAGTCGTTGGAGGGGGCCAATCCTGGACTGCTGCAATTTTCTCTGGGTCAGTTGCTACGCCCTTCTGGCTAACCACATGACCCAAGTAACGCACCTCCTTCTGGAAGAGTTTACATTTTTGTGGCTGCGGTTTTAGACCATGCCTCTTTAATTTCAGAAAAACCTGCTCAAGGTGAGAAATATGTGTATCGAAATCAGGTGAATATACAATAATGTCATCAAGATAGATTAAGAGAGAGTCATTTACCTGTTCTCTCAGGCAATGCTGCATAAGCCGCTGGAAGGTCGCAGGGGCATTACACAGTCCAAAAGGCATTCTCTCAAACTCATATAATCCTAAGGGGGTAGTGAAGGCAGTTTTCTCTCTATCACGGGGGTCCACCTCCACCTGCCAATACCCACTGGTCAGGTCGAAAGTAGAATACCACTCGGCCTTCATCAGGCTTGTCAAAGATTCCTCAATGCGAGGCAATGGATAGGCATCCTTATGGGTAAGTGCATTAAGCTTACAATAGTCTACACAAAACCTCCAAGACCCATCTTTCTTTCTAACTAAGACAACTGGGGCTGCCCAAGGACTACTGCTCTCCGTCACGACTCCACCTTGAATCATGCCCTGTAAAAGAGTCCTCAATTCCTGATACAGGCTGGGGGGATAGGCCGATATCGTTTCTGACTTGGGGGAGCATCTCCAGTTGGAATATTATGAAGGGCAGCATTGGTGCTCCCAAAATCATCTTCGTGGGCCGCAAACACTGTCTTCCAGTGCTGCAAAAAGGTCTCCAAGCGTTTCTGTTGGACAGAAGTCAGTCCCTCCCCCTGCAACAACCAATAAGGGGCATCGTGGGGGATTGGTACTTGAATAGGACGAACATCCACCTCCACAATATCAGGCTGGGGGGAGTTCAAAAAAATGTCCCGCTCTCCCTGCACAGTCTGAGGGTCAATACGATACACTGTGGCTAGGGGGCGTCGTTGAGGTACTTCCACAGGGTAGGGGTTGGAATTCCTCAGTCGCAGAGGCACACGTCCTTGTTTAACCCACGCCAGGGTTCTTGCTACCTGCCAGCCATTTCCCTCATCTGGAGCTTCAATTAAGGCACAATATTCGGCATGGGCTGACTGCTCCAACACCTGAGTCCACACAATCATCTCGCTATCTGGAGGGATCTGTATCGGAGCTTGTCGAGTGAATCGGGCAGACCCCATCCGCCTGTTCACCGCTTCCGCCTGCTCAATCTTCTGGCACAACGCAAAGGCTTTCTCCCATTCTCCCTTTGCCTTGGCGGACACGATGGCCTTAAATGCCGTCACTCCTGGGTGGCCCCCACCAAACAGCTCTTTCCAGCAATGCGAGATGAAGTTCATCCCCAACACCCCCTTTTCAGCACCCAAGCAGTCATTGGCCACAATCACCACACCTCGATCTGGGATCTTGATTCCTCCTACTGCAAAATTCAATACAGCATATCCTACATAAGGGATAGTGATTCCATTAGCCGCCCGCAGCTTCAGCCATTGCATTTCATCCGAAGATCTTAATGGGTTATTCTTCAGCCACTTCTGAAAGAAAGCAAGGCTAAACATAGTTACTTGGGATCCAGTATCCAACAGACATGGTATTTCTACTCCCTCCTTCCACTTCCACCACAGGACAGGTTCCCACGAGTACGGGTGCTTCCTTAGACCCCCTCCCTTGGTCTTCAAGCCCAGCTACTTGCCCTACAATAGCCAGGAACGCTAGTTTAAAGCCTCCCCAGATCGGCCTCCCTGGGGGCAGTTCCGGTGGACATAACCCCCACGACCACAGGCCAGACAAATAGGACGCCCTTCATTATCCCATCAAAAGTCAGGTCCAGGCCGGGGCCAAGACTGACTAGGTTCAGATCCCCTCCGACTTCGAAAGGCAGGGGGAGGCCTCAGGGGGGCCGCAGCCTGCTGTTGGACAAACTGACTTTATTTCCTGAATCATCTCCTTACCCATAGACGTGAGTTGCTCTTGTACTTCCTGACGTAACTCCACTCGCAGTTGCTCCTTCCAAGTTTCCAGATCAATTGGGGGTGTCTGGGAAGGTGCAGGCGACAGTACCCGACACACCAGGGCCTCTTTGTCCCCATCCTCTCTTTCCTTTTCTAGAGCCCGGGCCTCTCGAAAAACGTCTAAAAAAGTCAAAGTGGGGGTACGACGTACCTGGCGTTGTAACTCTTGTCTCATAGTCCCTGGACGCAAACCCAAAATAAACTGGTCCTGGAGCGGTTCTTCAGCCCGGGCAGATCCATCTGGTTCTCTTTTTCGCCACCTGGAAAACAGCTCACAGAGCCGGAGAGTAAAAGCCCCCACATCCTCCTCATTACTTTGATTACACTTAAAAAATCTGACTCTAATTGTGCTACTGATGTGCGATCTCCATATAACTCATATAATGCCTTCCAAATTAATAAACTAGTTGCTTTCTTGGCTGGCTCCAATAATGAGATTTCACGTTTAGGGTTCCCCTCTAGCGCTCCACAAAGAAAATCAACTTTTTGTGCTTCACTAAGGCCTTGAGCCCTCAGCATAGCCTGTACCTGAGCCCGCCATTCCTCATACTTAACTCCACCCATTTCTCCACCAAACTTGGGCACCCAAGGCATCCCCATAAACCATGGCATCATCATTGTATTAATTTGTGCAGGGTTTCCTTCCCCCCCCTACTGCCCCTTCCTCTTGCATATTGAAGAGTATTATGTGGTTACTGGGATCCTGCCGACTTTACGCCAAGATTTTATGACACAAAGGACAATTAAGTCAGAGGTAAGTATAATTATTTTAATTGCTAAAGGTAGGCAAACTACACCACCTGGTGGAATATACAGGCACCAGGTCCTGAAATTGTACTATACTTGTGATTAAATCTAATACTTAATAAACTTTTATCCAATCCTCCTTTGCAGGTTCTTTTTTTTATCCCAGGACCACACAACACACTCCACACAAGATACTATTATAAATAGGCTTTATTTAGTATAAAAAATTATTTAAAATATAGAAAGAAAGAAAGAAAACACAGTCTCGGCTCATTCCAACCAATTCCACCCGGTTTATCACGGGAGGGGGTATAACAGTCACAGTATTGGAATCACAAAAATAACATCTGTCAGCATCTTAAGCAGCCAAACATGAGTACTTCCCTGTGTGCTGCCTGAGTCGCGTCTCTCTCAATCTTCGTACTCTTTCATCCACAAAATGTTGTTTTTTCCTTTCTACAGCTCTGTTCCCACACTCTTGTCCACCTGCTCCCCTACTTAATCCATTAATATCGGGTCGATCTTGCAGGTCTTTTTTTTCCCCTCCCTTGTCACCGTTCATTCATTTTTCTCTCTCCCGTTTGTGAGTCAAAGCACTCTCTTTATTGTCTCTAAGGGATAGATTAGGGCAGGTGAAAACACCGGAGATGATTAACTGTGGGAGTCGGGAGTCAGGGATCCCAAACTGGTCTCAGGTGTGGTGTTCAAGCATATTAATTAACAATTAGTGACTACAACAAAAACAAACCATGCAGTGATAAAAAAAGAAACTTCACACACAAAAATTATAACAATAAAAATCAATCACATCATAATAATAACAATTAAACACATTAATAATAACCGTGAATATATTAAAAAATATTTAGTGCACACAATAATAATAACACTTGCTCCACCCCCACCATTTTAACAACTTGGTCATTCATGATAAGAATTCAACCACAGTCATTTTCTGCTATTTCCAACCATGATTTGAATCGTGAGATATTGAATATACTACAAAATACACCCATCGCTGGGGAAACATATGTTCTTGGAAGTCTAAGAGGACGTAATCTCCGTGTTCAGCGTTGGCGTGTAAAGGCAGAGTATTCGAGATGTTGACTCCATTGGGAGAGCTCAGACGACGTATGGCAATTCGAAGATGGATTTATAATGTCCAAAGTCCTAACCAGCTGTGGTATGTAACCCTTTTAAGTTTTAAATGTCTTAATAAATATTGTAATTATTTCAAACATTTGGGGGGTCTTACTAATTACCACAAAGTACCCCACAGTTACCCCAAAGTACCACAAAGTTACCACAAAGTACCCCAGTTACCACGAAGTACCCCAAAGTTACCACAAAGTACCACAAACAATCCGTAAATAACATAAACAATTAGGCATTTTACTCTTAGAAAATCATGCATGCTAAATGAATATAACAGACACAAAACATATATATAATTTGAGGCGATATACTTTATTGCCTTGCAGGGAAGTACTTTACAATGACAAACCTTGTTTTTTAAACATGTTAATAGCAATGAGGATAACTAAAGGTAACTTTATTAATGTTTTTTTTATACAGCACAGGTAATGAAAATAAACATAGAGAACTTCACAACATCAGGTAATGTACTATATTAGCAAAAGACTTGAACACTGTTAACTATAAATAACACCGCTATTTCTGTACCATCAGCAGTAAGATTTTCACTATATCAATGCCTATTTTCATTACCTGTGTTATATAAAAAATCCACTAATGAAGGTACGTTTAGTTTATATAAACGTGTTAAAACAAACGCTTCGTCTTGTGAAGCACTGCACTGAAACTCAGTAAAGTACATCGGCTCAAATGATACAAATGCATTGTTGTTTATGCTATTTAAAGATTGTTTGTGGTATTTTGTGGTACATTGTGGTAATTAGTATACTGTTAGAAGAAAGTTTCGAAACACCAAAAGTGGTGGCAACTTAGCTGCCACCAGTTTAAGGGTTTCAAAACACCAGCCAGTGAAGTGCTTTGAAATACCTCTTTCAGGGTATTGGAACACCCTTCACTGGGTGTGTTGAAACGCTGGAATTGATACGGTTTGGAGAGAAACAAATCATTCAGATGCGAAGGGGCTTATTATTTAGCAAATTAATGAAAACTACCTCTTTTACAGATGCAACATATGAATATTATTTATTTATAGCTATTAATTAACTTTTTAATATACTATTTAAATGAATTGTACAAACAAATACTTAACTACACAGACAAAACATATATGTGGGTATTTAAGTGAGGAAATAATTTCACAAGTTACAGATTTCGATAATTTCCAAAGCAAGATGTTAATTTAACAAGATATTAATGCAATGACTTAATAATACTCATATTTGGACAACATAGATTGCGTTTGACATGCTGGCACAGCACACAAGATTTATTTGACAGTAGGTTACCACTGTGTGAGTGGCAGAAACATTTTGTTTTAATTTAAACAGTGTATAAATAATAAAACAGTGTTAAAGTGAAACAAATTACAAAATAAAAAAATCATAAGGAGGATAACTGGTGCTTATTCAGGTAACAAATAATAACAGAAACTGAAAAACTGTATTTTAACATTCTAATGTTTTTGAACAATAGTAATTTTTGTAAACAATTTGTAATAACTTAGGCTAATAAATTAAACTAGTCCAGCATTAACAATTAAGATAAAAAATAATAGTAATAATAATAATAAATATTGATATAAATATATAAAGTTAAAATCCATGTACATATTGTGATGAGGTGTAAGTAAGTTTTTGGAATTTGCATTCCCGATTGCACAGGGTCGTGCTAAAGGGGAGGGTATGTGATGAGGTGTTGCTCAGGAAGCTAATCTTCTACCCCTGGTCTTTTTAGTATTTCCATTTGGATATACTTGTATGTACAGTTGAAGGTTTTGGGGTATTGAAGCCAAAAAATATAGAATGACATGATGGCTACTGCAATGGCATCAATAAATTCATAAACAGACAACACTTTCTTATTTTCTATTATTAGATAGAATAATGATGTTGTTTGAACAGGGCCAACAGCTGCAACATATGGTGTGACTGGCCCACTGGTTACATCCTCAAGTGATGCTGATTCCTGTAATGTAAAATATTATACATATAAGACAGTACCGTTATAAGTTAAGGACAATTTAAATATTTGACACTTTACCAATGAGGGGTGGGGTGGCGGGAGTAAAATTGTATTCCCATAAAATGTAAACAATTAAAGTTAAATATTAGAAATATCATAAACACCCAGTAATAGATTGAATAACATAAACAGATCACAATATGTTGATTATCAAATACATGTTCAATAATTCCTAATGAACATGTTTAAATTATTTTAATCTCTTGAACTTACTGGATACTCCTGAACAAATGACAAACTCTCTTCTCCAAGTAAGAGAGGCAACATCATGGCACCTGCAACAGCTTAGTGGTATGCAACCTTTTTGGAAGGATCTTCAAATGTCCTCTCTTCCTCTATGGCTGTGTTCATGTTGTTAATAATCTTGGCAAGCTTCTCCTTCTTCAGAGCATTGCTTTGGGTGTTTGTCCTGTACAGCTTCTCCAATTTTGCTCTGCCGAGTTCCAGAATCCTTATACACTTCTGGAAGGTGTTTCTATAGAATTCCTGCATGGTACTAGAGGAATTTGTTAATTCCTCATACTCCTGGATGAAGCCTTCTTGTGTAAAGAGAGCAGGATATACTTCCAAGATCTGTGTAAGTGTTCCTCCTGTATTCACTATTTCCCTGCGGAAAGCAAATGTGTGCTCTAAAAGACTTCTGAGTTTATTTTTATCTCTCTGCCCTTCTAACTTTCTCATCTCTTTCCTCATTTCTGCCACCATTCTTTCTCTGGATGTCTCGTCTTCTCCTGCCAGAACATTCGGCTCTAAATTTAAGTGGGATGGCATCTCTTTTCTTCTTTTTGCACCCTGTACTGCTGGGGGGCTGGTGCCACTTGCAGTCTTCCTTCTCAATGTGTTGCATAAATGCATACCCCTCCGTCTGTTTTTAAATTTATCAATTATGCATGCCATCCAGCCATCAGTGGGTGCACCCCATTTAGATTTTAGGTGAGGCCATTGTCTGATAATTGCCTTTGCCATCTGGAGTCTCTGCAGTTTATCTGGGTAATTGGTGTACATCAAAGCCTGGTCCACAACAGCAGACAGAAATAACCCCCTCAAACTTCTCTGATTTGGTTTACCGAGATCAACTTTTTGTTCTAGTGCAACTTTCAGTTGGTTGGGCAAACATGCCACTGAAACAGAAAAGATGTCTGGTCAATCTGGCTTCGAAGTCAGAGGGACAGGTATGGATTCTGAGGTTAAAAGCAGAGGTACATATGTGTGTTTTGAAAGTAAAAGCTCAGCTGGGGCTTCTGAGGCTGAAGGGTGAGGCTCAGCAGCAACATGTGGAGGGGCAGTCTGCTGTGCGGTGTCCTGTGATAAAATGACTTGCAACTTGCTGCGATCCTGCAGCAAGCTACAGTCTTCCAGATCCACAAAGGCTTACCATTCCTCATCCCAATATTTAAACTTGACTTCATCTGTATATTGCAAACTGAAGCGTTGTCTTGTAACCTGATAAACAAACATGAGCCTTCATTAACATTTCGCAGACTCCAGGCAGTCATTGCATGCAAAGGATATGCGACCAAGTACTAAACATGACTACTTTATTATACATAATGTTAATCTGTCCAAATACTTTTGGTGCCCTAAAATGGGGCGACTATGTACAAAACATGCTGTCACTTCTAAACGGTTCATCCAATATGGATGAAAATACCCTCAAATTAAAGCTGACAGTCTGCACTTTAACCCCATAGTCATTTTATCATTCCGAAGTGCTGGAATAAAGAGCCAAAACAACAAAAAATATGTCACTGTCCAAATACTTTTGGAGTTCACTGTATTTGTTCAACAAAAGTAAAATTAATTCAAGATCATTAAGAACCAAGCTACCAAGTTTCCTCTACAGTCCTGGCTGATTGGCATGAATTGAGAGAGACAAATATTTTGTTTATAGACATTACCTTAGTTTTTTGTTTTGCTTAGGATATACTGTATATATATTTAAACATTTTATGTTGGTTTGCTAATTGTTTTGTTTGTTTTAATACCAAAGTTTTTTTTCAAACTGATGTGGAGAGAAAAAAGTTAAGTATCCTCCACATTGATCTAACTGATTATGTGCAAATATGAACACCATGTATAGCATCACCAGTACAATAAATTTAAAAACTCACCATTGCAAGTTTTTGTAAAGATATTGGATCCTCACAGATGACAGGCTTTGTCGAGTGTCCTATAATTACCAGAAACTTCATCCTAAAATAAAAACATGTTTTTTTATTGACATTGCTTTTGCCTTCTCTTGGCAATTTTCCTATTGTTTCAGTAGAGATTCTGATTTATATTAAATTCAGGTGATTTCTTTCGAGGGAAGAAATCGGGTAAAATGAGGTAAAACCCTAAAAATCAGAACCCCTAATCAATTGCGATATATATTGTTCAAAACATAACCTAAAGATTAATTTAAAATAAAACATAAATGTACATTTGCTCAAGGACATAAAAACTTTCTCTTAAACATATTAGCAGTCTGTTTCACCACTTTCCAGAGAAAATGGCTATAAACTCACAAGACTTCTACCAAGCAGTCAGAGCATAGCTATGTCCTATAGCAAAGGTAATTCAAACAAATGATTGCTCATCAAACAGAACATTTTTCAAAACTATGTATCTTTTGTTTTCAAAAATGTATGCTGTCAGTGGGTAATAATCAAGCAAATCAGAAGGCTTGTACATTGCTGATTGATTTAGAGGCCTTAGGAGATATGCAGACTTGTGACTGTCATACTGTGACTCAAATTGCTGTAGGAAGAAATATGGTTGCATGTTTTGTAAGAATATGTTGTCAATTCTACCAAGTACTGGTTCATCATTTAACAACCTTAGCATCACATACATTTTCTGGTAATACATAACTCCATCAATTTTTACAAATTGACATTGATGAAGAGGGTCAGTACTAGATACTCCAATTGAGACTAGCAAATTCACCACCTCCTCTGACAAGGAATCCATGTAACTGAAAAACTGATCTCATCCTCCAAGAAGTCAGAGTCTGACAACAATGTGTACGCCTGTTGATACTGGCGTCTTGTTGACATTGTTAAACACGGATTGATGAAATTGTTGACTACTCGCATTAGACGAATAAAATAGTAATGTTTTGCCTCAAAACGCATACACCAACTCTGTCTCAAAGGTCCAAAAAGCCTAAAATACATGGGGCAGTGCAGCAGGAAATGCTGTTTGGGCTTAAGTGGCTTATGAGGAAACAAATCTCTGAATGATTGAATATGGTCCGTGTGACAGGGTGGACGAGTGGTGACGTCACGGCAGAAGCAGGAACTAAAAACACACCAGGCAGTACTGCAGTTTAAAGGCTTGCGCCGTTTTAATTAAATAAAATAACAAAAATAAATAAAAGGTTTTAACAAAAACACTGCTCACAGAGCAAAAGAAAATATTTAAACAAAAACAATTCTCGAACACAAAATAACTGCAACACAGGTCAGGCTGGGCAGATTGCCTTCACTGTTCCTATGTTAATTTTACACTTGTTTTCTCTGTCACTCCTCTCGCTCACTCTCTCCTTCTGACACCCCCCTGAATGCAGCGAGCTGCAGGCTTTTTATAATCGGGGCCGAGGGGTTCAACTATCCAACAATTACTCAATTACCCCTCGGCAATGATCTGCACGAGTTTATCAATTGCTTAGGTGGATGGGGCCTCCCATCCACGCCACTAAACAATAACAAAACATCGGCTACGCCATCACTAAAATAATAACAAAATACGCGGCGCTTCGCCGTCGTATAATAATAAATAACAAAACAACAATAACAATAACAATAATAATAAAATAAAAATAATAATAATAATAATAATAATAATAATACAAAACAAATACAAAATACACTGCACAGGGGCGGAGGGGGAGACCCCGATCTAAAATAAAATAAACAAAACAATGTACAGGGCTGCTCGCCCTGTTACATATCCCCCCCTTGTGCAACGCACACATGGCCCCAACGGCCACCTCCACCCTCAGTCTCAAAGTCCTGGAAGATGGGGAAGCAAGTTGTTTCTGGGGGTGGCCATAGTGGAATGTCCTCAACCCCCCAATTCTTCGTGGCCGGCAGCTCCCTCTTCCGGGGCTCCCGCCACACTCTATATCCTGCCGCGAAAGTGCGGCTGGGGGAGCTGGTCTCCTGACCTCCCCCTTCTTCATGGCCGGCAGCTCCCCTCCGTGGGGCTCCGACCACTTGATCTCCGGCCGCGAAAGTGCGGCTGGGGGAGCTGGTCTCCTGACCTCTCCCCCTTTCTTCATGGCCGTCAGTTCCCCTCCGTGGGGCTCCGGCCATAGTGTAGTGACCCCAGGCGAAGCAGGATCCCCGGCGACCCCAGGCGAAGCTGGACCCTCGACGACCCCAGGCGAAGCAGGATCCCTGGCGACCCCAGGCAAAGCAGGATCCCTGGCGACCCCAGCAGCAGCAGCGGACCCTCGGGAGGCGACGGCAGCAGCAGCGGACCCTCGGGAGGCGACGGCAGCAGCAGCGGACCCTCGGGAGGCAACGGCAGCAGCAGCGGACCCTCGGGAGGCGAACTCGGAAGGGGAGCCCCTGGCCATGGAGGCAGCAGTGGGAGCTCCACTTTTCCCTCGTACCCTGTATCCTGTGGGGAACAAAAGGCAGCCCCAGGCGATGTGGAGCAACAGGCAGCCCCAGGCGATGCGGAGCAACAGGCAGCCCCAGGCGATGCGGAGCAACAGGCAGCCCCAGGCGTGGCGGAGCAACAGGCAGCCCCAGGCTGCCATCAACAGGCAGCCCGAGACTGGCATCCATTGGGCGGTGCGAGGCTGGCATCCTTGGGCGGGCGATGGTGAACTGGGCGAGCAGGGCATCCTCCCCTTCAGGCTGCACAGGCGGCAGGGCCTCCTCCCTTCTGGCTGCCAAGGCGGTAGGGGCTCCTCCTCTTCTGGCGGCCAAGGCGGCAGGGCCTCCTCCCTTCAGGCGGCCAAGGCGGCAGGGCCTCCTCCCCTTCAGGCTGCGAAGGCGACAGGGGCTCCTCCCCTTCAGGCTGCGAAGGCGGCAGGGGCTCCTCCCCTTCAGGCTGCGAAGGCTGAACCAGCAGGCACGCTCCCTCTGCTGGTGGTGGTGGGAGCGACAAGTCGTCCTCCCATGGTGGCGGAGGTGGAACCAGCAGGAACTCTCCCTCTGCTGGCGGAGGTGGGAGCGACACACAGTCCTCCCAGGGCAGTGGAGGTGGAACCAGCAAGAACTCTCCCTCTGCTGGTGGTGGTGGGAGTGACACATCGTCCTCCCATGGAGGTGGAGGTGGCACCAGCAGGAACTCACCCTCTGCTGGCGGAGGTGGGAGCGACACACAGTCCTCCCACGGAGGTGGAGGTGGCACCAGCAGGTATTCTCCCTCTGCTGGTGTGTACCTTGGTTGTGGACCTTGGCCTTCCCCTCTTGGGCTGTGGACGCACCGACTCCCCCTCTTGGGCTGTGGGACCGACTTCCCCTCTTGGGCTGTGGGACGCACTCCCCCTCTTGGGCTGTGGACGCACCGACTCCCCCCTCTTGGGCTGTGGACGCACCGACTCCCCCCTCTTGGGTTCTGGACGTTCGGGCTCCTCCCACCAGGCGCAGGACGCCGGGCTCCTCCCACTCAGGCGCAGGACATTGGGCTCCTCCCACTCAGGCGCAGGACGTTGGGCTCCTCCCACTCAGGCGCAGGACGCCGGGCTCCTCCCACTCAGGCACAGGACGTTCGGGCCTCCCACTCAGGCGCAGGCGCAGGCTCCTCCCACTCAGGCGCAGGACCGGGCTCCTCCCAGTCAGGCGCAGGCTCCTCCCACTCAGGCGCAGGACGTTCGGGCCCCTCCCACTCCAGGTCCGTGTTCCCTCTCTGCCTCCTTCTCCTCACCTTCCGCTCTCTCCCCTCTCGCTCCTGGTAGACCCAGTCGACCATCTGGGTCATCCACTCCTCTCCCTGGTATTGGGTGGGGCAGATGGCCACGGTGTGCCCAAACTCCCCACAACCAGGGCACCACTCATCTACCACAACAACCCCTGGTGGCAGCTGTTGCCGCCACTTTTGCTGCTTTCTGCAGCTCTTCCTCCTCCCTCCTCTCATCTTCCTTCCTCCTCTTCACTCCACAAACAAACAAATTGAAAAAAAGAAATTGAAAAAAAAAAGGGAAAAATGAAAAACTGCAGTAACCTACTTCTGCCTGCGTCCTGGAGGCGCTGCGATCCCACGCAGGACACCACATGTGACAGGGTGGACGATGGTCTGATGTCACGGCAGAAGCAGGCACGAAAACAAACTAAGTACTGCAGTTTTTAAAGAAAGAATCGGCTGGCTGCCGTTTTATTAAACAAAAAAATAAATAAAATATTTAAACAAAAATAAACATTTGCTCGCAGAGCAAAAATAAAAGGTTTAACAAAACAAGTCACGAACACAAAATAACTGCAACACAGGTCAGGCTGGGCAGATTGCCTTCACTGTTCCTATGTTAATTTTACACTTGTTTTCTCCGTCACTCCTCTCGCTCACTCTCTCCTTCTGACACCCCCCTGAATGCAGTGAGCTGCAGGCTTTTTATAATCGAGGCCGAGGGGTTCAACTATCCAGCAATTACTCAATTACCCCTCGGCAATGATCTGCACGAGTTTATCAATTGCTTAGGTGGATGGGGCCTCCCATCCACGCCACTAAACAATAACAAAACATCAGCTACGCCGTCACTAAAATAATAACAAAATACGCGGCGCTTCGCCGTCGTATAATAATAAATAACAAAACAACAATAACAATAACAATAACAATAATAATAAAAATAATAATAATAATAATAATAATAATAATAATAATAATACAAAACAAATACAAAATACACTGCACAGGGGCGGAGGGGGAGACCCCGATCTAAAATAAAATAAACAAAACAATGTACAGGGCTGCTCGCCCTGTTACAGTCCTGTATTCTTTGTTGCAGATGTACAATATGACCTACAGCTAATCTGTGAGCAAAAGATATCTCTGTGATGTCCTTTAATTCTTCCCCTCTGCATTGCAAGAACCGCAGCAAACACCATGTTCTAGCTGCACTCTGTTTTATGGTATCCCTGTATCTTTCTGATATTTTCACTGGTTTGTCGAGATTATCAAGGGGTCCATAATTCCATGTAGGTATTTTATTGTTGAGATCCGATAGCTGAAAGAAAACTAATTTTGATATTAATGATATCTGACTGTGGGACAACACCTTCCAACAAATCATGCATTAGTGAAAACTCCCTGAGTTGAAGGAGAATTGAATTGGATACCATAAGTTGTTGATGATCTTGTTCTACTACAGCTGCATTGTGATTGTACCCATCTACAGTCCTTATGTGCAGCTCATCTGCATCACAAACATTTTTCACTTCATCTCTTGTTGAGTGACAATACCTGCATGGTCTAAGGACATTAGGACCAAAAGATGCATTGAAACCACCAATCTGATGGCTGTTCAGATTGTCACCGCATATGTAAGCTAAAGCACCATGTACCTTTTCTGGGATGCCTGGAATATCGATGCCCTCTGTTTCAAGTATTGTCAAAACTGCATTTATCACGTCAGCAATGCACTGATAGCCAAATACCCTGACATCTTCTGATTTGCAAATGGCAAGAAGTTGCATTACTGGTTTTCTCGATTTACTTTTTGGATGAAGGTTTCCCAATATATAGTAGAGCGCTAACAATTTATGTTTTTTTCTGTGAGGACCCAGTGGGTTAACAATCTCAAATTCATCCGAGTATGCAACTACCTGAATGGAGTTGTCATACTTTGAAAAGACAGGGTGATCTTGAAAAAGTTGCCCATCTTGGAAATCAGACAAAATACCTTTGACATGTTTTGGAGGATTTAAAAACTGTGTTTGCACATCTACATTTTGCATCATTGCTTTAAGTGTCTCAAGTATTGGAACATATTGGAATGTCCTCTTTTTGCCATCATGACTTTCTCCTAACTTGTATTCAACAGGATAAACAAAGGGGAAGTTTGTTTGATAAAACCTATTTAGTTTCCACTCTGTAGAAAGCTCTGACAAGCTTTGTCTCAACAGATTTTGCCTCAGGATGTTACAAATTTCTTCAGAAACAACCCCATCTAGTTCATGCTTCTTACAAATGTTTTGGACTTCATGCAATGTGTATTCCTCAGATACTTCAATAGAATTGGTGAAACCTGTTATTATTGCTTGGACTGTGGTTGAAGGTAGCATATGGATTTCTTGCAATTTCAGAAATGTCATTGCTAGGTTTCTTCTTAAACTTTCACTAATAATTTCAACACATTCATTGTCATAATTCTCGCCATCATCATTATCTCCATTATGTTCTTCCATATCATGGGTAATACTTGCTGCATTATCCAAATCGGTTTCAATGTAATGCTTCAATTCATCTTTGATTGAGGTATCTGAAGTGTTTTTGTGATGTCTGGTCATATGTGCAGTGTATGATGAATATACTTCAAAACAAGCATTACAGTTTTTCATCACACAAGCAACACTGTCACCTTGGCTACAGTGTGTGTTGTAATGAGAAGTCACTGCTCTCAAACTCTCCAATCTGTCATGACAAGTCGGACAAGCAATCTGAAGGTTTAAAATAGTTGTGTTGGGAAATCTCAGTGAGCATATTTCTGTGCATTCTATAAACATGTGCTTTATAAGATGCAACACTTGTAAATATTTTGCAGCAATACCCACCCTGCACTGCACTGGGTAGATTACAGCAGATTCCGAAATTTGTCTCATTGGTATGAGTTACTGACAGATGATTTATCAGTTTTGATATAGTTCTACATTGTGTATTGCCACATATTGGGCATTCCTGCATATTGCATACGGTATACTTTCACCTGGTTTGTTCAGCCTGTCTTAGAATGTTTTATGGGCCTTGATGGTATCTTGGATTCTTGACTTTTTCCACTTGACTGTGAAGAAGCTTGTTGTTGTCTTTTAAACAGTTTCTTATGGTATACTTCAATGGAGCTCCTGAAGGGTAAAAAAAAGAAAAAAATCTCATACTATCTTGTGCACACCATATACTGGTCTGTATACTCAAAGCATTGTTCACAAATTTGCCATTTGAAAGATTTTTTCTAAAGGCTATAAGCATCCACATAAATCATATAATGAATGCAGAATTGCTGACTCATACAGATCAATCAAATACTGTGTACTGTAAATTCATTTTTGTATTTCTTTTAGAAAAAGTCTCAGAAATAGCAAATTTGTGGAAAAGACTTTGAGTATAGAGGACACAATCTTGTGCACATCATACACACACAAAAACAACTTTTAAATTAAATAACATTTTATAAATCATATAAAATGTGTGACTATAATGTAGATGAAAAAAGCTGATATTTGTCAGCAACCCGGAGAAGTCAGCAGCTACTTTATATCAATTTATTTAACAAGACCTGCAATCTGCAGTTACAATGTACTAAAGTGGAGTAATTGGACTTGAATTAGGGGCGTGTCCGATCACTAATATTTTAGTCCGGCTTTTACCCAGACCAAAATAATGTACGGAAGCGTCCTAGTGCCAATGAAAAAAAAAAAATAAAAAAAAAAAATCTCCTAGCTAGGAGAAAAAAAGTCCTACGTAGGACTTTTTATCTCCTAGCTAGGACTTTTTTCCCTCATAGCTAGGAGATAAAAGTCCTAAGTAGAACTTTTTTCTCCTAGCTAGGACTAAATTACACCGTGTAACAATTTTTTTTTTTTTTTTTTTTTTTTTGTTCCTGGGTAGTAAGTGTTATTTCCTAATTGCTTATGCCTCAAAAGTATAGAAAATGGCTATTATTCCCCACAAACTTTGCTTTTGTGACCAGGACAGTGATATTTTGAAATTTACCTATTTTCCAGAACATTCCAGATAGATTCAGTGCTGAGTAAACTTGGAGTAACTTCTAGAACTTTCTAGAACTTTCCAGTAATATAAATAGTAGTATAAATACAGGGGCCTTAAGCCCACCAGTTCAGTTTAGTTCCAGCTGCCTAAGTGGATACATATCTGCATTTTTTCTGAGATGGCATCAAGAGGCTGCAAGCATCCGGCAGACGCATTTTGCTATGTCTGCGGCCAATTTATCAAGACAAGAGCGAAAAAGTACTCCTTGGAAGCATCTGCTAAGATGTGTGAGGCCTACAAGGCATATTTCGGCATGCCTGTCGGGGATCAAGACAAACCCTGGGCACCTCATTTCACCTGCAAGCACTGCAAAAAAACTCTGTAAGATGGACAATTGTTGCTCGGAATTTTATGTTATAAAATTTGTTAAAATTTTTTAAATTGTAAAAGTTTTTAATTTTAAAATGTTTTACAATTTTCAATGTTATTGAAAAAATATATCATATATGAAAAATGTTGCGAGAATCTCTTACACATTAGTCATGGGTGAAATAAATGTATTTTTGTAGGATGGTACAGAGGGGAAAAGAGAGCCATGAAGTTCGCTATCCCAAGAATTTGGCGGGAACCCACTGACCACTCAAGCAACTGCTACTTCTGCATGGTGGACCCTTCCAAACGCCGGACTGGCAAGAATGCACCTGCTATCACGTATCCGGACCTTCCTTCATCCATCGCCCGGTGCCACACTGCCATGAGCTCCCACCCACCTCCTCCGGAGAGAGAGCAGCCGTCTTTAGAAGAGAGCAGCAAGTCAGAGAGCGAGGAAGACGTTGTAGATCCAGATGACAATTTCAGAGGTGGAGCTGAGGAGAGAAACCCATACTACCCCAACCAAAAAGACCTCAACGACTTGATTAGAGATCTTGGTCTCACCAAGTCCAATGCCGAGCTTTTGATGTCTAGGCTCAAGCAGTGGAACTTGTTGGATGAAAGTGTGCAAGTCGCAGATCAGAGGAAGCGTCACCAACCTTTTTTCAGCTTCTTCACCCGTCAAGATGGGCTCTGCTTCTGCCACAATGTGACCAGTCTGTTCGAGGCAATCGGAAACGCCTGTAACCAGAATGAGTGGCGCCTCTTCATTGACAGCTCATCCAGGAGCCTCAAAGCCGTGCTGCTCCATAATGGTAACAAGCACCCGCCTCTCTTCCCTGGCTCACTCGGTGCACCTCAAAGAGGATTACAACAGCATCAAGACCTTGCTGGGCACCTTGAAGTATGATGAGTACGGCTGGGAGGTCATAGGAGACTTCAAAATGGTGGCATTCCTGATGGGTCTCAAGGCAGTTTTACTAAGTTTCCCTGCTATCTTTGCCTTTGGGACAGCAGGGACACCAAGGCGCACTACCACAGGTGGGACTGGCCACAGCGGACCGAGTTCTCTGTGGGGAGGAACAACGTCAAGTGGGAGCCACTGGTGGACCCCGGAAGGTGCTGATGCCACCACTGCACATCAAATTGGGCCTTATGAAACTATTTGTCAGAGCTCTAGATAAGGAGTCGGCAGCCTTCAAGTACCTTCAAGACTTCTTCCCTTAGCTGTCTGAGGCAAAGGTCAAAGCCGGTGTCTTCGCCGGACCACAGATAAAGAAGATCCTGGAGTGCAATGAATTCCCCAAGAAGCTCACTAGTAAGGAGAAAGCGGCTTGGAACAGCTTTGTCGCAGTGGTTCGGGGCTTCCTGGGCAATCACAAGGCCGAAAACTATGTGGAGCTGGTTGAGACTCTGGTGAAGAACTACGGCACAATGGGCTGTAGGATGTCCCTCAAAGTCCATATCCTTGATGCTCATCTTGATAAATTCAAGGAGAACATGGGAGCGTGCTCGGAGGAGCAAGGCGGCGCTTCCACCAGGATATACTGGACTTTGAACGCCGCTACCAAGGACAGTATAACGAGAACATGATGGGAGACTACATTTGGGGCTGATTCGTGAAAGTGATTTACAGTATAATCGTAAATCTCGAAAAACTACTCACTTCTAAATCTTTTGTAGTCATTTTGTATTACTTTAGTATAAATACATGTTAATTTGGATTCATATGTTGTTTTTTTCTGACTTTATGTGAACGAAAAGACACAAATTCGCCCGTTTTCTCATTGGAAATAGGTAAATTTCAAAATATCACTGTCCTGGTCACAAAAGCAAAGTTTGTGGGGAATAATAGCCATTTTCTATACTTTTGAGGCATAAGCAATTAGGAAATAACACTTACTACCCAGGAACAAAAATTGTGTTACATAGTGTTATACATCGTACCCGGATGCACCATTCGAAATAAATACCAATGCCAATGGAGGAAGACGTGTCTTGCGCTGCATTTATCGGTAAGTAGTTAATGTTTCTCATTTAAAAACTTAATGTCAGACAATTAAAAAAAAAAAAGCTTGATAACAAATAGCGTATGCAAACATCAATGTGTTGGCCGACGTTAATTCAATCCTAAATTATGAGAATGTTGTAAAAAAAAATGCGAAAACCTTTTTCTTAAGAAAACCGTTGTGTTGCATTGTGAATTGTTTTATTTACTACTGTAATTTTAATTTAAAGTTTTAAATCGGTTCATAAAAATCAATCCATCTGTTATCATAACCGCTTAATCCTTTAGAGGGTTGGTTTGGTTCAGAAAAGTATTTTGTGATTTTACGTGACTTTTTTTTTACAATCGGCGCGAGCCGAAACTCGCTTACCCCAGTTGGTGGTTTATCGGCAATATTAGGCCTACTAAAATGCAGATCACCGGCAGTTTTTGAGCCCTCCTCCAGTTGGGGTTAGAACAACTAATTCCGATATCAAAAGTCATGTAAACACAGTTTTCGGAAAATGTATCGGAATATTCCTTAGGTCAGTTTTCGGAAAACAGCACCAAGAAATTTCCGATTCAATTCCGAAAACGAACCAAATATATATCATGTAAACGCACTTTTGGAAAACTTATTCTGATAGCGTACTGCACATGTGCAAACTTTGACCTTCATTTCTGCACGTGGTTTTAGAAAACAGAGAAAATAATAATAATAATAATAATAATAATAATAATAATATGTAGTCTGTCTGCATGGATCCATTTGCTCCGTTGAATCGTATTTTGTCATATACTTGTACTTGCTAGAACCGAAGTCATTGGATTTTATCTTGCTCTTAATTGTATTAATACCTGTACTGTGATTCTTGAAATGTATTTTGTTTACGACTGTAAGTCGCCCTGGATAAGGTCGTCTGCTAAGAAATAATAATAATAATAATAATAAGTTAGGGATAAAGTAATATTTGTCCGTATGGATTTTTTTTTAATAGCCCATACTGAAGCAGAACATGTTTTCCAGCTTTACAATGACGTGATAATTTAAAATAATGTCTGCAAAAGAAACTCGTAATATAGAACAGGATGAGCTGTTGGAAAGGCTGACTGCACATTGTGGGGAATCTGAAAAGAGGTATAGGATAGTAATCTTTAAATTTAAGACCTGACACTTCGATAAAGCACTCGTTATTGGATTTAATTGGTATCCTTCTATCGCAGAGAAAATGTCCGGTCTGTTCAAATCGTAGGGTACTACAGTACTTTGCATGCGAAAATATCCTGCGTTTTCCGAAAACTTCAATCCATACAGTTGAATTCTAATCGTTAATCATGTAAACACAGAAAAGTGACGTTTTAAGAAAATCAGTTTTCTGATTTCAGTTTTCCGAAAACATTCGTTTTTGGAAAACACTTTGTCATGTAAACGTACTGCCTGGGAGTGTCCACTCCCAGGCAGTACGGTTCATATTGAGATAATGAAAGTGGTGTTTAGCTCATTTCCATTTATTATCGCTAATCATTTTATTGTTAAACTATCGGTATTTAATTGTGTATATTAGGCCTATTATTGTTGCCATTGTTGCAGTTATGAATATTATTAATAATTACGTATATCTATAATTATTTGGCGTGGTATTACGTGATTGTTAATATATGCGTGCAGAAACTGTACTCTGCTGGAACACTGCCGTGAGTGTCCTACATTTATATTGTACACCGTGAGTGTCCTGCATAGCATTTATATTGTACACCGTGAGTGTCCTACATTTATATTGTACACCGTGAGTGTCCTGCATAGCATTTATATTGGACATCGTGTCCTGTATGGGTCGGTAGCATTACATTGTACACCTTGTAGGATTCTATTGCTACACCGCGAGTGTCCTGCATTGGATTCTATTACAGTGCGAGTGTCCACTAGATTATATCAGTAGGATAGATGGCCTGCATAGGATAATAGGGTATGCGATGCTACTAAATTGCCTCTTATTTAGTCTGGTTGCATAAAACACCTTAAGTTTAAGGGGAACACTTAAGGATGCATGTTCCCTTAATTAGTGCACTTCAATGTGTTGCACTGCTTTCTGCAACCCCCTGCACAGTTTAAAGAACGCTTAATGGTAACTGTCCTGGGTATTGATGATCCAACACTGGCTAAATACATTGAAAAGTTAGGTGACAGAGTTGCACTGAGGAATTTCTGTGCTTCATCTCAGCAGTCTTTTAAGAAGAAAAGCACCAGACGTACACAGCTTTTTGAAGTCTTAAAGAGCAAACTAGCCAGAACTGACAACAGAACTGACAGAGTTTCAGAAAATGAAGCATCTACCAGTACAGATGAACGATTTGAGTGCAACGCTATGGGTAAATTAGAGTTTAAAACGCATTTCGACGAGTTGAGTTTGGATGGATCCATAACAAAAACAAGTCAGAAAACGTCAGGAGGTGGGACCAGTAAGATTGATGTAATGCGGTCTGCTAAAAAAAAAAAGAATTACTTGTGCTTGGAAAAGACATATTTTTTCCAAATGGACTGTCTACAAAGGGTCATATCAGTGAATTCAAATTCAACATTCTCGATTTTAAAGAAACAACTCTCCCGGACAACATCACTGTTGCAGATTGTTATGAAATTTTTAAAACAGGCATTGTGACATTTTACTTTACATACAGTTAATTGTGATAGCGATTCAGAGTGCATGCCTGATGACAGCCAGGGGACAAAATGCCAAAATATTGGAGCATCCACTGGTAGGGGAAACCCAGTGGCTTCAACATCAGCAGACAGCGATGATAGTGTTGTTTGTACCACTGAAAGCACGCTGATTTCAACAGTTTCACAGAGTGATGATGGTGCTGCATGCAGAGTTTCAACTGAGTATCACAAACCCTCAGAGTCGACAGAGAGTGATATCCTTAGCAGTGCTATTGATGTAGTTGGTAGTTTCGTAGTTGGCGATGTTACGCTAGATGTCCTAAGTGATTCTGAAATTCAGTTCAATTTTGGGATGACTTCTAACAGCACAAGCAGTGTATTGGAAGATACCATTCCTGTCACAGCATTTGAAATGATCATTCATTGCGGCCCAATGGCTTTCACTGAGATTTGCAGTAATTTCATGGATCACATCATCTTAAACAAACAAATAAACATTGTACACATTTTGCCAAATGGTGACATTGAAAAAGCACATGATTTGGGGGGTGTATTAAAAGATACACTGACAGAATTCTGGGAGGATTTCTATAGCAAATGTACTGTTGGGAGAGATGTAAAGGTTCCATGTCTCCGTCATGACTTAGGCAGAGAAGAATGGAAAGCCATAGGCAGAGTGCTTGCTTTTAGCTGGACAACCATGGGGTACTGGCCATTAAAGCTATCAAAAACATTTATTCATCACTGCCTTTTCCCAGAACTTGCGATTTCCAATGAGCAAATACTTGATGACTTCTATGCTTTCATTGCCGTACAGGATAAAGAAATCTTTCAAAGTGCCCTTGTAGACTTTTCCAGTGTCAACTATGAGGATGTGATTGAAGCGCTGAACACACACGACTGCCGGACCAGGATCAAGGAGAGTAATCTTCTAGCAGTCCTGCTAGAAATCGCAGACAAGGAAATAATCCAGACACCAACATTTGTTTCCGATTGCTGGAGGGACATTCTGCAAGAACTTTGTATCGCAAAGGAGAAGCTGGATAACATTTACGCTAAGCTAATTCCATCTAACAAAGGAGTTCTCCGCATGTTACTGTTACCTGACTTTGTCAACGAGCATGGGAACGAGGTGTGCAAATTTCTAAAAAGGTATTGTGAAAGAGTTGGATAACCGAAAGTTATGCCTCTTCCTTCGCTACTGCACTGGCTCCGATTTACTGAACTTTGACAAAATCGCAGTAGAGTTGGTACCAATGACAGACTTTGAACGAAGGCCAATTGGACACACCTGTGGGTGTTTGTTGTAGCTCGCAAACCAGTACGACAGCTTTATGGAATTC
Source organism: Huso huso (assembly GCA_036884735.1). Classification (NCBI taxonomy): domain Eukaryota; kingdom Metazoa; phylum Chordata; class Actinopteri; order Acipenseriformes; family Acipenseridae; genus Huso; species Huso huso. The sequence goes on along the minus strand of CM072663.1, from coordinate 47,307,078 downwards.
AGAAGTGAATTTGACAAAGTATTAGAGAGCAATATTTGGGTAATGGATTTTGCCTGAGTCAACTGCAGAAAACATATGAAGGGGAACTGAAGTTGTTTTTATGTGTGTTACATGTTCCCATAAGTTGCTACAACTGTTTAAGGTGTATTTTTCACATCCTGACCACTTGTTTACACTATTACATTGCAGTCCACTGTGCTATTACCAAGATGGCTTCGCATGTAACCTTCAGAAGAACTTCAGAACTACATTTCCCAGCATCCTCCTGCTCACATTTATATCATGGGGATGGTGGGAAATGTATTTGTGAAGTTCTTCTGAAAGCTACATGTGAAGCCATCTTGGAAACAGACCACCGTAGACTGCAATTTAATAGTGTAAAACATTGGTCAGGATGTCAACAAATATAAAAACATCTGTAGCAACATATGGAAAGATGTAACACACACAGAAAAAAGTTTTCCCCTTTAATTGTTTAAGGAATCATTATGGTGGCTTTAATCACAACCTAGGTTAATTTTGATTTTGTTTTTGAAATTATTTCATTTTGTTCACAACATTGTGAGAGAAAGAATAATTTATATTGTAACTTATGAAGCCAGGGAAAAAAAAAAATTATGGCATCCTTCATCCTTTCTTTAAGTTTCTGTTTAATAGAGATTTTAAATTGCTTATCGAAGCATGAAAGTTTTCACCTTTTTAGCATAATGGTAACATATAGGTAACATGCTGTATACGCTTTTTGTTGAAAGTGATTCAAATTGATTCTTGTTAAACATGTCGGTCTGTTAGAAAATGATTTTACATGTGTTTCGCAATAATTGGAGGTTGTTAGCAAAGGTGCCTGTCAATACTGTAAATTTTATTTTGCAGTGTGTCCACTGCTTTTGGTATCCTGGTTTATCCACAATAAGCTGACGCTTTGCAGTTGCTTTTAAATTTACTTTCCATATACTGAATAGGGTGGGCAGTTTAATATTTTACATTTAGCACTGACATGTGATGTATCGGGCGTACAACTGAATTGTATACATCTGACAATTCATTGAGAGTACATTTTTTTTGTTTATTACTGCCTGAAATGTAGAACAACTGTAATAATTTTGAAATATAAAAGCTCTAATTTTGTCTTAGAGATGGCTGTTACAATAGGTTATTAAAAACATTATTGTTAAATGGATTTTAGTTTGTTTTGAATGTAGTTGTTTAAGTAATGGGTCATTCTCCAGTTCATTTTGAAATATTCATTTTGAAATACAGCCCAGTCCCATGATATGTAGCAGCAATGATTTTACATGCATGGGCATTAAATAAAATGCATTCAAGATAATCCCTCAAGAATTTTCTCCCGAAGAAAATGATACAACAGAGCAGCTTCCTCTGCACAATGTGGCTTCTGCCGATCTTCTTCTTCCATCAACAAAGAACACAATTCAAATACTGTCTCATCGCATGTGAAGGGTCCTTTAGGAGTACACTCCTCCAAACAAGCATTTACCTCAACATCTGTAACACTGCATAAATAGTCTTGTGCTCCATACAGTTCTTTACATGTGTACATTACAACTGGTCGTCCGCTTGGTACATTGTGGTTCTTCGATGGACTTATGCGATGGCTGTTCCACAGATTCACAGTTGCATCCAACTCCCCCTGAAGCACAAACATGTTAATTAGTATTGATAGCCTTAAAAATACAAAATAAACAATAAGAATAATAATAAAAAGCTGAACCGGGTTTCCTGTTGAGTTTCAATGAGATTTAGTAGTCATACAGATATTTTGACCAATGAATTGCGAAATTGTTATGTTACTATGATATTTAGTGTAAGAATGTCTCCAGATTATAGTGGTCAATATGCACAAGCCAAATCTGGGGCATTTGCAGGAGTTGTGTTTAAAACAGTAACTTAGATCTCAGCAAATAAATAGGCTATCGATCTGTATATACTGTATATGTATAGCTACCTATGTACATATCTGCCTATATGTATACCTAACTTACCTATAATAAACTGTCGGTCGGCAACATCTGCGATTTTATCAGAAAAAAACCCACAATCTCACAGAACAGTATGCTTTTTAGAACTCGTTTTTCATTTATAAAAAATAAAAAGAAACTTTAACTTAGCAGTTTACATAATGCACCCATTAATACTACATTTTTGACATACGTCAATTCTGTTTTGTATCTTTTACTATTATAACAATTAAATGTTTATATGTTAGTTATTATTTGGAGTGCTGTACCGTTTTAGAATAATGTGTAGTTTGGACTAGTGGGGTTGCCTTAGGGCAGGGGTGTCAAACTCAGTTCCTGGAGGGCCACAGTGTCTTCTGGCTTTCATTCCACCCGAGCTCTCAATTACTTAATTGGTCTAATTATTTGATTAACTGGACACATTTAACACTTCTCTTCAGCCCTCAAAATGTTTCATAGGTAGTGTGCCTTCAATCAAGTGCATTTTTAAAACCATCAACTGTAAAAGACCTGGAAAAATATTAAATATGTCAAATTCAACAAATAATTAGATCAGTTATGTTAATCGAGAGCTTAAGTTGAAATAAAAACCAGAAGACCCTGCGGCCCTCGAGGACTGGAGTTTGACACCCCTGCCTTAGTGGGACCTGGTTGTTAAGAGAAAAGGAGACCCTAGCAACGGAGCAGCACTATCTTCTGAGATACTTTTTAACCAGTGAAAGTCCCTAATGTTCGATTTAGACAAGAAAATAAATCACCCTGTACCTGAGTGTCAGCCTCATCCTGATTCATATAATTTCTACATTAAACTATGAGTGTATAAAAACAGCACCTCCCCCCACCCCCCATTCAATCCCACAATGCACTCTGGGTTTACATTTGTAACGTAGGCCTAACAGTGTTATAACGTTGGGGCTGTTGAATTTAGCCTGGCCCATGGTGGTTTTATGGGGTAAAACAGGGCAAACTTGCCATATATATCAATCACTTAGCTTCTTAGTCGCATGATTATTATTGTAAGTACATGAATGTATTTATCTAATAAGGCTTGAATTTAGCGGGTCAAATCACTGTTTTGCACCAGAAAACCACGTTGGGCCTGGCTAAATACAATTGCATGTAAAGGGAATCCCCTTCTAGTGTTTTACAAAATATTATTAGTTTTATTAAATTACCTTTTTTTTTTAATTAACATATATGTGAATTATTAAGATATAGCTTACCTGTACGAGATCCATAAAGCAGAACTGAATAAGGACCTTATCAAGGAAATCGCCAGTGAAACATCCCATATCTTTCAGCATCGCAAAGAAATCCATCCAGTGTTGTGCATTGTGTTTCCTTAGGAAGCCCCACCATTGCTCGATTCGTTGATTGCAATTGCTGGATCCTTCCAAATAACAGTTGTCCACATACAAATCACTTCCGTTCTCTTCATAAACATAAGCATTTGCTTAACGTGGCCGTTTTCTGTACCTCTGTCTGCTCTTAATCGTGCTGGGCAACCTTGACGTTTCTTTACAGCTTCCATGAAGTACCCAGCCACAACTTTAGGATCATTGTTTGTTTTGTAAGCTTCTAGCCAGATAATGTAATGGGAGAAGCCATCTATAGCCCCGTTGATGCAGATGCCATAGGGCTTAAGCTTGTCATAACCGTCTAAGTGCCAGAGAAAATTTGGTCCCAAATTGTGATACATTCTTCTACAAAGACGGTGACGCCTGCGTTGATCAATACCTTCAGGGTCTATTATGTGCATGAGTTGACGAACCGTTTCCTGAGTCACCTCATATCCATTTTGAATACATTTAAGGTGCATCATTTTGTATCCGTGAAGTTTGCCGGAATTTTGCATTTCATCAAGCAAAAATAAGGCAACTTCTATAATATCAGTGTAGTGTGCACGACGAAACAGTCTTAAACGTTTTAAGATCCGTTTTAGAGTTCACATACTTTTCACTATTCTATTTAATCCAGCTAGAGAGGAAAGAATTTTTGTGTAACTCATCCCAAATTCAAAATAGAGATGCACGGCTTCCTCCATTGTTTTCCGAATGCTCCATCGGGGTACGATGAAGGTATAAAGTCATAGCTAGGAGATAAAAAGTCCTACGTAGGATTTTCATCTCCTAGCTATGACTTTTTTTTCTCATAGCTAGGAGATAAAAAGTCCTACGTAGGACTTTTATCTCCTAGCTATGACTTTTTTTTTTCATAGCTAGGAGATAAAAAGTCCTACGTAGGACTTTTTTTCTCCTAGCTAGGAGATTTTTTTTTTCATTTTTTTTTTCATTGGCACTAGGACGCTTCCGTAATAATGTTATGTATCGTACTGTAAGCGCTTCACATGTGAACCTGACGGAGAGCCCGAGTATAGTTTGTATTATTACTCAGTGCCTGGTTAATTGTTTTTCTCGATCATTTTTTCTAAAAGTAATTGCAAAGCCTGGAACAAAATTTCTGTCTTCCCCGGGGTCTAGCACTTTATCGGCTGCGTGTACTCCCGTTTTAACTAGCTTCAGGCATTTGAGGTAAGTAGCTGGAGAGGGCTACAATTATTATTATTATTATAGTATTTTATGTTTTTGGAAATGTTGAAAACGTCCAGTTTAAATCTTGTCTAATGGACTATTTATTCTCGAAAGCGGAAGAATATACAATAAAATGGTTCGGTTCTTAGTTCCAGAGTTGCAATGCACTAGGTGAAAAAAACAGCTGAAATAATTATAAAACATGGCTAAAAACTTAGCGACCGCTTTTAGGGAAAATGATCGAGAAAAACAAGTAATAAGGCACAATAGAGTAATAATAATAAAATCTATATACCCCGGCTCTGTGTTGTGTATTAATATGTATTAACTGAACTGTAATTGGTCACAAAAAAAAGTTCCGTCTACTCCTCAGCAGACAATCAACATGCAGCTCCCAAACATTACGTTTTATAAAGAGTTGGTTAAGGTAAACCTAAAAAGTGGATTACAGCAAAAAAGTGTTTTTTTTTGGACACTTCAGTATTTGCAGAAGTACAGATTAGATATGTATTAATTAACGTATATCTTTTCTCATGAGTGAATGACAGCCTATATTAATTATTAACCACCGTGTTTAATTTTATATTTTACCCATACAAACTAGCCTACTGTTTTCAAATAACTTTAAATATGGTATTTTAATTGTAAAACCAACTTGAGTATAATAGAAATTAAGATAATTAGGTTATTATTCATTATTAATAACTTTACCCACCTCTCAGTACAGTCTTCTCGTCGGTTGTGTGAAGAAGGTCTCATGTCAAGAAATTCAAACGCCAGTCTCAAGCAGTGTTGGTTCCATGGGACGCAGTTGTTTGAGAGGGTACCCTCTGTTGCTGTACCTTCTCAATACACCTAAAGTGGTGTTTCAGCTCGTATGAATGAGTGTTCTGACACACTAAAACAGTGTTTCACATCACGGCTGTCAGAAACACCATAATAAGGTTCTGAATACTCACTACTGGGGTTTCGAAACACTTTCTTCTAACAGTGTAGGACCGAGCAAGAATGCTGCCGACAATTACTCCTTATATAAAAAGGGGTCTGATCTTCCTAACACCTACATCAAGTGGTTAGCCTTTTACCTCCCCATAGACCACATATAAAAATAATTATCATTATAGCAGTTTCCCTGTTTTTTTAAAAATACATTTTAATGCTTCCGGACAAAACAATACTAATTATCAATTTTCCAAGTTCTGTTTCTTGTTGCTGAAAGAACAGCTCCATGCGTCAAGAAAATCTGCAGACCAGCAGGAATATACGAAGTTAGGAACCAACTCAAATAATGCAAGAAAATGAAGCTTTACTGTCTCTGCGCCCCTCATATGCAATTTATGTAACCGTTGTAATAATAATAGTAATAATAATTTGTAATAATAAAGCAGACAGAATGACAGTCCAGTATCAGCTACTAAACCCTCTGGACTGGCCCGGACAGGGCAGTTCATTCAATTTGAATAACGCAAAACAAAAAAATTTAGGTGATTCAAGAATAATTATTTTTGATAATTATGGATGGCAATTAGAGTATTTGATTGACATATGATATGTGATATTAAGATTTAATTAAGTGCCCGGTCCAGGCAGTTTGGTCTTGGTCCAGTTTTGACCTATTCCCATATTGGACTTTATAACACTGAAGAAGACACATCCAAACACCAGAGAGACCAATGTTTTTCAGTATTATACAATATTTGGCTTTTAAAAAAACAGGTACAGTAATAATATTGATATTAAAAAAAAAAAAAAAAACTATTTTGTACATAAATGTTTTTATAGGATGAGTTGATTGTTTTATTTTTTTCTTACCTGTTTCAGGCACATAGAGAGCAACCACAAGCTTATCAGCTGGAGGATGGTATTTCATGGATGTATAGATGGCTATAGTCGAACTATAATATATCTTCAATGCCTTGAAAACAATAGAGCATCTAGTGTCCTATCTCTTTTCTGCAATGGAGTTCGCAATTTTGGAATGCCATCAAGAGTGCGTGGTGACCAAGGGATGGAAAATGTGGAAGTGGCATGATATAGGTTACAAAGAAGAGGCCTGAATCGCGGAAGCTTCATAACCAGTTGCAGTGTACACAACCAACGGATTGAAAGGCTGTGGTCTGAACTTAACAGAGTAATTTCGTCCTACTTCATCAGTTTATTTATGTTCATGGAAGAGCACAACATACTTGATTCTCTTAATGAGCTCCATTTGTTTAGTCTGCATTATGTGTACTTACCAAGAATTCAAAGGGCAACAACAGAATTTGTATCTCAGTGGAACAATCATGGCCTTTCCACACAAGGAGGACATTCTCCCCTTCAGTTGTGGCACAGAGGTGTTCTGCAGCAGCTGGGCTCTAACCATCCTGCCATAGACAGAATTTTTGACCAGGATGGAGAGGCATTTGGCATAGATGAAGACGGTCCACTACCTGACCTCCAGACAAATAATAATGTGGTAACAGCTTTAATTTAAGTGAAGATATTAATAATGATATTCATCAATTAATTGATCCTCTGGCCAGAGATGGCAATCATGGGATTGAATTATTCAGAACACTTTGCAATTTTCTTGAGAGCAGAACACTGTATCCTTAACCCTTTGCGGTCCATTGTCGGACCTGGTCCGACATTGCAATTATTCCTATCAGGTCCATTGTCGGACCCTGTCCGACATCATTTTAGAAATGCAAAAAACGGGTTTTAGTCGTTTTTTCTCCAGAAAAAGTCGAGAAAACCATTGAATGGCCGAGTGGGAAGGACAGGAGCCGAGACAAGTCAAAAAAAAAAAAAAAGGCGTATCTCATGAGTAGTCATACATGGCCCTGGTATCAGATAACGGGGCGGTCGTAAGTAAACAAGCTGGCTGCCTGTGAATCAGCGCACAGAGAACACGGACATTTACAGTTTTTGGGATGTTATAGTAATAAAATAATGACTTGGATCGCATTATTGAGGAGTTTGGTGATATAACGAGTGATCTGAAGTTGATCGATCGGTATGTACGACTATTATTATTATTATTATTTATTTCTTACATAGGTGAAAGCGATAGCGAACAAAAGGGTGGGGTGGGGCTGGAGATTCCTAGTGAGTGCTTTGTTGATATGCAGGGCCATTTAACCCGTTTGACTGTGGAAAAAAATACTTTTAAACAGCGCGTCTAAAATTAACTGCGTGTGTGAAAATTAATTAGACCTGACGTGCGATTAATAAATGGACTGCAAAGGGTTAATGGGCAGCTGGCTTTGTTGGTATCCAATCTTTCTGCATGTATTTCTGGGAACTAATATACTCTGTTACTTGTTGTGGTAAAAGGGGCAAATATCTAGCAACACTAACACTATTTTTAAGTGTGTTCGTGGTTTTGACCTTCAAAACCAACAATGAAGTTCAAAGAACAGCAGTAGGAGTGTAGTTGTTATTTCATAATACAGCGATTCCTTATGTGGAAAACCCTTTATTGGTTCATATGGTGAAGTTGCATCTAAAATGTTATATTCCATCAGACATTTCTTAAAGTGAGACTAAACTAAAAAACATAACTCTCTTTACATGTGTTTGAAAAATCTGGAAAGTATAAAGTATACATTGTTTGGTAAGCAGAATACATTTCCTAGATGAGTTTGACCAAATATTTAAACAAATTATAACAAATTAGTATGACAAATTCTAATCAGTAATTAAGCCACATAAAGCTATGTTATAAACAATACAAAAAGAGTATCGATTACATTCTCCATCGGTGTTATCACTGAAGACATGTGTAAACCTTTGTTACCCGATTACGCTTTTTACTATTCTACAAAATCTTTAATGAACAGTCCAGCTCAGAAATAATTTAAGGTCATACGATATATATATATATATATATATATATATATATATATATATATATATATATATATATATATACACACTACCGGTCAAAGTTTTAGAACACCTCCATTTTTCCAGTTTTTATTGAAATTTACGCAGTTTAATGTCTCAATGTACTCTGAAATTAAAGCATAGAACAAATAAACAATTGGAGATAAAAAAGAAATCATGGAATCGTTTTAACAAAATTTAATCTAAATTTTTGACTCAAAGTAGCCACCTTTTGCAGATATAACAGCCGAACACACTCGTGGCATTCTTTTTACAATGGAAATCAAATATTGTTCGGAAAGTTCTTCCCAACACTGTTGCAGAAGTTCCCACAAATGTGTTGCACTTGTAGGTTGCTTTGCTTTCACCTTTCTGTCCAGTTCATCCCAAACCAGCTCGATGGGGTTTAAGTCTGGAGACTGTGCTGGCCATTCCATGATTTGAAGCCTACCGTCTTGTTCTTTTCTTCTAAGGTAGTTCTGACATAGCCTGGAGGTATGTTTTGGGTCATTATCTTGCTGTAGGATGAACCCCTGACCAACTAGGCGTATACCAGAGGGTATTGCATGGCGCTGCAAAATGCTGTGGTAGCAGTTTTGGTTCAGGGTGCCACTCACTCTGTGCAAGTCGCCGACTCTGGATCCAGCAAAGAGCCCCAGACCATCACGCTTCCTCCTCCATGTTTGACAGTTGGTGTCACACACCGAGGAACCATCCTTTAAGCCTACTCGACGGCGTACAAAAACCCCCACGTGATGAACCGAAGATTTCAAATTTTAATTCATCGGTCCATAAGACCTTCTTCCAGTCTTCAGTAGTCCACTGGCGGTGCTTCATGGCCCAGGCAAGCCTCTTTTTCTTATTTTGCCATCTTAGCAATGGCTTTCTTACTGCCACTCGACCTGTCAAACCTGCAGCTCAAGTCTTCTCTTCACAGTTGAAACTGAGACATGCTTACTTCGACCAGTGTTAAGCTGTGCTTGAAGCTGTTGTCCTGTGAGCCGCCTATCACGCAAGCTGTTGACTCTCAGAAACTTGTCTTCTGATTCTGTTGTGGCTTTGGGTCTGCCAGACCTCTTCCTGTCAGAGTTTCCTCCAGTTTCCAAGTGCCTTTTGATGGTGTAGGAAACTGTACTCACTGACACCTTGGCTTTCTTTGCAATTTCTCTAAAGGAAAGACCTACACTTTTAAGGGTTATAATGGTCTGTCTGTCTTCCTTTGTTAATTGCCTTTTTCTTGCCATTATGAGAGCAATATACTACTTCCTGCAGTACAATACTGTCCAAATAATGCTTAAGAAGGTGTAGTAACACAGTCTGTTCCAACACTGCTTTTATACAGACAGAGGGTTTGTAAGTAATCAACAAAAGTTGGGACACCTGTAGGAATTGTTAGCATCAACTTTCAAGGCTTAATTTACTTCCATTGCTGCAGAACAGCTGTAAGTTGTTAACCCATTACTTGTTCCCTGAAAAAGGCCTTTTTGTATAACTCTGAAATGTTCATTATTTTTCAGTTTTTGGTAAGCTTTTTTTTTAACCTCTGGCAGTTTACCGCTTACCTTTGTACCATTTAACACATGCTTCAGTTGATTCTTGAAGATTCTGAAGACAGGTAGAATCTGAAATCTGCAATAAATAACTAGTTTAAATAAAAAGCATCCACTTGCAGTCATGAGGTCAGCAGATAAGACATCCTATTAAACATTTGCTCACACTTTGGACAGCATTTTCTAGATTTGAATACACATTGTTATTCCCATAGAAAGTTCAGAAAGAACAATTAAGTATACTCAATATTATATTAAAAAAGATTACATTAAGCTATATCCCAAAACAATCAAGGCAGACAGTAAGACAATAATTTTTCAGCTTGTTGTTTACCTCTTTAGTTTTTCAAGTAGCTCGAAATCAGCTACATCTTCAATGACTGGTTTGGCTGTTTCTGGGCCAGTGGCAAGGCAAGCAAACAAAGTGGGAGAAAAAACCCCAGGAGCAGGCCCTCCATGCACCAGACACACGGCTATCATTCTCCCAGTTTCAAAGTACAAATCCTCCCTCACAGCTGAAATAACAGAATTTCCAATATGATTTTCATGTAGGATAACATCATTATCTGAAGCCCAAACCTACCAGACTAAAGCAGCTAAAAGGAAGAAAGTCGACTTAACTAAGTAGAGTAATGTCTGGTCAGTACACCAAAGCTCAAATCCTGTATGGCCAAGTTTGGAAACTTTACAAAAAAATGCAATTATGTTATACTTACTACTTACTTACGTTGTTATGCTTACTACTGCAGTTTGGTGAGTCACTGGACCTGAGATCAAACTAATGGTCTTTTGTGTTGAAACCGTGTACCCTAATCTTAAGAGATTCTGAACAAAGAAGTTCTGTTTCCAATTTATTTCCTCAGGTCACCATAATACAACAACTTGTTTTAAGTTGGTCTTTAAAATATAACTTACCTTTTGAACTGAGTGCTAATTTTTTTACTCCTTCAACTCCTTCAAACATGGATGACTGCTCAAGGCTGTGCATTAGCAAACGCAAAAACTCTCTGCGAGGACACCCTAGATCCACTGCCTCCTCCAATTCTCCCATATCATCCGAGAATTTAAGACATCCTTTTGTTCAGACTATAGGTAGCTCTTCGAAATCCTCTCAAGGCTCCATCCAAAATATTTGCTCGGTAACTTCCGCATGGCGTATTTTGGAAGCAATATTTAATAAAATTTCTTTTGCTGGCAAAGGGGTGGCTGCAGAAGTCCCATTTAAATGGAAATAGAGAAGACAATTAGTATTGCTTAAAGATCTCATTGCAATGTAAAGAACACCAATTAAGCAGTATAATGCAATCTAATACCATTACCACTATTAAATTTCAGTAGTTCTGAGTTCCAATGATGTCAATTTCCTATTACTCTTTGTAAATATACTTTTAAAACACAAACCCATAATTATTTAATAGATTTTATAATGCATATAAACTATTTCAGTGGGTTCAATCTAATTGATTAAAAGCACTCAAATTCATACAATAACTTTAGACTATATATATAATGCTTATTATAAATGCTTATAATGAGATTATATATATATAATGCTTAATATAAATGTACACACATGTATATACTAAATACATATGAGGTTGTGTGGTCTAAATTAATGAATGAATAAATGATATATCATCACTGGATTGGGAAAATAAGGGGATATAGATGCTATATATATTGTATTTCATATCACTTACATCAGTTGTTCCTCAATGCTAGTCCTCATTGCTTGATTTAAATCTTCAGAGAACTCAGAATCGCTGTCGTTGCTGGTACTAATGAGGTTAAGGTGTTATATTCAGAAGCTGCTGACAATTCTGTTATTGGCAAATGCGCAGAGACCTCTCCTTTATTGCCTAATGTTTCTTGATTTACTAGTAGTTCTGTTTCTGAAGAAAAAACAGCTCTGTGGGTTGGATTTGCAATTTCATCATTCACAACAGTTGTAACTTCAATTACTTTGTTTTCTGCAGGCATTGTGTCATCTTCCTCCACAATTACAATGATCTGGTCTGCTGATGCAGGCAGTGTGTCGTGTCTATATGCAGACACATGGGTTGAAGCATGGGCTTCCTCTTGAAAGGGATTCCTTGATTCAGGAAGAACAATTTCAGACTCTTTCTCAACTTCATCTTCTGACTCGGGCTAATAAGAGTTAAAACCCACATTTATGTATTTACTTTGTATAGCATGCATTAGTTCAGTGTATATTACATTCTCATTACCACATAATATGACTAGTTAACCTTTTCAACAAGCTGACCTTGTGTTCTGTGGTACCAAACCAAAATGTCTAGTGTGACAATAAAATCAGATAAGAAGAGTACATTGATATTTTGACATTCAGGTACTTCATGTTCATGTAATTAAGCACCTTCCCTTTGCAGTGATGCAGCTGACTTGCTTACCTGCTTTAAAATACAGTTATTGACATGATACTTACATTAAGTGATATTGAAGGCTTTAAATATAAGGTTTTCTGTGAAAAACTTAAAAAATATAAATATAATGCTTTTTTGTGAAGCATTCTTCCATTTAAAGCATTCTTCCATTTAACTTGATTCCCTGACAAGGTTGGGACTACCAGTTTGTTTTCACAGCCCATTATGAACTCCACACTGCAAGAAAGAGAAGCAAGCTTTTGAGTCACCTCACATAACTGCACCACCAGTCTAATACTTTTACTGTCTTTGTTAGGCAGATTTACAACATGAATACAGTAAAATAAGGCTATATTAAATATAACTGTATATTGGCTGGCTTGGATGTAGTGTAAATACATACTGTAAAATACAAAAAAAAACCTACAGCTTTAATGTTATGAACATCTTATGAGTACACTACCTCACATCATCAGGAATTTTTGCATGGAAGGCATCCCTTAATTTGAACATCACCATCATGTTGTCCCAATTTTTAGAGAACTCAAAGGCATTCAAAATATGCCCCATTTCATACAGTTTTTGTTTATTGTTCTGCTTTACAACATTCTTTTCTTCAGGGTTTTGCAGGAGAATGACATCCTTGTAGAAGTTTTCATGGGGTGTTACACAGCTTCTTGGTCTAGGATAGAAACACGCCGTGCAATTGATTTCTTGTTTTGTACAGCATTTCAATATCAATTCCATAGGAGACATCAGCGTTGTAGAATACTTTAATAACGCGTATCCTACTTAGTTTGTAATGTATAGGACACCGTACTTTATACTGGATACATACAGGTACTGAGAGACTCGTTGGTTGTTATGCTTTAGACTGGAGTAATGACGTTCATGTTAATAAAATATAAACTTGTCTAACTAAACTAAACTGCCTTGCCACACATCATTCAACAAGCATCATAACAATTCAATTATAATCTTTACTATAACCTTTTACCGCTTAATGACAAGTTAAATACAGTCGTTGAATTTGTCGCTAAGTAGTAATTAGAACTAGATCACAACATAGTTAACAGCTATTATTTAAACTAATTACCCATCTTTGCTTTCTTTATGTTTGGCTATCAGCAAATAACCCCATGACCAATGTAACCGAGTGTTTACTAAGTAGCAAAAACTGCTTTCACAACAATTAACATTTCAATATTTTTGAAAGTTAAACAGCCAAAAGAGCACTGAAACACATGCGACGTGCCTGCTGGCGTCGGTTAGCTAGGCCTACACTCTTTTCACACTCACTGTTATCTCCTAATACAAAGCATATTTATTTGCGCAACTTTGCTTGAACAAAAAAAAAAATATTGGCAGAAATACGTTTCAGTACAACTGCGAATGCATTTATATAAATAAATATAATCGTGGTTGTTTTAACTGCTCTCAGTGAGACGTGTGTTTTGAAGTATAACTTTTAATTTGTGATTAAGAAAAATATACTGTACCTTTTCCTTGACTTCGAGTGCCAAGAACCAAAATGCTGCCTAGTTTGGTAGCGTGGTGTGTCTGTCGTTCTTGAATTTGTCAGGGGAGTGATATTCTGAACTTTGTTTGGCTTACAAGCAGTTTGACTTTGACATGTAGTACTAGTAGGCCTATGAAACAAACTGTTAATTTCTGAATTGACAGTGGTATGTACAGGGCGTGCTTCGGCCGATGCCCTTTGATCAAGTGCATTTGAAAGAGAATTTATGATTCCAGGTCTAGTTAAAATGTGTTCTATTAGCTCTGCCGCTGTACACCTCAATCCCTCCATTCTGACAACCTGTGCAACTGAAATGAACTCCTTTGCCTGACGTGGGAGTATTTTATGATGTGACGTCACTGACTTTGTTTAAATTTTCAGTATGTAGCCTATGAGATTTCACCATGTGGTGTATGAGGTTTCACTATGTAGTGTATGAGATTTCGGTATGTAGCGTATGCGATTTCACCATGTAAATGTATTAGATTTCAGTGTGTACCGCATGCAATTTCAGTGTATAGTGTATGAGGTGTCAGTTTTAATTATGTCCCTAACGGTGCCTCATAGAAATCTGCTGTTGCCTAAGATGGAGAGAGAAATAACTGCTGTATGACGTGCCTGTTCCAACCACAGTTTGTTGTTCATCAGGAATAAATATTGCATGAACCTGCCGTCCTGTGTTGGTGTGATTGCTTCAGAAGGCATAGCATGCCGGAGTGCAGAACAGCGAGTGAGATCAAACTAGTTACACACACACGCACACCACCATGCAACCCCTGCACGCCCACACACACACACACACCCTCTACACCAGGGGTCTCCAACCCTGGTCCAGGAGAGCCCCTATCCAGCAGGTTTTATAGGTGTCTTTACATCATCAGTGGCTAAAGATCTGTTAATCTTGACTAATTAGCCAATAATTTGTTCAATTAAGTAACTGAGAGATTGGTTGAAATGAAAACCAGCAGCCACAGTAGCTCTCCAGGACCAGGGTTGGAGACCGTTAGGTTATTATCATAACCCTGGTTCTCTGTAATAGAAATATTAACCATCACTAATGGGTTATTCCCCTTTAAGAACCCAAGAACTGAAAAGCATTATGCCAACAAACTCTCGCGAGAGTGCATGACGCAATGTGAGTTGCCCCGACAAAAGCACATTGCAGCCATTAGCAAATTCTCTTTACTACTTTTGAGTCTCATGGCTCTGCAGCGACCGCAAAGACTGATGGTTATTTCTATTTCAGAGAACCAGGGTTATGATAATAACCTCTTTCAAGTTCTCTTTCAAGTACGAAATATTAACCATCACTGATGGGTACGTATACCCAATCTGTCGTGAGGACAGGCGCAAGACTCTTCTGAGCTAACCGCGCTAGCAGTCCTACAAGGTGACAAGTCACTTACCGATCAATCCTTAGTTGAGGGGATGGCCTCTGAGGCAGCCCTCAACACTCTTGATCCAAACCCAGGACACAGCGGATCCATGATGTACATACTGTAGGACCTTGTGAACGTGTGGGGGGTCGCCCACACCGCTGCATTGCATATGTCCATGACAGATGTACCCTGGAACATTGCCCAAGAAGTGGCCTGCCCTCTAGTGGAATGGCCAGTGATCTTCTCCGGCGGGGGCAACTTCGCAAGTTGATACGCCATCTTCACGGTCTCCGTTAGCCACCTAGACAGGCGCTGTTTAGACGGAGCCTGGCCTTGGGACTGAGAACCATAGCAAACAAAGAGTTGATCCGACTGGTGCCAACCTTTTGTCCTCTCCACATAGTACGCCAGCGCTCTCACAGGGCATAGCGTGTGGAGCATTCTGTCTCTGTCGGACTGGAAAGGAGGAGGGTGAAAAGCCTCCAGCTCCACCGACTGATTGATATGGAAAGCAGAAATATTCTTCGGCAAAAACGCAGGGTTGGTCCGGAGTGTCACTCCCCTTCGCAAAATATAAACAGGCTTTGGCGACGGATAGTGCCTGCAGCTCACTTACTCGCTTAGCAGAAGTGACTGCCACCAAAAAAGCTGTCTTAAAAGACAAAAGCTTTAGCTCTGCGGAATGCATGGGCTCAAAAGGTGGGTTTGTCAGTGCATTCAGCACGACATTCAACCGCCAGTGAGGAACAACGTCCTTCCTCCGAGGACGGAGTCTCCTAGCCCCCTTCAAAAACTGTCCTGCCGGGGAAATGCGCTCCTGGGGAGACTGAGTCTATCTTCACATAGCAAGCTGAAATAGCTGCCAGGTAGACTTTAAGAGTAGAAGGGCTCTTCCCATCGTCCAGCAGGTCTTGCAAAAACTGCAAGATCACTGCCATCGGGCATGTCGTGGGATCCTCTCCCTTCGACAGACACAATGTCTAAAAAATGCCCCACTTGTAGCCATACTGGGAACGAGTGGAGGCAGCCCTAGCATTCTGTAAGGTGTCAATCACCCTATTAGACAAACCCAGACGGCTCAAAAGGAGCCGCTCAGGGGCCAAACCCAGAGCTGTAGGCTTGATGGGTCATGATGCCACAGACCGCCCTGCGCCTGGCTCAGGTCGTGGCGACTGGACAGCTGCCAAGGCTGTCTGCACAGGAGCTGTATCAGTGAGGCAAAGCAGGCTCTCATGGGCCAGTGAGGTGCTACTAGTAGGACCGTGGCCCTGTCCTGTCTGATCTTCTCCAGACACAGCGGTAGCAAAGCTATCGGCGGAAACGCATACAGTGGGCGTGCTGGCCACTGGTGAGCCAATGCGTCGACCCCTAGACACCCTTCACCTCTCCTTACGGAGAACTCTGCGGCAATGTTCACCACTCCGGGTAGGTGTACCGCTCGGAGTGAGAGGAGGTGGGTGTGTGCCCAGACCAGAAGCATGGTGACCACCCTGTTGAGACTGGGTGATCTTGTACCACTCTGGTGGTTGATGTAAGCCACCACTGTTGTGTTGTCCGTCCGGACAAGCACGTATCTCTCTCTGATCTCCTCTAGAAAGAACTGAAGAGTGAGAAACACTGCTTGCAGTTCTAGAAGATTTATGTGTCGGCCACGCCATAGAGGCCGCCACACCCCTTGTGCACCCCGACCATTCCACACTCCGCCCCAAACGTGGTTGGAGGCGTCGGTGGCGACGACTTCTCTTCTTGTGACCGCTCCCAGCCTGATGCCTAGGCGTAGGTGGGTCGGTGGTTTCCACCAAGAGAGAGTCTGGAGACAATATCTGGACATTGTCACCAAACGGTTGCAGTTCAGCACTGGGTGAGGGACCATCCTGTTGAACCAGACCTGGAGGGGCCGCATATGCAGGAGGCCCAGGGGAAGGGATTGAGAAGCTGCTGCCATCAGGCCCAGAAGTTTCTGGAATGTCACCACTGGTAAAGCTCTGCCTAACTGGAATAGGTCTAGGCAGGCTGATATGCTTGACACCCTGTCGTCCGACAGCGCTGGTGTCATGGACTGGGAGTCTAGACTCAGACCCAAGTAGCGCGCTACTTGAGCTGGCGTCAATTGACTTTTCGCATGATTCACCTTCAGACCTAGTCTGGATAGGTGATCGGTGACAGGTTCCGTGTGTTGCTGCGCCTGACCTGGCGACTCCACACAAATGAGCCAGTCATCCAGGTAGTTTAGAACTCTGATACCCTTGAGTCTCAGAGTGGCCAGGATAGCGTCCATGCATTTCGCGAAAACAAGTGGCGCTAGGGATAGGCCGAACGGCAGTACACGGAACTCGTAGCCTTTCCCTTAAAAGGCGAACCGAAGATACTTCCGGTGCCCTGGTTTTATGGGAATGTGGAAGTAGGCGCCCCTGCAAGTCCCACTGTCGTGAACCAGTCGCCCGGCTTGATGGACTCGCGACAGCTTGCAAGGTCAACATCTAGAACCGCCTGCAGCTCAGATACAGGTTGACCTGTCTGAGACAGGATCGGCCTGAGGGGCCGTCCCATTTGGGCACCAGAAAGTATTTGAGTAGAACCAACAACCGTCGGAGGGTGGAGAGTAGCCTGTGCAGGAGGGTTTTTAGCTCCTGAGCCCTGGGGCTGACCACTATTGTAAGTACCCCCGACGTATAGTGGTGAGTACCCATCGTGGGTGCACTGGCCCCAGCCAGATGGGCTTTGGAGAACCACTGTCTTGGCAGCAAATTCCTAGGGCTGGCTTGCTTAGGGGGTTTCTTTATCAAGGTTGGAACCGCCTTTGAGCGCCCTCTGTTGCTTCCAACAGCCGCTGGAGAGTTGGACCAGGCTGAAGCAACGGTGGCCTCTGATACCACTGTCCACTGCAGGGGGGCTGAACGCCTCTGTTGCTTCCTTGCCGCTTTGGACCGAAGCAACAAGTCCCCTGCAGGGCGAATGTATGCCCTGGGATGCATCCAGTAGAGCAGCTATGTTATTCTCCATCAGCCTGGCTTGAGAAAGCCACAGCTGATGACGCGCAGCCACCAATGCTACCATACTCCGCCCTGTTGCTTGGCCCAGTTTCTTAGCTAGCCGTAGCAACATTCAGGAGATCAGCCGCAGCTCCTCTGTCTGATCGAGGGTAAGTCCCCCCTCAGCAGCGGAGCTCCAAATGTGGCTCTGGTAAGCCACCAAACATGTATTGTAGTTGCCCAACCGGGCAACAAAGGCATCAGCGGATTAAGCCCTCTTCAGAAGGACCTCCGTGACCCGACATTGCTTATTCGGGCAAGCTGCATCTTTGGACAGCAGCGCAAGGTTTGCTGGCTGTGCCAAGGCTGAAATAGTTAACCCAACGGGGAAAGTGGACCAAACCCATTTTATCCCCCTCATGAACCCTATAGGTCGTACCCGACCTAGGGACTGCAGGGGCTGTGGCCGGGTGTTGCCACGATGAGGTCAGTTCCTGCCAAAAATCCGGGTGGATGGGTGGGGCCTCAGAGGGTATCTCCTCACGCTCGTCATAAACACAGCACCTCTCAACTGTCGCGCTCGGCCATGACACCCTAAGTGCGTCATTGGCTCGATGCATCAGGGGTATGAGCTCCCTAGGCAGGGAAATCAGAGGCAGTGAGTCCAACGCTGGATCTTCTGAAAAAAGCTTCTTGCACTCCTCAGCTCCTTCTGAAGCGAGGACAGAGAGAGCGTCATCCATTAACCCCCCAACTCAACCTCTGCCAGTTCCGGTGGCAGAGGGGGGGAGAGAGAAGACATTTGTGAAGGAGGAGCCTGCACTGGCAGATACCGCTCCAGCAACAACTGGGTCAGAGTTGACTGCTGTTGCTGGAACATCTCAAACATATAACACCAGCGGTCCGATGATCGGGACCTTTGCCTCCTATTCTTACTCCTCGGGGAAGGAGAAGAAGCAGGAGAGGAAGCACACTCCTCCTCGTGTGCTTACTGGAGGCTGACTCTTTGGAGCCACGTGCCCTGGCACCGCGCTCCGCGGAGCGAGGCCTCTGGCTAAGCTCCCTGGAATGGCGCTCTCTGGAGCAGCGCTCTCCAGAACTGCGCTCCCTAGAGCGCCCCCTACTGCTACCAGCTGCCTCCGTAGGAGGTAACTGTGCTGGGGTAATGGAGCTATTGCCACAGGTGTGACAAGTATAGTTAAATTAACACTTTTGGTTTATTTGATTATTCACTATTTATTTTGTTTTCACTATAGGATTTGCACATGTGATTTGTTATTATATTTTTTTTACTTTATTGTGTGTGTTTTTGTTATGTGAATTACACAACTAACTTGTCATTCCCGATCTGTACACCTAATGAACTAATGGACCCTTTAAATTCACAAGCTCATTGCCCTAATGATTCGCACCTGAGGTGACGTGCGTGCAAGATTGATTTCTCTATAAAACAAAGGCACGCCCGGAGTAAAGTGAGGAGCCACGGCAGCCGAGACAGCGGTAGCAGCCGACGAGGAAGAAGGAAAAGACGAATAATAATAATAATAATAATAATAATAATAATAATAATAATAAGCGGCAGCAGCAGCAGACGAAATTACCATTACAGCAACGACGATCGATTTTACTGTGGGCGACCAACATCAATGCTACGGTCCTGACGGAGCGGTCCTGACGCAGTGGTGGCCCGGATACTGCAGCAAGGCTATATGAAGCTGTCCGAGGGAATTGTATATACTACTCCCTCGCAAAAGTTAAGTGTTCCCTTTTTAATGATCGTGGTTAAAAATAGAGAGTAGCTTTTAAACGGTTGCTTGTGTTTTTAACTCTGAGACCGCAACGCTGCATTCTATTCTTGCTTATTTTTACACGTGATGCACCATTCCCTGCCCCCCTGCTGAGACGGAAGTGTCCGAGGTGGATTACTGGGAAGACAAATACAGACAACAGAGACTGGGCTGGGACTCTTTCATATGTTTTAATTGATTTTAGTTAGTTGCTTATTGTTATTTTAGGGTTTTGATTTTATTCTTTGTTTTATTTATTTATGGTCTTTGTAACTATTTTAATTAGTTTTTGAATAAAATAGCTTCAATTATATCGGTCTCTGTGCTTGTACTCCGGTGCTGCTCTAATTCTGGAGGCGAAATTCCTCCAGTGGCGTAGCGGCTACAAAGTTAAGATTAACCGTCAATCACTCGACTGGCGCATAAGCCTGGACCGTAGTGATCGCTTGCTGAAAACAGCGCACTGCGCGCAAAAGGCAGGGTCCTCCAGACCTCGCTCTGCATGTTCCTGATCTAAACAGTGCACACATCTTTCGTGGCCATCAGCTGCTGGCAGCTTGGCGCCACAGTCAACGCAACTGTGAAACATAGTAGTGTAGGTACCGAGACGTTGGTACCAACAGACTTAGTATAAACTAGTCTGGGTACCCAATGTAAAGTATTACTGGTATCAAGGCTAACAGTTAGCTTGGTACCGAACCTGGTACTGAGCGTTTGTTCTAGGTACCGTTGGTATCAACAGACCTGGTATGAACCAGTCTGGGTACCGAGTACAAATACCTACCGTCGGTACCCACCTCAGCCACTGACTCATTGTGTGACCCTGAGCACGTCACTTAACATCCTTGTGCTCCGTCTTTCAGGTGAGACGTAGTTGTAAGTGACTCTGCACCTGATGCACAGTTCACACACCCTAATATCTGTAAGTCGCCTTGGATAAAGGCGTCTGCTAAATAAACAAATAATAATACTGAAAGATAGCGAAAAAATGTGGTAGCGTCAGTACTGAAGCGTATGAAAAAAACGCGGTAGTGTCAGTACCAAAGCGTATGCAAACGCTGTAGCGTCAGTACCAAGCGTATGAAAACGCGGTTCTGAGACGCGGTACTGTCTCAGTATAGAGTTAATAACTGCACAACAGCAGCCAGCAATCCCACAAAAAGCAGATCTCACGAAGAGATCCACGCCAGCTAACTGTACAGTCAAGAAGACTGAAGATAACCTCTGTACTACAGCCATAATACAGTGTCCTGTGAGCCCACAGAACTCGATCTCGTTTTCTGTAAAATAAAGAAAAACAAGGGCAAGGGTATGCAGTAATGTAAAACAGCACTGAATACACAAAAAATAATAATACAACAACAAAACTATCCCAGCCGGGATAGAACTTTTTTTTTTTTTTTTTTTTACTGGAACAGAGCCCTGTCCAGATGAGAGTTCTGCCATAATAGTGAACTAGAGCCAGGGGAGGGCGAACGCAAGTCGCAGGCTCCCGCTGGCAGACGGCCAGTTCGGGCTGACTAGATCAAAACTCGGCAGAATAATAATAATTATTTTAAACAACGGTAGCGACCGTGAGTAAAACACTGCAAAAAACAGGTTAAACAAGGCATATACTACTAAGTAATAAGAAGTACTTAGCTCAGATGCTTTCACTCTTAGTGAAAAAGGAAGAAGAGAATTTGCAAATGGCTGCAATGTGCTTTTATCGGGGCAACTCACATTGCGCCATGCACTCTCGCGAGAGTTTGTTGGCATAATTCTTTTCAGTTCTTGGGTTCTTAAAGGGGAATAACCCATTAGTGATGGTTAATATTTCATAATTGAAAGAGAACCCTGCTTTACACTATCATGATTTTCTCCCCTCCCCCCCAGGATCACTACAATATAGTCATGCCAATAGGTTTACCAGGGTTCAAAATTAGTAGAAAGTTCAATATATTTTATTTATTTAAAAACCAAAATACAATAAAGGCCTATATCAGCTCTTTCACTTATGGGTTTTAAGAGGCCAGTGCCCTTCAACACCTTAACATAAATACTATTATATTGTATTGGTAAAATGTTCCTGAGCTATTCCTGATAGTTTAAACTGTAGGCTATAGATAATGTTCAAGCAGTTGAACTATGCAAATATAATGGCAAAATTCCAATTCAGGCACTTACAATCTGGCCTACCTAAATTTCCTCCTGTAGTTCAATTGGCTAAGCAATTCCTCACTTCTCCCACTTTAACTGCTGTGTCAGTGTGCTGGCAAAGTAAATAGCTGCCGCGTGTAAAGAGCTTTGGGATCCTATGGGATGAAAGTATTAAGAGTTTTATATTTAATTTAAATAAAGAGCTTTTTAAAACTAGGGGTATGGTAATTTTGGGAGTTCAAAGTGTTTGAAGACCCTGTGTCAATCACCCTCAAAAGGGTGAGAAAGAGCAATCTGTCTGGTATGATAAAGGGGGTTCTAAACCACTCTGGGTCTTGAAATGTGGTATGCTGGCAGCATAAGCAGCTCTCTAATTGCTCCTGGAGTTTCAGAACCCTCCATTTGTGTGAAAACATTGACATTCCATTACGTATCAGTGCCCACTTTGGGATGCTGGTAGAGGACACAGCAAGTTTCTTGTTTTTTTTATTTATTTTATTTTTTTATTTAGCACATTCTTATCGCAAACTCAGCTGTGGGTAAACACAAAATTTAAGGCAGGTTGTTTATAATTGGGCTTGCTACTCTATGCCTGCCTTTAAAGCTGTAATTAACATTGTTAAACCAACTCAATTTCTTAATTACATCACCAATATCATTTGATGATGAAACAAGCTGAAACGTTTGCAGAAATGTTTCTAATTATACATTCCTTGAACAAAACTGATCACTTTACACTCACTGTAAGGAAGATGTAGTCACTACACTACACACCGCTTGTTTAATAAAATACATACATTCTGCCTGGAGAAGCACATAACAAATGCAGAATTATCAAGAAACAATAAGTGTTTGAATTAAAAAGGGCACAATATAAATCTGGTGATGAAACAATAGGGAGATTCATTAGGTGTTTGAATTAAAAAGGGCACAATATAAATCTGATGATGTGGAGCAATGAACCTGCTACCAGGGGTCTCCAATCCTGGTCGTGGAGGGCCGGTGTCCCTCCTCGTTTTTGTTCCAACTGTACCCTAAATTAGTTAATTGGACCAATTAAGTGCTTAGTAGAAGCTTAATTGGTCCAATTAAGTAATGTAGGGTACAATTGGAACAAAAACTAGGAGGGACACTGGCCCTCCAAGACCAGGATTGGAGACCCCTGATCTAGACAATTATTAGCTGGCACAGGTTTAACCTGTGGCATTCTATCAATATCAGGAATGCCTATGGATTCAACTACAACAAAAGTATCAACTACAACAAAATATCAATTTAGGCATTAAGTAGGTCACACAGCTTTATACAATTAACTTGTGTCATTCTATCACTTTTGCAGTTAACCCTTTAATGGCCAGTGTAAATGTTTCCAAGTGGGAAGGACTATACAGTAAATGGTTGAGGGGCACATTTTTACACACTACCTGTACTTTGCACAAGAATGTCTGTGATCTCTCACTAGATGTAATCGTTACTATTGTACAATGTATTTCATTTGTTTCCATTATATTTGCATAGTCCAACTGTTTAACAGTATCTATAACCTACAGTAGAAACTATCAGGAATAGATAACAAAAATGTTGACAAATACAATACAATAGATTTATTTGAAGTTGATGAAGGGCACTGGTCTCTTAAACCCAGAAGGTCTGATAAACCCCAACGCATGACTATATATTGATGCACACTACATAAGCAAATGAGATGTCCTTTTTTTTTTAATACCATGTTCCTTCTCAAAAATGTGTTTTAATATTAGCCTTTAATAAAGGGAAATGACTGCTTTAATGCATTTTCATGCATCTATGTCAGTGCAATGTAGTTTCTTCATTGTAATAAAGAAATACTTTTTTTAACATTTATATTTTATTTCTGTTGCTTCATAAAAAAATAATGTTTTCTGGGGAGAGTCAAAAAAATACATTAACTTAGATTCATGTACTAAGGATTACTCTTAAATGAACTCACAATCCAGTTCTCGTGTACTTTTTTATGGTAAACTGTGCATGCATGACTTAGAAACTCGGCTGTCAGCGGAGCAGAATATCACAAAAACTGGGCTGAATTTGGAAAAATAAAACTGCCCAGAAAACCATAGCGGCCCAGAACCCTGAGAACAGGAGAAGTCTATATGTAAAACTATGATTACATTAGAGATAAACTGATGTAACAAAACTGTAATAGTGGGCAGGATATATATTTGCAATTGAAATAAATCACGCAAATTATATTATAGATATATGAAAGAGAAAAGTATATCACCACAGAAAGCCAATTTTTGCATTCGTGGATAACATGATAATTTATATAAAGTAATAATCACCCATAGTTTGTTATATTAGTAGCACAAAATACCATATTATATTTTAATTGAAAGGTTTTGGAAAGCAGATATAGATCTCTTCTCTCTATCTCTCTCTCTCTCTCTCTCTCTCTCTCTCTGATCGCCATGTTAAAAATGCCTCCAAGCTTTCCCACTCGTGTTGACATCATATTCCTCTGCCAGACAAGGACCAATCAAAACGCGAGACTGTTATGCGGTTCCATCCCAAAAACCGGGCCTGTGTCATACCTCACCTTCCCAGTGGGTGAGACAATGGCCCTTATCCCCAGAAAAGGTGGAAGACCAATCATGGTTTTTACAAAGATGTATTCATGACTTACCAGCCACTGGGGTGTGTACAAAGACAAACCCAGACTTACTGTAATATGTGAAACCATACTTACTTAAGCATAATTTGATCAGAGACCAGAGGGCAGAGAGAACTGACTTCTAGCCCTGCCTTCCCTATCTTCTAAATGGCTCCAAAATTACAAATTGAGGAACTTTACCCTTTTATTGCATAAAGGGCATATTAACCCACATGAAATCAAAAAATGAATTATAGATGTCTGAAATCAATGAACTCTGCTACTTATAATAACTAAACTGTTAATTTCTTTGTGAGGAGAATGCAGCAAGTGCCCAGATTCTGAAATTGGCAGCTTTGGGGGGTCATCTCTTCTAATGTGATGAGAAGGCTCATGCTTGCCTCATGCTGAGGAAAACAAACATGTGATGCTTGCACCTGTTAAAGTCAAAGCCAGATCATGCCACTGAACTTGGAACAGGCGTTGGTCTAACAAAGAGCAGAGAATAAAATAGAATACCTACTCTTTAATATTGTACATTAACTATAACAAAAATTAAGATTGCTGAGCAAAAGGGCTCAATTAAATTAAAATATTTTATATAAGATTTCACAGAAATATATCAGTGTTTATTTCAAGAATAAAAAGTGGTGCAAATAATCTCAAGGGGAGCTTGTTTTTTTATCATGTTTTGGGGGCAGGTTCAAGACAGCAGGTGGGATGAATGCAACACTAGCAAATCTTTTGAAGAGACTGAGGAGATGGGGGGGGATTACAGTACATAGATAAACAGACAATCATTATAGGGGAGATAGTTGGTGCCATTATACATTTTCCAACCTTAATAAACAATGTTTTACTTGGTGGCAGGGTCTAATACTGCATATTTTTATTTATCCCATTGCTGTTTTCTACCAGGGTGGATTTAATGATCGCCCTTTAACCACTTCAACACCATGACGTACGCATGTACGTCAAATGAAAACCCACTTACAGTACCATGCCGTACCTGCGTACGTCAAGTTTCCCATTCTATTCTATGATCGGTTTCTCAGTCTAGCATTTCAGGTTTCATTCTCTAAGGCAGTGCTAGTACTGTGGAATGTGCAATGAAAGTCGGGGGAAGGGTCAGGTGACATTTGTATCCAATTGCGTGTCATGTAGCGATTCCAATCTAGCTGTGGGCGTTTAGAAGGCTGAGATATATTGCAGGAAGCCATTCAACTTTTTCAAGTATATATATATATAGTGTTTTAAATTATTATTTTTTGTTTTATTATTTGTTTTACTTGTTTAGTTGTAGTTTATATCGTTTTTAGCGAAAGCTAAACATGTCAATGGTCTTTCTATAATGAGCAACGGGAGTGAAGTTGGTTCGGAGGATTTCGATACCATTGACAGTGATGAGGACTTATCACTCGGCGATGATGATGAAGAGGATGTGGAGCCAAGAACAGTACAAACTGTACAAACAAAAGAGCATGTAGCTACTTTACAGGTAAGCCAGCTGCAAACGGGAAGCTGTTTGGTTTGAAATGGCAGTACTGTGACGAAATACTATCAAAACACAGCACTGGGTACAGGCAATGCGGCAGGCAGATCCATCACAATGCCTGCGCAAAGTAGCTGTGTACATGCATTTGTGACTATCCCTCCAACACAAGGGAAGCAGACACCGTAAAAAAGGTACAGGGTCTGCTACGAAAATTAAAACAAAAGACAAAAGAAAAATGTGCAGTGGTTGCGAAGGTAACCCCGGGTTCTGTTGAATTGAAAATTTCAATAAATGACACAGAGCAAGTTGGTAATGGCACACGTTTTGATGTTGTTTGCTTTATATTTGATAATTACTGTTTACTGATTATTACTGTTATTAGTAGCGTTTTTGTTTTTATCTCTATATTGAATATGGGTATGTAGTACACAGGAGCATAAAGGGTTAATGAAAAACACAGTTTAGGTCATTTATTTGTGTTTTATTTATCATATGTTAACATTTTATAGCAATTACAGGTTTGAAAACATTATTATTATCAAAATCTGTTAACTGGGAAGGGGTTTCATTTTTAAATCTGGAGTTGAAGTGGTTAACATCCCTAAATAAAATTAAAATACAGTGAAATGAGGTCTGTAAATACACAGGCTTATTAATTTTAGCAATAAGACATGCTTGTTTATTCAATAAAACAGATTACAAAAGCAGTTTTGTTAATCAAAAAAAAAAGACTCAAATATGTTTTTATAAATAAAAATAGCTTGGTATTCGTAGTTTCATGAATACAATATTTAATTCCTCCTGAGTTAAAGCTTTGGGAAAAGGGCTGTATATCTATCTCATTTCACGGGGCGTTCGCCGGGATTATCGGGTAGGACAGAGAAGGCAGAACGAGCTGTTAGTGAGACAGTAGCGGGTGGAGAGAGCCCGACAGGCTGTGGCCTGGATAAAAAAGAGATCCCTGACCTAGCTGTCCTAAGCGGAGGAGAGGGCTTGATCTTGAAAGCTGTGGCCCAGAGGATCTGAAAAAACATTAGAAAGTTCTGATACGGCAGAGTCACCTCGCGGGGTGAGAGAATAGGTTTTGGCGCTGCTGAGACCTGAAAGGAAGTGATAGTATAGGGTTCCCTGACCGACATGGTGCTGCCCTCGAATGAGGTGAGGCGTGGCCTCCGAAGCTGGGAGCAGAGGGTTAGTAGGTTAGTAGATGGGTTAGTCAGGACTTGAGCACTGAGAGATTAAAGCGGTCCACGTCCCGAAAGGTTAAATATAGGATAGAGCCTCAATGTGATGAGGTGATATAAGCGCATGAGGTGCGAAAGGATAGTGTGGCCGGGGGTACCCTCATACTCACGTTGTGAGAACCTCCCTTTAATGAAGGTCGAGGAAGCGTAGCTTGACCCGAGGTCGGGGAAGTGCGATCACTTACCCCACAAAGAATGGACCCCCGGCTCCCCGCAGAACCTCTCTGTGGGACAAACAGCAGAAGACGTGCCAATGCATAACATAAATTCGAAGAAGAAATTAACATACAAGACAAACAGAGGGGGGTTAGAAAGGGTTAGTTTGTGGTGGTTTATGTGTTTACCTGCCACTCAGTGGATAGGAAACCCCTACTCCGGACATGCTAGCTATTTTTTGGTGGGCTGTGGTGACGTTGCAGGGGGATGTGCAAATATATGTGTCTACTGCTGATGAAGACCAGCAGCTGATATTTTTTATTAAGTGGAGATTTATGTTAGCGCTGGCTGCTGAAGTGGCTGCGCTGATTCTAAATGAATGGGGTGTATAGAATTATGGTGAAAGGCCTGCTCTAGAGATGACAGTGCTTAAATGTGCTGAAAACCAATGTCGGGATATGATTGAGCGGGAGGAGTGAGTGAATAGCGGTTCTGACGGGAGGAAGGGCTTTTTAAAGGAAACATACTTTGTCATGGCAGCGTAAGGGCATAATGGGGAATTGGTTTTTGATTGAATGAAATGTCCGTGATGTAATTGGTCGAATGGACCGAAGCAGCCTTTCCGGAGGTAGAAATTAAGGAATGAAGAATGTCTATTGATAAGAAGACAAGAGATGAATGTTCTACCCTGGGGGATGATGCATAGAGCGAAGTTGAAGTGACCAAGGAGAGATAGTCGATCCTGTTTTTTGATGGATGAGGAGATTTGGAAGCTATTAATGAGACAGCGAATGCATTCCAGTTTGGCAGGAGGAAGTCTGGCTTCGAAATTTTCAGTATCGAGTGTAGTTCCTAGAAATTCTAGTGACTTGACTGGGCTGATGGTTTTGGCTTCAGAAAGAGGAACACCGACAGCAGAAAAGAGTTTTTTTAAATTGGTGATGCTGGAGGGTCTAATGGAGGAGATATGAGGAGGAAGTCATCCATTAAGAGGAGGAGGAATGGAATGTGGTATGAGTTGAGAAGAATCCAGAAAAGTGCTTCTGAGAGCTTGTTAAATATTTTTGGGCTGCTGCAGCAGCCGAATGTAAGCTGGGTAGCAAAGTAATATTCGCCCTCCCAGCAGATGCCAAACAGGTGGCGAACGGAGGGATGGATGGACATAACATTGAATGCGTCTGTGATGTCGGTTTGATGTAATGCAGATAGAATTGATCGTGTGGAATGAGAGAATTTATACTGCTTGTACTGATTCCTCAAGGAGCTGATAGGTCGATGATGAGGTGTTTCTTTCCTGAATATTGGCGAGTTGCAATGCCTATATGGTTAATGTGATAGGTTGGGAAAGGGGGGGCTATGAATGGACCGACCATAAAGCCTTTATTGATTTCGGCTTGAACGAGAGAGCTGGCAGATTTTGGCTCGATTAGGGCGGAACACAGATTTTTGCATATGTAAGATGATGGGATTTCAGAAAGTCCAGTGAAGAATCCGTTTGACAAGCCATCTGTGAGATAGGAGGTGAACAGTTTGTCTGGATGATGCTGAAGTGCTTTATTTATTGCTGGGATATTTATGGAAGTGGAGACTAATAGTATTTTGATTGACATTTAGGAACAGAGGGGCAGATGGATTTCGCATGAGCATCCCTACAGAAACTGCAGATGTGTAGATATTTGCAGGTTTTGCAGTAACAGACAGCAGTATTAAAATTTTTACAGATCTGTTTGGCGCCTGAGAAGTTGAAACTGTCTTGAGTTATTATTATTATTATTTATTTTTGACGCCCTTTTATCCAGGTTTTGTTACAAGATATCACATTAGACATTATTTCACATTATACAGATATCACATTATTTTTACATACAATTACCCATTTATACAGTTGGGTTTTACTGGAGCAATCTAGGTAAAGTACCTTGCTCAAAGGTACAACAGCAGTGTCCTGATGGGGATTGAACCCACAACCCTCCGGTCAAGAGTCCAGAGCCCTAACCACTACTCCACACTGCTGCCCTTTGTGGATGTGGATGTATTCAGTGGAGCTGATGAATGGGATGGGGTTTGGAGCACATAATCTTATATAAAAGCGAGGCAGGGAGGAGCGTTGACCGGATTTTATTGAGCCAGCTGCTGATTTTGGTCAGAGGGAGG
The DNA here is from genome assembly GCA_036884735.1 of Huso huso. Taxonomy (NCBI): domain Eukaryota; kingdom Metazoa; phylum Chordata; class Actinopteri; order Acipenseriformes; family Acipenseridae; genus Huso; species Huso huso. The sequence goes on along the minus strand of CM072663.1, from coordinate 47,277,287 downwards.
TAGGATGCGCAGTAGAAGCGCAGACGCCACAAGCATTAGCTCGTAGCCTGCTGAATATGCGGTTAAAGAGATCCAAGTCTGGGGAAGACCAGTCGATGATGTGGTTATCTGAAGTTAGAATAGAAGCGGCTTTAGCTGAAAAGACTTTGTGGTATTCAAATAACATGGTACCCCACTCTCTTACAGAGTCCCACGATGTAGAATAGATATTGATCCAGCTCGTGTCGGTGTGGGTAGACTGAGCAGAGAACGTCACGGTAAATGGAAAAGGCGAGGACGAACTCCCCCAGGGTTAAATTCTTCAGCAGGCGTGGGTCACGGGATTTGAGGGTAACTGAAAGAGCACCGCAATCGATTACACGGTGGTCCAAAAACTCAGAGGTCGCAATAAGTATGGAGACCAGATTTATGTTTTAACCTTTATTTGTTTCCCAATGTTGGCTGAAAGAGAATGGCGCTTAATGCTACCTGCTGAGTGGGAACCGGAAGCCGTTGCTGATGCCAGGTTGTACTCTGGAAAGTCGATAGCGGGACCAAGGCTGAGGAGCCGGAAGTGGAAGGAAAGGAGGCAATGGCCACCGATGATTGTAGTGAGCCTCGGTTTTTTAAGTTGTCAAGCCGATCGTTGATGGTTGAGATGGAGTTTGTTATAGGCTGGATGAGGTCTTTTAAATCATCGAAGATACTCTGATGGATGTGGAGAGCTGGGTCTCCGGATTGAATTTGAAAAGGCTCTGAAGTCAGGAGCGGTATGTCCGCTTAATGTTGCTTGCAGGCGGGGAGGAAAGACGGCTCTGCGGTTGACTTTGAAGTAAGAGTTGAAAAGGGCCAGGTGAGATGTTGATGCATTTATCAAACAGAGCTTTTAGAAGTTTGGAGATGGGCCAATCTTTGTACTGCAGTTGCAGTGGGGATTGAGTATGAGACCGGCGCTTTGAACGGCGTGGCATAGTTGCTGGGTTGGCTAGCGAAGATGTTGCTGAAGCCAGCGAAAAGGAAACTGAGGCTGAGAACTAACTTCACTACAGGAATGATCAAAAATGAGTTGTTCGAAATCGTCCTAATCAGACAAGGAAGCAAGGCGATGATGTTTTGATATTGCTGGACCGAATTCAAATATGTGAGTTGTTATTCTGTTTAAAGCAAAATGCTAGGCTGAAGCAAGTTGAATAGCTAAGTCACTAATCGGACGCAGTCTGAAACAAAAAACACTAGACAGGGAAGGTGTGTGTGATTAGGGTTTAAATAGGAATTTGGCAACGACAGACGGCAATTAAGAGCCCCGGCTCACACCCTCGAATCTCGCCAAAAAGGCTAATATTTAAAATGACTTCACTGGAGGGAGTTTAAAAAATGTATTGGAACCCTGAAGGTATCTAAACCTAATGACTCGCATTGCAGTGCCAGTTTTGACATCCATCACAGTTCATACAGCTACATTTAACAACCCAGGCTCCTATACCTCTCAAACTGACACAGAAATTATGAGGAGTTTATGCTTGTTCAACAAACCTGTCACTCCTAACCCAATGCATCATCATCCGGTCTCTCTCATGCAGTCCATGCTATTTCAAAAATCACTGAACCAAAATGTATTCTTGTGGGGGCATGATGCACCCCCCCTCCAGTCAGTGTTCCATCTCTTTTTGCCAAGAGTATGCCCTGCCTAGTGACACAATGTACACCACAAATGAAATATGAATGCACAGCAAAACCTCAAACGTTTAAACCTGCCTTGTCATTTCTTAAAGCTAATTCTAAAAACCAAAGAGAGAGGGCACTGTGAAAATATCCCATTACTATGACTTAAAACAGTGTAGTTTGGTGTCAAATTACTTGAAAGGACTAGCTTTTTGGATTTAACAGTGTCACACTGTAGTGCTGTTACCTTTACAACCAGATCTCACTACAAATCTCTTTTTGGTAGGAAGAAAGAGTCATGTAAAACACTTCTGACTAGTTTTATCTTGGCAGGCACTTTTGGGAGTTCTGTCTCATATTGTGTGCGCCAAGCTTTAAAACCTGTGTCTTGTTAAGCCTGTGGACATAAAAGGGTAGTCAGGAAGATGTTCGCTATTTATCTTGGGTTTACAGACCTTACTCTACAGTACATTATCCTCCGATGTGAATCTTAGTAACAATGGGGGAGTTTTCTATGTGTATTTCAATTTTTCTCGAGACATTGTGCTCGAGCCAAATGAAAAATTACCCTCTACATTTCGGGTTTCCATTGGCTCAGTTTATTTTACTTGAAGACCCGACATCATGGGGAAAGGAGGAGGTTGATATGCAAATTAGACATGCATAGCGTTCTGAATTGGGAGCAATGGACATTTTCACGTGAAATGTGGGGTTCCATGTGAAAATGGGCATGGATTTCCCACGTTTTACATCACGCTCACAGGTAAATGAGATTTACCCAATCACTCTCTGTGGCCGTTATTTTCAGGTCACAAACCGGATTCTGTCGAGCTGTTTTCCCAAACGTGCACGCGCATCGCCATTTCACATGTAAATAACCGCACATGGAAACTCCCCCACTGTACCTTTTAAAGTATCATATTTTCTTCATACAAGAAAATGTTGCATGAAGATGGAGGAAAGAATACATGCAGACTTCCTGTTACAAAACTGTCACAAACATATTGTCTCTGTACATCATTTTATTTACATAATACAGTTTTGCATTAATGCTGGGTAGCAAGATTATATGCAATACATAAATAGGAACACACTTTTTACAAATTTGCATAACTAAAGAAAATAAAAACTGAATGAATACCTACAATTTTAAAGCAAAAGCTCACATCCCTGTATGAGAAACAAACAAAATGCCAGGCAGCCAAATAAGAAACATGAAACTAAAGAAAAAATATAATATAGATATATATATATATAAATATACATAGGAATCGATTTACAAGAATATGTGTTACCACACTGCTAATTTAAACTAAATAGGTATACATGTATACAGGGGCCAAATCCAAGATTTTCATATTGCAACCAGTTGGGTTTGTACAAGCCCCATCAGACATCTAAAGTGGACTGTGAAAAAACCAAAAATACTTCTATAATTATAAAATTCTTTAGATATTTTTTTTGTTTAAAAAAAAACAAAACAACGGTGTCTCCTAATGTTGCTGAAGCTTTGTAAACATTTTATTTAGGAAATGTAAAAGGTGTAGTTAACCAAGGCTATAATATATATATATATATATATATATATATAACCTATAAAATCCTGTCATTAACATAACATCATCATCACGCATTTTGCAGTTCATATCTTTTTCAATTTTTCTCCAAGACTTTATTTTCACCCGTTAGTTTATTTCTTCCTGCCTCGATGCTCATTAACCCTGTCAAAACACTAAAAGGTTCCTTTGCTTTGTTACATGCAGTAGGATCCTACCAAAATCTCAGACACCCCTTCTGTGCAGCACATGGAAAAATACATGGGAACAGGGAGTTCATATTACTGGGAATACAGGAAAATAATCTTTTAGTGTTGAGCCTAATGAACTTCATCCTGGTCAAAGAACCATGCACACAACACTATGGGTCCAATTAAAACGTTATGGTAATGAGGCGAGAACACATTTTGCTTTAAATACCTTGGTCATTAATCCCAATGGCCACCCTAGAGTAATGGAGATGGTTGTGAAATCAAAGAAAATGTTCTTTAGCTATTGTCATTGTACCCCGTGTATACAAATAAATAGGTGTGTATGAGTGACAGTGTGTCTCGCATACCTATTATACACACATAAATGTTATATATGTATCAGCACAACCTCTACACATCATACAAATTTAAAAATAAAATAATTTTGAACAGAAGTGAAAATATTGAACACCCATTATTATAGTATATTGCCATTTCTTAATGTCAGATATTGTACATTGTTATATAGCATGGGTTGCATAGCTACATCCAGTAATACCTAACTTCTATACCCTAGTAAAAGGCAGACTACTGGGCACTGTTCCAGGCATCAAATATGCATCACAAAATTAATAACTACAATAAGAATGCATATGCTGCAAACTTATATATTAGTCACTATCCCCACTCATTTCAAAATAGCTCTATGAACCAAGATGTCATTGTACATTGTTAGCAAAATAATACTTTAAGCTTTCAATGGAAGGGAACCACCAGGGAGAAATGCCTTAGAAATTACAGGCATGTTTTTGAAACATCAATAAGCATTATTTAAGGTATTGCTACAAATTGACCAGTGACAAAACATGTTTAACTACTTGTTCAGCTGCAGTCAGACAATTAAGAAAGCAGCAGGGTGGTATAAAGACTTGGTTGAATATGTTATGTTAATGAAGAAAAGACCAAGGACATCAAAGATGGATCATCTGTGTTTAGATGTGCCACGCCTTTGTCAGACTACAACTGTAAAACAAGCATTGTGTATCTCAGGTCTGCCTCTGTAACTCTAGCAGTAATAAAGTTGGTATTTAGACATCGATCCAATCAAACAGAAACACAATTTTCATAGCTTTGCTTTACAAAAAGAAGCAAAACAATGAATATGAATATGAATATGATGAATATCCAATTCCATTTTTGGCACGAAGATGAATGCAGGTTTCAAAGGAGATCTATCAAGAGTTTGAGGACAAAAATAAATTGTAGGGCAGTATTTCAGATCCTGAAATATCCGGGGCTGCAGTTTTTTATTTTTTTTTTTTATTTTGTTTTTTCAAACCAGAAGGAAAAACAAAAACATACACCAAAAGTTAAAAAAAAAAAATTGTTCATGCATCTGCTCTGAATAGGATTTGAGATCAGAATAATAATTAAAAAAAATGTCCTTCATCCGCTGTTCAGCCTGGTAAGGTTTTGCCTTATATTCTCTGGATCTTGTCAGCTACAACAACAGGGTTTTCTTTCCTGATTTTTTCTGCGGCTTCTGCTTTGTAATCATATGGGCAGTTGTGCTTGTCAGAGTATCGGTGAAGTCCACAGAACAAATTTCCACAGCGACAACCGAAACCTACCACAAAACAAAACAAAAAAAAACACAACAAAAAAAAAGTGAACGCTTTGTAACCGTCTTTTCATTTTTTTTTTATTTGCTGTATTATTCTTGAAAAAATATTTTAATATAATTTTATAGAACCTACTCTTTAGAGGGCAAATACTCATTTGTATAATCTAACATTGCTTCTGGGGTACTAAAATCAAACACAAACATAAAAAAGCTGTATATATATATATATATATATATATATATATATATATATATATATATATATATATATATATATATATATAAAAAAGAGAATCTCCCATCTCACCTGTTAGGCCAACCTTCTTCCTACACATGAAACACCTGTTCTTCCTTGTTTTGGGCAGTTCTGGGGCTTTTGCTTCATCACTTCCTGGTGCACTGGGGTGGGAAGCTGATGCAGTAGGCTGAGTTAAAACTGTGAATGAAAGGAATGTCTCATTTGAATTCAATGACACTGAAAACATTTCAATAAGAAAACTGTTCTTATTCAAATTAAGTGTATGAACAGTTTCTAAAATTATGGTGCAAAGACGAAGGCACAGTAGGCAAATGTTTACCACTCAGATGACTCATAAAACCTAAGAAATTACAAAAAGATAGCACAGAAAATAGTGCCTTGTCTGGTATGAATAAACTTGCAAACTGCAGGGGTTTACTGGTTAACTGCAGCTCAATGCGCTGAATTGTAGTATCTTGTTCTTGTTTATGAAATTTGTCTGAATGATGTTTCTGTATATTTACTCTTGTATTCTTGCCCCAGGACTGTCAGTTTAAAAACAATTTAATCTAAAATCATTTTTTATCCAGCTATGCTCAATGGATATTTTTGACAATCTTTGAAAATCCTTACTATACTGTATATTGAGATGTGAACGTGATGGGGCTTAAGTGTGGCAGCTTTATTTTTCCCTTATAACAATACCCTCATCATAAACATGTACTTAACTTAATCCATTGTATACCGTTAGTAAAGAATATAGAATATTCTCCAGCATATTAACCCTTTGCGGTTCTATGTCCGACATCATCAAAAAGACGCAAAAAACAGGTCTCTAGTCGTTTTTTCTCCGGAAAAAGCCGAGAAAAACCATTCAATGGCCGAGGGAGACCGATAGGAGCCGAAAAAAAAGGGGCGTATCTCATGAATACTGATAGCCCCGACACCACATAGATAACACGGACATAAACAAACAAGATAGCTGCTTCCGCATTCAGCACTCAAAGAACATCACAGACATTTGCAGAGATTTTTTTAGATTATAGTAATAAAATAACGACTTGGATCGCATTATTGAGGAGTTTGGTGATAAAACGAGTGATCAGGAGATGATTTATCGGTATGTACTATTATTAAGAGTTATTTGAAAAATATAGCGAACAAGGGGTGGGGCGGGGCTGGAGATGCAGTACTGAGTGTCCTATTGATATGCAGTGCCTTTTAAACCTGTTTTACTGTGAAAAGAAATACTTTTAAACAGCGCGTCTAAAATAAACTGCGCATGTGAAAATAAATTGGACCTAACGCGCCTGAGACGCGCCGAATAAATGGACCGCTAAGGGTTAATGTCTGCAGACTTCTGTGTTTAGTTTTCAGATGCTTGATGCAACAGCGCTGATCAAGCAATGATTAACACCTCTGCTAAACTTAGACAGGAGACATAAACAGCAAGGTAACCAAGAACACATCCAAAGGTTAAAAGGCAGGTTCAGGCCAGGGTCATACTTCTATCCACGTTTTCATTACAAACAATCTCAACTTGTTCCAAATCGCTCGTACAAATCCATCACATGTTAGTAAACCAGACACCATTTGTTAGAAGTAACAGAACCTTTCACCATTTCTATTTCAGATTGAGTGCAGCTCCCTATAAAGCTAAAACAGCCCACTTATTGAAACTGGACACCCCAGACCATCCACAACGATTGCCTTTAAACTGAATGACTCTGCTGTTAAAAGGCACTGGAATTCCCTTTCAAGCTGTCCACATTCTGCCATAAATCACAATCCTGGACCGATAAATAAAACCGCAACATTATATCCAGCTTGGCGAGTAAATATTAATTCAAAAGGCTGCCAGCATTGGAATACAGGTATAGAATTAGAATATAAATATACACCTGCTACATACTGTTCCAGTAAAAACAAAAACATTATCTGGGAGGCTGTGATTTGGCTGCAGCTGCCACAAAACTTTGTATCTATTAGGACTATCAAATTACACATCCCCTTTCAAACACGTAAACAGGTATCATTTGCATAAATGGTGAAATCAGCATAGTTACTGAAGTCCAATTATAGCAATGTTTACTGTATTATGTATAAATGAACCTATAAAAAGTAACACAGAGCCAAAATACAAAGACACAGCTTGGTTTAGTTTTTTTCTATAATGGTCCAGAGAGAAATCAGTTTTAATTTTTAGATAATATACAAATTAAATACCCAGTTGGGCAGTTAGTTCACACACACCGACAAATATCCGAACGAATAGTTCTTATTCAAATGTTTTTCATCCGATACAAAAATCAGATGTTTGTATTCGCTAGAAATGGCAAAAATACCTTGCACTTATTTACCACCTCACCAGAAGTTGTCCGTCAAAAAAATAAATAAATAAATAAATAAGCTCCATGTGATATGTGAGAATATATTTAAAAACAAAAAACAAAAAAACACACACAGACACAACACAGCAGCTCTTGAGCCTCTATTTAAAAGTTTTAGGACAGCAAAAAGTAAACAAACCAGATTATGCGTGCGCACCCTTAGTGATCTATGGAAAGCTTTCTGGATCAAAAACGCATTGTGCTACTTTAGAGTGAGTCAGAATCTCATGGGACAGGAAAAAGGAAATATGCCATTTTTTATATAGATTGTATATATTATATTTTTTGTTGCGACTTCCTCATGTGGAATGTAATAACATGGTTCCTGCAGCTCTCAGCTGAGCAAATTTAAGACCTTTTAAGACTTAAGACCAATCTTTAGAAAATTTAAGACCCATTTTCACATCAACCCTATACCAAACGTAAACCCCTAAAATTGTGACTAGTTCAAATACCATCTAACAATTATTTATTCAAGCCTATGAATTGTAAAATAATCAAACATTTTGATGTTGGTGGAACACAGTACAGATGTCAGGACTAACAGTTGATGACAAGGGTTATTGTTAAACCTTTCTTTAATCAAAGAGCAGCAGTTCATTCAGCTGATCAATTATGGGATTTATGAAATCTTAAATGACATTAAGAGCTGTCAAAGCTGCAAAAAAACAGCACTCATTTGACCTGACACTTTATAAACATTAAAGTAATAGGCCATATTTTAACTATATATATTTATATTTAATACATCCGATGTAAATTTGTTATTACCTTACTGCTCATTGAAATAATGGTTCATTCCTCTTGAAAAGTGATGAACAAAAGTATTTTATCATGTATACTTGCATCTTTTGGTATGTCATAGAAATAAAGCAAAGAAGCTGTGAAAAGAGATGAATTATTGCTTATTCTACAAAGATATTCTAAAATGGCCTGGACAATTTGTTTTACCCCTTAGAAAAAGATAATAAATAATTGGATTGGAGTGATATTTCAAACTAATTTTAATTTAATTAATATCCACATGTCTCAATCTTGTAAAAAGTCATTCAGCCATTTAAATGGAGAAAAGAAGTAACTATACACCTGTTACATACTGTTCCAGTAAAACAAAAACATTATCAGAGAAGGCAAAGGATTTGGTTGTCAGCTGAGGAGAAAACTTTGAAAATATTAGACAATCATGGTAAACATCCCCTTTCAAACCATCTCCAAACAGGTATCATGTTCATAAATGGTGACAACAGTTGCAAATATTATTGAAGTTGAAGGTCCATGGAACTGTTTACTGTATTATGTATAAATGAACCTATAAAAGTAAAACAGACCCAAAATTGAACAGAAGGTTTAGTTTTTTTTCTATAATGGTCCAGAAAAGAACCAGTTTTAACTGCCAAAGAGAAACAAATTGAACTCCCAGGTGAAGGCAGTTAGTTTCTGATCGACAACCATCCGAAGCGAATAGTTTTTATTCAAATGTTTTTCCATGGAAAAATCAGATGTTTGGACTCCTACTTTGGCAAAAATAAAAACTTAAAAAAGCCAGAGAAGTTGTTTGCAAAAAATAAATAAATAACAAGCCACAATCCTGATATGGGAGAATATATTTAAAACAGAAAACAAAAAACTGGACTTTTGACAAGTCACATCAGCTCTGTGTTCTCTAGACAAAAAAAAAAGGACAGCAAAAAGAAAACAAACAGATACCTACAGTGAAACATTAGTGATCTATGGAAATGTTTTGGGGATGCTTTGCATTGTGCTACTTTAGAGTGAGTCAGAATCTCAGGGGACAGGAAATCTCAAACTATCAATTTTTATATAGATTGTATATACTATTTTTTTCAGAAAGCTTCCTCAGTCACAGGTCATGGGTCCTCCAACATGGTTCCTGACCCAAAACACACAGCTAAAAGCACCCAAGAATGGAAAAAAACAAAAGATTGGACTATTTTAAGACTTAAGACCAATCTTTGAAAATTTAATCTGAACCCATTCGAACATCAAGAAATAGCTGAAACTTAAATACTAAAATTGGCACTAGTTCAAACCTGAGACATCTAGCAATTATTTATTCAAGCTGTATGAAAACTAAAATGTTCAAAGGTTTTGATGTTATTACAATACAGAACAGTACCATTGCAGTGATTGCCTAACAGTTGATGCAACAAAATATTGTTAAATCTTTCTTTAATCATTTTAGTCCATGCCATTTTCATTTGTTTTATTATTTCAATTATATATTGAATAAAAAATTAAATGACATTGATTTCTATTAAATATGGAATAAAAATGGTGGATGCCACTTGACTTTTGTCACGTTTAAGTTATTTAAAGAAAATAGGCCATTCTTTTTTTTGTGGATATATATATATAAATTTATATATATATATAGAATCCTGGAGATAACATAACAGTTTAAACCATTAGCATTGTTTAGTCATCAGTATCAATCGAATTTAATCTTTTAAAAAAAAAAATAGTCCATTGCATTTCTTACTTGTTTTTTTTCTATACATTTGGAATCACTCATTGTTTTTTACAAACAACAAAGTGAGGCTCGAACGAGTGGTATTTGTGGAACTAATCCGTTGTGTTTATTCAGCAACACACATAGGCTACAACTAGTAGTGATTCATTTTATTATTATTTTTTTTGTTTGTCAGGAATACACAAGGTTACGTACATAGTAAACTAAGAAGAACTGTAAAAAAAAATAAAAAATAATTATGGTGCACAAACTGATTTTCTGACAGCGTGAAGCAACTCTCTAGAAAGTACACACCGTCTGGATCAGAGAGAAATAGCTATGGTCTGGAGGATGTAACCGACGCCATTTTGGCTCACACAGAGTTCTTATCATGCACTAAGTAAGCGGGAATTTGGATCCAACATGGCACATACGGTCTTCAGTTTCATAACACTCAACGAGTTGAGAGACAACACGGTTTCCTTGTTACAACGAACAAATCAGCCACGCGATAGGCTGGTAACTCGACTCCTGTGCACCACGCAGCTTGTTCATAGGGTGAATCAAAAGAACCGATTAAATGGGGACTCTGATCCGATTCCCATCGTTCACCTAAAGCCAGGTTTACATTACACGATGTTTTCAAATCGGAGACGAGCGCCACGCACACGCCGATTGAGTTATGATTTCTCACTGTAGATCGGGGATTGCAAGCTATACACACTACACAAGATATCTTGTCATGGGACAGCGCCTATTTTCATTGCAGAATCGTAGACATCATTCGGGAGAATCATGGACTCAAGCGAGGAGGCGATCGCTGTTTGTCTGTGCATTGTTTTGCACAGATAAAAGAAGAAAACGCAGAGTAGATCCATTTGGACGCCAAGAATTGGCTTATGTAGATTTTGCTATTAATATTTTTCTCTGATATGAAAAACATTAAATACTAGAAAAATATTCTCATTAAATTTTTTTTTTTTTTTTTTTTTTTACTTGCTTCCAAACTGGTTTCATTATGACGGTGCACAAGAAATGGCTTTAAGAATTCAAGATTCTTTAAAATCAATTTCTGCCTGGAAGTGAGGTCTTTTGCCCCACTCCCACTGTGACGAGGTTTCAGCAGCTTTCTGCTTGTGTTTGGACTTCTACCACTGACCAAAAATAATTATAAATACATATTACAGTATCATTATTCGTATCTATATAATTGAAAGCATGCAGTAATGCATTTTGAATATGTAAGTACTATGTGTGTATAATAGGACCGTGGATATTGCTAATTTCATACTCTGCAAATTCCAGCATAATAACTTATACTTCAGGGGCATAGACTGCACAAATGTTCAATATTGCGATAAAAAAAAAAGTTTATAACAGTTATAACATTAGGCTATAGCAATGTCAATATTTATTTCATTGACGTCTGTGCTCTGAACCAACTCGAGTCGAGGTGCATCCAAAATAATAAAATCGAATCTGTTCAAAAAGCGCAACACTCGCTCCTAGTACAAAATATTTATTAGATTAAAAGATTGGCGTGGGAGATTGGCCGTCAAGCGGTCGTCAGATGAATAATTTGAAGACTTTTATAAATATTTTGTACCACGAAACGTAGTACTGCGCTTTTGAACAGACTAGAATACAACTTTAATAGCTACTACAAGTTTGTTATAGGTTTAAATATGCAACAACGTAATCTACATTCTCTCTATTTCACACACACACAGACGCGCACCCCTCCTCCTCGTATTTGATTAAATTAGCAATACAAGCATACAGTAGGGGTTTGAAAGGGATATCGAATACGAGTGACTGTAGAAATTGATTCTAATGAGAGCACACACTACCACACACAGTAGGCCTATCTGCTTCGGCGTTAACAAGTTATAACAATTATTTACTTTGGTACCTGTTCCAAAGGAATTTCCCTCCATCTTTGCTCCTTCAATGAGCGATCATGATAGGAAATGTCACTTTGTCAAAGACACACAGGTGTTCCTGTCACATCTCCACTATCCTTTCCTCAATTTTGAGGCTCTACACTTTGCAGGGCACAGCATTTCTCTTTTTTATTTTTCGGGATAAAAATGCTGCTCTGCCTCGGAGGTGTCAATCACCGGGCTACGTATTTTTAAATGGGAATAATATTGTATTCATTTTTTAATACATAAAACCCAAATCCCCACAACACAATTGAACTTGCTAGTAGTAGTAGTAGAGAGGGCAACATCTTTACAATACCGTTTAAAATAAAAATTCAAAATGCCTAAAGTTTTAGACAAGTTCTAGTAGTACATAGACTTTCTGATGATCTGCATTGGTGTATGTGCTTAATACATTTCACTTCATTTGACCGAATCCTTTGTGTGACAAGGGTGCACTGATAATACTTCTTTGGTTCGGTAAATTAATAGAAGTCAGTGATGAAAAGTGTAGTCGGTTTATAGTCAAAATCTAAATCTTGAACATTTACTGTGCCTTGTTCGTGCTGATATTTTCGAGTTTATTTGTTGTATGTTTTCATTTACTTACAATCACGTTTGCTAGCGATCATTGTTTAGGGTACGGGCGGTTTCTTATTTAACCCTTTGCGGTCCATTGTCGGACCTGGTCCGACATTGCAATTATTCCTATCCAGTCCATTGTCGGACCCTGTCCGATATCATCAAAAAAACGCAAAAAACGGGTTTCTAGTCGTTTTTTCTCGAAAAAAAAGCCGAAAACCATTCAATGGCCGAGTGGGAGCGACAGGAGCCGAGACAAGCCGATAAAAAAAAATAAATAAATAAATAAAAAGGCGTATCTCATGATTAGTCATACTTGCCATTGGCATCCCATATGGGCGGTCATAAGGAAACAAGCTGGATGTTACTGTATCAGCGCACAGAGACTATCACGGACATTTGCAGAGCTTTTTTGAGATGTTATAGTAATAAAATAATGACTTGGATTGCATTATTGAGGAGTTTGGTGATAAAACAAGTGATCAGGAGAGGATTGATCGGTATGTACGACTATTATTATTATTATTTATTTCTTAGCATATGTGAAAGCGATAGCGAAACAAAAAAGGGTGGGGCGGGCTGGAGATGCCTAGTGAGTGCTTTGTTGATATGCAGGGCCTTTTAAACCCGTTTGACTGTGGAAAAAAATACTTTTAAACAGCGTGTCTAAAATTAACTGCACGTGTGAAAATAAATTGGACCTGACGCGCCTGATGCGCACTTAATAAATGGACTGCAAAGGGTTAATACTCGGATATGCATGGCAGTTTTCAGAACTCTGGTATCGTGTTTTTTATTTTTATAGAAAAAAATAATTTAAGACCTTTTTAAGACCTTCAACTGAAAATCGGTCATATTTAAGACCTTTCAAGGCCTTAAAAATTGAAAAACTAATTTAAGACTAAGACTTTTTAAGGATCTGCGGGAACCCTGAATAAACGATGAACAGAATGCCGAGTTCCCCCCCCTTCGTTTTACAACGCCATTTCCACGTTTGTTTTACTTGACGTACTTAAAGTTAAATTTCAGTTGCTTGTTCCAACTACAAAAAAGCACAGGTAAACCTCAAGTTATGTTATTACTTTATGAAAATGTGTCTATGGCCACTGTTTACTGTGAAGAAACGGCAAAGGCAAGGAATGAAAATAAATAAATAAATAAATAAAAAAATAAATAAATAAATAAATAAAAGTAAAAAATAAATAAAATGTGGTTTCAACTTTATATACTATATTTCAGGAATAAAACAACACAACGTTTAACTTGAACTGCTATTTGGCATCCTTTGTTTTGTAGTTAATTCACGGTGTATGTAAGGCCTACCCAACGTATTCTTTACTCCTGGGATATTATTTTAACGTGTTACATATTGTAACATCTTGCTGTAAAAACACACACACACACACACACACACACACACACACACACACACACACACATCCCTGCCCCTGCTGCTATGCTGTCTCTGCCTGCGTTCTGAGCAATATAATGGGTTTTATTACTTTTTGAAAACAAATGAATATCCGAGTGAATATATAAATAGAGCGAACATATCCGAACATGAATCCCGTTTTTGTCCCAGCACTTATTTTATAGATAGATAGATCTTTTTATCTTTGAAAACTTAAAAAAAAGTCAAAAACAATAAAAAAAAAACATTAAAAACACCATTTCATAACAAATTAACAATTGTTTCGTTGATTAAATAATATTAGAAAAGCCAATTACATGAATTCAAACAATACAATATCAAAACTTCACACAGTTTATCATCTTCAATGTCACACAACACATCATCTATACACCAAATCTGCTGAAAGCTCTCTAAATTATTTGTAGTTTTATAATAACTAAAATCCAGCTTCATTCTGCTTAATAACAACATTCTAAAATAGTAACAGGATCTTGATTACTAAAACCATTAATATTATTTTTTTCTACATTTTTTTAAAATAGCCAATTTGGCTTGTCCAAAAACACAATTAACAAGTTGAATTTAAAAATGGTCCTTTTTGCAAAATCTGAAAACCAAAAATAAAAGATGACATTCACTGAACTGGAAACTCAATCCAACAATAATATTTCTCAGCACATTGAACATGGGTCTTAATCTTTTACAAAAAAGAAAAGTCTCTCTGAGAGCAAAAAGGGCAACTATCTTTAACTTCAGGGTTAATAATACACACAAAAAAATTAACAGCAAAAATAGTGTATAAAATTATACACTACAGATCACCTGATCTTTTTGGGAATGGTGGCTTGCATAAGGAACCCCAGGCAGGCTCTATCTTCCACCCCCAACCTCTATCTCCAAGGAGTATCAGGTAAAGACTCAAGCTGTTTCTGATGTTGTGTTTTTAAACACATTCTATACAGCTTCTTACCATCTACTGTAGCCAGGGAAAGATCTTTAACAGTCAACAGCTTCCCTGGCACAGACTGAGTTCAGGGGAAATATCTAAAAAACAAGTCTTATTTCTAAAAAAAATCCTCCAAAAAACTCTATAATTTTCCTCAGGCATGGCATTGTGCACTTCATTAATGAAACGTTCAGCCAAGAGAACCGAGCGGATCCCTAGCACTGAAACCAAGGACTCCGACCTCTTCCATGTGAAGCTGCGATAATCCAGCAGCTGTCTCAGTTTTACTATTCCGGCCCTCACTAAATGCTCCATAAAACTGTTGGATTCCCCCAATTTTGTTTAAAACCAGGATTTGCTACAAGGCTCTTCTAACAGCCAGTATAAGGTTACATTCCCAGGGTCTCTCTTTACTGTCAGTAGCTTCCATGCTTTAAATAAACTGCCATAATATACTGGCTGCTGTTTCAGATCCAATTTATTAAACTGACAAAAAGTTTTATCTAACCCCATCCCACCCACCTGGCGAAGGAAAAATAAGCAAACTGCATCCAAGAATGTCTCTCAGGGGAATACAGCAACCTCTGCAGGGCCTGAAGCCAGAACGCAGCAATTCTGCTAGAAATGTCTACAATGCCCTGTCCCCCTTCAACCAATGGCAAATAGACCACACTCTCACCCAGTGCACTCCACTCCAAAAGAAAACCAACAGTACTGATTGAACTTGCCTAACCAAACTTTCCGGGGGGTCTAAACAGATAAAACGATGCCATAAGCTAGAGACCACCAAGTTACTGATTATCAACATTCTTCCTCTATAGGAGAGTTGCGGGATGAGCCACCTCCATCTCTGGAGTCTGGCCTTCACCTTCTCCAGCATTCTCTCCCAATTTTTTTTTTATATTGCTGTCATCACCTAGATATACTCCCAGACAACGGATTCCACCCTTGCTCCATTGTAATCTACCGGGTAAATCTGGAGAACAACCGCCTTTCCAGTCTCCTATAAGCAAACCACTGCTTTTAGCCCAGTTTATCCTTGCTGATGACAACCTTTCAAACAGTCATTGACAGATAGGTAACTGAACAATATCTGCTCGATTGATCACTATAACTGTAATGGCATCAGCATAAGCTGTGATCTTCACTGGCTCACTGAGGGATGGACAGACCAGTCAAAACACTCCTCAACTTGTTGATCAAAGGCTCTATAGCCAATGCATATAGCATTCCAGACAATGGGCACTCTTGCGTAATGTCTCTCTTCATAGGAAAAGGGCTACTCAAACCACTGTTATTTTTCAACAGACTAAACATGTCACAATAGAGTAATTTAATCGTTTCTGTAAAACCAGACCCAAACACTTCCAAAGCTCTCCAGAGGTAACCATGGTCAACCCTATCGAAAGCTTTTTTCTTGATCAAGCAACACTAAACCTGCCCTAAAACCAAATCATTTGGAGGCTGCTAGAATGTCTAAAATCAAAAAGAATATTATTAAAAAATGATCTGAATGCACCACCTTTCCTATTACAGTCCATAAACGATTTGCCAGGACTTTAGAAAAGATTTTATAATCCACACCAAGAATGAATACAGGTCTCCAGTTTTTTTTATATCACACAGATCACCTTTCTTAGGAAGAAGAGTAAGAACAGCTCTCCTGCAACTGAGGTAACACTCCTTGTACACTCTCTCTAAAAACCTTCCACAAATCCTCTCCCAGCAGAGGCCAGAAAGCTTTATACAGTTCCACGGGGAGACCATCGGCTCCAGTTACCTTACCATTACTCGGCCCTTGAAGGGCATCAGTCAATTCTCCCAAAGTCAGAGGGTTGCCTAACCCTCTAGCATCCTCTTCAGGCAATTGAGTGTGATTCTGCAGGAAGCAATGTGGCTCCCCAGTTTCCTCCACAATATCAGCTGAAAACAATTCTTTATAAAAGTCCACAGCCACTCTCCTAATCTCCACAGGCTCCCTCAACTCTTGCCCATCCTCTGTCTTCAGGCAATGAATCACTTTACTCTGGGCACTTTTCTAGCCCAAATAAAAAATGTGGTTGGTGCATCCATTTCCACCGGACTCTTCAAGAGGGACCTAATTAATGTCCCCTGCACTTTTGTTCCCAACAGATCCGCCAACCCCTGCTTTTTACATTTTAGTCCCTCACACTGTCATCTGGCCAGAAATCCAGAGCTTGCTGAAGTTCTAGAATATCTGCTCCAATTCAATTCCCCGATTAACTTATTTAAACTCTTAGTGACATTTTTATTAAACTGTTGACAAAAAGACCGGATCTGTACTTTCCCAACCTCCCACCATAACCTCAAAGAAGAAAAATCCCCTTTCTTCAACCTCCATCTCTCCCAAAAGAAAATAAAACATTTTTTTAAAATGTCCATCATTGGCTAAACGATTATTAAAATGCCAGTATGCACTATGAATTTTCAAATTTGGAAGCAATACACAGCATGAAGCTAAATGATGAAGCCAGTAGGAATAATAACACAAGATTTAAAAAGATTCACGTTATGTTTAAAAAGTATAAAGACTGTCCAAATCAGGTCAGGGAAACATCATTACTAAATGTTTTGACCCATGTGTATTGTCTAACTATACCATTAATTTCTCAAAAACTCTCTAGCAGACTGTGGATGAGGCTAAATGTGATTTCTGTCTAACCCATTACTTACTGTACAACTAAAATAAGAACTTCTTCTGGTCCAGTTTGCTAAAATACTTTCTAAATGCTGGAGAAACAAGACTCACTCCATACCATTAGTTGATGCATAAACATTTATAAAAATAAAAATCGTGCCCTCAATACAAGCCTGAACTTTCAACAGCCGCCCTTTTACTATTTCATCATAACTGAGCTGAGATTGAAATTTTCTAAAAAATAAAAATAGCCACCCCAGCACTTAGATTTGTCCCATTACTAAAATATATATTTCCTCTCCAATCAATCTGATTTGCTGAGTCAATATGCGTTTCTTGTAAAAAACTGACAGTCAAATTTGTTTTGCTTAATATATTCTAATAGTGCAGTTCTCTTCTCAGTATTTCTACAAACCATAATTTTATATATATATATATATTTATATATATATATATATATATATATATATATATATATATATATATATATATATCCAGTCATTGCAGAGATGGAAAGAAAAGAACACTGATACGAAAGGAAGAAAAACAGACACAAAAAGACTTCAAACTTTACTAAGCATTTTAACTATTTTTGTTTTAAACAACCATGAAGTTTACTAATGATGTTCTTTAAATGATACATATTCCCGAGTGCTAAACATGTCTAAACTATTACAATTTTTCTTTAAACCGCATACTGAGCTCATAAACAAGTTAACATCAGGAAAGAAAACCTCAATCTGGATTCCTCTCCGTCTATTTGTTTGATCTAAAAAATCCTTAAATCTTTGAGCAGTGTACCTACTACGGCATTTAAAATCTTGGGAGTCTGTAAAACTGCCTTCCTCGCTCTCAGAGGCAGAACTTTCCTCAACCACTGCACTAGCTATCAGTTTATTACTGGGCACCGCAGTCACCTTTACAGAACTCACAGCATCACTACTGGCACTGTGTTTTTTTACATTAATACTGTTCTTCAGTTTTCTTTGCCTTTTTCTACAGGGTAATTTAAACCCATTAGTCTGTGCTCCCTCTCCCACTTCCATCTGCACATTTTCTGACACACTATTCTTCTGCTGTCTCTACTATTGCAGCCTTATTTTCAAACTCTCTCTCTGTCTGCCCTGTTTCAGCACTTTGATTAGCTGGCTGTATTCTATTTGAAACGGCGCTACTGTCTAACCTCTGCCTGTGACTCAATTTTCTTCTCACTTGCAGACTCTACATTCAATCCACTTTCATTATCAGTCTGTCTGTCAGGATCAGAAGGACCTGGCTGATCACTGCCTTCATGCCTTCTCTTCTCCCTCTTTCT
This sequence comes from Huso huso, assembly GCA_036884735.1. Taxonomy (NCBI): domain Eukaryota; kingdom Metazoa; phylum Chordata; class Actinopteri; order Acipenseriformes; family Acipenseridae; genus Huso; species Huso huso. Next base: position 47,258,336 of record CM072663.1, on the reverse strand, counting down.
CTGGGCAATTGTCCCTCACTCCCACATTTAAAGCACTTCATCGAATCAGAAGTGACGAAAACAACATAAACAGTAGCCTCAGTCTTAAATTCAACAGCAATATTTAAATCTTCATTTACGTCATGAAGCACCATATATACCTGTATTCTAAATGAGACTACATGCTTAAGCTGGGGGATTTACACCCAAAGGGATTCTCTTTACCCCGACATTAATTGCCCATGGCGAGCTAACTCTCTCTCTCTCTAGAGTTTCATTTTTTTAAAAACGGGGGAACATTAGACAGAGTTATTCTCCTCGCTGGAACAGTGAGCGGTGAAACCTGAAAAAACATATCAACAACAATACCCTTTTCCACTACTTTAGAGACTAAATCAACTGAACTCAAAAAACAACAAATCGATCCACTCATCCGAGATGCCGATTTAATCTCTTCACAACATCCCCTATTGCCAACACACATTTCTCTAAGGGAATAAAAACTTCTGAAACAACTTTAACTCCATATCGACAGGTTAATTTTTCAAATGGAAAATTAGTCAACGCTCCCCCCATTCCCCCTCCCGACGCAGCCATCCTGGCTGCTTCCACCGATAACTATAACACTTTTACACAATAAATACCAAAAAACTGAAAACATATAAATAACAAGAAAAGAAAATGACGACAGACCTGTCAGAAGCACTCACACAAACCTCCATCTCTCCACGATCACACTGAGACAGACACAACCAGTCAATAGATAGATAGATAGATAGATAGATAGATACAGATAGATAGATAGATAGATAGAACATGGACCGAAAGGAGGGCTATAGTAGAAAATTATTGACCCGAGGAAGACTATTGTTACCAACAGGGGCTATAATGCCTGAGGCAGCCTGGAAATTCATTGCAAAAAACTACGTTAATGCAGTAGGGTTGAACTCATCACCACAAAAGCAAGGAAATGTGCCTTTGGAAGGGTGGGGTATTCACTGACACGGAAGACAGAAGATTGTATTTGCAAACACCGCACAGGTGCCCAGTTTCTTTTCTTTATTTATTTTAGCCTGCAGAGGGCGCTGTTGTCTGTGGCCTGTCTGTGGCCTGTATACAGGCAACCGTAATCAGGACCACAGGTTACCAACACAGGTATATGCAAGCGCACTCACAGGTTCTGAAAAATAATAATGAAAAACAAAGGCGAAATTTAAACGGAACACAGTAATAAAACTACAAAACAAAAGTGCTGCTTACGCAGTGCCCCCACTGCCGCCAAGGTTCCCCTATCACTACACACGTCCCCTCGGGTACGTAACATTATATTTTAATAAATGGTTTATTTAAGGCTAGCTGTCTTCCTCAGCAGTGCTTGCCTGATTTTATTCTTCTTGCTTCTCCTGCCTGGTGTTTGTGTACGCTCGCCTCCTCAGCTAGCGTCACTGGGTTTCCCTGGTCATGGCTCACCGAATGCACAACCAAGCGCAGTTCTTATGGGCCGAGCAATCCCCCAAGGCCCGCTTCTCTGCCACTCAGAGAGAGGGAAAGCCAACATACCCTCTTCCCCACCTCCCCGTGTCATCGCCATAACTGACAGGCGGATCTTACGAGACTGCTGCCCTCTTCCTGCAGAACTACGCATGCGCCAAACAGTCAGCACAGACCTCCCCAGTTACAGTGCCATTAGGGTTTTTACGTCAGATCTTACACGCTAGAAGCAAGAATCTATGTGCCATATGCTCCCTACCAGCCAACCTGTATGGTTATTTGAATGCTTTGAAATGGAAACACACTAGTCTGTGTGACAAACATGGTCTGTCTAATTTTCCATAAGGAAGGAACTTGTACCTGCTTTCGTTTTGTGTAGTAGACATCTTTCACACTGTACATGTTTCCTTCGCATGTTGTATTTTGATGTATTACGATTAATGTTGCATTCAAGACAAAATAAAAATAAAAAAAAAAAAATAAAATAAATGTCTGTACTGTGTAAGGGGTTGCGGGGAAAAGAAAACCAAGACGGAGTTGTTCTTATTTTCAACTAATGAAGGGACCTACCCACAATTATAGCAGCACTGTGTTATTTCAATATACATGCCCAAAGTCTTAGATATAGCTCCAGCTGATTCTGAATGGTTTATAGAATGGACACGTATCACATAAACTAGCAAATGAGATTCAGAAACGAGGTCTTTGAGTATGAACCGACCTAAAAAATTACATATTGCATTTTTTCATCCTTCGTATTTGGTTTAGAATTGAAACTGTTAATGACACAACTTCGATATGGCAGTGAAAATGTTTTAGATTTTTGTATTGTCTGTTTTTTCAGTTTGTGGGTTACACAAAAAGAAAAAAAACAGACCAATGGCAAGCAAGAAACTACAAACGGAAAGAAAAACATACCGTTCCACTGCCACAAGTTACAGGGATTTACAGGCTGAATTGGAACCATGAACGTTATTATAATGGAACCTTACGCCGTACAGTAAATTATGCATCATGTGCACTTTCGTTGTTAAATACTGAAGTTGTGTCATTGACAGTTTCAATTCTAATTTTCCTCAGCAAGACAGTGCGACGTCCGAAATAATGCCACACAATATTTCAACATCAGATTGTTCAGAAACTGATAGGGAGATGGAATTTGTGGCCAAATTCGACTTTCCCACTCAACGGTGTGTAGATGATTGTGCATGTGTTGTGTCAGGAAATGCAAATGAAAACCAAATACGAAGGATGAAAAAATGCAATATTTATTTTTTTAGGTCAGATCATCCTCAAAGGCCTCATTCCAAAAGGAAATACATCGTTTCTGAATCTCATTTGCTAATTTATTTGATACGTGTCCATTCTGCAAACATTCCGAATCGGCTGGAGCTATATCTAAGACTTTGGGCAGGTATATTGAAATAACACAGTGCTGCTATAATTGTGGGTAGGTCCCTTCATTAGTTGGAAGTGAGAACAATTTTTTTGCCTCAGAAGAGATGCTCGAGAACAGAGATTTGGCATTATGCAGATATTTGGGCGCATATGGATTATTATACAATGACCAAATACATTCGGAACAGCAAGTTGTGATAGTTTATGTTTTATTTTTCATGAGGTGCTGATGTACCCTTTAATTAAACACCTATTGTTAGGGGTAACACTGAGATAACCACAGACTAAACATTTGCCTACTTTAATTTATTATACGTTTCACCCACAAAATATATTTAAAAAAAAAAAAAAAAAAAAACAACACACACAACACAGTCAGAGCGCTTTTTTATGCATCTAAAAAAGAAAACAAAATAACAAAAAAAACCACCTAAATAAAAGGTAATCAGCGTTAAAATCACATGCAAGGACGTCCCAGGATCTTCAAAGAATTACGAGATATGTTTTAAAACACATGCATTTGCTCCTTACTGCTTATTAAAGGTTCATAAAATGCTCTCTTTTCAGATTGTATCTGGTAAAGCCAGAAACAATGTCAAATGACCTTAAAACCTTATACGATAGTGATTTTAAATTCAAACAAACCATACCTGGTTCTGCTGCCTCAGCTTTTGGTGTTGTGACTTTTTCCTCTCTGGAAATGCTCATTTCTGTCATTTGCTGCGTTACTGGCAAGGAAGCTGCTGGCATACCTCTGTCAAGTACAGAAGAGTTCAGCAGTTACTTTGATGCAACATCTTTCAGATGACATTTCTCTATACTTACACCCACTAGTAAAAAACCAGAGGTTATTCAAATTGTTGTATCCCTAGTCAAAGTTAAAAAATGCTTTCATAAACACGCACACACACACACACGTTAACTGTAGGAAATTGTTCTTTACAAAATTCTTAGACGTAATAACAATAAAGCCGACAGATGTACTTTAAGAAATCTTTATCTTGTAGCCAAGTAATTATTGAGCATTTATTAAAAATTATCTTTGAGTACTGACACTAGTCTTGGCGAAATGTTGTCTTTACATCCTAAAACCTTAGGATATAAACTCTCCTGATGAAAATGTCAAGATAATCTCCTGGACTCACCTCGATGTGTCAGCCATGCTGGCGGATGTGGCTTCCGAGATACTTAAACTAGCTTCTAGTCTCTGGATAGCGGAAGCTTCTGAGGTAGGACTATTGGAAACACTGCTAGTACCTGGAGCAAAGAAAATTGACCTTTAATAGAAAAATACAAATATATGTAAAACTTGTGTAGAACATTATTCTATAAGCAATCATACTGCAATTGCTTTAATGTCATGGCAAGGTTTAAAACATCTGTCACTCTACAAAACCAAATCGAGTCCTGCTTTAATTCCGATATTCAGCTTATTTGTAACATCTAATTTCAAGATAGCTGATCAACAAATTTCCCTGCCATACATACTGTCCTTTCGTAGAACAGGTGAAATGGCATAACCCCAAAAAAACTCACTTGAACAGCCAATACCATTAGCTGTACTAAAAAAAATAACTTAGTTACACATTGTGAAAACATTTAGACAATAATATATTTTAAATTTTAGGTTATAACAAGCCTCCTCCTCACAAGCCAAACCACCCAAAAACAGAAAGGCTACTTAAGCTGTAATAACACTTCAACCAATAATCCACTTGTCAAAGCAAACGTAGGTGTGACACATCAACTGTAGTTATTACCCAAAAAGCCAACATCCTAGTTTAGACATTTTGTACTCATGCTGTACCCATTAGAAAGTGGTGTGCTTGGTGAAAGGCAGAATTATTAAAAGGGGTTTTGTACTGAAACACTTCATCGCAGAGAAGGCAGTCTTACCCTTTTCACCCTGTAGCAGTACAGTAGACGGTGTTATGAGAGACACGACTAGCTTAATCGTGGGCCTACTGATTTTCCTTTTTTGTTTCTGCAAAAAGTGTTGACATTATAGCTGACAATGTCTCACAAATAATTACTTCAGCAGTAAAAAAAAAAAAAGTACAAATCTATGAACAAATGAAAATAATTGTAACTTAGTGCAATACATCTTCACCTACTGTAGTGAAGCGAAACCTACTTGCAATGGCAACAGTACAGAAATGTGTGGATGCTGTAGTTAATCTTACCCACTGGACCCATTGGGCTCATTCTGCCACTGCTTTGCTGCCTCTGCAGGTGCTCCTTGTAGCATACCGAGCACATCCCACTCGTCCTAGGATTCCCATAAAAGCCACAGCCCATAGCGCACAACACTGGGCTCTGGTTTGTCTCCTGGGCCATATCTGTATGCTGTAGATGCTAGAAAAACAAACAGAAAAGGCCATTAGAAACTTGAGCATACCCAGAATCAAATGACTGCAAAACAGTCATTAGTTTAATTTACGGATTTAAAACAATGTTTTAAAGCCAGCGCTGGAAGTCATTTTGCACACTATGAAAATGATTAGGCCTATCTGATAATAATAAATTCTTAGTAGGGAAGTGGACCAATATATTGTTCAAGTCCTTTGTGTGAAAATCTCAGAAGTAGTCTTAAGAAACAAAAGATCTTTCATCATTAAATATTAAAATGTGACCTAGCAGAAAGCTGTGTCATCTGCTATTTTCTGTCCTTGGTGTGTCTATTTTGGACAGTCAAAATACTCATTGTAATTTCCTGTAATGCTTACTTTTATTTTTGCATGTGTATACGTATGACAATGCAAGTAATGTGTGTGTGTGTTAATGTTAGTAAGTTTTCAAAAGCACAAGCAATGAGAATCACTGTGTAACACATTTTTTTTTTTTTTTTGGTTCCTGGGTAGTAAGTGTTATTTCCTAATTGCTTATGCCTCAAAAGTATAGAAAATGGCTATTATTCCCCACAAACTTTGCTTTTGTGACCAGGACAGTGATATTTTGAAATTTACCTATTTTCCAGAACATTCCAGATAGATTCAGTGCTGAGTAAACTTGGAGTAACTAATAGAACTTTCTAGAACTTTCCAGTAATATAAATAGTAGTATAAATACAGGGGCCTTAAGCCCACCAGTTCAGTTTAGTTCCAGCTGCCTAAGTGGATACATATCTGCATTTTTCTGAGATGGCATCAAGGTCATAGGAGACTTCAAAATGGTGGCATTCCTGATGGGTCTCCAAGGCGGTTTTACCAAGTTTCTTTGCTATCTTTGCCTTTGGGACAGCAGGGGCACCAAGGTGCACTACCACAGGCGGGACTGGCCACAGTGGACCGAGTTCTCTGTGGGGAGGAACAACGTCAAGTGGGAGCCACTGGTGGACCCCCGGAAGGTGCTGATGCCACCACTGCACATCAAATTGGGCCTTATGAAACAATTTGTCAGAGCTCTAGATAAGGAGTCAGCAGCCTTCAAGTACCTTCAAGACTTCTTCCCTAAGCTGTCTGAGGCAAAGGTCAAAGCCGGTGTCTTCGTCGGACCACAGATAAAGAAGATCCTGGAGTGCAATGAATTCCCCAAGAAGTTCACTAGTAAGGAGAAAGCAGCTTGGAACAGCTTTGTCGCAGTGGTTCGGGGCTTCCTGGGCAATCACAAGGCCGAAAACTATGTGGAGCTGGTTGAGACTCTGGTGAAGAACTACGGCACAGTGGGCTGTAGGATGTCCCTCAAAGTCCATATCCTTGATGCTCATCTTGATAAATTCAAGGAGAACATGGGAGCGTACTCAGAGGAGCAAGGCGAGTGCTTCCACCAGGATATACTGGACTTTGAACGCCGCTACCAAGGACAGTATAACGAGAACATGATGGGAGACTACATTTGGGGTCTGATTCGTGAAAGTGATTTACAGTATAATCGTAAATCTCGAAAAACTACTCACTTCTAAATCTTTTGTAGTCATTTTTTGTATTACTTTAGTATAAATACATGTTAATTTGGATTCATATGTTGTTTTTTTTCTGACTATGTGTGAGCGAAAAAGACACAAATTCGCCCGTTTTCTCATTTGAAATAGGTAAATTTCAAAATATCACTGTCCTGGTCACAAAAGCAAAGTTTGTGGGGAATAATAGCCATTTTCTATACTTTTGAGGCATAAGCAATTAGAAATAACACTTACTACCCAGGAACAAAAATTGTGTTACATAATCTTTGCTTATTCTGTTAATTTAAAATTCAAATACAGTGCTACCGTGTTATAATGCGGTTGTCGGGGTCCATAATTATAATTTGTGTTGCCTTATCAATATTGGGGTTCCATAATTAGGAGACACACCAATTGGTTTGTTTTGAAAAGAACCTTATAACCAATATTGGCATTTTGTTCCCCAGTGGGGAAAATGATTTACAATGCCCACAAAACCCAACTGTATAAAAAATGTAAAATTGTGAAATAATATAATGTGGAAAATGAAGGAAGGAGAAATAAATAATAATAATAATTTAATAAGGTACTTGAATAATAATTTGTTTATTGGGATGGGATGATTATTCTCTGGGCCACACCAAAAACAAAGTCTTGCACTCTCACAGCAGCACATTCCCTATATGCTTTCATGTCCCCACCTCCCCGGACATCCCCCACCAATCCTGGCTGAGGCAAGCTTACCGCTTCCCTGTTAACAAAACAAACAAACACACACACAACAAGCAAGCAAAAAAAAAAGGGGTCTGTAGACCAGTCCTGCAACAGTATAAATCCCTGGTTGTTACAATATATACAGTATAATAGAAACTGCTATTCCACCAGTTTAAAGTTTACACCAGTCTTATTTAAATGGTATATTTTTTTATAATAAATGTTGTAAACTGAACTGTAAATAAATAACACAGAATCCAAGGATGTTTATAGACACCTGTATTGTTTCGTACTTGTTTTGTAACATTAACGGACAGTTTGTTTTTACTTTTAGAAAAAAAAAAAATAGTGCAAGCAGAGGAGCTTTACTAGTACTGTATGCCCCAGTTTCAACTTCAATGCACTAAATACGGTAATGTTGCAAAAACAACAATAAAATAAAAATCAGTGTTGTTGGTTCTCTTTTCTTTGAATTTATTACAATGTATCTGAGCATAATTCACGATAAAGTCACCAGGATCACTTAAAGTATCTGGAACGTTCACGAAATTGCATTATAGGGGAAATGGAAGCCACAACCTTACCGATGGTTTTGTTTACTGTAAATCCAAGCCTTGCCACAGCCTTCTTTGTCAATCAAAGCAGTGTGGGTCTGCTCCCCACCCCCATATGCATTCTTTGACACTAAACTCTTTGTAGGGTGGAGTAAAGGTTGTACTCCGTAGCCTCTGCAGAAAGCACACGGATGCAGATTTCTGGAAAGAACATGTAACCATGGGAAGTTTGAAAAATGCACGTCATTACAGAAATCACACCTATCACTACTTCAGGGTGTGTTTGCTACAAGTGGGGTCTTTTTAATGACCAATGAAATATGTGCATACCGACATCCAAGCTCTATCTAGAAGACCACATTTTATTTTACGCATTGATGTTAACAAGGGGGTGTGAAAGTGGCTGAGTGGATGCAGGTGCAGGGGTGATGCAGTGCAGTAATGAAACACACAGAGAATTTTAATCCTGTTTGGAAAGGGTTTTATTTATTTTTTATCCAAGTTTGGTGACCAAACAATAATCCCCCGGCAATACACAACAATGTGTACTGCACGGGGTAGACACAAACGGGATTACAGTCCCAACTAATAAACACAATATCCGCCCCACAATAATACACACACGGTCACCAGTCCTAGGTGTGTGTAGTAGTGCTCGTGGTGGGTTGCACATGTTTATTTAGTGACAGTGGTGAAGTGATGTTCTGGTTCAGTGCTGGCCCTCGGCAACAGCTCCAGAAACGTGTTTAACCGTCTAGTAATTTATCAGACAAAGACAATTACAAACAAACACAACACAACACAACACAACTCATGATACTGTTTTCTCACAGGGTCTCTCACAGTCCTTCTTGGTTCTTTTCAAAACAAACCAATGTGAAGGAACAGATTACGATTCTACGTCCCCTTTTATGCCGTCACACATGACCCCTTGGTAAACGAGTGCAACCACCTCTCCAATCTGCAGCTGTCACGTTGTTTCCCTACCTACATAGTTAATCAAATTAGATACATACAAAGAAACCATAATGAGAGTCATTAAAAAAAATCACAATTTATATTTACTGTGGGCAGAGCATGGTAAGGACCTGGCACCGACACTGCTGATCTGTCACAGCAGAAAACTGTGCACGAGTCATTTTTGAAGGCTTGTGATTTGTTAACTATAGATCAAAACCTGGAGTATTATTGGAGTAAAAGAGGCTGTATTGGACTTAAGAAAATAAAGATAAATCAGTGCTGCATTACTTATTTATTTTTAAATAAATTTTGTTAAAAAGCCACAATAACATTTTACACTGGTCTGAATATATTGCACGCAGTCAGGATTCGGTCAATCACTGACAAAAATAACAATTTCACAATTTGAGCATTTACAAATTATCAAAGAACAAAATGAAAGGTGATTTTGGTCTTTGAGCAAATTATTTTGATCAAATTGTGAAATGTAAAATACCAAACAAGCAAAGAGCAAAACACAAAAGAAGAGTCAGCTTCTTCAGACAGCTGAAGCATCTCTGGAGCGCCTTTACAGTGGGAATGAATTTCAATGGTCTGATAGTTCTTTCCTAACTACAATGAAGTACCCAAAGAAAACAAACTTTCTCTTTGTGCAGCATCAGCAGCTGATTTATTTTTGTCAAACAAAGAAGTGCTTCTGTGTAAGGGAGTGCAATTCTAAATGCCACAGCAGAAAGCCTTGCAAAAACAAATACAGTGATTTGTGTGTTTCTAAATCTAAATTGTGATTTTTTTTGTTTGTTTAAATGACTCTCATTATGGTTTCTTTATATGTATCATTATGGTTTCTTTATATGTAATTTGATTGAACTACTTTAAATTTTACTGGACTTATTATCTAAACAATTAAAACAGTGTTTTAAAATGAGGCACAGCAGCTCAGTGGAGCTCTCAATATGGTTTCTTTTGAAAATGTTCATTTACCAAAATTGTCATCATTTAAAATAAAAACATTTAAGGTTCTTTTGTTGTCAAAAAGCAGTCTCCGGCTGTCTGGTGCTAATCGGGGTCTGCAAAACCGGTTTTCTAAAAAGTGGTAGTTCACCCCTTCCTATGACTTGAGAATATTATAAATGTTAAATAAGCATGCTTTTCTTTCTTTTGCTTAAAAAAAGTGATTAGACAAACGTGGACTGACATTTGATTTTGCAGTTTAAATACTATAATATGAATAAAACAATCAATTTTTACTTGTGTTCGTTTGTTCCTCAAACTATTTTCTAACCAACAAGGCGAGAACATTACAAATGTTATTTCAAATTCACTAAGTTTAAATGAGCCCTTGCAAATGAGGCCACGGTCTCAATGGGTTAACTTCCTGCATAAATAATAAATACATAAATAATGAATCAATGGACGGATCATAAAAATTTCATTTACTGATTTTATGTTCATTCAATAAAAAATAAATTGTATTAAAAGTCTGTATTTCACTTGATGCCCATTTTTAACACCCCGCAGATTGAGCAGCATCTCTGAAATCTGTCCAGGAACTGTGCATTTGCTCAAATCGCTTTTTGCAAATTGATTATATTGCTTTACTCTAAGATCGAACAAGCTGTCTTCTTTTGTGTTTTGTTCTTTTGCTTGTTTTACATTTTCCATTTCACAATTTGACAAAAATAATTTGCTCAAAGACCAAAATAACCTTTCACTTCATTCTTTGATAATTTGTAAATGCTCAAATAGCGAAATGGTAATTGTTGTCATATCAAATATGACTATATATATATATATATATAAAATTCTAATGGAAATTTATAATTCTATAAATGAAATGTCTCGATGCTGGATGAGGGAAAAAAAAAAAGTTACAAGAAATAGATGTCTATAGTCATTTTTTATTTCAGCAATTTCTTAGCAAAACTCCAAAAATGCTAATTCAAAAGTAATCATACCCCGACAAGGAAAATGAAATTAATAGCTAGTTAGTTAGACTAGGCCATTCCAGAACCTTGATTTTATTCTTCTTTAACCATTCTGAAGTAGATTTTGATGTGTGCTTTGAATCATTGTGTTGGAACGTCCAGTTGCGCTTTAAACCAGGACTTGAATTTCATTTTTGGGTGTTGGGGGGGGGTTTAATGTCCTTTCATAGTATGTAAATTACAACAGGATCAGGCATTCTATATGTGGTAGAGATGAGAATGTTATGTTAAAAAAAAAAAAAAAAAAAAAAAAAACACACACAACAAAAAAAAAAAAAAAAAACGCTTTTCGCTTCTAAGCTTTCCAACGATACCACCCCTTTCAGTCTAGCTGCTACAATGACAGATAGACTCAAAACGAAACTTAAGCTGTTAACACTATCACATGATGACAGGCTTAACTTCAGGCGATCGTAGTTCCGGCTAGAAGTACCGCATACACACACACTGAATGCGTCTTTGGAAAGCCCCGAATCTGTACTTTTAAAACAAGCCATGAAGGCAGGTGGCTTTTACGGTGCCCAAGAAATATGTGCGTAACCTTTGGTGCGCTGGCACCCCAAAATGAATGGGGAGTTTTAAAACTTTTTTTTTTTCAAAACTGTTTACATACTGCATTGTCCTGAGTTTCTACAATGCTTATTAACCCTTCGCGGTCCTATGTCAGACCTGGTCCGACATTGCAATTTTCCCTTTCCGGTCCAATGTCGGACCCTGTCCGACATCAAAAAGACGTAAAAAACAGGTCTCTAGTCATTTTTTTCTCCGAAAAGGCCGAGAAAATGATTTAATGGCCGAGTGAGACCGATAGGAGCCGAGAGAAGCTGAAAAAAGGGGCGTATCTCATGAATACAGATAGACCCGACACCACATAGATAACACAGACCTAAAAAAACAAGATAGCTGCTTCTGCATCCAGCGATCAAAGAATATCACAGACATTTGCAGAGCTTTTTTTAGATGTTATAGTAATAAAATAATGACTTGGATCGCATTATTGAGGAGTTTGGTGATAAAACGAGTGATCAGGACATGATTGATCAGTATGCACTACTATGTAGAGGTATGTGAAAAATACAGCGAACAAGGGGTGGGGCGGGGCTGGAGATGCAGTACTGAGTGTCCTGTTGATATGCAGTGCCTTTTAAACCTGTTTTACTGTGAAAAGAAATACTTTTAAACAGCACATCTAAAATAAACTGCGCGTGTGAAAATAAATTGGACCTGACGCGCCTGAGACACGCTGAATAAATGGACCGCTAAGGGTTAAAGATAGCGGCCTAGAATCACGTACAAGAGAATAAAGTCTTGCGGCACTTAAAATATCCAGCACTACTTTTATTTATTTATTTATTTATTTTAACCAGAACTACTCAGAATGCGGATCATAGTGCTTTCGTCACTGACACCCACTTCCTTAGAGATTGTTGTAGCATTTCAGGCATTCGAAATTGGGTGAAAAATACAGTAGCTTGGTGTCTTAAAATATCTCTGCGGGATTTTCCCGCACTGAAAGTTGCAGATATGCGAGAGCAACTTGGAAAATGCGCGATTCCCGCGATCCCACGCTGAAATTCAAGCCCTGTTAAACCAAGTTTTGTAGCGGAGGGTTTCAGATGATTGGCCGATACCTTTTGGTATGCTATGGAATCCATTTTACCATGTACTGGAACAAATTTCCTGTGCCATTAAAGCAAAAACAGCCCCATAGAAGGATATTACCACCTCCATGCTTGACAGTAGGTATGGTGTTTTTCTTTGTACGCCTCACCAGACTTTCTCCAAACGTAACGACTGTCAGTGTGACCAAATAGCTCCATTTTTGTTTCATCACTCCACAAAACCTTTGACCAGAACTCATATCCATCATTCAAATGCCGTTTTGCAATCTTTAAGCGATTGTCCTTGTGACGTTTTCCTAAGAGTGGCTTTTTCCTTGGCTTGCGACCATCGAGACCTTCACCATGCAAATACTCGACCTATGGTTGAAATGGAAACCCCAGTCCCACTTGCAGCCAATTCACTTTGAATGTCTTTGGCAGTCATCTCAGATTATTAACCTTCCTCACAATTCTTCTACTTGTTCTTTCCAGACCAAGGGAGCATTGTGACAGTACCAAGAGTCTTGTACTTCTTGTTAACAGAAACAATAGTTGAAATTGGGATACTCAAATACTTGGAAATCTACTTGTATCCTTCTCCAGCTTTATGACAATACATTTTCTGCCTATGGTCTTCAGATAACCCTTTACTTTTTCCCTTATTGACTTATTGGTAATGACAGCAATCATCCTATGCCTAACCCTTTTATACTCTCTAAGAATGTTCACCTACAATCCAGCATTTTCTACACTATTCTAGAATTAGGGGGCAGCGAAAGAAATGGAGATCCTCGCAAACCCCTGCAGGCGAGGCAGGACAAGTCATGCACATGCTTACACTTTGTGGAAGTAGTTGTCACATAAATAATATTCTATATGGTTGTCAGTAGGTAGATGCAGAGGCTGTGTCATAGGATGAAGTAGTCCCTAGCACCGCATGGACGCCATTTCACAGAGGGGAAACTAGATTTTTGCCATAGTGTTATCGTTTCTGTCCGACTGAGAAACCTGTTTTTACCTTTCAAAACATTAAGCCATACGGATATAATTAGTGCTGTTTTTATTCTTTCAAAAACAGCATAAATAAATTTCTAAACATTTCTTTTTTTAATTCACAACTTTTTTTTTTCAGTCGTAGCCTAATGCATAGTAGTAGCTTCTGCATGCAAGTTGTATTATTTGTAGTTAAAATAATATAGGCTACTTATTGATTACTAAAAAAAGCTATGCTAATAACGTACATTATCTCACATTTTAAATATTCTAATAAACTTTACTGTGATCATGGGACTGTGGAGTTTTGCTTTTGTTGTTCCGATATATATGGTTGTTGCACCATTAAAAGACTTAAGTAACTTGCACTTGATTACACGTGTGGTTGCAAGAATAAGTGGAAAACCCGTTTGTCAGTGTTGTTCCATAGTTAAGGAATATACAACAAAACGTTTTTTCCACTTATCGCAAGTAAAACTGGACATGTACTGTGTCCCACATTTTATATTTTAAAACCTACATACTATATGAAAATCTATCTAAGAGAAACTGAAGTCATACAAAAGGATTATTGTAAAATTGTGGAACTTTTGATTTTTTTCTTGAAATAAAGATTGAATATCTCAAAACTGTTTGGGATACACATTACTGTTCTTTGTCTGAATGATTTATTTATTTAACCCAGCTTGTTATACTACGTTCCTGCTACCCGCCACATTGTCACAAGCGAAACGTTTTCCCTTGTGGCTCAATTTTTCCCCGAAGTTCGCCACGGTGGCGAAGGCTTTGAAAAATACACTTGTGTAAGACTGCCAGCACATTCAACGTGTGCTGGTAGATTAATCAATACAGACTGTTTAGTTTGATTTCATTTTGCCCAATGAAAGCTCTTTAGCTTGATCACATAACATATGCATGCCACAAACGTTGTGTTTGGCAGGAGGACAGAGGCTCTAATTAGAAATAGTCAGCGGACGGCGTTGTTTGTAAAAAAAAAAAAAAAGGAGAGAACACCACACCACATGGCATCCTAACGGAAAAAAATGTTATAAAATAAAATTGTACAGACCAATTACCAGAATCATGTTCTGAAAGATGTAGCCCAAGGAATAGCCATGTACACAGTCATGGTTTCAAACATACTCTCTGGTCCCAAAAGAACATTTTCACATACGGTAAGCCAGAAACACACAGCTTCAAGATCACAGCTAAGTTTTTTTTTTTGTCCCCCCGTTGCCTGCGAAATCTTTAAAATGTGTTAGATTTTGGAAACAGAAAGAGGCATAATTTAATAAAATAATATACGCATTTATTATTTTAAAAAGAAGGATTTGTCTCACTATGATTTACTGAGTTAATGTCAGAACTCATGCAATATTACTGTCAGTAGTCACCGGTTAAAGGACACGAAACATACACTAATAAATAGCACTGTCTACTGGCAAAATTTTGCTTTATCGTTCTGTAGTGGAAAGAAAACCACGTCACAGTCAAAATAATGTAAAGGATTATGCAGTACATGAGTATCTCTGCAAACCTATTCAGAATTTAGGAAATCTGTAATGAAGCTTTTTCACGTGGGACTAAGTTTGGCATTTATTAAATGGGAATCAGAGTTATAGTGCAATTTAAATATAATATTTATGTGTCTTGTAAATGGTAGGGTCTGGCATTTAAATATCTACATTGCCTTGCTGAAACAGTATGTTTATAACTTGTTTATAGTACTGTTAAGTGGCTAAAGTTTTTCCAGTGTGGCTAAAAAATGTTAAGCTACCTTTAGCCACAGTGGCTAACTAAATGAAGTCTTAGAAGGAATGTAGTTATGGTATAATAAAGATCTGCAATGGTGTTGGTTGTTACAGAGCTGTGTATCAGGGGAGCACCCAGGACCTAGTCTCATCCGTCAAAAGGGGGGGAATGTGCTAATAAAGTTCAGTGAAGTTCAATCTCGTCTCCGTGTCGCATACATTACACGCACCACACTAAAGAACATGCTGTCACAACCAACCCATTGAAGAGTATTGAGAGCTGAAACAAGTATTTTAAGCAAACCAATTTCTCACATAAAGGAATAAATCAACAGTGGTTTCACAGGATTATTATTTTTTGTCCGTTACGCAAACTGAAAACACAGCATAAGGGCCTGAATACAGCGTCATTTTTCCAGGTAACAACATAACGGCCTGTTACATTCAACAGCGCTGGCGAGAACCCTGAATATCTATATATCGCTCCATCTCTATAGATATATATACAGTGCCTATAGTAAGTATTCCCCCCCCCCTTGGACGTTTTCACAGTTTGTTGTGTTACAACCTGAAATCTTGATGCATTTAAATTGGATTTTTTTCCTTTGATTTACACAACCTACTCAACACTGAAGAGGCAAGAGAATTTTTTATTGTGAAACAGTTAATGAAAAATAAAAAAAAACTGTGCAATATTCGCCCATTCTTCTTGGCAAAATTGTTCAAGTTGGATGGGGATCGTTGGTGGACAGCAATCTTCAAGTCTTGCCACAGATTCTCAATCGGATTCAAGTCCAGGCTTTGACTGGGCCACTCTAGGACATTCACTCTTGTTTTTAAGCCACTCCAGTGTTGCTTTGGCTGTGTGCTTGGGGTCATTGTCCTGCTGAAAGGCGAATCTCCATCCCAGTCTTAGGTCTTTTGCAGACTGAAGCATGTTTTCCTCAAGGATTTGCCTGTATTTAGCGCCATCCATTTTGCCCTCTACCCTGACAAGCTTCCCAATCCCTGCCGATGAAAAGCATCCCCACAGCATGATGCTGCCACCACCATGCTTCACAGTAGGGATGGTGTTACCTGGGTGATGTGCTGTGTTGGGTTTGTGCCAGACATAACGCTTTGCATTTATGCCAAAAAGTTCAATTTTTTGTTTCATCGGACCACAGAATCTTTTGCCACATCTTTTCAGAGTCTCCCACATGCCTTTTTGCAAATTCCAAGCAGGATTTTACATGGGCTTTTTCAGAAATGGCTTCCTTCTTGCCACTCTTCCATACAGGCCAGATTTGTGGAATACCTGAGCTATTGTTGACACATGGACAGTTTCTTCCATCTCAGCCATGGAGCTCTGTAGGACTTTCAGTGTTGTGATTGGCTTCTTGCTGGCTTCTCTGACCAATGTCCTACTTACCCGGCTGCTCAGTTTGGGAGGACGGCCTGCTCTAAGCAGATTCTGGGTGGTGCCGTATACCTTCCACTTCTTAATGATCAACTTGACTGTGCTCCAAGGGATATTCAATGGCTTTGAAATCTTTTTGTACCCCTCCCCTGATCTGTGCCTTTCCACAACTTTATCTCAGAGTTGTTTTGAAAGCTCCTTGGTCTTCATGGTAGTATCTTTGCTTTGAATGCACTACCCAACTGTGGGACCTTACAGAGACAGGTATTTAATCTGACATCATGTGAACCATTTTTATTGCACACAGATGGACTCCATTTAACTTATTGTGTGAACTCTGAAGGCAATTGGTTGCACCACAGCTTATTTAGGAGTGCCATAGCAAAGGGGGTGAATACTTATCTAAAAGTCTTTTCAAATTTTTATTTTTAATTGATTTGTTTTTTCACCCCCCATTTTTTCACACATTGAAAGTGTTGAGTAGGTTGTGTAAATCAAAGGAAAAAAAAATCCCATTTAAATACATCAAGATTTCAGGTTGTAACACAACAAACTGTATAAACGTCCAAGGGGGGGGGGTGAATACTTACCATAGGCACTGTATATATTTACACTGCCCTACTATTGTGGGGCTGTCATAATAATTGCACATACAGCAATCTACCCATTTAAAAAAAAAAAAAAAAAAAATAGGATTTGTATTTCAATCTCATTGCACTGAAACAGTATATAACAAGCTTGGGGTTTCTCAGTATTTAAATACTAAGCAAAGCAAATTCATTCATTCATTCAAATCCAAAACAGCATTTGCTCCACTGCAAAGTCTGCACCACTTGAAATAAAACAAAGAAAGAGCATACTAATGAAAAATATACAAGCAAACAAGCCATATTTTCCCCCAAAAGCAACAATCAGCTAATGATGCTTAACGACGGTGTCTTTCAACTCCCATTCCAGCTGACCATTGCAAAATCTGCACATCATTATTTTGTCACTGTCAGTTGCGCGGTTTAAGCATTTTAGAAACAAACATCACTTCTCTTCTATCACAATTTTAATTCCCATACAGCTTGCTTCAAATTCTACATCTGCGCAAGTGCTAGTCAGAGCTTCCGTTTTCTTTCAGACCGTGTCTATGGTAATGGCTGAGCCTTGACAACTACGATTGCAAGCATTTATTTGAAGTATTTTTTGTATAAACCTCACAATTTAAAAATGATACTTTGTTTTATAATGATTTTTCGTGTTATTGTACTGATGGCATATCAAATGCTTAGATGACAGATATGGTTGCATTCTTGTAGAAATTAAGGATAAAAAAAAATACATTGACAAGGAATTGCATTAGTTCCATTACTTAATTGTGCATAAGGTGGTTTCAGTAAATACTTTCCGATTTAAATATAGGCCTACCATATATATATATATATATATATATATATATATATATATATATATAATTTTGTCAAATAAACCACTACCAAATAAGACCATTTGCTACCTACTTTCCAGGCACGTAGCAAATCCTCACTACTGCCTTAACAAGTTAACTTCTAGACCTGTTAAAGGCCATTAAATGTATTTAAAAAATTAAATGTAGGTGTAATAAGTAGGGCTTCTGATTTTCGGTTTTAACCGATAAAACACCCCCGATACATAAAAAATGAAAATCGGTGGATAGCCAATAAACACTGGAAAAACTGTGGAAATGGTTAATCTATTCATGTTGACTTTACCCTTTTCCCCTTAAAAAAAAAAAAAAAAAAAAAAACTACTACAAAAATAATAATAAATACATTTCCCAGTGCTGCTGGGCAAATGTTCCGCCTTCCTGACTTGTATCTATTAATGATTCGTTCTGAATATTTTAAACCCGCCCCAACTACTGAGTGACAGCACATTCCTACATTTCTACTGGAGACTCCGCTTGCAAGATTTAAAACGAGATTACAAATCAGGAATGGAGGCTTGTTAGCGGGATTTAAAGCTGTATTACAGTTAAGATACGGTGGATTTAAAACAGAATTGTGGCGAAATGTACAAAAATGCCTACACATAAAAACAAAAAAAAAAGAATGTGCCCGTGACCATAGGGATTTCGTTGTGGAAGACAGCCAAGGAAAGAAGGTACAACTTAAGTGTGCAAGTACTGTCGAGTTACTACTATACATTTTGACAAAAAAAAAAAAAAACGCACAAGTATTTTGGAAAGTAACCATACAGTATATCAAAAACGAAAGCCCCGAAAAAAACTGATTTACATAAAACTAAAAAATAGCAAAAAATACACACCGAAAAATACAATTAATAAAAATCGGACAGAAGCCCTAAATAAGCAACTGAAAATGGCGGAGCCACACACGTGACTCAGCATCTAAGTCAGCATGCAGCTTGTCCTTACAAAAAATCTACTAAGAACATTTTTTTTGTGCCAAATGTAATCTAGGTGAACTTTACAATCAAAATAATGATATTATGAGATTGCTATTATACTTTGAGAAATAACAGGTTTCACAGAAGTGTAGTGAACAAAAAAGTTTAATATTATTATTTGTTTATTTAGCAGACGCCTTTATCCAAGACGACTTACAGAGACTAGGGTGTGTGAACTATGCATCAGCTGCAGTCACTTACTACGTCTCACCTGAAAGACAGAGCACAAGAAGATTAAGTGACTTGCTCAGGGTCACACAATGAGGGCAGCAGTGTGGAGTAGTGGATAGGGCGCTGGACTCTTAACCGGAAGGTCGTGGGTTCAATCCCAGGTGGTGGACACTGCTGCTGTACCCTTAAGCAAGGTACTTCACCTAGATTGCTCCAGTAAAAACCCAACTGAATAAATGGGTAATTGTATGTAAAAATAATGTGATATCTTGTAACAATTGTAAGTCGCCCTGGATAAGGGCGTCTGCTAAGAAATAAATAATAATAATATAATGAGTCAGTGGCTGAGGTGGGATTTGAACCGGGGACCTCCTGGTTACAAGCCCTTTTCTTTAACCACTGGACCACACAGCCTCCTAATATATATGTTATTGTTACAATGTTTAGTTAACACTGATGGTTGTGTATTGTATAGCTTTGTATTTTTGGTTTAAAATATTGTTAATACTTTAAAACTATTCAAAATATATCGAAATGTAATACCTGCACAAATGCCCAAAACTAGCCCAAAAATTAGGCACCCGCCCAAGCCATAAACCACAAAACAAAAAATACAAGCCCAATCTGGCAACACTGTCTGTTGCTCACCCCCCTCAAGATTCTCAGGTGTCCCTGGAAAGCCTAACCTCCATCACGTGCATGCCTGGTGACTGAAATATCTTTCTGCAGCTCTCAGTCACATGGGCGCGGGCTTTAGTTCCGCCTGTCACAAGGCTGCAGTGTGACGCGTTGATCTGGAGGCACAGATACATAAAACCCAGTCAACAGGAGCTTCTGAAAACATTATCTATTTTTATCTCAGAGGCTGCATGCCTGGCAGACAGTTCCTACACAGAACCGCAGCCTTGAACTGCAGTACGGTATTTCTCTTTGCCTCCATCCCCGACCTGTGCCGAAAAGGGTAGAATAATCTGCACAGCAGCTTCTTGTAGTGGGAGTTACATATTAATCATTTAGCAGTGCATACCATGGTGGAAATGTAAACACCATCAAATCCCCTGACTTCGGCGAGAAACGAAAAGCAAAAAAAAAAAGGCATAACAAAACTGCGACTGGCAATTTCCCCACAAGCCAAACCTGACCGCATATTGCTCACATCATAAATCTTCTGACACAATAATAGAAACAGTACTTTCTGTGGACATCTTAAATATCACAGAACATGGTATGGTGTTTACGAATAGCGTACAATTAACTGAGCCTGACAAAAACTCGCACAAGTAAATTCGTTGTAAACGCTATCAGTTGCCACAGCTACCCTTTCAAAGCCATTGAAAACGAGCTGCTAAATCTGCGTCAAGGACTGGAACAAAGTTCATCGTACTTCACCAGCGTCACGAGTCAGTACTGCATTGCTATACATTCAACTGGTGTTTGTAAATAACCACCAGACATTCATTTTTATACAACTAAGCAGCCAGACGCTAATCAACAGTAAATCCCAGGTACTTGCGTCAAACGTAGTATTAATTGCTTTGCTGGCTGACCCCAATTCTTTATCCCTTCAAAAAAGCAGATAACCGGTCATCACGGTCCAACTGCTCCACTACTCTGGGACATACAGTAATAAATTAACCAATCTAATTAGTTTATTTTGAATTGTATTTATTATTTCAATAAAAAACAAGACCCTAGAATTAAAAAAAAAAAAAAAAAAAAAAAAACTGGCATCAAGCCAAAACGTGCTTGTGCATTTCTCTTTTGCTGATCTGGCACAACCTGAAAACTGTCGAGAACTTTACAAAAGAAAACAAATGTAGACAAACGTTTAAAATACTTAATGGCTAGCTAACGTAACACCACAGTAGAAAAAAAAAAAAAAAAGTACAATATTACTTCCGTCGGTTTGTAGGCTGTATGTTACTTGTTAGAAAACAGACAGGCCTTAATGTAACGGAGCCCTTCAAAATCACTGAGTCATGGATGGTAAGCAACGTAACAGTTTAAATTTACACCAAAAATACAAACATTCGATTAAATACACATCTTTAAATACCAATATACCCTCTAAATGCAATTGTAACCATAACACTTGCTACAAAAATGTTATTACTTCAATCACAATTTTATTTCATGTGAGGCTCTCCGTGCTTTGTCCATATTTTCTTTGTTTCCTATCTCTTCCTGTTTTGACACAGTAACACACGGTCTGGACAATCTAGTTTCTTCTTGAGAGAATCTCTTACACGTTTCCAAAAACAAAAAACATAATAGTTCACTAAGAATGCCTGATAGCCATTATAGATTTTAAAAAACGATATTTTTACTGGTATAATTTCCCCAAGCTATTATAGCCACTATTGCTACGGGAAAATATCTGCCTTCTTTGTTTAACCATACCATATACCAGAACACTATACCCCTGTGCAGTTAGATTTTTTCAATACGGTAGCCTATTTGAGGTCTTATTCTTTTTTCTGTTTCACTTTTTGTTTTATCTTTCGGCTTGATCATGTTCAGAGACTATGACAACGTGACTTCATTGATTCCGTTTTGTTAACTCAGGATACACAAATAGATTTTTTCCCCTTCAGCTTACCTGTTCAATTGACTTCAGGGTAGTCTGTATCCTGATTTCCCTCTGCAGATATGTGGTGGTTGACTATCTTCCCTTTATTTGTAAGCAATCTCTTTTCAGAGCTTCGTGATTGACTTGCAACGGTCTCCCGTGCCACTGGATCCTATAATATTAATTCAGCGTCTGTCTGGTTTCTTTCTGTTTGTTTCCTTCTTTAGTAAAAGGAGTGGCGCTGACGTCACCGAAACTGAAAGAACTCACCTGATTGGACAGTCAGCATGCACAGACAGGCAGGGCAATGAAAACAGTCATCATCATCTCTAGAATGCCACAGAAGGCATACAGTGTTACACAGACACACATACTGAGCAATAATCCCTGGTGATTGGGAAATAGAGTGGGAACATACATTACATAGCGTACTACATGTCTGAAATACATGTACATAATACAAATTTTAATTAAAAAAACAGTTGTTTAGTTTGTATGCCAAGATAATGACAAGTGGTTTTTTTTTGTTTTGTTTTTAATACTGCAGTTTGACATTATTTTTATTACCTTCGTACAGGCTGAGAAAAAAAGTTATTTTTTTCTTTGTGCATGAGTTAGAACCCGCTTACCATGTATCAACAGATCTCTTATAAAGCACCAGTACATACATGGACATTGCCTGTTTTACCCAACGTCCGCTATCACTTATATGTTAATGATTTTAATGAGTAAACCATCTCACAAGATGTTATCCATTTTCTAGGAATGATTAACAACTAGGGGTAGTCTGTTGCCCTTTTAACCCCAGTCAGACTGTTTACTAAACGTCATGGTCCTGCTGAATAGATAATTGTTCCCCTACAACATGATCATTTTGTCACAAAATCAGCAAATGCTGATGTGTAATTAACTGGTTTTTTTTTTGGTATTTTTGACTAGGAATCCTAGTCAGAGTAAAAAGAAAAGCAAATTTAAAGGATGTATCTGAATAGTGGGCACACCCTTACAATACTCTTAAACCAGTTTAAGGCAAGTTAACCCATTGATATAAAACATATCAGGTCGGTTAAAATTAGTCCTTAATCGAAAACTTATACCGAAGCATTTAAACCACAAAAAGACAATGCCCTTGTGGTCAAATAGGCCTGTGCAGTCCAACTGAGGGATATTGAGGATGGAATTCGGATTAAGATTTTAGGAGGGGTTTTTGGGAGAGGGCAAATATTACCCTACTGAACAAAATGTTAACTGTTCTGTGATGTTGCTGTGATTGATGAATCCTGAAAGATTCTTTCATTTCAGCAAGTTCCTCCTGTTAAAATATTTTAATACAAATAAAAAACACATTCTGGTAGCTACTCTTATATAATGTATGCTATGCTACATGTAAAAGAGACACAGTTCCAATCGTAAATTACTTCCATGGCTAAAGTATGCACTGCTGCAATACTGAACCAGTATTGTTTGTGAGAGAGTGGATTTCTGACTGCTGTCCTCACATGCAACTCGACAGCTGTGACCTATGGCCTATTTGCCTTCACACATGGTTGTAGTTATTCTGGTTGAAAGTCTATGTGTTTCGACTGACCTGTTTGAATACTGGGCTTGTTGGTGCAGTGATCTTCGCTGTACTAGTACTGTAGCCTCTGTTTGTCATTCTTTTGTCATGCTTGGCGCAGCATCTTAAACAGTAGTAATGCATGGACTAATATTTGGTTTGCTCTTCTTTGTTTTGTTGTATTGTGTAACTGTTAACACTGTGTTACAATTATTATTCAGCAGATGCAAATCACTTGCCTTTGAAGTGGCTGATGCCCTGGCAGGTGTGGCCAAATGGTTACTGACTAACACAAGAGTAAGAACAACTGCAATAACAAACCCTACAGAACTTTCACGTGAAATGAGCACTTTTCATTGAGGATGGAATGAAGTAAGGCTGTATGACGAAAATTTGAATAGATGGGTACTGTAACTAGATAATAATATCTAGTGTCAACCAAATGAAGAATCTATAATGTATACTCTTTTTGTGATACTCATTCTTTAATTACTATACATGACTTTACAAATTACATTTATAATTCTACCCATATACAAAGATAACATTATACCCAGAACACACAAAGATAACAGTTTGCAAACAACAGCTAGATTAATTCTTTAATTAACAATTTTTAGTTCTAATATTTTCAATGCAAGGATGTGATAGTAAACACAACTAAACAATTCCTGTTGTTTATGTCTTATCTGTCCAAATGATAATTTTCTATTTAGGTTACGTTAATGTTATGTTAAAAAAAAAAAAAAAAAAACACAAAAAAGGAAGTTGCCATTCTCAAATAAATAAAAGGTTCTGTTATTACTGTATTTACAATGAACACACTTATTATTATTTGTTTATTTAGCAGATGCCTTTATCCAAGGCGACTTACAGAGACTTGGGTGTGTGAACTATGCACCAGAGTCACTTATAATTACGTCTCACCTGAAAGACGGAGCACAAGGAGGTTAAGTGACTTGCTCAGGGTCACGCAATGAGTCAGTGGCTGAGCTGGGATTTGAACCAGGGACCTCCTGATTACAAGCCCTTTTCTTTAACCACTGGACCACACAGCCTCCTACTTGGGCAATAACTTCGATTGACCTGGTAACACACAGCTTCATTGATTTAATAAGAGGCCAAGTTTTTATTTACAGTAATTTTAACAAGAAAAGGATGTCTCAACAATACAGCTGGAGCTGACAGCAAAATACTGATTTTATACAATTGACATACTTCATGAAAACAGACATGCTCCAAATCTGCAATGTAATACCAATCATACTGGGTTTAGTTGGGGAAAACAGGGAAAATAAACTAGCTAAAGGACTTAACTTCACTGCTAAACACATTGTATTTCACTGGCTTACAGTCATGAGAAAAATAAATAATTCAAACCACCTGTCTTGAAGATTATTTCCAAATGAAGATGGTTGGGTTTGTTTCTGCCAAACCAAAATCGAAAAATAAACTGTGGCAGGGCTGAGGCCCTGCACGTGTAAATCATATGTTTTTGTTGGGTTTATAAACAAAATGTGTTTCATGTCCACATGCCCTTTAAAAACGGTCTTAAAAGCCAGTTCTTGGTTCTTCATCATCAACCAGCTTGAAGCACATGACTGTGTGGATATCCAGGGTGTGTGAAACAGATACGCGACCACTGTGTGTTTAACCGCGGTCGTGAGAACCACGAGGACCACAGCATGTTTTAGTGCTTTAGTGGGAGCAGTGCTGATCCATTGTTTGACCAACTTATTTTTTAGCTGTTATTTGCGTTTTTGTATAATTAATGTACACGTGTGTGTATGTCCTCCTGCACTACGCCTACCATTTCTGGTACCGTAGTGGCGGCCACCTACCACTGCAACCCCTGTAAATTCTGTCAAAAAAACCTGGACGCCTGAGCAGTGTTTCAACCTCTAAATGTCACTCTTGTCAATCAGCGGATACCCACACAGTAACAGAACACCCCTATTACATAAACAAACAGTCAGGTTTTTTTTAGGTTTCTTGGAGACAGAGCAGACCGCCTTTTAGGTATGGCACAATACATCTGTCTGTCTACATGGATCAACTCTATCAGAGACAGCCTACTGTAACTAAACAAAAAAAAAAGAATAATGAAAAACATCTTACCTTTTTAATATCACTCGTCTGTAACATTATCTTTCTGCTTTGACACCTAATATGCTTGCAATTTTTATACAACAGTTCACGGGGCGTGAGCTGGGGTGAAGGATAAGGCAGAAGAAGCAGCAAGAAGCAGTTAGTAGGACAGAAAGTGGTCACTGACTGAGGGCGACGATGCCGACACAACCCAGGGGCAGAGGACCCAGCAACCGAAGACAGGATAGAAAAGATGGTTGCTGACTGAGGGCGACGATGCCGACACATCTCAGGGGCGAAGGACCCAGCAACCGAAGACAGGATAGAAAAGAGGTCGCTGACTGAGGGCGACGATGCCGACACATCCCAGGGGCAGAGGATCCAGCAACCGAAAACACATATGAGGGTTATGACTCGGAGAGCCGCCCCTCGAGAGGAGATGAGAGAGGTACCCAGCATCTGAGACTTCTGTAAGGGGCACTCGTAAAACCCCTGATTGGCCGAGACATCACGCTGCCTGGGACCTGAAAATAAGGACAAAGCATAGAGGTTAGTATAGGACTCAGCACGAGTGACCACGTCCTGAAAGAGAGACAGAATAGAACAGAGCTTCGAGTGAGGTAAGATGAGCGCAGGAGCTGCTACAGGACAGAGTTTGGCCAGGGGTCCGCTCTGACTCACATGGTGAGAACCCCCCTGAAGGTAAGGGAGGTGGATGCCTAGCCCCGAGGTCGGGGAAGTGAGACTCACTTGCCCCCTAAAGGATGGACCCCCGGCACCTCACGAAAACTCCCACACCGTGAGACAAACAAAAGACTGCACATGCCAACGCATAACAAACAAAAGACCAGAAGGACAAACAGGACAAACAGAGGGAGATTAGTAATTTGTTAGTAGGATGTGACTATGTGTATACCTGCCGCTCAGTGGAGAGGAAAAAACCCCTTGAGTCCGATTAGGGGAAAACCTCTGGTGGCCCCGGCGGACAGGAAGCCCCCACTCCAGGCATACTAGTGATTTTTACGCAGCAGTCGGGACCAGCTGACGGAACTTGGATACTAAAAGTGGAGGCAGAAGGGGAGCTGGAACTGACAGTTGAGGTATCAGCTGGAACTGAACGAACGTGTGTAAATTGACTGCTGGGGAAGCTCAGCACACTTTGTGCTCCATTTTCTGGAATGGAGGGCAGAGATGAGATGTTGACTATCCTATGTCAGTTAATACGGGATCGATCTGCGGTCTGCTACTATTATGTCTGCTTGAAATGGAAAAGGTGAACTCACATTCAGAGACTGGGTTTCACAACTCCAGTTATTCTCCTAGTAGTAGAACTCCTTAACTCATAAACAAGTCAGATTTCCAGTCTCACACCGCATCTCTCACCATGTATTAATGCTGTAATATTTGAGAGGATGTGTGGACATATGAATAGATTGCGGAGAAAGTCAAGCACCTCGTATTTTTTGATTAGATGGGGATTAGCATTATCCTTGACTGCGGAATGCTTCCACGATCTGCGTATTGGAGGAAAGCGGAAGCCTTGGAAGATCTGGAGTAGTGCAGGTACAGATTTAGACTGTAAACTAAAGCAACTTTGCATGCTATAATAGTGAGTAGATCTGAAGAGGGAGCAGAGATCTGCTGTAGTGAGGAGCAATTAACAGAAGAGGACGGGATCTGCTGAACAGTGCAGAGATCTGCTGAAGCAGTGATTTGTAATAGTGAACGGTGGACAGCCATTGGTAGAGTGTGGTGGTCTGCTGCAGAGAGCAGAGATCTGCTGAATGCAGTGGATATTGGACTTAGAGTATTAAAGTGATTTAGATGAAGCCAGAGATGGGGCAGAGATGAAGAATGCATAGATCTCAGGCCGCTGTAGAACCAGAGAGGATGAAGGCGGCGTTGCTCTGAGGCTGCTGCAAAACCTATTGACTTGGTCGGGAGCAGTCTAGTTGTAGGACATAATTTCCGTATCTGACTAGCAGCTCACGCTGATGAAATGATAACTTTGAAGGCTGAATAAAGTGCCTTGGTGAAATTTGTTGGTTTGGAGGAGAGGAGCCAGATGAGGAAGCACGAATCCGGGAACAGGAAGAGGTCGCTAGAATGGATGCCTGATGCAGGGAAGCTGAAAGTTAATGTGACTGTAGATTCTGAGCATCTCAGAAAGCTGATAAGTGCGTGGCTTCATGACCAGGTCCTCAAAGGGGCAGGTAGAGTTGAAATTGAAGAATGTCAGTTTATATAGGTAGACAAAAAGGTCGAGGCAGGAGGGGAACTCCCAAGAATCCATCAGAGTGAGAACAAGCTCTTCAGAAAGCACCTGTAGCTCCTCTGTTTTTCCCCTGGGACACACATCGCCCTTCCTTAAATGCGCTTTACTTGCTCTTATCTGCCCCGTATTTTACTGCATTTAATCCTGTACTTCAAAATTCTATAATCTGTCTGTTTAATGTATTTGCTTACGACTGTAAGTCACCCTGGATAAGGGCGTCTGCCAAGAAACAAACAATAATAGCAAACCGGCAAAAAAAAAAAAAAAAAACAGAACTTGTGGTATTATACTGCCATCCAGAGGTTACGATTGGAATTAACCATTGACTTGAGTTAAGCAGGGTAGAATATATGAGGTTATTACGATTAAGAAACCTTGTCTATGTAGAACAACGTTTGCTTATTCCCTTAGATTTAAATAATAAATGTTCTAGACATGTTAGGACAGTTAGTCATGTATATGAATAAGTTAACGCAGTACTTAGATGTCATGATTCGGCGCGTTGAATTCGTCTCCACCAGTTGTGAAAGTGCAGCAACAGGAAGCCAGAAGACTGCAGTACTGAGGCACAGAGCACGCTGAGCCTGATGAAGCTGCCTGGTCACCATAACAACAAACCACTCCCCGCAGTCAGTCAATGAGGGCGTTGCCGTGGTAACCATGGTCTGTAAGGCGCGGGTGGAAAAGTTGCAGTGCAGCACTATCGTTGGAGCATGTTGTGCCCAGTCAAACCACGAGCCGCCACTGGTTGAAATGGGCAGGATACGTCTTTTAAAAGGTTGAACGTAGCTGATGGAGGTCCAGGGCAGGATCTTCTGATGGAACGGTAATTGTGCTGGCTCTGTGGGAGTGGGGGGAGGGGCGTCTGATTGCGGGCGAGGAGTAAAGAGAGATTCCCCAAACAAAGCTTCGTGGTGGATTTAATAGAGCTAAAGTAAGGCAATCGCTGACAACGGGAATGTCGACGTCTTGTCGAAGGAGCTTATAAGTTTAGCAGAGGACCAGTCTTTCTGATAAAGTTGCAGACAGGTTGAGAAATGAAGCTGCGCTTTGAACGGCGCTGTTGCTGAGGTAGAGACTGGATGGAACAGGAAAGACAAACGGAGCTCTTGAAGCCGAAAAGAGAAGCCGACTGAAAAGAAGGATCACCTGAGCAGGTAGGAAAATTATTGATAATATCTTGGCAGCGCTGTGCAGAGAAATGACCTGCAGTGAGCGAGGCAACGAAGTTTAGATATTTAGCGGTGGATCACGAAACGACGGCGTCTGAGCGTTTGCTACAAAAACGAAACACTAGACAGAAAAGGTGCAGGTGATCAGGGCTTAAATAGAAAATAGATGCTAATTAACAGGAGATTAGAAAATTAGAAGATTAGAAGATTAGAGGCCCCCAGCTTCACGCCCCCTGAACCACACAAGCTAACATTTAGTGTGCATGACAAAACTTGATCTAAGCAGAAACCTCAATAGAGAATTAAACAGAACATGTAATTGGATATTAAACTGGTAATACATTAAATATTCAGAAAACTATGATTTTATAAAATATCCATTTGAGTCTACCTGTCGCTGCTTGAGATTCAATAGATTCAGAAAGTTTGCCAGCTAAAGCATATTAAACAAATGTTTACCGGTTGTGATGTACAGGCATTTGTGTAGTTAATCTTGTGAGACATAAAAAAAACACAAACTACAAAAAACTCCATGTAAATCAGGTGAACAAGCACTCATCTGCAGTTTTAAAAATATGACAAGAACAGTTCAAAGCAGGAACATAGTGTCAAGCTTGTGTTACAATTAAAGCACTTGAGATTTATAAACAGAAAGCTATTTTGGTTTCACGATAATGCTGACTTGATCAATACGATTAATTTAATCTTGTCAGGCAGCACGATATTTTTAGTTTGATACCACCCCCAGAGTGGAGGCGTTTTCAATACAGATAACAGAGGCGCTCTAGTTATCTTGTTCACTCTGTATTTAGCACTATAAAAATGAGGGGTTGGAGGTCATGTGTGTGGCGGGGGTGGGGGGCATTTAATTATGCAATGTAGGAAGGGAGTTGTGGCATGGTAGCCTCCCAGCCCAGATGATAATGCAGGGACAGAACATAAGAAAGTTTACAAACGAGAGGAGGCCATTCAGCCCATCTTGCCAGAGACCCAGACACAGAAAGCTACACAGTTAAATTGCGCTAATGCACTTTTTAATCAACAAATAAACAAAAACAAAACAGTACAAAAACTAACAAAACCACACTGGTCAAAATAAAAGGCACAAGGGCCAAAACAAATGGTTTGACAAAAACTCACAAAAATGTAAACAAAACAGACAGCACTGAACATGGAACTGTACTGTGATTCTTGAAATGTATTTTTGTTTACGACTGTAAGTCACCCTGGATAAGGGCGTCTGCTAAGAAATAAATAATAATAATACGGAACACTAACCTTCACCTTCACCACCACCACCACCACCAACATTAATTCTCAACACTAACCAAGCTAACACCCGTGATCACCTTATTTATACACCTGTGGATTATTGAATCACTTATTTAATTCATGGCTCCAGCCATATTCCCACGTGTTTTTGCAGGCAGGGAGGATTTTAACTCCCTTATTGCCACCCAATATCGCCCCCCACCCCACACACACACATGCTTCAGTAGGGCTTTCGCCCTGCCACACAGTATATAGAATTTGAAAGGGTTGGGGTTTTAGTCAGATTATGGCTACAATGGCAGGTGTCTGGCAAAAAAAAAAAAAACAAAGATTAAGCTATTTTTTACTACTAAGTCATGAAATGACATTGCATTTTTACACATGCATAAGTGGATATAGGTCTTGTTGATTTTATTATTGATTGCTCTAAATTTAACATACACCTGCGGCGGAGGAAGAATATCATAACTTGCTTATTGTCATGGCTGGGCAAATAACTTGAGAAATTAGTTTGTGTTAAACATGACATTCTCCAGTCTGTGCATAAGCAAATAACCTAACTAAATGATGCTGAGTTTTTCTTTTCAAACTCTCTCTTTCTACCTTTGTTCTGAGTATGTTTGTCACAAACTCTGTTTGGTTAAGCAACCCATTTTTTTTCTTTTTGGGTGAACTATTTACCATCTTCTAAATTCAATACTAATATTGTCCTGTGTCTCAATGGAGACAGTTCTTTCATGCTTTGCAGATGGCTGGATTGCATATGGCTTTTTAAGGTCCCTGGACAACAGAAGGCCCAACTCATTCAGTAATTCACTGGGGCAGTTTGTTTTTTTTAACATCTGCAATGAATTTCCCTATGCCTGGGGCAGGACACAGACATGAGTAGGACACTAATTTATACCATTTAACACAGACAGTGCATATTGTACGTGCACCTTTTAGCTGTTTTTCCTTTAACAGGTGCAGGAGTACAATCAAGAACCAGCATGGCCTGAACTGTTCCAAACTGCAGTCATATGGTCAGCCCAGCTGTGGTGTTTTCAAAGGAAAACATGAATAGGATTAGTAGAAACCAGTGATTATGCAGAACTACCCAAATGGGATGAACCCTTTAGTAGCACATGTCAGAATGGGATGACTGGATTACAACTCTGGTAATCAAGGGATAACAGTACCAAGCATGAACTGAGGGCAAAGGAATCTCTGCCCTAATCTTACTTCTGGGTAAATGAAAGGCTACAGCAGCTATTGATTATATGATGGAAGGGCAGTGTGACGGGGGACTGCCCCGTCTTTATGAACGTGGTTGGGACTGGCAGGGAGGGGGTTAAAATTCCTCCCTGCCAAGAAAACATGTGAGAATGTGGCACAGGGGATAAGAGCCAGGGGAGCGGTCCTGGCTAGGAGGAGAGAGTTCTAGAAGGAGAAGAGTGTTTTAGAAGGAGAATAGTGTTTTAGAAGGAGAAGAGTGTTTTTGTGTGTGCTGTGTGTTTTGTTAGTGTTTGAAAACCAGTGAAGGCAACGCCCAGCCTGGAAACTTTATTTGTAAGTTTTGTTTTGTGTTTATTATTTCTGTTTAAAACCTTTTTGTTTGGCCCTTGTGCCTGTTTATTTTGTATTTTTTGTTTATTAAAAAGCTTTATTTTGAACATTAAACTGTCTCTGAGCCTCAACCTCGGTCATTTCCTGTCACATTTGGTGCTCAGAAGTGGGATAACGCCACCTGGAGGCTCAGGGCAGTATTTTTTTTTTTTTTTGTTGTTGTTTTTTGAATTTTGAGTTTTTTTTTTGGAAGAGAAAATGGGCAGAAGAAGCAGGCAGCGGCAGCAGCGACAGCAACACCAAAAGCTGCTGCCACCCCAGCTGGAGGACCCAGCCAGCCTTTTTCCCTGGTGCTCTTGGTGCGGGAAGGTGGATCATCGGTGGAGGTCCTGTCCAGATGGGCCACCAGCTGACTGGTGTGGGCGCCAGAGGCGGATGGCCACAGCTGGGCAGGATGCCCCACAATCTGGACCAGGAGCAGCTGCAAACCCCGTCCTCGGCAGCCACCCCACCACTTCCAACATCACCGCCTTCACCACCATCCCAGGAAATATGGGACTGGTTGATGCACCCTGAGGCGGACCTCTTCCACGACCTCCCCATAGTTATCAACACGCTGTGGCGTCGAGATGGGGGGAGGTGGGAAAAGTGGTAGGAACAGCATCACCCGGCATCCTTCGCAGAGCTTGCCCTGATGGTCGTTAACTACCTGGCGGTAGATATGGGAGAGGCCCCAGTCATTCAAACAAAGAAGGTGGAGCTGTCTTCCCGAGAACCAGAGAGGGGTGAGCTGTCGCCCCGAGAGCCAGAGAGGGGTGAGCTGTCGTCCCGAGAGCCAGAGAGGGGTGAGCTGTCGTCCTGAGAGCCAGAGAGGGAGGAGCTGTCGTCCCGAGAGCCAGAGAGGGAGGAGCTGTCGTCCTGAGAGCCAAAAGGGGAGGAGCCGCCGTCCCGAGAGCCAGAGGGGGAGGAGCTGCCGTCCCGAGAGCCAGAGAGGGGTGAGCCGCCGTCCCGAGAGCCAGAGGGGAGGAGGAGCCGTCCCCGAGAGCCAGAAGGGGGGGCTGCCGCCGCCCAGAGAGGGGGGAGCCGCCGCCCAGAGAGGGGGAGCCCGAAAGTCCACAGCCCGAGAGGGAGGAGCCCGAAAGTCCACAGCCCGGGAGAGGGAGGAGCCCCAAAGTCCACAGCCCGAGAGGGAGGAGCCCAACGCCCACAGCCCGAGAGGGAGGAGCCCAACGCCCACAGCCCGAGGGAGGAGCCCGACGCCCACAGCCCGAGGGGGAGGAGCCCGGAGCGGGAGGAGTCGGTGCGCCCACAGCCCGAAGCGGGGAGGAGTCGGGGTGGCCCACGGCCCGGGAGGGAGGAGTGCGGCCCACGGCCCGAGAAGGGAAGCCCACAGGCCCAGGGCTGAAGGGACCCGCTTGGGGGGGAAGAATACAGGCTGTTCCCACCTCCACCGCCAGCAGAGGGGAACAGCCGAGCTGTCTCTCCCTCCACCGCCAGCAGAGGGGGAACAGCCGAGCTGTCTCTCCCTCCACCGCCAGCAGATGGGGAACAGCCGGAGCTGTCTTTCCCTCCACCGCCAGCAGAGGGGAACAGCCAGAGCTGTCTCTCCCTCCACCGCCAGCAGAGGGGAACAGCCGGAGCTGTCTCCCTCCACCGCCAGCAGAGGGGAACAGCGGAGCTGTCTCTCCCTCCACCGCCAGCAGAGGGGGAACAGCCGAGCTGTCTCTCCCTCCACCGCCAGCAGAGGGGAACAGCCGAGCTGTCTCTCCCTCCATCGCCTGGGGTTGCCTGCCTGTCCGCATCGCCTGGGGTTGCCTGCCTGTCCGCATTGCCTGGGGTTGCCTGCCTGTCCCGCGCCGCCAGGGGGTCCAGAGGGTTCCAGCAGGGGCCAGGGGGGCCGGGGGGTCCAGAGGGTCCAGCGCGCCCGGAAGGACCAGCGTCGCCGTTCCGCCTCCGCCACCAGAGGGAGCCGGGCCGCCCGTTCCCGCCTCCGCCACCAGAGGGAGCCGTGCCGCCCGTTCCGCCTCCGCCACCAGAGGGAGCGGGCGCCGTTCCGTCTCCGCCTCCCGAGGGTCGCTGCTGCTGCCGCCGCCTCCCCGAGGGTCCGCTGCTGCTGCCGCCGCCCCGAGGGTCCGCTGCTGCGGCGCCTGGGGTCTGGGATCGGGATCCTGCCTGGGGTTGCCAGGGATCCCTGCCGCCTGGGGTCGCTACACTGTGGCCGGAGTCCCAAGGAGGGGAGCCCGGCCATGAAGAGGGGGAGGTCAGGAGACCAGCTCCCCCAGCTGCACTTTCGCTGCAGGATAGTGTGTGGCTGGAGCCCCGGAAGAGGGAGCTGCCGGCCACGAAGAATTGGGGGGTGCCGGACCTCCCACCATGGCCACCCCCATGGACACTGTGCTTCCCCCTCTTCCGGGACTGAGACTGAGGGGGGAGTTGGCCATTTAGGCCATGTTGTGCTTGGCACAAGGGGGGGGATATGTGACGGGGGACTGCCCCGTCTTTATGAACGTGGTTGGGACTGGCAGGGAGGGGGTTAAAATTCCTCCCTGCCAGGAAAACATGTGAGAATGTTGCTGGAGCCCTAATTGAATAATCAGCAATTATTGATTAATTGGGCTACAGCCACAGGGGATAAAAGCCAGGGGAGCGGTCCTGGCTAGGAGGAGAGTGTTCTAGAAGGAGAAGAGTGTTTTTGTGTGTGCTGTGTGTTTTGTTAGTGTTTGAAAACCAGTGAAGGCAACGCCCAGCCTGGAAACTTTATTTGTAAGTTTTGTTTTGTGTTTATTATTTCTGTTTAAAACCTTTTTGTTTGGCCCTTGTGCCTGTTTATTTTGTATTTTTTGTTTATTAAAAAGCTTTATTTTGAACATTAAACTGTCTCTGAGCCTCAACCTCGGTCATTTCCTGTCACAGGCAGTTACTGCAATTACATAAGGTTCCCAACCCTGTGTCCTTCTGGAGAAGACTGAGACTTTTTATATGGCAATTCTAATGATTAAGAACTCAAACGAAGCTCTTATAAACTGAACATGCTGTCTTTTCCTTTTCAGTGTTTGGATTCAGACAGTGAACAGGACACCATGTTGTCTTGCCTACTGTCATTTTTAAATGAGTCTCTTTATTCTGTCATCCATTCATATTAAACCCACATTCCTGAGTCACCTTCCTGATGCCAGAATGCTACTTCCTGAAGCACAATTATAAAACAAAGTAGATATATGAACTGTATGTGTGGCATACATACAGTCTCCACATACCCATAATTTATGATGCCCTTGGCACAATTAAATAAGCAGTTATTTAGAATATACTGCACATAAAATCTAAGTGTGATGTTGTGACAGGCTAGCTGCAGGGGTGACGTCAGGCCAGAAAGAAACACACAGACAGACAGTACTGGAGTTGAAACTGAGATGCAATTGCTGCGCTCAGTGTTTAATGAAACAAATAAAAGATTTAAACAAAAACAGCACACGGCACTTTACGCCAAAATAAATAGATAAACTAAACTGACTAACACTTAAACAAATGGTGGACTAACAGACAAACAAACACGGTAAGTAAAAATAAACAAACAAGTATCGTGCTGGTCCTACCAGCACGCAATAGCAGTTGTTATTAAAATACTTTATTTCTCCTCCTCTCTCTCCCATTCCCGAGTGAGTGAGATGTGCATCTATATATACAATTGTGCTGGGATTCAATTACCAATTAATTATTCACTTGAATCCCAGCACGTGAACTAAATCTGTGCAACCCTGTGCTCACATATTATTAAATACTTTAAATGCACGTGAAGTGGTACAATTATACATTTTTAAACACTCGTGCTCATTACCCACATTATATCCCGTGTACCAACTACAATACACCAACATTAACACACGCAACATACAACATAAAACACAAAAATACACAAATGTACATAAAGACGGTCACACAGAAAAGAAAGCCCTCATACACCCCCTGATTATGATACACTATATAATGTGGCAAAGAAGATCCTTAGCAAGTTTCATCACATTCGAAACAATGGTTCTCCACCTGCCTCCACTATATCCCCCAGGGGACCTGCATCTCCAGCACAGGAGAGTAGAAAACTACTTGCAGGCCTTAAATGAAATTAATTAATTGGATATTTCTGGTTTAGTAAGTTTAGTGGGTGTGTTTTTCATTTCTGATTAAATCTTGCTAGTAATGATTTGGAGTAAAGAGCTTTTTAATCCATTTGTTGAAAAAAAAGGAAACAGGTTAATTGTAGGAGATTTTTAGATTCACTGCTGTTTACAAGGTACCATTTAATAACTATAAGTGTTTAATTTGTCATGTAAAAAAAAAACCTTAATAAATAAATAAATCATAATAAATAAATAACATTAATTCAGATTGTACAGCAATTGCTTGCATCTTTTTCCATTCATAGTTACATAATTCCATTGTTTATCCTCCTGGTTCTTTAGTCAGTGGTCAGTAATAGGTGCTGCTATAATCAAACCAACACAGAAGCTCACATTCCCCCTGCTGTCAATTGCAAAAAACAGCCTCCACGTGAC
The DNA here is from genome assembly GCA_036884735.1 of Huso huso. Lineage (NCBI taxonomy): Eukaryota > Metazoa > Chordata > Actinopteri > Acipenseriformes > Acipenseridae > Huso > Huso huso. Next base: position 47,221,992 of record CM072663.1, on the reverse strand, counting down.
ATTCAGACACGATCTGCTGTTAGCATGCTTGTCTCAGAACTACAGTTGAGCTGCAACAAAACTCACAACTCATGGCAACTATATCATAATACAGTGGAATAAAAGTAATATTGTATTGTGTATTTTGTGTAAACAAACATGTTTTAAAATTATTATTATTATTTGTTTATTTTAGGAGACGCCTTTATCCAAGGCGACAGAGACTAGGGTGTGTGAACTATGCATCAGCTGCAGAGTCCCTTACAATTACATCTCACCCGAAAGATGGAGCACAAGGAGGTTAAGTGACTTGCTCAGGGTCACACAATGAGTCAGTGGCTGAGGTGGGATTTGAACCGGTGACTTCCTGGTTACAAGCTCTTTTCTTTAACCACTGGACCACACAGCCTCGCTGAAAAGTAGTGCTTCATTCCATTTTTTTTTATTCACAAGTGGGTTGTTAGCACAATTTTTTTAAAAGAAAAATGCCTGTTAATGTACAATGGCTTTGTGAATTTCCCCTTTATTGTACTTTTTAGTGATCATTTACATTTTTTTATGGAAAAGTTTCATAAGAGTCAGTACAATAGGCTATAATATTGTACTTTGATTAAGGGTATTAAAGATAAAAACACTAGACACTAGATTATTTCATTGTGACATTATTTGAGGTCTTGTCTTTGACAAAGGGTGTCTTTTGATCAATAGTGTATCTGATCCATTTACCTAACCTGTGTCATAAAGGATAAGTCAGAGAAATAGGATTGCCTTTACCTTCGTTACTTTAAAGAAAAATGATATCTGTTGCGTTTCTTTTTTTTTTTTTACTTGGGGATACCAGTGAATTCTGCAATTATTTCTGCAATAACCACCAGCTAATCTCTTTTACCACCAAGACACTCCTCTATTATCAGCAGTGGACCACCTTGAGTATTAGCTGGCCCTTACTTGTAGAAACCTGCTCCTATTGATTAATACTGACTGTGCTATGACGTCAATTCCAGCTGGGGAATACTGTGCTTAGTTAACAGCTCAGTGTTTTGAAAGAATTTGGTTATGCAACTGTGTGTAAAACTGGAAATGTAAAAAAATAAATAAATAATGACTCAAGTGGAATTGCCAGCTATACACACTTGCATGTCACAACAGGAAGTGCTTTTTTGGAAGCACTGTAGAGGTTTTTCAAATTATTACCATAAGATAAAACCTAGAAATCTGAACTTCCTGGAGATCTGCATCTTTCATTAATTACTATGTTGTACTACACAGCTTTAAAGACGTAAGATCCAAAGCCAGATAGTGATAACTGACATATTAAGGATGAAGGCTTTACACAGATGTGCACTAAATGGTGCTGGCTATTACTTTTATAAAGACACTTTGGCTGTATTCTGATCACAGTGCAAATGCGAGTGCAAGAGCGAACGGCACTTGCCCCTGATTCTGTGGTGCATACATGGAGCGAAGACGAAAAAAAAAAAACCACTGCCCTGAAATGGTATTCTGAAGACATGTCTTGCACTATTATAGAGCGCTTGCCCTATTGCCATGGGTCGGCATAAATTTCGGGGCGTGGTATCATTAACATATTCGCTGAAATGATTTTCACGGCAATTATTACAAGTGAAAAATATTTACGTGCATGTTATTTGTTTATTTAGCAGACGCCTTTATCCAAGGCGACTTACAGAGACTCGGGTGTGTGAACGATGCATCAGCTGCAGAGTCACTTACAATTACGTCTCACCCGAAAGACGGAGCACAAGGAGGTTAAGTGACTTGCTCAGGGTCACACAAAGAGTCAGTGGCTGAGGTGGGATTTGAACCGGGGACCTTCTGGTTACAAGCCCTTTTCTTTAACCACTGGACCACACGGCCTCCTATTATATGGAGAGCAGCATAACAACAGCGCCACTTCTGTATCTGTATGTCTCCCTTTCCCTGGTGCTAGTGCTGTGTGTGCGTGCATGTATCATGTGCAACTGTAAACGAGTTAACTGCTGTGTAAACCTGACACAATGTATTTGCTTTGTTTCCATGATTGAAATAAGTCACTACTATAGGCAGACTTGAAACAAGATATCGGTTTGGTTGCCTGATAATGTACAAGCTTAACTAGTTTGAAACATTGGCCCCGAGAATCAAAAGTGTCTTCCGACAGTCGTGAACTTGTGGAGGACTGGCAGCACACAACGATGTGTACTGCTCAGCTAAATAAACACGGGGTTCAGTCCCGAAATAATAAGCACAGTATTTAAACATACACCATACACAAACACGAGTCCAAGTCCAGGGTGAGTGCTATTAGTGCTAGTGGTGCAAATACAGTTTATCTGTGAACAATAGTTCAGTGTTGTCCGGGTTTGTGCTGGCCTTAAGCAACAGCTCTGGATCATGTTATCTAATAAAATAACAAACCGTACAATTAGAACCGACAAAACAAACAAACACTAAACACTCATAGTAATATTTTGCTAGTCCTTTAGCGTTCTCTTAACCATAAACAAAGAAACAGATCATCTAGCCCTGTCCCCTATTTGTACCTTCAGGCACGCCCCCTTGGTTAGCGAGTACAGCCGTTATCTGCGGTTGCCTCATCGACCAGCCCTCTGGGGCAATGACTTAATGTACCGCAGCTGTGCCCCCTTTCTAGATGGACGACTTCCACCTAACCCTAGGAATTAATTGGTAGGCCATCCAGTCCAGGGCACTTTGTTCCCTTTACCTGCGGCCTCACAGGTCGGGAGGGAGCTTTATCACCAAGAATCATTCTGTCTCTGTCACACTTTGTTACACTGATCGACAATGACTTCTCCAGGCTGCTCGAAAATCCGCTCTGATCATTGTGTAGGGAAAAAAGTTATCTTTTTATGTGGATTACTCTGCTGTTACCACTTCAAAGAGGAAGGCCTTTGGTGAAGTGAGAGTGAAGCTTCGCTCCCAGGAAGTGGACATTTCTTGGTGTATCCAGCTGTTTTGAAGATTAATCATAGAGGGTAGCATCTGTCTTTCACTACTCCTGAAGAGGTCGATTTTTTTCTTTGCTCAACATTTTCAGGAAACAACGGGGGCTATTGATCCCTTAGCCCAGATGGAACATCATTGTCGATGGACTAACTTTGCTCCAGATTACGATTGAAAGTGGAAACATTTTGCTGTTTTTTTATGATTGACAGTGACCTATCAGGTTTGCACATTTACACTTGCTGTTTCTTGATATTGTTATCTGTTTTATCTGTCTTGTCTCCCCCATTTCCCTCTTGCCAAGGGTTGGGGAAAAGAAAAGAAAAATTAATAAAAATAACTGTTCACAAAAAAGTGACAGATTAACAAACCTGGTATGCAAATGGGAACCCATATGGTAATGAAGCAAATGACTTCCAGGATGTCAAACAATCCACTGGTGGAATGAAAGGTAGAATAGGCGGAGTAAACTGAACAGACGTGGTGGGTAGGAGAAAGATAGATAGAAGAGCAGTACGCATAATGGAAAAAATAAATTAAGCCGGTGCTTCAGAACAACAGAGAGAATCAAATACTCTATACAAACTACAGAACACTTTCTTAGACACAAGTATGTGACGTTTACGGAACACTTTATTTTTCACCTTTGGATGTTATATGTGAATGATAATAATGTGTGTGTGTGTGTGTGTGTGTATATATATATATATATATATATATATATATATATATATATATATATATATATATAATAGATGGGCTTCAGTGAGGAAAATAATTCCATCTAGGGTTTCTGTGGCGTCATAAATTACGAGACCGAAGGTCGAGTAATTTATAAACTGTCACAGAAACCCGAGATGGAATTGTTTTCCTGCAATTCACTGAAGAGGCCCATCTGTTATTTTTTATAATACATGGATACCCTTGTGATGCTAATATTAAAGAAGACGAGGTTCAGCAGTACAGTTGTTTTTTTTTTTTAAATTTAGTGTTTCAGTGCTGTACAGACGTTCTATGTCATTATCCGTTTGTGCTTCAGCTTTATTTGGATGATTGCCTTTACCTTGTTTTAATTTCCTGTTCCTCTCCAGTTTCTCTGAGATACGAATGTACCAGCTTTATATCATTTTTTTTTAACGTATTCTCATTTTGTTTATCATTAATGAACATTTCTGTACTGTGGGTGTTGTAGAGTGATTGAAAACAAGACATTTTGTGTTTGAATTGAAAGTGATGGTCTTGAGGAGTTGAACAGGTCAAAGTTCAAGTATATTTTCCTCTAGAGGAATTATCACTTTTTGACGTCACTACTGTGGTAGTATGCCTTTTTTCCTGAATGGCTCAAGATGCAAATATAGCCTTCATCCATGTCGTGTATATATATATATATATACAGTGCCTTGCGAAAGTATTCGGCCCCCTTGAACTTTGCGACCTTTTGCCACATTTCAGGCTTCAAACATAAAGATATGAAACTGTAATTTTTTGTGAAGAATCAACAACAAGTGGGACACAATCATGAAGTGGAACGAAATTTATTGGATATTTCAAACTTTTTTAACAAATAAAAAACTGAAAAATTGGGCGTGCAAAATTATTCAGCCCCTTTACTTTCAGTGCAGCAAACTCTCTCCAGAAGTTCAGTGAGGATCTCTGAATGATCCAATGTTGACCTAAATGACTAATGATGATAAATAGAATCCACCTGTGTGTAATCAAGTCTCCGTATAAATGCACCTGCACTGTGATAGTCTCAGAGGTCCGTTTTAAAGCGCAGAGAGCATCATGAAGAACAAGGAACACACCAGGCAGGTCCGAGATACTGTTGTGGAGAAGTTTAAAGCCGGATTTGGATACAAAAAGATTTCCCAAGCTTTAAACATCCCAAGGAGCACTGTGCAAGCGATAATATTGAAATGGAAGGAGTATCAGACCACTGCAAATCTACCAAGACCTGGCCGTCCCTCTAAACTTTCAGCTCATACAAGGAGAAGACTGATCAGAGATGCAGCCAAGAGGCCCATGATCACTCTGGATGAACTGCAGAGATCTACAGCTGAGGTGGGAGACTCTGTCCATAGGACAACAATCAGTCGTATACTGCACAAATCTGGCCTTTATGGAAGAGTGGCAAGAAGAAAGCCATTTCTTAAAGATATCCATAAAAGTGTCGTTTACAGTTTGCCACAAGCCACCTGGGAGACACACCAAACATGTGGAAGAAGGTGCTCTGGTCAGATGAAACCAAAATCGAACTTTTTGGCAACAATGCAAAACGTTATGTTTGGCGTAAAAAGCAACACAGCTCATCACCCTGAACACACCATCCCCACTGTCAAACATGGTGGTGGCAGCATCATGGTTTGGGCCTGCTTTTCTTCAGCAGGGACAGGGAAGATGGTTAAAATTGATGGGAAGATGGATGGAGCCAAATACAGGACCATTCTGAAGAAAACCTGATGGAGTCTGCAAAAGACCTGAGACTGGGACGGAGATTTGTCTTCCAACAAGACAATGATCCAAAACATAAAGCAAAATCTACAATGGAATGGTTCACAAATAAACATATCCAGGTGTTAGAATGGCCAAGTCAAAGTCCAGACCTGAATCCAATCGAGAATCTGTGGAAAGAACTGAAAACTGCTGTTCACAAATGCTCTCCATCCAACCTCACTGAGCTCGAGCTGTTTTGCAAGGAGGAATGGGCAAAAATTTCAGTCTCGATGTGCAAAACTGATAGAGACATACCCCAAGCGACTTACAGCTGTAATCGCAGCAAAAGGTGGCGCTACAAAGTATTAACTTAAGGGGCTGAATAATTTTGCACGCCCAATTTTTTCAGTTTTTTATTTGTTAAAAAGTTTGAAATATCCAATAAATTTCGTTCCACTTCATGATTGTGTCCCACTTGTTGTTGATTCTTCACAAAAATTACAGTTTCATATCTTTATGTTTGAAGCCTGAAATGTGGCAAAAGGTCGCAAAGTTCAAGGGGGCGAATACTTTTTCAAGAAGGCACTGTGTATATATATATATATATATATATATATATATATATATATATATATATATATATATTGTACTTTTATACTGTTTCTGCCTGGAAAATATGTTATAGAATTGATCATGGTAATTAGTCTATGCAGAAACACAACAAACACAGACTATATTATTGAAACAGGCATATCTATAACATCATCCTTTTTTTAGGTTATCTTGAAACAAAACTCCCTCTCTACAGCAGTTACCGCATACTGGGACGCAACCAGGATTTTCCTTAGAGTGAGGCTCAGGTTACCTGCCAGGTTGCAGAGGTCCAGAAAATACACCATACACTTTCATATATCGCGTGGGTGGGGGTGTTACGACGAATTCAGTGCCCCCAAGGATTCATGTTTCCCCGATGGATGTGCGCATGCGCTTGCAACAAACCTTGCTATCTGCCAACGGGAGCGTGTGATTCCTCGCTCACGACTCAAAGCGTATAATTTGTCATTGCAATCCACTAGACTGTAGAGCAGTGCCTGCTGCAAAGTGAACGTGAGCTCTGCTGCAAACGGCAGTGAGTTTATTGCTTCTGGATGGCAGGTGTTTGTGTAAGCTTGTGATTTCGGCGATTCTACATCCAGAATAGATTGTTTAAATACAGTAACAACAACAACTATATTGTGTTTCTTGAAATGTGTATAAATTAGTTATTTAAACTTACTCTTATTAGGACGGAGGTATTGTATGTACTCTTACTATATTGTGATTATCGAACTGTACATGTATATAATTTAGTTAAAGTTGCTCTTATCAGGACTGAAGTTAATGTACATTTTATCTGCTCTTACTGTATTGTGAAATATGTATATTTTGTGACAACTGTAAGGGCGTCTGCTAAGAAAAATAATAATAATAATAATAATAATAATAATAATAATAATAATAATAATAATAATAATAAAAACAACAACAAAACGCAACTGTAATTAAATGAAGTCTTGTGACGAATTGTACGTGTATTTTTCACAGACCACAATAAACAAATTGAGACACTCTTGTTTATTTATTATTATTACTACACAAGTAATCTACCACGTGTAAATTAATCCAATTATTTTATAATTCAGTTAAATGCAGTACAATCTTCTAAATGTTTTTTGACATTTATTTGTAAGCAATTTCATTCCTGACAGCTTTTCACAACTGTCACACACACACACACACACACACACACAGATAAACCAATAACAGAAACACTGAAAGGAGATTATAATTATTATTTATTTGCCATCTGAAAAATAATCGTAGTAAAGGGTTTTGCCCTGTGGTGCATTTACAGTTCTCAGCCATGCATTTGCATATGAAAAACAAGGGGACACTGAATTTTCGTGTTTAGTCTCCCAGGAAAATGTGGTGTCCTTCCTCTAAATCACGCAGGAGCTTTCCAAAAACTACCAAACTTATACTGTTAGTGTTTCTCTCTCTCACCTGCATACTAAATAGGTTTTTGTCACTCTGGTGTGTATTTGCTCTCAATAAACAAGGGGCACCATTTTTTTCAGGGGCATCATTTTTTACAGTCACCCTGGAAAATTTGGTGTCCCCTCTGTAAATCAAGCATCGCTCGCTCACGTCCAGTGTGTATCGGCATGACGCGAAAATGTATCAAAGCGACTTTGCTCGCTAGGGGTCTGCATACTCCCTTTTGATTGCATTGACTTCTAAATTTTACGCTGGCGTTGCTCGCGTAAAAAATTTGAAATTTTACAAAAAACTGACTTACTGACAGTGTTGTGAGGAGCGTGCAGTAGCAGAAGAGTCTGGAAACTTGTACAAAAATACTTTAGTTTATTTCTCATTGAAGAACATATTTTTATTTTAAAATATTACTCGGTACTGTATTTTTATCTGTTAATATTTAAGTGAGAAGTTTCTTTTTATTTGTTTTATTCGGAATTATTTCTTAAATTATTAAGTCACGCCCGTGACGAGGACAAAACAAACAGGGTAAAAAATATATATACTGTAAATCGCCCTGGATAAGGGTGTCTGCTAAGAAATACATAATAATAATAATAATAATATGAAATATTGAGAGAAGATAAGTGTATTGTTAATTTATCAAATGAACAGCAGGGCATTGCAACGTATATGATTGTATAATGATGAGTGTATCAAATGTATTAAAAACATATTTTAACCCTTTTGATCTATTCATCTTAACGAAGATTATGGATCCAACAGTGTACGGGGAAAGATTACTGTACAAGACAAGGGGAAAATACCCTGATAAGGCCACGAAGGGGGAAAAATTCATCATCCGGAGGCGTGCAGAACAATATGTGGTTCAAGGCAATTCAAATCTTGGATGGGTTGCAAATAGCTATAAATTCAAATTAAATTAAATTTCACAAAACCCCAAATTGTATAGCTAACTTATCTGGAGATGTTGTGGTGGCTGTATTTGCCAAATAAATAATAGGCTAATATTATTTTTGTCGCTTTACAGTGTTGATGACCATTCGTTTCATGTTCAGTAATGTCTAAAGTATCTTCACTACAACGAAAACATAATTAGCCAACATAACTTATTTTCAGTAACAGATGCTACTGTACTCTTATTAGCCTAATATATTGTTGGATAGCTGTATATTAACTTTGTATTTCACCAAACCTTTCGTTTAACAAAACTCACAGATATTCATCCTTAGTAACCTATCTCAACTAGAAAAAAGCAGGCATGGCTAACTACAGGACTACGATTGAAAATCACTGCCATAGCTGAATATGTGTTTACAATTGCGTCTAAGTGTTTTTTTCCTTATTCTTTTCTTTTGTTTATTAGACGGAGAGCTCTATTATATACGTAAGAAGGTTACAGAGCCATCAGTGAAGGTGAAGGTGGTCAAAGGCACTGAAGAGGCAGACCGTCTCTTCCTGGAATTTCATGCAAGTGCTACAGGGGCACACTGTTGCCAACACAGAACCAGAGAGGCAATTTCCTCCAGATGTTACTGGCCTGGAATGAGTTCCGATATTGATAATTGGGTGAGTGCTTTTTGATGGGTGTACATGACCCACACCAGTATCCATAGAATAACTAGAGAGGTCAATCGGTTTTTGGTTATAGAAATAAATAAATTAAAAGGAAGTTTAAACAACAGCTCAACTGAGTTTTCTTAACATTGAAAAATCTTACACTGTGTGATAAAGTTTAAAAACATTTTTATGCAAGTGCCATACTGTTAGAGGCTATGGGACTGACACCAGCTGTTTACTAAATACCTGGTAACATTTTATTAAATTAACAAAAATATTTTCCAATAATTCACAGTTTGGTATTATAATATGAAAGAGACATACAATGTGATCATGTAATCATGTGTTTAGACTAGTATTCAAAATATATATATATATATATATATATATAGTTTTTACTATGAATGTTCATGTTATTTTGCCATCAAGGGCAATATTATAGTTGAATGAATACAAACAAGAAATCTTTTCAATAGAGATTATGTACTCCAAATAAAATTTAAATTTTTCATATTTTAAAATACTACAGAACTACATTAATCAGGTTTTCAAAATGGTCTTGATTAACTTGAACTTGATGCATTAAACATTCTTTTTGATATCTCTAGTCCAACAAAGACTGTTGAGATTGTTCCTAGTTCATTTGTAGTGTAACAAAAATATAAACTCAGATCAACAACACTATTTTAAGAGTAACTTCAAGTAGCATATTAGCACATTACTAAAAAGACTAAAAGACTAGAATGAGAGCCCCAAAAATGATATAGCACTTATTTCTTATGTGGAAAAAATTAGTCCTTAAAACCATAAACACTGAATAGTGCTTTCACATGGGAAATCAGCATTTCTGAAAAATAATGGTGTCACAAAGACGGCCGGAGTGGGTGGCGTCAGACCAGATGCAGGAAATAAACAGACAGAGATTTGGGGTTTGGTGAAGCTGAGCGAATGCTTTCGCTCAGCATTTAATAACAGAACAGAAAATAAAAGGTTTGAAACAACAAAACACAGCACACGGCACTTGAGGCCAAAATAAATAGACGAACAAAACAGACTAACACTTAACAAACGGTGCACGGAGACAAACAAACACGGTGAGAACAAACACTATACGTTTTATTTTGCTTTTCTTTCTCCTTCTCTCTCTCCCGTTCTCCACTCTCCGAACACCCAACCCCGAGTGAAAGAAATGTGCATCTATATATACTGTTGTGCTGGGATTCAATTACTAATTAATTATTCACTTGAATCCCAGCACGTGAATTAATTCTGTGCAACCCCGTGCTCACATATTACATTTAACCAGCACGTGAAGTGATTTGTGCCCTCCTCGTGCCTAAATATAAATCTACATTTTTAAATACACGTGAAACACAGACCCGTTTATATCCCGTGTACCAATCTATACACCAACGTTAACACACGCACGCAACATACAACACATAATATGCACACAGGGGCGGGGCACATTGCCACATACCCCCCCCCTGTGCAAAGCACACATGGCCTCAACGGCCACCTCCCCCCTTAAAAATCCAGCAGTCCAGGACAAAGTCTCGGGCTGGGAAGGGAGGCTTCAGTGGGCCCATGGCTGGCCATGCTGTCAGCACCCCTGCCGGTAGTGGCACGGCTGACAGCATGCTGGTACATTCCTCCAGCGAAACTGCTGCTGGGGATGCTGGTCTCCTGACCTCTCCCTCTTTCTTCGTAGCCGGTAGCTCCCCTTGGTGGGGCTCCGACCACAGTACTTCCGGCAGCGACGAAGCTGCAGTGGGAGTAGGTCTCCGGACCTCCCCCACGATCTCCGGCAGCGAAACTGCTGCAGTGGGAGCAGGTCTCCGGACCTCCCCCACGATCTCCGGCAGCGAAACTGCTGCAGTGGGAGCAGGTCTCCGGACCTCCCCACGATCTCCGGCAGCGAAACTGCTGCAGTGGGAGCAGGTCTCCTGACCTCCCCACGATCTCCGGCAGTGAAACTGCTGCAGTGGAAGCAGGCCTCCTGACCTCCCCCACCTTCTTCGTGGCCGGCAGCTCCCCTTGGTGGGGTTCCGGCCACAGTACTTCCTGCTGTGATGCGGAGCGGCTGGCAACCCCAGGCGACGCGGAGCGGCTGGCAACCCCAGGCGACGCGGAGCGGCTGGCAACCCCAGGCGTGCGGAGCGGCTGGCAGCCCCAGGCGTGCGGAGCGGCTGGCAGCCCCAGGCGATGCGGGGCGGCTGGCAGCCCCAGGCGATGCGGAGCGGCTGGCAGCCCCAGGCGATGCCAGACAGGCATCCTTGGGTGAAGCGTGGCAAGCATCCTTGGGCGGCGTCGCAGGCATCCTTGGGCTGGCGAGCCCGGCATCCTTGGGCTAAGCGAGCCCGCATCCTTGGGCTAAGCGAGGCAGGAGTCAGGACAAGCTGGGGTGCGGGTGTTGGCCCTCTTCTCGGCCTCTGCGGCCAGGCGGTTCTTCCCATGCTTCCCTCAGCAGCCTATGCAAGGGCTGCTGAGGGCCGCCAGCTTCACGCCCTGGTCTTTCTGGTGAAGGAGAGGCAGCTCCTGCTTCTCTCCCCTGATGGTGATGGAGGCAGAGGCAGCTCCTGCTGCTCTGCTCCTGGCGGTGGAGGTGGCGGAGGCAGAGGCAGCTCCTGCTGCTCTGCTCCTGCCAGTGAAGGTGGCGGAGGCAGAGGCAGCTCCGGCTGCTCTGCTCCTGCCGGTGAAGGTGGGAGCAGCGTGTAGTCTCCTGGCGCACGGAAGGTGGGAGTGGCGTAGTCTCCCTGCCGATGGAGGTGGGAGCAGCGTGTAGTCTCCCCTTTTCAGGGGACTGGTGCTGCTCTGCCTCTCTTGCAGGGGACTGGTGCAGCCCGCCTTTCTTGCAGGGAACTGGTGCGGCTCTGCCTCTGAAGGGGGAAACCAGCAGGCATTCTTCCTCTGCTGGTTGTGATGGGGAAACCAGCAGGCATTCTCCCTCTGCTGGTGGAGGTGGAACCAGCAGGCATTCTTCCTCTGCTGGTGGAGGTGGAACCAGCAGGCATTCTTCCTCTGCTGGTGGAGGTGGAACCAGCAGGCATTCTCCCTCTGCTGGCAGCTTGGGTTCTAGGGCTGTGGAAGCCCCGACTTCCCTCTCTTCGGGCTGTGGACGCACCGACTCCTCCCTTTTGGGCTGTGGACGCACCGACTCCTCCCTTTTGGGCTGTGGACGCACCGACTCCTCCCTTTTGGGCTGTGGACGCACCGACTCCCCCCTCTTGGGCTGTGGACGTTCGGGCTCCCCCCACTCAGGCGTAGGACGTTCGGGCTCCTCCCACTCAGGCGTAGGACGTTCGGGCTCCTCCCACTCAGGCGTAGGACGTTCGGGCTCCTCCCACTCAGGCGTAGGACGTTCGGGCTCCTCCCGCTTGGGCGTAGGACGCTCGGGCTCCTCCCGCTTGGGCTGTGGACGCTCAGGCTCCTCCCGCTTGGGCTGTGGACGCTCAGGCTCCTCCTCATAACTGCGGAAGGGACAGTTGGCGAACAGATGATCCTGGTCGCAGAGGAGGCACCCCGGCGATGGCTTGTTAAATCGCCGTGGATGTCTGGCCCTTAGACGGCACTCCTCCTCCCTGTCCTTCACCTCTTTCTCCTCCTTCCATCCCATCGTTTTATTTTTATTTATTTATTTATTTATTTATTTATTTATTATTATTTTTTTCCCCAAAAAAAACTGCGGTTCCCGCTCTGGCCTGAGTCCTGGAGGCGCTGTAGATCCCACGCAGGACACCACGTGTCACAAAGACGGCCGGAGTGGGTGGCGTCAGACCAGATGCAGGAAATAAACAGACAGAGATTTGGGGTTTGGTGAAGCTGAGCGAATGCTTTCGCTCAGCATTTAATAACCTAACAGAAAATAAAAGGTTTGAAACAACAAAACACAGCACACGGCACTTGAGGCCAAAATAAATAGACGAACAAAACAGACTAACACTTAACAAACGGTGCACGGAGACAAACAAACACGGTGAGAACAAACACTATACGTTTTATTTTGCTTTTCTTTCTCCTTCTCTCTCTCCCGTTCTCCACTCTCGAACACCCAACCCCGAGTGAAAGAAATGTGCATCTATATATACTGTTGTGCTGGGATTCAATTACTAATTAATTATTCACTTGAATCCCAGCACGTGAATTAATTCTGTGCAACCCCGTGCTCACATATTACATTTAACCAGCACGTGAAGTGATTTGTGCCCTCCTCGTGCCTAAATATAAATCTACATTTTTAAATACACGTGAAACACAGACCCGTTTATATCCCGTGTACCAATCTATACACCAACATTAACACACGCACGCAACATACAACACATAATATGCACACAGGGGTGGGGCACATTACCACAAATGGATATCATTTGAAAGTGTACAGTAACTTACACTGCAAAGACAGAAGTTAAAATGTTTGGTTTTTTTTACCCAATTTTTTTCTCCGCCAATTTTTCCTGTTTTCTCCCCAATTTGGAATACCCAATTGACCCCATTAAGCTTGGCCAATTATTAGGAATGGACCTTATTGGTAAATTAAGCAAGACCCCAAATGGCAACCAATACATTTGTGTGCTGATTGATTACTTTACCAAATGGGAGGAGGCCTTCCCCATTTCCTCTAAATCTGCAGAGGATGTCACAATGTGCATAGTAAAGGCCTTTTACACTTTTGGAGCTCCTAAGAGGATTAACGGACCAAGGGAGAGAATTCATTAATCAGGTGTATATCTGGTCTTCACTACTTCTAAATGTTTATTTTACATGATCTCTGTAATTGTATGCGTTACTTCACTTCTATAAATAATTTTAGCCGTCATCGCTTATTTTATTCTGTTTTAATGTATCTAAGTTTTACAGATATACATTTCAGTGTTGAATCTTACAAATGAAAGATATTTAAACAAAAATATTACAGACATTTCAAAATGTTATTTTAAGCTAAACAACTGTCAGTTTACATTAATAAGTTTGTACTGTGTTTTAACATCCCCCCCCACCCCCCACCCCCCACCCCCCACCAACACTTTATCAAAAGGTCAACAAAGGGGATTGTGAACTCCTGAATATAAAACGGAGCCTCTGCTCACCTTACCACCCTCAAATCAATGGTTTGGTAGAAAGAATGAATGGCACCATACAGAGGTATTTAACTGTAATTTTGAAGCATGATATTGAACATTCATAACATCAATAATCCCACAACTTCCACCACCAATTTGTGATTAGCTATCCATAAGAATAAGCATTGTTAACATTTGCTATCAGTTGCCCAGATATTTGGAGATTTGGAAAAATATATTTTGCCCTGTCCTAAAAAGTTATAATGTAATGCAATGTGTTTAGAGTTGTCTGTTTTATGTAAAATATAAATAAGAATTGAAAAAAAAAAAATTCTACACTGTTTATTTTCAGAGCTCTAAGTAAACTTTGCCAGCAGAAGCCAGAGACCTGGGACACATATCTGGATGCGGTTATTTTTGGGTTTAGGACCAAAAAACAGTTGACCACACGTCATTCACCATATTTTATCATGTTTGGACAAGAGGCCCGCTACCCCTCTGATGTTCCAGAATCTTATGAGGTAGGTTTACATTTGTAAACATTAGTTGATTTTCTTTACTTGATCACAGTTATAATATTTGGTATCCACTGTACTGTACGTACTGTACTGTCCTGACAACACAAACTTTTTTAGATTTCATTGAGTCTGCTTTGTAACAAAGACATTCCCAGCTAACACAAAACGTTTTCCTAACATTCCTGGAAGGTTCTTATTTGGTTGTGACAAACACAACGTAGCTACAACGTTCTTAGAATGTTTCTGGTTAGGCATAACGATGTAGGAATGTTACAGTTAAGTGAAAGGGAAACGTACTGTACATGTTGTATCTCAGCCAACACACAACGTTGCTGCAAGGTTCTGGTTGGGTTGTGTTTTACACAATGTTTTGGAAATGTTCTAAAAACGTGATATTTATAAAGGTGTTCAGAAGTATTGGTGAAATTATTTTCCAAATTAGGGTGAATGTTCTTTTTTTTTTTTTTTAATGTGTACGCAATTATTTAATGAAAAAAATCGGATAAATTCTTACCGTCTGTGACATCAGTTTTCTGTATGCATAGCACTTGAATCACAGACAAGTTCATATACAGTTCTGCTAATTTCGGGTAATGCAGAGTTCAAACTTTCGGGGGTGTGGGGGGGGGAGAGTTACCCCTATTAATGCGCTGCAAACTCAGAGCAGCACACTCTTAATATTTCCTCCTAATAAAATAAATAAATAACAATAAAAATCTCCTGCAACGCTGTTTATGTGACGTAATATGTCCGCGAGGACTGAATGTGCTCGAGCGATGTTCTGTGAAGGTGACGGTGACAGGAAAGCGAAAGGAGGATAGAGATAGAGAGAAATATTTGTGTGTGTGTGTCACAAAAACGGCCGGAGTGGGTGGCGTCAGACCAGAGCCAGGAAATAAACAACAGAGACTTGGGGTTTTGGTGAAGCTGAGCGCGTGATCGCGCTCAGCATTTAATTAAACAGAACAGAAAATAAAAGGTTTTAAACACAAAACAGGACACGGCACTTGAGGCCAAAATAAATAGACGAACAAAAACGGACTAACACTACAAACGGTGCACGGACAGACACACAAACAAACACGGTGAGTCTATAAACACTTATTATTTATGTTGTTTTTCTTTTACTCCTCTCTCTCCCGTTCTCCACTCTCGAACACCCAACCCCGAGTGAAAGAAATGTGCATCTATATATACTGTTGTGCTGGGATTCAATTACTAATTAATTATTCACTTGAATCCCAGCACGTGAATTAATTCTGTGCAACTCCGTGCTCACATACTATACTTTAAATGCACGTGCAGTGATGTGCAATCCCGTGCCTAAATACAAATATACAATTTAAATCACACGTGAAACACAGACCCGTTTATATTCCGTGTACCAATCTCTATACACCAACATTAACACACACAACATACAACACATAACACACACATGCACACAGGGGCGGGGCACATTGCCACAGTGTGTTTTAGTCATTTTAAGGTAGCTAGTTTGTTAGTTATAGTTAGTTTGTTGTTAGTTAGGTTCATTTTATTTATTTATTTAGCCAACTACAGGAAAGGAAAGGATCAAGGACAGGTTTTAATGGTTGCAATAATAATAATAACAAATATTCTTTACTTGTATGGTGGTGATTAATTACACATTTGTCTAAATTGAAAATGCAAAACGGTAATTCATATTCTTAATTTCATGTAATAAGTGGATACACATTATTTATGTAATATCTGATAATATGTTTTGAAAATGTATGAATATTAAGTAATTCTAATCAAAATAACATTCTAAGCATGTCTGGAAAACGTTCAGGGAACGTTTTCACCTAACTTTACCACAACCTACAACTAACGTTCCAATAACGTCTGGAAAACTTTCCTGAAAAACATTCTTTCCTAACGTTCCTGTAACTGAAGCAATGTATTAAAAGCTATTTCAATTAACTTTTACGCAACAGTTATTTTGAACAGTGCAATATGTGTAAGCAACATTTAAAAATAGCGCTTCACAATAGAGATTAAGTTTCTCCAGAAATGTCCATTGTAGTTAAACACTATTATACCACATGGTGCTACAGATAAAAATGTAACAATGACAAAGAATAAAATTACCTAAGAAGAAAAAAATAAAGTCATATAATCTTAATTGTGGTCTGTGTGGTCCAGTGGTTAAACAAAAGGGCTTGTAACCAGGAGGTCCCCGGTTCAAATCCCGGCTCAGCCACTGACTCATTGTGTGACCCTGAGCAAGTCACTTAACCTCCTTGTGCTCCGTCTTTCGGGTGAGACGTAGTTGTAAGTGACTCTGCAGCTGATGCATAGTTCACAAACCTTAGTCTCTGTAAGTCGCCTTGGATAAAGGCGTCTGCTAAATAAACAAATAATAATAATAATAATAATAATCAATACAAACTTTCACCTTTGTAGACTCTAGTTACACTTAAAGTATACCTTTTCAATAGGTGAACAGAACCGTTGAGGATGTGCTTGGGGAAGAGGTTGTTTCCAGGTATAAAATTAAAGGACAAATTTTATGAGACTGTGAGGGCAAATGCACAAACAGCAGTAAACAAAACAAAGGCCTGAAAAGAAGCTGCATGGGCAGTGAGAGACACATTCACAGAGGCTGAAAAGGTACTAAGGAAGAACTGCAGGAGCCAGCAGAGGAAAGGGGGAAAAATGGCTCAGGACCTTCTCGGCCCTTTCACCATTACAGCTGTACAGGGCAAAAGTGCAAATTTGACTGATGAGAAAGGAAAGGTCTTTCCAAGAATCAGCTTGGATCACTTGGTGCCCTATACAGAAAAGGTTCCTCATGTACCACACAAAGTACTTTCTAGGGTTGCTCCTGGAAGACCTGCATCTCCTGCCCCAGTTGTAGTCAGTCCAGGATCTCCGGCCCCAGCAGAAGTAGTCAGTCCAGGATCTCCAGCCCCAGCTGTAGACTGTCCAAGATCTCCAGCCCCAGCTGTAGACAGTCCAGGATCTCCGGCCCCAGCAGAAGTAGTCAGTCCAGGATCGCTGACCCCAGCTGTAGACAGTCCAAGATCTCTGGCCCCAGCTGTAGACAGTCTAGGATCTCCGGCCCCAGCTGTAGTCAGTCCAGTTATTCTTGAGAAATGTGAGTTGCGTAAAGTTTTTCTTGCCATACAACTGTGCATATTAAATTACTCTCCATGGGTAACTTTTTTGACAACACAAACCATTCACATATAATATGCAAATAAACGAACCGTAATACAACAAATACAAAATTGTAGTACTCTGTAAGTGTACTTTTTAATGTGTCTCAAAATGTGCAAACTTTTTGCAGATGTTGAAGCAGCTTGGTCTGGGAAAGGAAGCCATGTGTTGCTGTCAAAAATTGGCCCATATCAATTTATTTTATTGGGACATAGAGCGCCTTGCCCGATAGGGATCTTGAGAGTGAGGTATGCTGCATTCTGATTCTGTCTGAAACAAACAGAATTAATGGTTTCATATGTACTTTATGCATTCAAGTAAGTAGAATGTATTGTATTAACTTGATTTCTTTTATTGATTTTACCTGGCACCTAGTGTGTTGAGACATAAAGGGCTATGAATAAAATAAGTTTATAAACGAACTGTCTGCTGTCTAGTCAGCATTATAAATATTTTATTTGGTATTTAGGTTTGAATATTTTTGGTTTCCTCTGCATTCAGAGATTAATTCAGGCATGTAAGACACATTTTAAAAGGACAAAAATACACCATCATGTATATGTACATGTTTATCCTTTTCAAGGTAATAAATGCATATATAACAGCACTGGTGAGGAGATTTAATCTTGAAGGGGACGAAAATGTCTTCCTCATTGAATCATTCACCATGAGCAAAATATGGCGGGGCTCATATCAAACACTGAGAAAGGTACGTCAAGCCTCACTTCAAAATACAGCACCTTGAGAATGATAAAAATCAATGAACGGATATGTTATTTTACAAAAAGAGTGTATATTGGATACCTTACATGCTGTTATTAATTTATTATATCTTCATCAATTTCAGCTTGATCCCAGCAAGTACAGTTTGATTTTGGGCATTATAAATGAACATCACCACTGGACACTTGCTGTGAGTATAAGCATGAGTGGCGGAGATGGTGTGTGCTTTTGGACAATGTTATGCATGTTCGTGCATGTGCATGCATGTGTGTGATATATTAAACAAGTTCATTTATTTTCAGGTTATATATCCATCCCAAAAGAAGACTATTTTCTTGGCTCCACTGGGAGAGTCCAAAGAAAAAGTGAGGAAGTGCCTTGAGACAACAAGGTAAATCTTTCATTTTGCCATTAATGACATTGCTGTTTTGAGACTCTTTAGCAATCTATAATAATAATATAGCTGAGTTCCCAAACAGAATAATAAAAATGTATGTTTTGTCAATGTTACATTTGGAGCATCACAAAAGCATACATTGTATGCATGTAAGAGCATTTTCATAGACTTAATATTAACATAATACTACTAAAATTGTACAGGTGTATAATATGACAAGGTGTGGTATTGCAGGGTAAGTATGGAAGGGCAGGGTTGGTATGGCTGGGGAGAGTTTAAATGCTAGAAATTAATAAAAAAAATAACTTTTAGATCTTATTGCAGGGTGTGTTAGGGGTGGTAGTTATGGCATGTTAGGGTAGAAATGGTGGGTTTGTGTGTAGGTTATGGTAGGTATAAAGTTCATAATTTTGAAATTGAACATTGAAATGTTGGTAGGCACTTCCTACAGTATGACATTTTGATAATAGCACAAGCTATAAAAACAATAGCAAACCTTGGTATTGTGTGTCCAGGAACTTTGTTTACCCAAAAAGAATGACTTTTTTGTGTGACTTTTTTGTTTGTTTTTGCCAAAAGGAAAAAAAAAAAGATAGAATTAAAGACATAATTATCCAGAAGATCTTTCTCTATTTCTTACATGCAGACTAATAAATGAACAAATACTAATCTTGTCCTCAGGGCCTTCATGAGAACAAAAGGGTGCCAAGTTTCAAGATGGAGTTGTGAAACTGTCTCCCACCCAATACAGTCAGATGGCACATCGTGTGGTGTTTTTGTTTGTAAGGTCTGCATACAGTACAGCTACTATATCAGTTTTTCAGTGATTATTTAAATACAGCCACACTGGGTGACATTAAAGGGTTTCTTGAAGTAATATCAAATAAACTATCCACATAACTTGTATTAGTTTATGATTAAAAAAAAAAAAAAAAAAAACGCTATTTTCTCAGTTTGCAGAGGATGTTCTCGAAGGCAGACAGAGCAACTTTTCCCCCTGAAGGGAGTCCATTGACATTATCTGAAAGGAAATGACGATCAACCTTCTAAAGGAATCAGGTATATAGGGTAATAAGTACAGTATGAGAGTACTGAGTACTGATGGCACTGATGATGCATTTGTAATATTCTAAGCTCTTTTTACTGCACAGATTAATTTGGGGCCTGGTTCATGAAGCTGCCTTTAATAAGTTAGGTTTAGCTCAAATTCTCACAATTGACAATACAGTAATAGTTCAGTGAGCTTATTAAATCTAGCCAGGTTTATTGCATTAAAATGTATCACTTAATTGTACTTTTTTGGGTGAGCGGCAGCGTTGCCATGTTAATCTTGTATTGTCCATGGTACAGTATAGTGATGTTTCATGATAAAAAGAAAATAACGTCCAGCTAAACATTTAAAATGACTGGTTAATACATACATGAACAACAAACTACTTAATCTACACTAGTGAAACAGTCTGGTGGTGGGGTTTCTTTACATCTAGTTCTAACTCACATGTGAGACTGCAATGTCTGGTGCTACTAAGAAGTTGCTGTTGTCAGGAATGAATGTTTACGAAGAATGAACAGCTGATACTGTCTTGAATGTTTAAAGAATGACAAATGGATTTATGATGGATTTACACATTTATAAGATGGGAGAGGATAAATTATAGAGGACAGGTAAGAGTACCTGAGATGTACCTATTTGTGCACGTTCTCAAATATGCACCCAAATATGATTATTCCACAGATGATAAGTTCAGTTGTTTTGAGGATAGCAGGACATTCTGGGGGATGCAGTGTCACAAGATGAATGGGTAATTTAGTAGTGAACACTTTAGTTGTATTTTTAAACATTTTCAACTGCAACTCCAAACATCTTCTAATCAAAATTAAAAAATAAATAAAATAAAAGTTTAGGCAAATTAAATGTACATGGTTTCCAAACTTCGTAATGATTTCCTAATTAAACTCTCTACACTACATTAGTTTTTCTACACCCTCTTCTTTCCTTTGTATTTTTCAGATTGCGTGCGATGGCTGCAGCAGGTGGTTCCACCACACATGTGTTGGACAGCCATCAACTAAGGTCAGCTTTTTTTGTGCAGCATGCACAATGTGAGGACACACAAATGCTTCATTTCCAATGCCGGCGCAACTGGGCCAGCTGCGCTAGATCCGTGCCCCCGCCAATAAAATTGCTGCAGTAGGAGGTCACATGGGGATTTTGGGATAGTATTGTTTCCTTTTTAAAAAGCACGGACAGAACAAAAACTCAGAGCAAGGAAGGCTGAAGTGGAAATGACTTGTGGCTATTTTTTTATGATTTTATTAATATGGTTAAGGTTTTATATGCCAACCCCTCTGCGATGGTCCATCGGGGACACATGAATCCTTGGGGGTAATGAATTCGTCGTAACAGGGGCCCTATATAAAACCGCAATATAGCGAGACCCACAAAATAAAAATAAAAATCACAAATACTATACAATCAAACTCGTTTTATCGTGGACCTGAGGTATTTTAAACAGGGCAACTATACAACCAGAAACACATAGAAATAGGAGGCTAATAATACAGAACATCATAGTGTAAACTTAATATAAGCTTTTCAATTATGCAGTCTTGCTGGGTGAGAACAGGGAATCACTGTTTACAGTGGCGTAAAAGTAACAGATTGCATACACTGCAAGTAACAGTAACTTTACCTAGTATCAGTGCTTAATCTGTGCCGGGGCACAGCCCCAGAACCTCTGGGCTTGCACCCGCTCCTCCTCTTTTGACAGCCTTCAACAATAAAATTGTTATGGAAATCCACGCCTTCAAAAACACACAGAATATATACTGATATTCTGGAAGACGAGACTCCCTTTTCAAAGCGCGTAGATACAACCAATCAGCAGCGACACTGCTTCGCTACAGCTTTTGTCGAAATTCTCTTTGTATATTTATTTTCTGTGATCATTAGTTTATGGATAATCGTGTTTGATTTTAAACCAATTAAATTGTTACAAAAACGACTATTCTAGAGTTCATTCATTTTAATTCCGTACAGGTCTTGTTGTACTAGTGCTAAAATATACACTGCCTTTTTTCTTTCTATATTTACCCGAAACCTCGCTAAATATAATTTTAGGAAATGACATGTCAGCACTGTACTTGCATCCAGAGCGCGTCTGCCGATGAAAATAAAAATACGGCTAAAAACAAAACAGTATTCGGTTCAACAGAGACAGTTAGTAACTTAAAAACAAATAAGCGAAATTCTCCCTGTCCGTCTGTGTAGTTTGAAATTTAATGTGCCGCCCCTGCTTGTTCTGCAGCGCTCAGCCAATAGAATTGTGGGAAATGTAGTTTTAAAACCTTGAAATATACCTTTGCTTCTATGCCTCGATCCCACATTTCCCACAATTCTTTTCAACGTCCTGTCCCTGTCTATTGGCTGAGCGCCGCAGAGCAAGCAGGGGCGGCACATTACTTCATTTGAAAAACGTCATGAACGATACAAGCAATTTCTTACACTACTTGGTTTGATTAAATGAGTAGTACACAACAAAATATGAAAGCTGAACATTAATTTCAACAAAGAACAACAACAACTTTTTAATGAAAAAAATATATTGTAGCCTACTTCATAGGAACATTAGCCTGCTATATTATATTAAACCAAAACAATAAAAAATATTAACAATCTGTTT
This sequence comes from Huso huso, assembly GCA_036884735.1. Taxonomy (NCBI): domain Eukaryota; kingdom Metazoa; phylum Chordata; class Actinopteri; order Acipenseriformes; family Acipenseridae; genus Huso; species Huso huso. The sequence goes on along the minus strand of CM072663.1, from coordinate 47,199,452 downwards.
CTCTCTTGCCTTTTTCAATGAATATAATTTAATTAATAGAGAATAAAAACATACTAAGATAACAACTACCTAGCCTAAGTTTAATTAATCGTTTTTGTAATCTACCAGCGGTTTCTGTTGCATACACATCGCTGATAATAGTGCAGACCGTGGGTAAAACCAATGTTGGTGTTGGGGTGAGTATTTTTTTTTAATCAATGTCGTCCTTCTGGAGTCCTCTGAATGCCTTTTAATTTATTTGTTTTTTAAACCATTTAAATGCAAACCCATAATAAAACATGTATACAGGCTTTTTTATGTATTATTTGTCCTACGGTTGCCTTAAATTCATTTTTCTGCACATTATTATTATTTATTTCTTAGCAGACGCCCTTATCCAGGGCGACTTACAATTGTTACAAGATATCACATTATACATTATACAGATATCACATTATTTTTACATACAATTACCCATTTATACAGTTGGGTTTTTACTGGAGCAACCTAGGTAAAGTATCTTGCTCAAGGGTACAACAGCAGTGTCCCCCACTGGGGATTGAACCCACAACCCTCCGGTCAAGAGTCCAGAGCCCTAACCACTACTCCACACTGCTGCACATGTAGCGTGCAAGGGGGAAGGCAGCAGTAGGGCTGGTAGGTGATGTAATCACACGCAAAGACATAAGCCCGATATACGGTCCTTGCAAGGGAGCGAGCCGGCTCTTTTGTACAGCGGTATCAGCGCTATGCTTTAGTGCGAGAAGTCCTGGGTTTGTGCCCGCCCTCCGCCTGTGTGTGGATTGCCTCGCCCTGTGTGATGCACCTGCCTGCGGGAACCAAGATCGCTACATTGGTGTCAGAAGTGGACGCAAGTACCCCGGTACGCACTCGTTGGACTGTAGCCTGGTGAGCAAGTCTGGGGCGCTACTTGAGGCTGTCAGGGGAGAGTGTAGCGTGCACCGCAGTAGGCAGCAGCAGGGCTGGTAGGTGACTTAATCACACATAGAGACATAAACCAGATATACGCGCCTTGCAAAGGAGCCTGCTCTTTTGTACAGCGGTATCAGCGCTATGCTTTAGTGCGAGAGGTCCCGGGTTCGCGCCCGCCCTCTGACTGTGTGTGGATTGCCTCGCCCTGTGTGATGTGCCTGCCTGCGGGAACCAAGAACGCTACACTACTACTTTGTATATAATGTAGAATATGTGAATGTAAACATCTAACACTAGTACATACAATACTCTTTCAAATAAACATGTTATGATTTTGAATGTGCGGTTCTTACGGACGATATTATTGTCATTGCTTGCGCCCCGGCACCTCTTTCTTTACAAATTAAGCACTACCTATTATAATAAATATAAATAAATAAAACCTGTACAATGGTTTTTGCAGTGTACAATGTGGTACTTTCAGTTTTTCTGCTTGCTTTTCTTGTTCACACGGATGGGACAAAACGCTTTTAACCATCCTCTCACAATTGATTTGGATTTGCCAACTTTTAAATCACGAACAACATCCAGTTGTTTAGCCCCACTTTTGACTCGTTCAATATCTTTTAACTTTTCATCTAAGACACTTTTTTATGCAGTAATGATGTACTCAGCAGTAACCATAGTGTTGAGCTCGAATGAAATTTCAACCACCAAATCAAATGTTTAACTTTCTAATAAGGGTAATTATATTAGTGTTATTTTATTTTTCATCATATTTAATTTCAAATAGAAGCGGACCGTGTATTTTTCGAACTTGGAAAACGTTGGTATCATATGGTTTTAATTGGTTGCATTTTGCAAGCTAGCCTTTGTATGTGTGGTTTTCATTGGTCGCATTTGGTCAGCTGTGTAAATGGTTTCATTGGGTGGAAGGGAAGAGATGTTTGCTGCAGTCAGTGCTTCCATACAGTACATGTATACGACTGTATCATGAAGGTGCAAATAACGGTATATCATTTTACCAATACAACACACATTCTGTAAGGTTACAAATGGTTAAAATAAGTGAATACATCTCATTCATAACCACAAGTCTAGAAAAGGCTAAAATATTTTCATATCTACAAATATCGAATTATCGAGGTAGTCTCTAAGAAATTAAGCCTGGTCGGTTCTGTACACTCTCTCTATATCGGCGTCACAGACGCGGTCAGTCTGTTAAATGTCTGTTTCAAGGTGAGTTATACACTGAGTGTACAAAACATTAGGAACACCTTCCTAATATTGAGTTGCACCCCCTTTTGCCCTCAGAACAGCCTCAATTCGTCGGGGCATGGACTCTACAAGGTGTCGAAAGCGTTCCACAGGGATGCTGGCCCATGTTGACTCCAATGCTTCCCACAGTTGTGTCAAGCTGGCTGGTAGTGGATCTCTACTCCGAATAGCTCGTTCCATCTCATCCCACAGATGCTCAATGGGATTGAGATCTGGTGACTGGGCAGGCCACTGCAGTAAGCTGAATTCACTGTCATGTTCGTGGAACCATTCCTGGACAATCTTATCCTGCTGAAAAAATCCATTAGCAGATGGATACACTGCTGCCATGAAGGGGTGCACCTGATTGGCAATGATGTTCAGATATCCTGTGGCATTCAAACGTTGCTCCACTTTTATCAGGGGGCCCAATGAGTGCCATGAAAACACACCCCACACCATCACACCACCACCACCAGCCTGCAATGTTGACACGCAGCATGATGGATGCATGTACTCGTGGTTTTCTTCATACCCTAGTCCTCCCATCTGCGTGAAACAGCAAGAACCGGGATTCATCAGACCAGGCAATGTTTTTCCAATCCTCCAGTGTCCAGTGTTTTCGTTCCTTAGCCCACTGCAACTGCAGTTTCTTGTGTTTTGCTGAAAGAAGTGGAACTTTGTTAGGTCGTCGGCTGTCATACCCCATTCGTGTCAAGGTACGACGAGTTGTGCATTCTTTTATGGGTCTTTCAGCACCAATGTTGTACTGGACTGTCAGTTGACTAACTGTAGCCCGTCTGTTGCTCTGCACAATTCGTGTCAGCCTCCTTTGGCCTCTTTCATCAGTGAGTCGTTTTCGACCACTGACTTGCCGTTGGCTGGATGTCCTTTGGGTGGTGGACCATCCTTGATACACACGGAAAACTGTTGAGTATGAAAAACCCAGCAGCGTTGCAGTTCTTGACACACTCAAACCGCGCCTGGCACCTACTACCATACCCCATTCAAAGGCACTTAAATCTTTTGTCTTGCCCATTTACCCTCTGAATGGCACACATACAGTACACAATCCATGTCTCAATGTGTCAAGGCTTAAAAATCCTTATTTAACCTGTCTCCCCTTCATCTACACTGATTGAAGGGGATTTAACAGGTTACATCAATAAGGGATCATAGCTTTCACCTGGATTCACCTGTCAGTCTATTTCATGGAAACAGCAGGTGTTCCTAATGTTTTGTACACTCAGTGTATTCTCTTTTGTTAATTAAAACCCTCTTTTTCCAAGTGCAAATTAACTCCTGATAAATGATGAGAATTAACACAGATTTGCTTTTAAATTCCCACACAAACAAAAGAAATAGTCGCAAGAAGCACTGCTCGACATTATTTCATAAATCAACATAATATCGAAAATCACATTATTTAATAATTAAATAGGCACGACAACCACTTAAAATACCCAAATCAATGCCAAAATCGATTTATTGGTTAATACTGGAGTTATCATTTATGAACTTTTGAAAATCCTGCCCACAGTCTATAGGCCTACAGAGGCTCCCGACCAGTTGTGGCTCCCAGTGAAATGATGGGGGGACGCACAGTTTGCAGCGCGAATGAACTAAAGAAAGAATAATAAACAAAAAAGTAAAGGTAAAAAGTAAAAAATAAACACAAGTTTATTATTTGTGTTCTCTGTATTCATTCGTGTTTATTATTCTTTCTTCTCGCCCCTTCTCCGGTTTCTTTGAGCTTGCATGTTCACTGCAAGGACATTTCATCACTTGATGACCTTCACCTCGGGTGAAAGCTAGATGTGCAGTGGAAAGTCTATTTCATAATTTTGAATTAAGTGCATGCTCGTTTCGTGGAGATTGAGCATTGAGCAAACCATCCACGAGTAATAAACGAAAGCATGAGACTTAAGCCAGACTAGGAGAAAGAGTTTGCTTTCACTGAAAACAGTGGTAAACCTCTGTGTCTCATCTGCAACAAATGGCTTACACACTGTAGTCTGTACAAGACGAGCAACCTCAAACATCATTATGAAACAACACATTTTCATATCCTCCTGGCTCCGATGAGGAGAAACAAGCTAGCCTCTTCAAAAGTCAGCAGAGGCTCCTTTTTGGCGTTCAGTATAGAAGGTGATGTAACGACTCAGGCGAGTTTTGTATGGCATGTAATATCGCTCATGTCTAATTTTATAAAACTGTGGTGTTGACGCTAGACTAGAGAATGCATATTTAAATGTTATATTGCAGGTCTGCTCATGAGCAGGTACTGTAATCCCTTTCAAAATAAATACAGCGCATTTGTCAACCACAAAACTCTAAAAAAGTATTTAATACATGCAGCAGCCATACAAAAAAAAACTTTTTTTTTTTTTTTTTTTGAAAACCGCGAGCATTCAGCTCTTTAAGAGAAGAGCTTGTCAAAAAGAATCCTTACAGAAGTGTCTTTTTATGTTGTGTTTTTGATTAAATCAGGGCAGTTATCTTATTGTGCTTCATAATAGTGGAATATATTGTATTTAAAGTGCATAATACATACAGTCTATTCACTCTATTCTACTATCATCTCTTGCTGACCTGGGGATCTCTGGCACTGCTCTGGCCTGGTTCTCCTCCTACCTCTCCAACCGCACTTACCAGGTAACCTGGCGTGGAGCAACCTCCACACCTCACCCTCTCTTAACTGGAGTCCCCCAAGGGTCAGTCTTGGGTCCTCTCCTGTTCTCTCTCTACACCCGCTCCCTGGGCCCCCTCATCGCATCCTATGGGTTCTCATACCATTTCTATGCTGATGATGCTCAGATTTTCCTCTCCTTCCCACCTCTGACTCCACCATCTCCTCCCGTATCTCTACCTGTCTGTCTGCTATTTCCTCCTGGATGCACTCTCATCACCTCAAACTCAACCTCTCTAAATCTGACCTCCTTTTCTTTCCCCTCCTCCTCCCCCCTCCTCTGATCTCTCCATCTCTGTTCCTCTGCAATCTACCACACTCTCTCCTCTTCCTCAGCTAAGAACCTTGAGTCACCCTGGACCCCTGCCTCTCTTATTCCCAGCACATCTCCACTCTGGCACGCACTTGCCGATTCTTCCTGAGCAACATCCAAAGAATCCGACCCTTCCTCACCAACTATGCTACCCAGCTCCTGGTCCAGGCCCTGGTACTCTCCCGCCTAGACTACTGCAACTCCCTCCTGGCTGGCCTCCCCGGCGTCCGCCACCCGTCCGCTCCAGCTCATCCAGAACTCTGCTGCCCGCCTGGTGTTCTCTCTGCCCTTCGCCCACGCTACTCCACTACTCCGCTCGCTCCACTGGCTCCCGATCACCGCCGCATCCAGTTCAAGACTCTTGTACTAGCCTACAGATGCCTTGACCAGACTGCACCCAGCTACCTCCAGACCCTCATCTCTCCCTACACCCCCACTTGACCTCTCCGCTCCGCCTGCACTAGAAGACTAGCTCTACCTCCGCTACGCTCCCCTGTCTCCAGAGCCCACTCCTTCTCCACCCTTGCTCCGCAGTGGTGGAATGACCTTCCTACAGATGTCAGGACTGCCCAGTCCCTGACCACATTCCGGCGCCTCCTTAAGACTCACCTCTTCAAACAGCACCTGTAGAACTCCTCTGTTTGTATCCTGGGACACTATCACCCTTCATGTAAATGTGCTTTATTCTGCTCTTATCTGCCCCCTATTTTACTGCATTTAATCCTGTACTTCAGAATACTGTAATCTGCCAAGTGTTTAACCTGTAGTACTTTGTATTTAATCACATCCTGATGTAACTATCACTATTTAATCATATCCTGATGTAACTATCACTATTATCTGCTGTATTATTGAATTGTGGTTTGTCACACTTGAACAAAAGTTATTGTATTACTTGTATTGTAACACTTGAAATGTATTTGCTTACGATTGTAAGTCGCCCTGGATAAGGGCGTCTGCTAAGAAATAAATAATAATAATAATAAAGTATAAACAGAAATAATGGAAAAACACTGTCATATTAAAGTTGAATACACTGTAGATCTTTTGGTGATAATTTATGAGCCCCCAAATATGTGGACTGATTGATTTTACGATAACGTAATTGCAACCTTAATCTTTAAACTCGAGACAAGTAAACATGATTTTGGATACTATCTCAAGACACGCCTTTAGTTATGTATAAAGTTTAGTTAGTTATGTATTTACTATAAATGATCTAGGGTGTTACCACAATATCCTTCTATCTCACCATCAAAACTACATTCATATTTAAGTGCCATCTAAAGTTACACTGAACATATGAATATATATTTTACAGTAATCATTGAATTCTGCCTATACATATGATTGATTAATTTGGCATATGATTTAATCTTTAGACAATATTCAGTTTTGATTCAATTCAATGTTATCATATATCAGTGCAATTCAACAGTCAAAATCAAAACAAATACTTGCTTAAAGTAATACTTTCTTTTATTTGAAAAATTACAAAAAAATAAAAAGTAGATTGTATTAAATTGTATTTGTTTCCAATGTATAATAAAGTATTATACTAAGCATGTTTAAGAAAAATTAACCATATATTCAGTTGTAATTAAGATTCTAAATATATTCAACATTTAATATATTTTTATCATGTAATAATTCAACATAGGTTAATACAATTAATTCATACTCAGTTTATACAGAATTAATAATACAATCGAGTTATGTACCATGGAATTCATAAGTTGTTTAGTTACCAGTCCTTAAAAGTGAAGAAAGCTGAAACAGTCTTGCAATGAAGAATTACTGTACATAGGATTTTGAAGAAAAAACAAGATGCCTTTTTCTCCAGAACTCCATGTCCCACGATGCATCGAAGCCACACAACAAATGGTTTCCTCTTTCTGTGTGCTTCAATGCTTGTGGTGGCTTCTTAATATACAATTTTACCACTTCTAAGTTTTTGTAAGCTAGGTATCCTATACATTACGACTCATCATCCAGTCACTGTACTTCACATATCACTTCCAACTCTTAACTTAAAGAATAATTCCAGGCGTATAGACTTCCCAATCTTCAGAAAACCATAAGCTTTTATTTACTTACATCCAATAATAGCCAAACGAGTGGAAAATCCCTCTTCCAATACAGCAATATATTCCATGACAGTAACTCCATCCAAAAGCATAAGCGAATATTCTTCATTTTAACTATTTTCTTATCCTTATGTCTTTATATCCTTTATCCTTAGGTCCTTTTATATTCTTAGTGTCCTTTTTTATGATTTCTATGTATACAGTCTTGTTACTAATCTATATACGACTCAACGGTATCAACAGTCGAAAACTGTATTTGCTCCTCCGCTTACAAAAACTCACTGCGTCATCTGTGTTCTTTCCTTTTATTGTTTACTTTCAAAACCGAATTCTAAAATAATAATGTCATTAGATATAAACAAAACTACCACTCGAGGGCGCAGTGCATAGAAAAGGAGAACATACCAATCCATAAACAGTAATAATAATTACACATATCTAAATAAACTAAAATAAGAATACATTCTTTTGTATAATCAAAATACAAAATTACAATTCGGCTCCTACATTCCGGCCCCTAATTGTTTTAAGCAACAAGCATAACAATTATCCAAACATTTTATGGAACCTAAATAAATATCTTAGAATGACTAAACATTTTTAAAGTCCTTCATAAATAATAATCAGAATATTCTTGGCGATCTGAATCACTCGCCATCTGCTTCAAGTAGTAGACAGAGCTTGTTTATGGGTCTCTCCAGCACACTGCTCTCAGTCTGCACTCGATCACGTCGGACGAATCCATTCCTGTCTGGCATCGTCTCCACAACTCTTCCCATCATTCAGGAGTTACGTGATGCTGCGTCATCTACTATCAGAACAACGTCTCCCACGATGAAGTTTCTTCTAATGTGTGACCACTTCTGGCATTCCTGCAACAACGGTAAGTACCCACGTGTCCATCTCTTCCAGAACAAATCAGCCATGTACTGAACCTGTCTCCATCTACGACGAGCATACATATCTTCTTTTCTGAACAAACCAGGTGGCATAATTGGTTTAGTCTTCAACAACAAATGAATGATTAGGTGTAAGCTTCCAAACATTCAGATCATCCAGGACTTTTGTGATTGGACGATCATTTATGATGGCTTCCACTTCACAAAGAACTGTTTGAAGACCTTCATCATCAAGTGTTTGCTGTTTCAGAACAGTACTGAGAATCATTCTCACAGTCCGTATCTGTCTTTCCCACACAACGCCATGGTGAGAACCTGCTGGTGGCTTGAAAATCCACCTCATTCCTTTCTTTAGCATAGCTCCATGTATTTTGCCTTGATTCCAACTTTCAATCTCTATTTGCAGTTCACGCTCAGCTCCAATGAAATTGGTGCCATTGTCAGATCGGATTTCTGAAACTTGACCTCTTCGTGATATGAATCGACAATATGCATTAATGTAATAGTCAGTGTCCAAAGAAGAAGCCACTTCAATATGTACTGCTCTATAGCTAAACATGTAAAGATCACTCTGTATCTCTTGACCAAACTTCAACCTCTCTTGATTTCAATTGGACCGAAGTAATCCACACCTACATTTGTGAATGGTGTCTTATCTGGCAGCAAACAATCCTTTGGCAAATCTGCCATCTTCTGTTCTCCAGCGTTGAAAGACTGACGTCAACACTGCATTCAGAGATAACTCTCCTTGCTGCCGAATAAGCTCCTGTGAGACAATATATCTGGCGTAAGCGGGGAAAGCATGTGGTTACTTACATTATCTCCCACTTTTTCATGAGTGTGGTGTAGAATAAGCTTGGAAACATAAAGATCCTTTGACAGGATTATAGGATGTCTAGCTTCTTCCGGCATCACTGATTTACTCAACCGCCCTCCTACTCTCAAAATTCTGTCTTCTACCACTGGGTCTAACTTGTAGATATGGCTACATTTCTTTACACTACAGCTCCCTTTCTTTATAGCAGTTATCTCTTCTTGAATACTCGCCTCTGGCTGAAACGAATAATCTCCTTCTCGGCTTCTGCCATATCTTCTACAGCAAGAGTTCCATTACTCAATGTTCTTTTGAACTTTCTCATTTGCTCTTCTAATAAGCTCTTTTGTCTCTCTTGATCGCTATCAATCTTGCTAATCACCACACGTAGTTCTTTCCTTTTCCTACTCATCTGCAGAAGCGCCTCTCTACTTTTGAGATCCCAAGCTACTGACTTCTTCAAAGAAATCCATCTTGAAAAGTGATTAATCAACTTATTTACATCAGCATTATCATTCGCAATCAAGACATTCATTGTAACTTCTTTCTTGACTTCTGAATCATCAACAGAAATTAGCCTTGACTCTTTTGGATGCTCTGGCCATTCGTCTTCTGCCTTCCAGAAGAAATCTGGACCACGGATCCATCTCTGGTCTTTCAAAAGAGCCTCGGCCTTCAGTCCTCTAGAAGCATCGTCTGCTGGATTGAGTGCAGTGTTCACGTACTTCCACTGTGATGCTTTTGATCCTTCATGTATGATGGATATCCTATTAGCGACGAAGGTATGAAATCTGGTTGTCTCATTTTCGATATACTTCAGTACTGACATGCTGTCAGACCAGAAAACTGTGTCCTCAAGATGAAGCTGCAGTTCCTTCTTCATCATCTTGTTCACACTAACTGAAATTACAGCTGCTGTGAGCTCCATTCTTGGAATCGTGATCTGCTTCAATGGGGCAACCCTTGCTTTTCCCATCATGAAAGCACAATGAGTCTAACCCAACCAAGTAGAGTTTTGACAGCGTAAGGTCTGTCTCATTGACTATTTATCACACGCCAAGGTTCTATAGCTTTTGGTGCATTAGTGCCTATTAGCAATCCAACTTCTTCATCGGTTTGAGAGAGCTTAACTTCTTTTAGATAAGACCATTTTCCTATGTCCTCTTGCTTTGGAATGTTGTCCTTTGTAACAGGAACTTCCTTTTGTGTGTACACATCTGGCAGCTCAATGAAGGCACTGTCTTCTAGGCTACACACTTCCAAACCTGCAATGACAGAGCAATCAACAGACTTCTCTTGACCCACAGAAGAAGAATCTCTGTTTTCCTGCCTCTTGTATTCAGCTGTCTCGTCAGAACTTCAGTACAAAACGTTGCAGAACTTCCTAGGTCAATGAATGCGTATGTTTCCACTATCTTGTTGTTGTTCTTAGCAGTGTTATTGCTAGAATGCAATCTTGGTCACCGGCCCCAGTATGACCACGTTTCCACACTGGGGTTCACATATGCACTGCTTACTTTCTTTTCTTCCATCTTAACAGCAGCGACCTCATCTTTATTAAAGTGCAACACACTAGGGTGCTTCTGTGAACATACTTTGCATGAGATCCTTGTCTTGCAATCTTTGCTCAGCCAAACAACCAAAGCAAATTCTCTTTGACTATAAAAACTTAATTTTTTCTTCATGAGTCTTGCCTCTCATGCATCTGCACAACTCCATTGTGTGATCTCCTTTACAGAAGGTAAGGCAAGGTTTCTGAAATGCGTTTGATGTACATTCAGTGTTCTTTGCTTGGCTCCTTTCAGGATCTTTCTTTTCATCAGAGTTAGCTACAACACTGGTGACGAAACTACGTCCATTGTTCCTTAGTTTCTTGTTGGCCCTCTGATCTGTGTATTTGGCTTTGTCACTTCCTTTAGCAGTTGTGTCATCTGAAATCTTTCCAAACAATGGATCCATGGCAATCTTAGCATGTTTGTCCACAAAACTAACCAAGTCTTTAAACCTGGCTCTTCGCTTGTGTCGCTTGTGGATATCACAAGCCACTCCCCTCCATCTTTCTCTCAGCTTATAAGGAAGCTTCGAAACTACAGATCTCATGTTTGTGGGATTATCCATTTCTTCCATATACTTGATGTCTTCCATGGTATTGTGGCATCCAATGAGAAAGAGTGCATACGCATTAAGCGCTTTTCCATCTTCAGACTTAATCTGAGACCAATTGAGGACCTTTTCCACATGCGCTGTAGAGATTCTAAGCTCATTTCTGAAGTTCTCTTGAAGCAACTTTTTAGCTAATTTGTATCCTTTATCTGGATTCATATGTTGGCAACTGCAGACCAAGTCTCTGGGCTCTCCACTTGTGTATTGCTCTAAGAAATACAACCGGTCCTTGTTGCTTTCCGTCTTATCTTCTATTCTGTGTTCAAAAGCTCTAATGAATGATCTGTAGTCCAATGAATCACCTTTAAACATCTGTATTTCGCGTGATGGGAGGATAGACAATCTATGTTGCTTCACTAAGATTTCAGTAATGTCATTTTGTCTCTACATCACATCATAGAGGTTTCCTTTGCTGGCTGCTGGATCCTATTCAATGTCAGAGCAATCTTCAGTAACACCGTGTGGCAATGTGCTCCGCCTCTGTGTGCATTTCTGTGTTTTATGTTGCGTGTGGTGTGTTAATGTTAAAATGTATAATTGGATTTAGGCACGGGATTGCACATCACTTCACGTGCATTTAAAGTAATTAATATGCGAGTACGAGGTTGCACATAATTAATTCACGTGCTGGGATTCAAGTGAATAATTAATTAGTAATTGAATCCCAGCACAACAGTATAAATAGATGCACGTTTCATTCACTTGGGGTTGGGTGTTCGGTGAGTAGTGAACGGGAGAGAAATAAAGATAAAGTAATAACAATTGCTATCGCGTGCTGGTAGGACCAGCACGATACTTGTTTGTTTATTTTCTACTCACTGTGTTTGTGTGTCTGTCCATCCACCGTTTGTTAATGTTAGTCCATTTTGTTTGTCTATTTATTTTGGCGTAAAGTGCCGTGTCCTGTGTTTTGTTAAAACCTTTTTATTTATAATAAACCGGCGCAAACAAGCATCTTCATCATTTCATTTCATCTGTCCTGTGTGTTATTCATTTCCTGGATCTGACGGCACCACTCAGCCAGCCGTGTGACACACCGTCATACTGGCTGACATCTGAATAACTTGTTAATCGCACTCTGTGGCTTTGCTGTATTCCATGTGCTTGTGGCTGCATCACTATCAGCTTTGATATAAACTCCTTAGCATGGGGATCTAGCTTTGCTGATTTTGTATGAGGCATTTTCTGCATGGAATCGAAGTGTACATTCATTCTGTCATCTGAGTTCCTTGTTGAGCCTTGCATGTCCTCAAATTCTTCATACTCTTATTTTAGCATTTGAAGCTGCTATCTCGGTTTGTATTTCTAATTCCTCCTTTCTAGATCTCAGTTGCGCTGCTTCTTCATCTCTTTCTCGGCACAAGCGTTGTTCTTCCTGTTCTATAGCTTGTTTTTGCTTAAACGCGGCTGCACAAGCTAAAAGCACTGCTCTTTCAGCCTCTACTTTCATTCGTGCTGAAGAAGTAGAGGTAGATGTTGTTGACGACCGACCGCTACCAGAACCTGGCTTCTGAGTTTTCTTACGTGTGAGCAATGTTATCTCAGAAACGCTGTCACCAGGGTTTACTTCTTCATCACATCTACACGATTGTTCAGTTTGATGATGAGCCTCATACAGCCATCTATCAACCTGCATGGCAAATTCTTGAAAGGAAGCCTCCTTAGGCTCATACCAGCTAACCTGACCAGTGTCTCTTTCCTCTTCTGGTAACAAGCAATTATAGTTTTTGTGCAGCTCTGAAAACTCTAGATTTATTTTCCTCCAATCATTGTTTAATTTCTTAATTTTATCCACATTTTGGTCATCCGCCATTAAAGCCTTAATCTCTGGCCTGACTTTGCCTTCCTTGCTCCTTTTAACTGGTTCAGTTTATCCTCCGATGCTTTAAAAGTATACTTGACTGACCTCTTGCTTACATCTTCTTGTGGTATTTTCGAAATATCTGTCTGAGACTGAGATGCTAATTCAGCAGCTACTGTGACACTAGCTGAAGCTACTGTTGTTTCTGCTGTCAGCTCTTCATTTTCCATTTTATTTATTTATTTTAGTACATATAAACCTCCAGTTGTTTTTAAACAACAAGCTTGCAGTCTTTTTCTTTATTATTATTAATTCTTGAAAGCGTCCGTTTAAATCTTCACTTGTATTTACAGCAAGCAAGCTTCCCTTTTATGTATCTCCGTTTACAGCGCCAATCTTCATAAAGTGTGTCACACAATAACACGGTCTTCCACAGAAAAATAAACAGTATATCTTCAATACACGGAGTCCTTTTACTAATAGCAAAGATTTCCAACTCAAAGCACAGTTTTCGACTAAATGTGGTGGCTTCTTAATATATACGATTTTACCACTTGTTAGTTTTTGTAAGCTAGGTGTCCTATACATTACGACTCGTCATCCAGTCACTGTGCTTTACATATCACTTCCAACTCTTAACTTAAAGAATAATTCCAGGCATATAGACTTCCAAATCTTCAGAAAAAAATAAGCTTTTATTTACTTACATCCAATAATAGCCAAATGAGT